>CM052896.1:38705082-38886724 GCA_028534135.1 Potos flavus
AAAAAAAAAAAAGAGAGAGAGAATATTTAAAAAATAAATAAACAAACATGATTTTACCACTAAAAGTTCGAAAGAGAGCCCATTTCTATATCAATAATATAACTTGCTCCTGATATTTATCAAAAGCAAAAGTTCATATTTTGTTTAAACATGTTAAATTACACAAATAACTTTATCTCAGATTTCCTTGCAATCCCCACTAAATGAAAAAAACTTTTAATTCATTCACAAACACACACATACAGGATCTGATAGCAACAAAATCTTATCATCTGACCAACAGCAACTCCAAAAAGAGAACAAAAAAAAAAAATGACTAAAGTCATGAAGCTAATACAAGAATATTTCTTAAAACTGAAGGACCTAAGTCCTTGCTACCTCTGTCCTCGGAGATCACCATTCTCCTCATCCACTCCACTCCAGTCACAACAGCTTCTTGGCTTTTCCTTGAGCAGGCCAAGTACAGCTATTACTACTTAATCTGCCCAGAATGCTTGTCCCCCAGAGAGCCAGAAGGATCTCTCACTTGCATCCTTTCCATCTATGCTCAAATGTTTTCTTGTCTTTGAGAGGATCCCTAATCACCATATATTTAAAAAGCGAACCCCACCCGCATCTTCTCTTTCCAGTTCAGTTATTTCCATCATCACTATTTGTAATATTTCCTTGTTTTCCCAGAAGAGTCTAGTCTGTTTTCATCATTACCATGTGCCTCAAAGTTTAGAAGTCACAGTTAGTATTCAATAAATATATGCTGAATTATTACTTAAAACAATCTAAAATTGTGACATAACTGTAACGGGAGAAAGGGTGAAAAAAGAAGTGTGGACTCCTTTTCCCTAAGAGGTCAGAAGATAATGCAAAAGATAATTGTACAGCAATTCTCAAACTTTTTGATCTGTACACCCCTTATCCTCCTAAAACTAAGTGAGAACCCCCAAAAGCTTTAAATATGTAGGTTATGTTTATTAATACAATATTGGAAAATAAAATTGATAAATGCTTAAAGATTTTTCAAAAACAGCAATAGTAATAAACCCATTACATGCCAATATTAAGTAACATTTATGAAAATAGTTTTTCAAAAAAGTAAGAATGACACTATTACACATTTTTGCTAATCTCTTTAATGTCTGTCTTAATAGAAGAAATCTGGATTCTTGGGGCGCCTGGGTGGCTCAGTGGGTTAAAGCCTCTGCCTTCGGCTCAGGTCATGATCTCAGGGTCCTGGGATCGAGCCCCACATCGGGCTCTCTGCTCAGCAGGGAGCCTGCTTCCCCCTCTCTCTCTGCCTGCCTCTCTGCCTACTTGTGATCTCTCTCTCGCTGTCAAATAAATAAACAAATAAAATCTTTAAAAAAAAAAAAGAAATCTGGATTCTTAAATCTGCTGTATTCAATCTAATAAGAAATCCACCTCCACACATATATGTAGTTAAAAAAGAGAAGTGTCTCTAATAACTCATTCAGATACTGTATATGTTATTCTTTGATATTAACCCAAAACTTAATAAATGTAATTTTGTAAAGGTTACTTGCAGTGTTGAATCTGCTACCTTATCTATGAAACTTCATACCATTTCGTTAAAAACCTATTGATTTATCTTGCCCTTAAGTAGATCTTTCACACACAGCATGATTTTGTAATATCATGCATTGGTCATATGAAAAAAGTTGGTCCATGAAGTTAGGCATATCTTCCAAACACTGACACATTTAATTATACAATAGCCAAAAAAAAAAAAAATCAGATTTGTTAATATCCCTATCAATTTCATCAAAAAGGTCCTGAGAAGCTGCCAAGCTCGTAGTGGCAGATGTTTTCCAAAATTCTAAATTTTTGCTTGAAAGCCTTAATTTTATCTTGGCAACAATTTCTATCAGTTGTTTTCCCTAAAGTGACAGGCTCACTTCATTTATTTTTGAGAAAACACATACAAATACCCAAGTTTAAATAACTATAGTTTGTCATTCTTTCAAGTAAAAAAATGGTTTCATAAAAAAAAAAAAAAAAAGCAACTAAGCTTGCTAGTTCAGCCTGCAACTCAATCACACAAGTATTTTTCTTCAAGTCAAGCATAATTTGGGATGGGGCAAAAGTGCCTTATAACATTCTTCTCATTTTATCACATGGAATATTAAAAAGACATGCACTCAAGGGTCAAGATTAATAAAATTAACAGATTTTACTGCTTTGTAAAGGACATTCTTAAATGAAACTGGGTTTTTTCCCCATGGTTTTCTCTTTTTTTTTTTTTTTAAGATTTTATTTATTTATTTGACGGAGAAAGAGAGACAGTGAGAGAGGGAACACAAGCATGGGGAGTGGGAAAAGGAGAAGCAGACTCCCCGTTGAGCAGGAAGCCAATGCGAGGCTCGATCCCAGAACCCTGGGATCATGACCTGAGCCAAAGGCAGATGCTTAACAACTGAGCCACCCAGGTGCCCCTCATGGTTTTCATTCTTAAATGAAACTGGTTTTGTAAATGTGTAGTAATGAAAAATACGATGACTATTAATACAGTCTTAGCCACTGTCTTAATAGGTATTGCAGGGCCAGCAGTTTTGCCCATCATTGTTTGCTATCAATGCAAATGTCAACATAGTTAAGTAGTGAAGAACTTAGTATTACTATCAAATAGTTTCAACCCAGCTGACCTTCTGAAGATCTCCTAAAGAGTCCAGAGACCACACTCTGAGAACTGCTGCTCTGGATACATATAAAATACTAACAGGAGATATATCTCCAGGGGAAAGAACTGGACAGAGGAAGACAGGGATGGAAAGGAAACATTTTTTCCCTGTACACCCTTTGTACTTGTGAATTTGGTTCCATTTGTATTGCTTTTATCTTTATAAAATAAATATTGTTTAAAAAACAAAAAAATTGACATCAAAAGTAACTAGACTTATAATCATACTATTTAGAAATATGAATGTAAATACCAGAAATTTTTTTTAAAGATTTTCTTTATTTGTTTTGACAGAGAGACAGAGCACAAGTAGGCAGAGCAGCAGGCAGAGGGAGAGGGAGAAGCAGGCTCCCCGCTGAGCAGGGAGCCTGATGTGGGGCTTGATCCCAGGACCCTGGGATCATGACCGGAACCGAAAGCAGCCACTTACTGACTGAGCCACTCAGGCGCCCCCGGAAAAAAATTTTTAAGAGCTGAAAGTGTTTCCACTTAGGAACTGGAACTAGGGGATTAAGAGGAATAGCTTAGACTGTTGTTTTTCATTATAAGCCTTTGTGGAAATGACTTCTGAAACCATGTACATATTAATTGTTTCAAAAATTAACTGGTTAAAAACCATTCAAAATGGTTTTGGGATCTTGGTGGCTGCTCTTGGTTGGGGCCATCCTGCACCTAAGGCAGGAAGATGGTGGCATCAAAGAAGACAAAAATGTCTCTGTAGTCGATCAACTCTAGACTCCAACTCATTATGAAAAGTTTAAAGTACATGCTGGGGTACAAGCAGACTCTGAAAATGATCAGACATGGCAAAGCAAAACTGGTTATCCTCGCCTACTGCCCAGCCCCGAGGAAATCTGAAATAGAATACTATGCCATGTTGGCCAAAACTGATGTCCATCACTACAATGTCAATAATACTGAACTGGGCACAGCATGAGGAAAATACTACAGACAATGCACACTGGCTATTATTGATCCAGGTGACTGATATTAGAAGCATGTCAGAACAGACTGGTGAAAAGCAAATCACATAGAATTTTTCTTTAATAAAACCTGCCAGGGCTTGTTTAAAAAAAACAAAAACTGGGGCGCCTGCGTGGCTCAGTGGGTTAAGCTTCTGCCTTCGGCTCAGGTCATGATCTCACGGTCCTGGGGTCGAGCCCCGCATCGGGATCTCTGCTCAGCAGGGAGCCTGCTTCCTCCTCTCTCTCTGCCTGCCTCTCTGCCTACTTGTGATCTCTCTGTCAAATAAACAAATAAAATCTTTAAAAAAACCACACACACAAAATATTGTCTGGAAAATACTTACAAGTGAGGTTTAAAAGATAAATAAATAAAAGATAAATAAATAAAGCAAATACCCATGCTGCACTCGGTGAGAGAATGACTGTGAAACATACCAAGCTGCAACAGTAACCTTCTGGAATAATGTGCCTGTGAGTTTCTACTCATATAAAATATTAATCTGTATTATAATAAAACATTTCATTTAAAAAGCTAGTTAAAGTGCACCTGGGTGGCTCAGTGGGTTAAAGCCTCTGCCTTTGGCTCAGGTCATGATCTCAGGGTCCTGGGATCGAACCCCACATCAGGCTCTCTGCTCAGCAGGGAGCCTGCTTCCCCCTCTCTCTCTGCCTGCTTCTCTGCCTACTTGTGATCTCTCTGTCAAATAAATTTTTAAAAAAAGTGAAAAAAAAAAAGTTAGTTAGAAAGCAACAATTTCCTTCAAACCAGAATGTCTGATGACTTAGTTAAAAACAATTAAGTATGAGGATGCTTGGATGGCTCAGTTGGTTAAGCATCTACCTTCGGCTCAGGGGGATGGAATCCCACATCCAGCTCCTTGCTCAGCAGGGAGCCTGTTTCTCCCTCTGCCTGTTGCTCCCCCTGCTTGTTCGTGCGCGCGCTCTCTCTCTCTCTGACAAATACATAAACAAAATCTTTAAAAAGAAAAAATTATGTAAACCTTACATCGTTTTTAACAGTGAAGTGGTTAAATACTCTACATACACAATGTAACACAAAGTAAAGTAACATTTTATTTTTTTCTATTTCATTCGATTATAATTAAGATCAAATCAGAACTTATTTGAAAAAAATAGAATAAAATAGTTGTTTTATGAGAAATATAATAAATTGCTACATTTTACGTAGTTAATGTCACAAATAAAATCTCCACAGAAATATAAACCCACTATCAAAATCTAATTTAAGTTTCTTAGAGGATGTCCTGATCCAGGAAATAAGAGATTATTTCTATATATACAGTTAACTCAAAAGCAAATTGGACTCCCCACTAAAAAGGAGGGGCCTCCTTAGAGAATAGCCGACTCCAAGACTGAAACAGGAAAGATGTAAGATGAGTGTGAACATCTTGCTGTGCCAGAAAGAAAGGAAATACTCGTAAAAAATTCTGTACGTCAAAAAGACACAGGAGCCATGGTGGAGAGGCTCCCATTGGACAAATGCACAACAATTTGAGCATTAAAATTAATAAAGGTAGTAACAGATTACAATCCATTGAATAAAATAGGAAGTACATAAGTCCATATTGATAATAGTTAGATAAAAGAATGCTTCTTCCATACTGATAAGGTAGAGGAGATGGAAGAGTTTGAAATAAGCATTCTGCAGCCATCAAAGTAAAGATCAGTAAGGCAAGAATCATCAGTGGATGCTTATATAAACATAACATCATTATCATCCCTGAGAAAAATAACAATAATTCCTTGATATCTAATATCCATTCACATTCAGATTCCCCCAAAGTGTTTCAAAAATGACTTTCTACAATTGATTTGAGTGAGGATTTAAACAAAGTCAACACACAACATTTGGTTGCTATACATAAAATATTTTTAACCTTTCTTTTTACGTTGTCTATCAGCAATTATGAAAAGGCCTAACACACAAACCAGTTTACACCTATAAATTCTCTGGAATTAAACACAACCTAATGTGTTTGCTGTTCCTTTTGTTTGCAAGATTCCTCCAGATTACCAGTATGGCTGATTCTTTCTAGTCACTGATCACAAATCAAATTATCATCTCTAAAAAGAAGTTAGTCCCTCCCTAACCATTTAACCCACAGTAGAGCTCGACTTCCATTCATCATTACATGGTCCCATTTTCTTCATGGCACAAGCACTACCTCAAAGTATTATTTATTATGTTTCCTCCAGTAGAGTGTCCACTCCCTGAAGGCAGAGTGCATTCCTCACTGAAGACCAAGAACAATGCTGAGAACATGAGACGTTCAATAAATACATACTGAGTAACTAAAAAAATAATGCAGTATCTCCACTTAAAATCTAAGTTCAACTTAGTATTTGTTTTTAAACATCTGTAGCTCACTCCACCCATAATGGTATGAACTGAATACCTGTAGAAACCTGGGCCAGCTGTTACCAAGAATCAGTGGAGTGCAGGAAAGAAAAAACAGAGGTGTAAGGCATGCAAATGCGATTCTGGACTTTGACCAACAATTACAGGTTTCTGGAAGAAAAATTATTCAGGATGATTTAAAGAGCATTACCAGAAGTAAAATCAAGTTTCATCTTTTAGTATAATATGAAAGCTATTAAATCATATATAATATCTATAATGGGACAGAAACATATCTAGAACAACAAACATGGCTTTATCATAGTTCCTCCTCCCCTAATATAAACAGGAAGGAATTTATACTCAGCATAGCACTTCTTTCTGGGAACTGGATCATGATAAACACACCAATAAGTACCAAAAGCACCTAAGCAAAAATATAAACCATTGAATTTGGGATCTAGAGAAAACTAGAAAACCATCCTACACTTCTCATTTAATAATTGAGAGAGATCTAAAACTAACGATGGTTATCAATAAAGTCACAAATCTAATGAATAGCAAGTAATGCTAGATCTAAAATTCAGATCTCCAAACTAGGGACTCTTCCACAGGATAATGTCATCCAATGTCAAGCTACTAACATACTTTAATCACTATCATTTTTCATACTGTCACTTCTTTTCTTCTCATTGAAGTCCTAGCTAAGAGGAGGAAAAGTCAAACAGGATGCATACAATTATGCTCTAAGAAAAGCATGTTACAGAAACCTCTCTTTGGCAAAATAATAAAATGTCTAAAAAATCTAATTAGTTTGATTAAATCAGTTTTTAATCCCACTTTAAATTTTATAATGAAAATATCTGCTGACCATTCCTTTGCTCTAAACATGTAAACTGTTATTCTCTTATTTTAAACTTATGGTATAGGTATTTCTCAATTATCTGTAAAAATAAAGTACTGAAGTGAAATTTGTCAAGGTGTAACCTCCACTATGATACACTTTTCACCAAAATAATTTTGATAACATCTTTCTTCAAAAACCAACTCCAGTGAAAGAACATGCAAGTGACTAACAGACATGAACAGGAAAAAAGTAACAGAAAGAGCCACACATACAAGATGCAGTACCCCTATAAACAAGGAGAGTCTCCACTCTTCCCAGTTTTTCCTACAATATTGTTCAGACCAATTCACAAACACCCTGACCAGTTTTTAGAATACTACTCTGAATCTTGAACGGCAAACAAATGAGCAGGAGAAAGATATCATTTGTCCAAGGTTAAATGACAAAAGGTGGACAAAAGTAAAACAATTCAAGGCTTAAAAAAACAATTAAAGATTTCAGAGTGAGAGGGCTTCTTCTCATCCTGTTTTGTCTCACAAAGGCAATCAAAGACTACTGTGAGTATGAAAAGCAACATAGTTTATACTGACATGAAAATTTTTACTAAAATACATACAGTAGTAACAAACTATCAACATGTAGATCTTCACCACGATAAAGCTAAAACTAGTATTAGAGAACTTCCATGTAATACCGAAATCACATTCTAACATTTGAAAGCAATCTCTCTCACACTCTCTCTCTCTCTCTCACACACACACACACACACACACGGGAGGAAATGGAACCATGGCTTATCTTTTCCCTAGGCTGTTCTTTTTGGTTGAAGAGATCCCTAAAACAAGAAAATTAAACATAAAAATACCAAGTGAAATAAAGTTTGGATTAAATCAGGTTCAAAGGCTAAAAGAACTATAAAATGAAGTCTATGTCAGCTGGCATCTTACCACTCCAGAGAGTTCTAAATTCATACTCCACATAAATCAAGAAACAGGAAAGCACACAATACAATGGAGTCCCCTCACACGACAAACATGAACAAATTAAATGAATACCCTATACTTCCTGGTATTTTTTAAGCACTAAAACTTAGATTTGCGTTAAGAAGCATCTGTAAAGATCTATTATAACCCATTTAAAACTATCGTGACAAACCTCTATTTCTACAGAACAGAACAGACATTTCCACTACAGCCTTGCCCCTGACTCTGACAAATTGTCTAAAGACAATAATAAAATAATGAGCTTCTTTTTTAATGACCAACAAACCAACTCTACACAAAAATCTGACGCGTCTGTATTTCGGCTGTTCCGCGGACGTTTTCCTGATCACATAAGAAGGCAACTCCCTAACCGTCAGGGCTTACTTAGCGCCCTCCAACACCCCGGGTGCGGGTTACCTTCATCACTCCATTGTCAAATCGCACTCCCACGCCTCAGTCCTCAGCCCCCTTCCTAGACTCCGGGGAGAGTCCAAAGAGGGAAAGAAATCCCCTCACCCACACTCCCTCACTGTGGGGTGTGGGTGTGTCTGTAGACGAATGCTTTGCTCAAACACAATTAATTCTACTGCAGAGACCCAGACCCTAAATCACTATGGAGCCAGCAATAACCGGCCGGTCGCCGACCCCAGCCTTCCGCGGTCGCAGCCCTTCCTCTTTCTCCCCTCCAGGCCGGCCCCTCCCCCGTTGCGCGCACGCGCGGCTTCCAATCGATCCCCTCCCCCCTAGTCCCCTCACCTTAATCATTAGCTACCCTCTTCCCAGGGTCCGGGAAAAACTGGCCCAGGAAGGAAGACAGGAGATGGAAGAAGGGAAGAGGATGCGTCGAGAGCCAGTGATCTGCGCCTCAGATCTCGGCCTAATAGGCCCCTATAGTCAAGAGCTACGTCTGTCACCGCCACCAAACCGTACGAGCGGCAGCGCCTGGTTCGGCCCAGTTCACCCGGCTTGGGTTCAGAATGCCTGATTTGACCCCACAAGAGCTCCTTCCCCGAAGCTGCGGACGTTTCTGTGCTGCGCAGACCCAACACCTCGCCACCGTCGCCGCCACTGCTGCTGTTCTACCGCCGCTGCTGCTGCCGCCGCCTAACCAATCCCTCCTCTACCGAACGAGCACGACACTCAGGGTCTTTACGACAGTTCGGAAAGCGCAGTAGCATTCACGCCTCCATTAATAATCTGTTTCTGCGCCTGCTCAGATTCTTGTTTCTCAATGTCCCGCCCCTTCTTCCCCAGCCCTCCCCCTTTGTACTCGCTTTATCAAGTCTATTAGCGAAGCAGAACGGTTTCATAAAACTTATTTTGTTTTCCTTGGTGATTGTGTTCTACATTTAAGCAAAATACTATTTCTGGGCTGATTTTTTCCTAACTTAAAAAAGTACGGCTAACCACAGAATTATACTTACGGTACAATTAAAAACATCACGGTTTAATGTCTTTCACAAGAAAATGATACCCAAATCATACTCGCTAATGATATAAAGATCATAGCACCCCGCTCTTAAAGTGAATTTGCTTCCAGAATCACCTCAAAAGTGGTAATAGATATCCTGGGAAATGACCGTACAATCACATACACCTTCTTAATTATTTTATGAAAATCAGTAGAGAGCAAATGCTTCATTATGTGCATTAGGAGGATGTAGGCAAGAAGAATGCAGGCTTTGGAATCAGACAGACTTCCTTTCAAATCCGGATGATGCCAATTAACAGCAGTCTGATTTATTAAACCTTTATAAATCTTTCCCAAAAAATAAAATGTCAATTACACCTCCTTGAAGAGAAAATAAAAGCGGGGGCGCCTGGGTGGCTCAGTCAGTTAAGCTTCTGCCTTCGGCTCAGGTCATGAGGTCCTGGGATCGAGCCCCACATTGGGCTCCCTGCTCAGCGGGGAGCCTGCTTCTCCCTCTGCTGCTCCGCTGCTTGCTGCTTGTTCTGTCAAATAAATAAACAAAATCTTAGAAAGCAAGCAAGCAAGCATATCTTAAACCAAAAAAAATTGTTTCCTTCTCTATAAATTGAGATAACATTATTTACCTCGAAGTGTTCTTGTAAGATTAAATAAGTTTATAAAATGCTTTGAACATTAATGTTCAATTAAATGTTCAATAACCATTAATTCCCTTCCTTTGTCATCAACCTATCTTTTTCAATATGCTTTCTTTTGTTCACTCATGTTCTCCATATTGTTCTGTGAAGAAAATATTTTAAAATAATAATAATAAACCAGAAAGGATCGCAGATTGTATGGGAAAACTGGAAGAGCACTGCGGTAGGAATTTTTCTCAAGCCTCCTATTTTCTGGCTCTAAATATAAAATTCTGCCTGAACCATCTTATTTACTGCCATGGTTTCAATTGTTATTGACTCCTGACTTCTTAACGTCATGTATTTCCAGAACTATATTTCCAGACCTAACCTTTTTCCTCAAGCCATTGATCTGTGCTCTTCAAAATGGTAGACACAAGCCACATGTAGCTATTGAGCCCTTGAAATGTGGCTAGTACAAATTGAGAAGGGCTGTAAGTGAAAAATATCCAATTCAAAGATACAATATTAAAAATTTTATAAAAATTTGAATAATTTTTAATACTCATTACATGTTGACATATTTTTGATATATTGGGGTAAATCAGTGGTTCTCAAGCTGGTACAATTTTGTGCCCCCACTTCAGGTTACGTAGCAATATCTGGAGACATTTTTGTTGTTTACAACTTGGGGGAAGGATGGCTACTGACATCTACTAACAAGAGGCCAAGGATGCTGCTAAACATCCCACAATACACAGGACAGCCCTCCACAACAAAGAATTCCCTGGATGAAAATGTTAATAGTACAGTTAAGAAATGCTGGGGTTAAATAAAATAAACTATTAAAGTTAATTTATCTCTTTTTTTACTTTTTAAAATATGAGTATTATAACTTTAAAGTTACATTTGTAGCTCACATTATATTTCTATTGGACAGTGCTGACTGCTCTAGATCCATACGGCTATTTTACTGGATGTATCATTTCCACTTTAAGGTACCACGGGCATCTCTAACACATCATGTTGAAATAAATAAATAAATAAATAAATAAATAAATAAATAAATAAAGGTAGGTATATTGTATTTACATGCCATCCATTTCAGTCTTTCCTGTCTCAGTCAATAAGACCAAGTTAACTAACTTGGTCTTAGTTAGTTAGAAACCCAAAGGTCATCTTTGACTATTCTCTCTTCCTCACTCTCTATCTCTAATCAGTAAGTCCTTCTAATTCTGTCTCTGTAATATCTCAAATATTGAAAATGGACCCATTCCTCTCAATACTCTGCACCAATCCAGGTCTTCAGTTTCTTTAGTTTCAAGCAGATATTGTGTACTATGGGCACACACGAAATACATAATCACTGCCTTACTTGCAGTCTTTTCCAAGACCCAGAAAACAAATCTATTATTTACACTATAATGTGGAAGGTACAGGATGGTGTAATAGTGCTCTGAGAACACAAAGATGGAACACTATAGTCAAAACAAGAGGAAGTGATGTTTAAACTAAATTTTGCAACATAAATGAAGACAGTTAAATGATGCAAATAGAGAGGACATTCCAGGCAGAAAGATCAATACATGCCAAGGTACAGAAACAGCATGAAGCAAATTCTCTAGTAGGATCTACTAAATGTGTCATGCAGAAAAACTATTAAGAGATGAGGAAAGAAAAGTAGATAGAAATGGATTACATATGGTTGTTTTTGCTAGAACGAGGAGTTTGAACTCTTTTATACTTAAGACTATGGAAAGCCGTGAAGGGAAACCAACCACAGAAAAAACAATCAGATGACTATTAGAGACAGCATTATATAAGCAGAATAGGGGGTGGATTCGAAAGAGGCAAAAACAGAGGGATGAAGACCAGTGGTAATGGCAAGTAAAAAGTGATGAGAGTAATGGAAATGAGAATGAAAAGGAAGGGACAGATACAAGAAGATTAAATAACTAACTAGATACAGGAAGTAAAGGAGAAGGAAAATCTCAAACGCTTCCAGATTTATGGTAAGTGGTTGGGTGGAAACGCCATTCAAGAAAAAGACACAGGCTTGCAAAACCCAACTTTTGGGGTTTGGGGCTTTTGGGATGGGATGAAGGAGGAGGTTAAAAGGAAACGATTACTTCTTTATTGAGCAAGTTGAGTTTGAGGTATCTAACGTTTAGCCAAAGTGGAGATTTCAGTAAGGTGCTGGATAAATGGGGTTGGATCTCAGGAGAGGTCTGGGCTGAAGACAGGGATTTGACAGGGATTAACTTGTAATAGCTGAAGCAATAATTTTCATGAGGCTACCCAGAATATAAATGAAAGGAGACAGATGCCTGAGGAAGGCTGATATTTTAAGAGTTGAAGAATGAAGAGAAGTCCCAGAAGGATAAGGATGCACCAGAGCAAAGGGAGAAAAACCCAAAGAAATAGGTAACAGGCCAAGTGAGAAAAAAGTTTCAGGGATGAGGTGGGTGATCAAGGATAAGGAACGTCCCCTAGTCTGGCAATAAGGAGATCTGTAAACAAGAGCAGTTTCAGCAACTGATGTACATTTTAGAATAGAGGTTCTCAACAGAGTTTATTATGACCCCCAGGGATCATTTGACAATGTCCTGAGATATTTTTGGTTGTTACAACTGGGAAGATGTTGCTGATATCTAATGTTTAGAGGCCACAGACATTGCTAACCATCCTATAATGCACAGGACAGCCCCTAAAACAAAGTATTATCTGGCTCAAAATGCCAGTAATATTCCAGTTGAGAAGTCCTGGTTTAGAATGGATTGAACAATGTACTTAGACAAGGACCAGTACTTTTTCATGAAAATGGTAGTAAATGGAAAAAGAAAGATAGACATATATTTTAGCAGGATATGGAGTCAAGAAAGGGAAGACTTGAATCCTTTCAGTATGCTGAAGTGGAGAAAGCAGCAGAAAAAAAGAAAGATAATGGAAACATAGGGATGCTCTATGGAGGCAGAGGAAATGGGATTCAAATCTCAGATGAAAGCATTAGCCTTGAATAGAAGAGATATTCCTTTCATGGAAACAAATGAGGAGAAGGAGGAAAGGATTGCAGAAAACAAAATTTGTTGGCTTCTGGGGGCTAGTCAAGGGCTTGCTCATTGAATGACCTTGATTTCTCTGTGAAACATGAGGTAAGGCCATCTACTAAGATATCAGGTTTGGAAATGGCTGGGTGGAGGGTAATTAAAAGAGAGAGATTTTAAAAAATCAGAATAGTGGACGCCTGGGTGGCTCAGTTGCTTGGGCTTCTGCCTTCGGCTCAGGTCATGATCCCGGGGTCCTGGGATTGAGTCCTTGCTTAGCGGGGAGCCTGCTTCTCCCTTGCCCCCTGCTTGTATGTGCGCTCTCTCTCTGACAAATAAATAAAATCTTTAAAAAAAAAATCAGAATAGTCACTATCATGATGGCACAGCAGACAGTAGGCAAACAACAAATCAAAGGCGGGAAGCCAAGAGCAGAAAGGGGGTGTGACTGAGAGGACACGTGCCATGAAGTTGTATTTACGGGAACAACGGTAGATTATAGGGGTAGGAGAGATCTCTCACCTTACTTACATACAGTTTCCTGCTTTCTATGCTTCTACTCCAACTACCATTATCACACCACTTCTAGTGTAACATTGAACCACTATCAGAATACGGTAGAAACTGATTGAGGGGTGCCTGGGTGGCTCAATCAGTTAAGCATTTGCCTTTGGCTCGGGTCTTGATTCCAGGGTCCTGGGATCTACCCCCACGTCAGGCTCTCTGCTCAGTGTGGTGTCTGCTTCTCCCTCTCCCTCTGCCTGCCTCTCTCTCTCTCTGGGTCAAATAAATAAATAAAATCTTCTTTAAAAAAAGAAAAGAAACTGATTGAGACACTAAGTTGCCTAAAATCCTTCAAGGATCTTCCATCACCTTCACGATGAAGTCCCAAGTCCTTAGATTGGCAAATAGAGCTCTTTGAAATTCAGAATCTCCAGAGTCACTTCACACCACCCTCTCCCACCATCCTACTGCCTGCCCCTGCTTAGACTTGACCAAACTTCTCAAACTACTTGCAGTTCTCCAGAAGAAATATACTGTTACAGTATCTACCTGCCTTGGCAACTACTATTCCTTCTGTCTCAAAATATCCTCCCCCTCTCCTCCATATCCCTCACTCCTGCTTTACCTGTTTAGCGAACTCTTATCCTTTCCTCAAAGCCCTCATCTATGAAGCATTTCCTTACCTTGCTTCCCCATTCTCACAATAGAACTAATAATCACTCCCACCTTTGTACTCTCTTCAATCTTTGTGTATACTTCTATTCGAAGTGTTATATTTATACACATCTGTCTTTTCCAAAAAACTAAAAAAAAAACTTTCTCTCTTCAGTAGAAAAATATTGCTCAATAAATATTTACTGAATTTTCAGAATAAGGAGATTGAGTTGGGGTTCTCCTCTCAATTTTGCCACTAAGAAACCAGAAATCCTTAATCAAATCACTTGAATGCTTCCAAAAATTAATTTTACTCCCCTGTGGAAAGATCATACCACCCAATATATAGTCCAAACCAAATTCTGCTTGCCTGAAACTGTGCAAAATAATGTTTACCAAATTAACCTGCATATATGGATCAGCAGTGCCTAACTATGTGGTAGGCAGGAATTTGAGAAGCTTGCTCTAAACATGGAAATACTGAGCTGAAAAAAAAAAAATCTGAATTAATGGGTCACCTGCAATAAATGGAAAAAGGAAAAATTCTACAAATTACCAAAGTCAGGGGGAAAGACTGGTATACCCACCAACCATTGCATACTTCACCATTACATACAAGTTTGCAAGTGAGAGTAACTGATTGTGTGGTCTGCTTTGTGAGCTCCTTGGAAGAAAATGCAGCAAAGTCTGGAGATTTAATGTAATGCGATAGGGAGACCTTGGGAACTTGCTGAAAATACTTACTGAACTATTTCCACAGATGAAAAGGTTTGGGAAGAATTAAAGGACCTAAGAGATGCACTAGTCAGAATACTTAGTGATTCGCAACATTTTACTCTCCAATTAATCATTGAAACTTGAAACTGTAAAGAAAATTTTATAGATTCTACAGCACTGCTGATTTAGTTGAGGCAGTACAGGGCCTTATTAAAACATTATATATAAAATTTAATTTTAGTTTATAAAATTACAAACACAGATTGTGTTTAGTTTGAAGATTATCATCTTTTTTTCCCCAAATACTTTTTTTTTCAGTGTTACAAGATTCATTGTTCATGTACCACACCCAGTGCTCCATGCAATACGTGCCCTCCTCTATACCCACCACCAGGCTCACCCAACCCCCTACCCACACCCCTCCAAAACCCTCAGACTTATACATACAGAGGCAGAAAAACAGAAAAACAAAGAGAAGAATCATTAGAGACAGCACTTCTTTCCTACTACTAAACTACTTTGAAGTCATTTTTTTAATCTATTGAAACTATTTTGAATTATAGACTGAAAAACTGAGGAGTTATTTGGTGGAGGGATAACATCAAAAGAGTACAATTTCGATGAGTATAATTTTTAAAATTTCTCTTACTCCTCTTGCAATGCAACCTTCAAGATACACTTGAATTATCAAGCACTCATACTATTCATGTGGCTCAGTTTCTAAAAGAGTCAGGAAACAAATTATGGACTAACAAGGAGACATAGAATGCTTGGAATTTTGTAGACAAGTATTGGAAACTACAAGTATCCTGGAATATTTCTGGTTATCTGGCCAAATTCTGGCTGGACGTTTGAGGCCATGTGGTTCTGTGAAGTATATTTTAAAATAAAACTCTAGGAAAATGAAGGAGTAAGTCATCACTCACCATGGTCATATAACCCAGTGTCACAATTGAATTGTTTGGATTGATTGACAACTGCTCTCAGAAATATTTTACTCTGTTAATTACCAGTATTTTGATACTCTTAGTCAAGGTTGGTCATAGGTTTATTGGTGAAATTTTATATTAAGTTGTTTTAACTCTCTTTGGAATGCTTTTGCAGTGCTGTTTTTAAAATCCATAATTTCCGAAGTACTCACTTCTGTTAGCAATAAAAAAATTTGCAAATTTCTGATCATTAAAAAGTTTAGGTTGCATAATCGCCAGTGTGAGAGGTCTAACATTTTACAATTTGCTTCAGACCTAGTAAGATTTATACAAACCTTGCAAATATTACAGTTTCATGTGTGATTTACATATTGGCAAATTGTTCGCAAATTCAGAACGGGAAGTAAAGATGTTTCTACGTACTTGCTTGCTACTTATAGATCATGTAAAGTTTTCTCCAAACATCAAATGTTTCCCTAAACCACATTAGTATTTGTTTAACTGCCTAATGTGTATCTTGACTATAATTCTGGGTTATGGGATTGCAAACAGAGACTGTGTTTTGATTGTAGATTATACATTTGAAATACTGATATAATGGGGGAGTATTCAGAAGTAAGTATACAGAAGAAAGAAGGAAATTAAATGAAACTGCCCATATAATAAAAGAGATTTTTAAAATATTCAACAATTTGAATCTGACTTTAGTCATAAGATGTACTAAAGTTGTACTAAAGATGACTTTAGTACTCAGTGCTTCTGGTAAAATTTTAATTATTTTTACATTTTGACAGAGCATGTCATTTTTATACTACTGTTTAAGAACACTGAAAAGATTATTTAGAGATTTTAGTTTAATATCTTACTTTGAAATTTGCTCAAAAAGTCCTGAAAATATAAATTGGTCAAAGTTGATTATGACCAAACTCTGAAACCTTATTTATCTGGATTATAAAGATAAATAAAATCATTCTACTCTAAACACTTTAAACACTAATTCAGGATTGAGTTAAACTAGGAAATAGTGCCACCTGCTGAATAAAAATTTCTTAAACATCTCAACATTAAGTTCATTTTTCAGACCACCTAAAGTTCTAACATTTTTTTTCTCAAAGATGTACATTGAATATGATCTTCAAACAGAAAATTTTATTTAAAATATTATTCAACTAGGGGCGCCTGGCCGGCTCAGTTGGTAGAGCATGTGACTCTTGATCTAGGGGTTGAGTTTAAGCCTCCTGTTGGATGTACAGATTACTTAAAAATAAAATCTTTAAAGAGAGAGAGAGATTAAATGTAAGTCTACGTGTGGCATGGCCAAAACTTTCCACGCCTCTCTTCACCATGTAAAGAATATATGGATGGCATCTAAGCTTTGAAGTTAAAAACAACGATAGGGACTTCTGAAAAGAAACAGATTGAACTGGTTGAAAAGAACCAGAGTAGAGCAGCTGGTATGAAAAAACTACACTAACTACTTCACATTCAAATCCTTATAGGCCCCACGGGCCCACAGCTGTGTGGCAGTAGGCATTACCCTTTTACACAGACTTCACATTAGTTTTGATGTAGTACATCATTTAAAAATATTTATTGACAACCAAGATATGCCAGATATTTGAGAAAAACCTGTAACATAAAAGAGACCAAGAAGAACATTTTTAAAAATGACTATAGAGAGTAGATATAATTTAACAAACAAGGGGGGATGTATTTTAAACCCCTCATATCTTCAGAAATTAAAAATGATACTGCATCCTTATAAGAGGAAAGGGATTTAAAAAAAAAAGCAAGAAAGAATTCTTAGAAATTAAAAAGATGGTTTTCGAAACTAAAATTCAATAGAAAAGCTGAAAGATAAAGGCAAGAAAATCTCCCAGGATATAAGACAAAAATGAAAAGAAACAAGAAAGAAAAGATGAGTTATAGAGGACCAATCCTAGAAGTAAAACATCTACTAGAAGTTCCAGGAAGGGAAAACAAAGACTAGAGAGAGAAGAAATTATGAAAGAAATAATAAGAAATCCCCAGAACTGAAGAAGAGTTACAAAATTTTAAAATTACTTATTCATCTCTTGATAGACACTCAGGTCATTTCCACCTTTTAGCTATTGTGGTAACACTGTTATGAACATTCATTTACATGTAGTTGTTTGAGTCCCTGTTTTCAGTTCTTTGAAGTATATTCTTAAGAGTGGAATTGCTAGGTCATAAGTAATTATACGGTTAGCTTTTTAGTTTTTTGTTCTTTTTTTAAATGTAGGCTGCATGCCCAGCATGGAGCCCAAAGCGGGGAGCCCAATGCGGGGCTTGAACTCCTGACCCTGAGATGGAGACCTCAGCTGAGATCGAGAGCCAGATGCCTAACCAGCTGAGACACCAGGTACTCCAAATGTTTATTTTTTGGTTTTTGTTTTATTAAGTAGGCTCCATGCTCAGTGTGGAGCCCAGTGCAGGGCCTGAACTCATGACCCTGAGATTAAGACCTGAGCTGAGATCAAACCCACTGGACCACCCAGGTGTCCTTATGATTATGTTTTTGAAACACCATCAAACCGTTTTCCACAGTGTCTGCACAATTTTACATTCCTTTCAACAATATATGAGGGTTTTCATTTCTCCATATCCTTGCCAATGCTTGCTAATGTGTCTTTTTTATTACGGTCATCCTAGTGGGTAGAAAGTGGGTAGTGGCATCTCAGTGTGGTTACACCCCAGTGAGTGGCATCTCAGTGTGGTTTACACCCTGTTTCATTCTCTTAGTGGTTACCTTTGAAAGTAACCTTTACTTAACAAAACCTAATATTGTTACCTTTATTATCCTCCTGGGGAAGAATCCATAAATAGTTTAACAACATTTACCACCTACACCCCCCCAGACACACACGCACACATTACTAACAATATGTTTTGTTATGTATTATAACTGTATCATTTAAATGCCATAAGACATTATTTTTTCACACCCCATATTTTCAAAGTCAATGTAATTTAGATTTACCATCATAATTATCATTTTCTTTGGTCACCATTGCTTTCTGCATCTGATCTTTCAGGCAAGATTTCCTTCTGCATGACGAACAACTTATAGAATATTCCGTAATGTTTACCTTCTATTGACAATGTCTTACTTTTCTTGAAAATATATTAATTTTGCTTTCATTATTGAAGTATTTCTAGGATGATAGTTATTTTCCCAGAGTACCATGAAGATCCCATTTCACTGTCTTTTGAAGCTTGCATCATTGAGACATCAGTGGTGAGTTTAACTGCAGCTTCTTCAAAGCTAATCCAACTTTTTTCTAGCTATTTCAACACTTTTCTCTTTGTCTTGATTTACTAAAGTTTCACTGTTGTGTGTTTAGATGAGGATTAATTTTTATATATTCTTCTTGGGCTTTGTAAGGCCTCTTGAATTAGTGGATTATGAGCAATCATGTCTTCAGAATATTGCCTCAGATTCATTTCTTCTCTTTCTCTTCTGGGACTCCAACTAAATATGTTAGATACTCTCACTGCAGTCAGGTGATAGGTCTCTGGTTCCTTATATAGTATTATTTATAAAATATATTATTTATTAGTAATGATATAATAAATAAATAGAAAAAAAATGTATTATTTATACAA
This sequence comes from Potos flavus, assembly GCA_028534135.1. NCBI lineage: Eukaryota > Metazoa > Chordata > Mammalia > Carnivora > Procyonidae > Potos > Potos flavus. The sequence goes on from CM052896.1 coordinate 38,724,450, forward strand.
TATCTAATTGCTGCCAGCTTCATTCTGGATAGTTTCTTCTGAAATTTATTCTAGTCACCTAGATTCTTCTCTTCAATTGTGACTAATACACTAAACCATTTTTAAATTTTGGTATTATATATTTTCATCTCTGGAATTTCTATTTTTCCCCCACATACGCTATGTCATTTTTTTTCTTCTTAAGAGAGAAGGAGGAACAGAGGGAGAGGGAAAGGGAGAACCTTAAACGGGCTCCACGCCCACCACAGAGCCCAATGTGGGGCTCAATCTCACGACCCTGAGATCATGACCTGAACTGAAATCAAAAGTTGGATGCTTAACTGACTGAGCCACCCAAGTGCCCTCAAGTTTGATTTTTGTCCATAATCATAGTTGCCTTACAAAAGTCTGTGTCTGATAATTACAATTTCTGGAGTCCCTGTGAATTGTTTTCTTCTGTTTGGTTTTCCCGCTCATTTTAACTCATGGCACCTTGTCTCTTTGTGTACTTCTTCATCTTTGTATGTGTGTGTGCTTCTTCATTTTTAATTGCGTTCAGGACATTGTGCTTGAAATTTTACTTAGAGAAATAATCTGTTATGTCTATGTACTATGTTATTGTGTTTATACATAATATAAACTCTGGTGGGGTGCCTGGGTGGCTCAGATGGTTAAGCATCTGCCTTCAGCTCAGGTCATGATCTAGGGGTCCTGGGTTTGAACCCTGCATCAGGCTCCCTGCCCAGTGAGGAGCCTGGTTCTCTCTCTCCCTCTGCGCCCCCAGCTCATGTTCTTTCTCTCTCTCTCAAATGAATAAAATCTTTAAAAAAATAATATAAACTCTAGAAAACAAAATAAACTTACGGGAAACAAAGTAAACTTCTAATATTTCAGACAGAAGAAAAATAAGAGCACAAATGAAATGGAAAACAAAAAAAAATGGGCAACTTAGAAAAAATGCTTAAATTCCTAGAAACATACAACCTACAAAGACTGAATCATGAAATTAAAAAATCTGAAGAGACCAGTTACTAAAAAGTAAATAGAATCAATAAAGCAAAAACCTCTGAACAAACAAAACAAATATTCAAAGAATGAGTAATATCAATTCTCAAACTCTTCCAAAAGTAGAAGAGGTGGTAACTCTTCCAAATTCATCTTATGAGGCCAGCATTAGCTTGATTCCAAAACCAGACAAGAATACCACAAAATTACAGGCCAATATCCTTGGTGAACATAGAAGCAAATACTCTCAATTAAATAGTAGCAAATCAAATTCAACAATACATTAAAAGAATTATATGCCATGATCAGGCAGGATTTATTCCAGCAATGTAAGGATGGCTCAACATCTGCAAATTTGTCAATGTGATATACCTCATTAACAAAAAGAAGGAGAAGAATTACATGATCATCTCAATAGATGCAGAAAAGGAATTTGATAAAATTCGACACCTACTTAGGATAAAAAGAACTCTGAACAAAGTGGATATAGAGGGAATGTGCCTCGATATAATAAAGGCCAGCTACAACAAGCCCACAGCTATCATCATACTCAATGGAAAAGCTCTAAGATCAGGAATCATACAAGCATGTTCACCACTTTTATTCAACATAATATTAGAAGACCTAGTCACAGTAATTAGGCAAGAAAAATAAACACAAGGCATTTAAACTGGTAAGGAAGACGTAAAACTGTCACTATTTGCAGATGACATGATATTGTATGTAGAAAATCCTAAAGAGGAGCACCTGGGTGGCTCAGTCGTTAAGCCTCTGCCTTCATCTCAGGTCAATGGTCCCAGGATCTTGGGATCAAGCCCTGCAGAGCCCTGCAGAGCAGGAAGCCTGCTTCTCCCTCTCCCACCCACCTTGCTTGTGTTACCTCTCCTGCTGTCCCTCTCTCTGTCAAATAAAAAAATCTGAAAAAAAAAGAAAGAAAAAGAAAGAGAAAGAAAGAAAGAAAGAAAGAAAGAAAGAAAGAAAGAAAGAAAGAAAGAAAGAAAATCCTAAAGACTCTATCAGAAAACTGTTAGAATAAATGAATTCAGTAATGTTGTGGGATAAAAAATCAATACACAGAAATCATTGCATTTTTCTACACTAATTACAAGTTATCAGAAAAATAAATTAAGAAAACAATCCCACTTACAGTTACATCAAAAAGAAATAATATACCTAGGGATAAATTTAACCAAGTAGGTGAAAGACTTCTATACTGAAAACTACAAGAGATTAAGGGAAAAAATTGAGGCAGACACAATTTAAGTGGAAGGATATTGCATGTTCACGAAATGAAAGAAGTAGTATTGTTAAAATGTCCATACTACCCAAAGCAATCTACATATTCAATGAAATCCTGATCAAAATTCCAATGGCATTTTTCACAGAAATAGAACAATCCTAAAATTTATATGGAGTCACAAAAGATCTGGAATAGCCAAAGCAATCTTGAGAAAGAAGAACAAAGTTGGAAGCATCATGCTCCCTGATTTCAAACTCTTTTACAGTTGCTCCTTGAACAACACAGGGGTTAGGAGCACCAACTCCCAGGCAGTTAAAAATCCTTATATAACTTTGGACTTCCCAAAACTTAGCTACTAATGGCCTACTGTTGACCGGAAGTCTTACTGATAATACAGTCAATTAAAACATATTGTGTATGTTATATGTGTTATATACTGTATTATTATAATAAAGCTAGAAAAATGTTATTAAGAAAACCATGAGGAAGAGAAAATACATTTACAATTCTATACTGTATAGAAAAACACTGCATGTAAGTGAATCTACGCAGTTCAAACTCGTGTCCAAGGGTCAACTTAGAAAGCTATAGTAGTCAAAACAGTATGGTATTGGCACAAAAAGACACATGGATCAATGGAACAGAATAAAGAGCCCAGAAATAAGCCCACAAATATATGGTGAATTATGTTAGAACAAAAGAGTCAAGAATATACAATGGGGAAGAGATAGTCTCTTCAATAAATGGTGTTAGGAAAACTGAACGGTCACATGCAAAAGAATAAAACTAGAACACTATCATATGGCATACACAAAAATCAATTAAAAATGGATTAAATATTTGAACATAAGACCTGAAGCCATAAAACCCCTACAAGAAAACATTGGTTGTAATTTTCATATAGATCTTGGTGAGGATTTTTAAAATCTGACACTGAAAGTATAAATAACAGAAGCAAAAATAAACAAGTGAGATTACGTAAAAACTAAAAAGTTTCTGAACAGCAAAGAAAACAATCAACAAAATAAAAAGGGGGGTGCCTGAGTAGCACAGTCGGTTAAGTATCAACTCTTGGTTTCAGTTCGGGTCATGATCTCACACGGTCGGTCGGTAGGTTGTGGCATCCAGTTCCGCCTCCGGCTTTGGTCAGTATGGAGTCTGCTTCAGATTCTTTCTACTTCCCCCTCTGCCTCTCCCTGTTCTCTCACATGCACTCATGCACATGCTCTCTCTCAAATAAATAAATAAAATCTTTAAAAATAAATAAAAAAAAAAGGTCAATCTACTGAATGGGAGAAAAAACTTGCAAATTATATATACTGATAAGGGGTTAATATCCACAATATATAAATACGCATGTAATTCAATAGCAAAAAACCCCCAAACAATACAATGAAAAATGAACAGAGGACCCTAATACACATTTCTCCAAAGACATACAGATGGCAAACAGACACATGCAAAGATGCTCAAAATCACTAATTATCAGGAAAATTCAAATCAAAACCACAATAAGATATCACCTCACAGGGGCGCCTGGGTGACTCAGTCCTTAAGCAGCGGCCGCCTTGGGCTCGGGTTATGATCCCAGGGTCCTGGGATTGAGCCCCACATCGGGCTCCCTGCTCAGCAGGAAGCCTGCTTCTCCCTCTCCCACTCCCTCTGCTTGTGTTCCCCGCTCTCACTGTTTCTGTCAAGCGAATAAATAAAATCTTTTTTTTTTTTAAGATTTTATTTATTTATTTGTCAGAGAGAGAGTGAGAGAGAGATCACAAGTAGGCAGAGAGGCAGGCAGAGGCAGAGGGAGAAGCAGGCTCCCCGCCGAGCAAGGAGCCCGATGTGGGACTCGATCCCAGGACCCCGGGATCATGACCTGAGCCGAAGGCAGCCGCTTAACCAACTGAGCCACCCAGGCGTCCCGTGAATAAATAAAATCTTAAAAAAAAAAAAAAAAAAAGATATCGCCTCCTGTAGGTCAGAATGACTAGTATAAAAAGACGAGAAATAACTAGTGCTGGAGAGGATGTGGAGAAAAGGGAACCTTTGTACACTGTGGGTACAATATAAATTGGTACAGTCATTATGGAAAACAGTACAGAGGTTCCTAAAAAAATTAACAATAAAACTACCATATATGATCGAGCAATTCCACTTCTGGGTATTTATCCAAAGCAAATAAAAACAACAACTTGTAAAGATATATGTATCCTCATGTTCACTGCAGCACTATTTACAGTAGCCAAGATGTGGAAACAACCTAAATGTCCACTGACGGATGAATGGATAAAGAAATTGTGGTATTAAAAAAAAAAAAAAGAAAGAAATTGTGGTATATACACACAATGGATTATTATTAGCACATAAAAAAGAAGGAAATCTTGTCATTTGTGACAACATAGATGAACCTTGACCGCATTACGCTAAGTGAAATAAGTCAGAGAAAGATGAATACTATATAATCTCTCTTATATGTGTAATCTAAAGAAAGAAACAAAAACAAGCTCACAGATACAAAGAACAGATTGGTGGTTACCAAAGGCAGGGGTTGGGAGGATAAGAGAAATGGGAAAAGGGGCCAAAAGATAAAAACAAACATGCACACATAAGAAACAACCAAAAAACACAAAAATAGCAGAAATCAATGAAATAGAAAACAAAAGTAATAGGAATCAGTGTAACCTGGTTCTCTAAGAGTATCAGTAATACAGATCAACTACTAATCAGACTATTTAAGGATTAATGAAAGAATTAATGAAAGAGAAGAAATAAATTACCAACATCAGGAATGAGAAAAAGAACATCACTTCAGATCCATACATTGAATTCATTGTTTTAGAAATTCCCTAAAGAAAACTTGAGGTCCAGATGACTTCTCTGATGAAGTCTATAAAATATTTAAGGAACAAAGAATATCAATCCTACACAAACTCTTGTAGATAACCCAAAGGTGAATACATCTCAACTCATTTATGGGGCCAGCATTACCCTAAAACCCAAAGCAAAAATATTAAAAGAAAATTTAGACCAATATCCCTCATGAATATAGATGGCTAAATCTTTAACGAAATTTTAGTAAATCAAATCTAGCCATATATAAAAATGGATAATAATACATCATGAACAAGTGTATTTTATCACAGGAATACGTGGTTGGTTTAATAAAGTATCAGTCAATGTAATTTATCGAATTATTACACTAAAAAAAGAAAAGTATATGATCATCTCTAAAGATAAAAAAAAAGTCACTTGACAAAATTCAACACCCTTTAATGATAACTTACAGCAAACAAAGAATGGGGGGAAAAATTCTAAATCATTCATTCTAAAACAAGGCATCTTTAGAAAACCTTCAGCTAATATCAGAGTTAATAGTAAAAGACTAACACCTTTTCCCCTAACACAAAAACAAAGAAAGTCAATGTCATAACCTCTGAATCTTCCTTTAGCTTTGTAATTAGAGTCCATGTTTTCCTCCTTTGTATCAATAAACATGTTTATAATCACTATTAGAGAATCTATATTTTATTTAATCCATTTACCCTTCTGTCTCTCACTCTACTGTGACCTTGTAAAGGATAAGTCCTTGTTTTACTCATTCCTGTATGAATGTTTAAGAATTGTAATGGGTCTTAAGGATCATCTAGTTCAGTCATCCTATTTTCCACTAGAGGAAAGTATACCATAGAGAGATTACATAACTTGTCCAATATCCTACAGCAACTTAGTTGGTAGTAGTAATCAACTGTGTCTTTTCACCTAAGAGGTACTGTCTCTTTGAGTTGATCATTAAGTAAAGTAGGCTTTATTCACATTATAAGAAAATTATATAGGAGTTTCATTACCTGCCCAGAGTCAATATTATGTGTTAAAACAAGGAGCACACAGAGACAAAAGTTGTTTCACATTAAAAATATTTTTGTTAGGCACCTGGGTGGCTCAGTGGGTCAAGTGTCTGCCTTCAGCTTAAGTCATGATCCCAGAGTCCCAGGATCGAGCCCCGCATTGGGCTCTCTGCTCAGTGGAGAGACTGCTTCTCCCTCTCCCTCTGCCTGCTGCTTTGCCTACTTGGTGCTCTCTAGCTCTCTGTCAAGTAAATAAATGAAATCTTTTTTTAAAAATTAAAAAAATAAAATAAAAATATTTTTGTTGTTGCAGGACGAATATTTCCTACTGCTCCACTTTTGGACTGTGCAACAAAAACCTATCTTAATGATGAGAAAATAACCTTAAAGATGCAATCTAAAAATCTGAAACTATGAGTATATATTAAGGTGTAAAATACTCATTAATTCCTTGCTACGGGTACCACTTTAAACCATCTCTTGTGTGTTTGCAAACATTCCTAACCCTATTCTTTAATTACATTTGTGATAGCTTACATGAACACAAACAATATCAGGGTAGAAACTTAAAAAGATTAACACTTTAGAAAAACAATGACAAATAAGGGAAGATGGCAAAATTCAGCCTGAAGTAATTATGAGATGACACAAGAAATACATACCATAGAATCCTGGACAATTTTTAGATGTGGGCCACAAGTTTAGCTTTAGATTCTTTTCAGTCAAAGCCAATAAGTAAATGTGATCAGTTACAAGATTCACAAGAGTCATTATGGTAATATGTCTCAGAAGAAACAGAAATTTTCCTTATATTGAAACCTGAAAGAAATATTACCATTAAAGAGACACTATGTGACAGTAAACATTCTTAACAACATCCCTACAATAATTCCCATAGTGAGTTTTGTGAAGGAAAGGAAGCCGGGGTGACCTGTACCACAGTGAGATCCATGACTCTTTAAGAAAGGAGGTGAGGGGTGCCTGAGTGGTTCAGTTGGTTGAGCATCTGACTCTTGGTTTTGGTTCAGGTCATGATCTCAGGGTCCTGAGATCGAGGCTTACGTCAGGCTCTATGCTCAGCAGGGAGTCTGCTTGAGGTTTTCTTTCTCCCTCTGCCACTCACCCCGCTCTCTTTTTCTATCTCTCTCTTTCTAAAATAAACAAATCAATCTAGGAGGAAAGAAAGAAAGAAAGAAAGAAAGAAAGAAAGAAAGAAAGAAAGAAAAGAAAAGAAAAGAAAAGAAAAGAAAAGAAAAGAAAAGAAAAGAAAAGAAAAGAAAAGAAAAGAAAAGAAAAGAAAAAAGAAAAAGAAAGAAGCAAGTTTGGGGTGTCTTGCTGGCTCAGTTGGTAGAACATGTGACTCTTGATCTCAGGGTTGAAGTTCAACCCCCACATGGGATGTAGAGATTACTTATTTTAAAAAAAGAAAGGAGGTGAGCGCAACTAAAAGTAAAGATATGAGAGGGAGGCTGATATAGAAGCCAAAATGTGAGTCTGGTAATAAACTCTCCCATAATCTCTTACTACAAAAATCTTCTGGGAGGTTAGGACCATGTGATCGCTCACCAAATCAAGACATAAGCTTTGCAAGAGGGTTCTTCTATATGGAAAACCTCCTGCATATCACCCCTCCTGTCCTATTGGTATGTACAGCTTATCTGAAATCCAAAGGCTGGGTAACACAAAGACCACGGATTTTAGAACACTGTTACTAGCGATAAAGAGATCCATTGTTGTGTAACATAGAGAAGCCATACTATTCCAACAGTACCATGTACATGGGGAAACTTGTTACATGTGAGAAGGGTTTTAATAGGTATGTCTTGAGTAACCAAAGACAAGGTTTTCTAAAGAACCAACCTCACAAAAGAGATGGGAGACATATTAGTTGTGTGATGAATTCATGAATGTTCACTATACTCTTTTTCCACTTGCCTATGTTTGAAATTTTCCATTAAAACTAAAGAAAATATAAGTATGTTGAAGATCCTCAAAGAGATTAATAAAGAAGTAACCTTTGTTTATGAAAAATAACAAGAAATTATAAAACATAAAACTATAAAATACAGTTAGAAATCTCATAAACAGAAAAAGTAGTAATAGAAATAAAAAAATAAAAAAAAAACCCAAACAACCTAATTATAAATGGACAAAGATTTGAAGAGGTATTTTACAAAAGAAGATATATGAGTGAAGCACATGGCAAGATGCTTAACCTATTAGTCATCAGGGAAATACAAATTAAAACTTCAACGAAATACCACTTGACATCTACTAGTACAACTATAATAAAAAAGACAGACAATAACAAGTGTTGGAAAAGATATAGAGAAATAGAACCCTCATATGTTGCTGATGGATATATAAATGGTACAGCTACTACGGCAGTTTCTTAGGATTAAACATAAATTTATAATAAAACCCAGCAATTCCACTCCTAGATGTCTATCCAAGAAAATGAGAACAAGTCTACACAAAGACTTGTACACAAATGTTCATAGAAACATTATTCATAATAGTTCAAAGTGGAAACAATCCAAATGTCTATCAACTAGCATAGAGATAACCATAATGTGGTAGTTATATCTACATAATGGAAGAATATCAGCAGTATAAAGGAACAAACAACTGACACACAGGCTACAGAATGGATAAATCTCAAAGAACCTAGATGCATAACACATGTTGTATAATTCCATTCATATAAAATGTCCAGAAAAGGCAAATCTATGGAAATATAAAGTATATTAGTGGCTGCCTAGGGCTGGGATGTGGGAACAAAGCTGATTTCAAATGGGCACGAGGGATTATTTTGGTGTGATAGAAATGTTCTAAAACTAGATTGTGAAGACAGTTGTACAACTTTGTCAATTTACTAAAAATCATTGAATTGTATAGTTTAAATGGTATGCAAATTTGCTATAGATTGAATGTTTGTGCTCTCCCCAATTCATATGTAAGCAGAGTCCTCATGAATAGGATTAATGCTCTTATAAAAGAGGCTCCAGAGAGCTCTCTTCATCCTTTCCGTCCTCACCAGACACGGAATCTGCTGGCCCCTTGATCTTGGACTTCTGAGCCTCCAGACCAGTGAGAAAAAACTTTCTGTTCTTTCTTAGCCACTCAGTCTATGGTGGTTTTCTTACAGCAGCCCAAAGGGACTAAAACAAAATTATACTTCAATGAAGCAACTATTAATAGTTTCTGTGTATCCTTCCAGATACACCAGATATGTCTATCTATTTATATACATAATTATACATATTATTTTTCACTTACAAATGATAGCATACCATTCAAACTAGCTTCCAGTGTCTAGTTCTGTTTGATTTTTATGATAGACCCCATAGATCTTTCCATAGTAGTATATGCATTGATCCATCATTCTTAAAAATATGTACTGAGCATTCTGTAATATAACCATATCATTGATGAATTTTTAAATTATTTCCATCAATTTTGCTATTGTGTAAATAATGCCGCAGTAAATATCTTGGTGCATATGTTATTTCCTCTAAGTGTGCTATTACCTACAAGAATGCATTATTACCTACCTATGAGTAGAATTTCTGGGCCAAAAGGTCTGTGCATTGTAATTTTGTTATATATTTTCAAATTGATCTCGATACAGGTCGAGTTTACAATGCAGTCAGCAATGCATGAGGACATATTGACAACACATTTTTGACAATACAGGTTAACGAACCTTTAATCTCTATGCCAACCTAAAATGTCATTGAAAAAAAAGCACTTAACTATACATTAACTTGTCTCTTAGAAGAAGAGAAATTTTCTTTCCACCTGGAACAATGTTATGGCCATATTTTTGATAACTTTGTGAAAGGGACAATTTCCTCAAAAAATAGAAATTACCACAGCTCACTCAAGTAGAAATAAACTACCTGAAGAGCCATATATCTTGAAGAAATTGATTTTGTACTTAAAAACTACCCTCCCCCCAAAATTCTAGACTTGGAGGGCTTCAATGAGGAACTCTGCCTAACATTTAAGGAAAACATGATACTAATTCTATATATACTTTAGTAAAAATACAAGATAAAGAAACATTTCCCAAAACATTTTATGGGGCCAGCATTGTCTTGAAAACAAAAGCAGATAAAAACATTATAAGAAAAGAAAACTTCATATTCCATAAAAATAGCTTTAAAAATCCCTAATAATGGAGTGCCTAGCTGGCTCAGTGACAGAGCACATGACCCCTAATCTCGGGGCCATGAGTTTGAGCCCCACGTTGTGGGTAGAGTTTACTCAAAGAAAAACCCTAACAAAATATTAACATAATCCAGCAATCTTTAGAAGAATAATATATAACTTATGGAACAAAAATAATTTTAAGGAAAATTTTAATTTTCCAATTTGAGTTTATCAAAAGAGAGCAAGGTTGACTCAATATGCAAAAATCAATCAATACAGTTAACCATATCAAAGACTAAAAAAGAAAAACCATATGATCATCCAATAGATACAGAACAATTATTTAACAAAATTCAGCATCTGGGCTCCTGGGTGACTCAGATGGTTAAGCATCTGCTTTTAGCTCAGATCATGATCTCCAGGTCCTGGGATCCAGCCCCTTGTCGAGCTCCCAGCTCAGCACGGAGTCTGCTTCTCTCTCTCCCTCTGCCTCTCCCCTGCCTTGTGCTCTCTCTGTCTCTGCCTCTCTCAAATTAATAAATATTTTTAAAAAACCTTTAAAACAAACAAAATTCAACATCCAATTATGATAACAATTCTAAGTAAACTACAAATAGACGGGAAGTTCCTAAACTTGATAAAGAACATCTATGAAAAAGACTATAGCTAACGTCGTACTTACATTTAAAGACCAAATGCTTTCCTCTTAAGATCTGGAACAGTGGAAGAAAATGTGCTCTCACCATTTGTATATCTCATTGCTGTGAGGTCCAAGTTAGTGAAAGAAGGCAAAGAAAAAAAAAGAAAGAAAGTCACATGGATTAGAAGAGTTATTGTCTATCTAGAAAGAAAAAGAGCATCTATAAAAAAAAGTTGCTATAACTTGTAAGTTTCAAAAGGTATCAGGACACAAGATCAATGTACCATAATCAATTGTATTCTGTATACTGGTGACAAGTATTTTAAAAATGAAGTTAAGAAAATCATACGATTTATAATAGCATCAAAAACATGAAATATTTGTGACTAAATCTAACAAAATATAGGCAATATTTGTATGTTGAAGGTTGTTACTTATTGCTGAGAGATAGTAAAGAAGATTGAACTAAATGGAGAGATAATACCATGTACACATTTGGAAGACAATACTGTTAAGATGTAATTCTCTCTGAATTGATCTATAGATTCAACACAATCCCAACTAAAATCCTGTAAGATCTTTTGTAGACATTGAAAAACTGATTCTTAAATTTATACAGAAATGTAAAGGATCTCAAAGAGCAAAATGATTTTCAAAAAGGAGAACAAGTTTGGGGACTCACACTATCTAATTTCAAGAGTTATTATAAGGCTACAATAACCAAGACAGTGTGGCAATCCTGTAAGGATAGACATGTAGCTCAATGGAGCACAACAGTATCCAGAAATAGATAAGCTGAGTTTCTTCCTTTTGTTAAAAAACAGATTTATCAGAGAGAGAGAGAGCACAAGCAGGGGGAGCAACAGGCAGAAGGAGTATCAGGCTCCCCGCTGAGCAAGGAGCCCAACTCAGGACTGTCCAGGACCCCTGGATCATGACCTGAGCTGAAGGCAGACGCTTAGCCAACTGAGCCACCTAGGCATCCTCAATCAACTGAGTTTCAACAATGTTGCTAAGATAATTCAGCAAGGAAAGAATAGTTTTTTCAACAAATGGTGATGAGACAATTATACTTCCACATTAAAATGAATTTTGACTGTTACCTCACACCATATAAAAAATTAACTCAAAATGGATCAGAGACTTAAGAGTTAAAACTTAATACTTTAAGAGGGGGTGCCTGGCTGGCTCAGTTGGTGGAGCATGTGACTCTTGATCTCAGGGTTGTAGGTTTGAGCCCCATACTGGATGCAGAGATTACTAAAAAAACCAAACCAAACCAAATCAAACCAAACCAAACAAACAAAAACACTTAATAGTTTTAGGAGAAGACATCAGACAAAATCTTTGTGACCTTGGGTTAGGCAAATGTTTCTTAGCTAAGATGCAAAAAGCATGAACCATGAAAAAAATGATAGACCGGGGCACCTGGGTGGCTCAGTTGTTGAGCGTCTGCCTTTGGCTCGGGTCATGATCCCAGGGTCCTGGGATGGAGCCCCACATCGGGCTCCCTGCTCGGCGGGAAGCCTGCTTCTCCCTCTCCGACTCCCCCTGCTTGTGTTCCCTCTCTTGCTGTGTCTATCTCTGTCAAATAAATAAATAAAATCTTTTTTAAAAAATGATAGACTGGACATCCTTAAAGTTTAAAAGTCCTGCCATTTAAAAGTATCCCTATAAAATGATGGTATGAGCTAGAAACCAAGAGAAAATATTCAAAAGACACATACATAAAAAAGGACTTATATGCATCCTATTTTTAAAAAGTTAGAACCCAGTAATAGTGAGACAACCCAATTTTTTAAATGAACAACAACAAAAGATTTGAACACTTCATCACATACTGATGGCAAATTAGCACATGAAAACATATTCAAAGTTATTAGTCATTACAGAAATGTAAATTAAAACAATAACACTACATACCTACTAAAATGGTTAAAATAAAAAAGACTGACTGTATTAAGTGCTAATAAGGATTTAGAGCAACTGAAACCCTCTGATATTGTTGGTGGGAATGCAAAATAGCATATCTAGAAAACAGTTTGGCAGTTTCTCCTGAAGTTTAACATGTAATTACCATACGACCAACCCTTTTTTGGTATCTACTCCCCACCAAAATGAAAACATATGTCTATACAAGTACCTGTATGATAATGTTTACAGCTGCTTCATTCATAATATTAAAATTAAAAACAACTCAAATTGAGCTCATTAACTGGCTTCATACTGTATGATTCCATTTATATGGCAAACTGGAAAAGGCACAAAAGTACAGTGACAGAAATCAGATCAAGGTTGCCAGGACCTGGGAATTCACAAGTGTTCTCTTCCAGGACTCGTATGATTTCATTTCTTATATTTAAATACCTAATCCATTTGGAATTTATCCTGGTATTAGAAATTGATTCCCTGTAGTTATTAAAAGTCCCAACTTTTGATGACACATCATTACATACCTAATAAAACAGCTAAAATTTTAAAAAGTGAAAATACCAAACACTGGCAAGAATATGGAAAACCTAGATGTCTCATAAATTGCTGGTGAAAATAGAAAATGGTAAAGCCACACCAGAAGAGTCTGGCAGTTTATTAAAAAGTGAAACACACATACAACACGACTTTTTGTTCTCTACTTTTGGAAGTTCTTTTATATTAGCAATACTAAGCTTTTGTTTTTGACATGCCTTTCACACTCCTGGGCATTTGTCCCAGAGAAATGACTAGAGTTCACACAAAAACCAGACTAAGGCACATTCATATGATGGAAAACTACTCAGCAACAAAAAGGAACAAACTATTAATATATGCAACAGCTTGGATCTCAAGGGACTTATGCTGAGTAAAGAAAAGATAATTTCAATGAGTCACATATTCTATGATTCCATTTGGGTAACATCTTTCAAGTGAAAAAATTATAGAGATGGAGAATAGATTAGCAGTTGCCAAGGGGTTAGGCTTGTGAGGGTAGGAGAAAGGAGTGGGTGTAACTATAAAGAAGTGACACCGGGAAATATCTGTAGTGATGGAATAGTTCTGGGTCTTCATTAAAGTGCATTGGGAATCTTTGTATGAGATAAAATTGCATAGAAATATACACACACATTGTACCAATATCAATGCCTGATTTTAATATTATGGTATAGGTACAAGAGGTGTAATCATTTGGAGAAACTGGATGAAAGGTTCATGGGAACTCTCTGTACCACTTTTGTAATTTCCTGTGAATCTATAATTATTTTAAAACAAAAAAAGTTAAGCAATCACTTCTTGGCCTTTCGGCTAAGATCAAATGCAGTATTTGTTCTTTTCAGTTTAATATCTGATACATCCTCTATCTGAGGACAATATATTAAATGGATTTTTGGAGCAAGGAGATGGAATAGGAGCTTGCTCTGTCCACTCCATGCACTGACCTGGTATTGCAGTACCTCCAGGAACAGTGCACCCCCTTGGGGGAAATACCCAGGCGTCTAAATTCAGCTTGAGCTGTGGAGGGTTGTTTATCTGAGATCATGTGTGCTGGATGCTTCCGTCTTCTAGGGTCTGGGCTGGAGGCTTGTGTCTCGCTTCTTGGAGGTGCAGGTATAGATATGCAATGTGGTCTTCTATTTATTCATTTAAATAATTTATTTATTTATTTATTTATTTATTTATTTATTTATTTATTTATTTATTTATGAGATAGGAGAAGAGACAGGGAAGGACAGAGGGAGGGACAAGTAGACTGTGTGCTGACTGCAGAGCCCTATGTGGGATTTGAGGCCCTGACCCAGAGATCATGTTCTGAACTGAAACCAAGAGTCAGATGCTTAACCCACTGAGCCACCTAGACGCCCGTATCCCTTCTACTATTAATTGACATTTGTTGGGTTCCTACGTTGGGGCTATTACCAATACTGCTGCTATGTGTATTTGTTTTCCCATAAACTATATACTTAAGAGTGAATTTCTGGGTCAAAACCTTTTAAATTTTATTTATATTATTTATTTATTTATCAATAAATAATTAATATGTGTTTATTCATATATTTATATATAATGTATTATAAATAAATAAGTAAAATTTATTAAATTTTAGAAATTAATTTTCTAAATTTCTAAATTTATTAGATAATTCTAAACTATTTTCTTTTCTTTCTTTCTTTCTTTTTTTTTTTAGATTCCACTTACTTACTTGACAGAAGGAGAGACAGCAAGAGAGGGAACACAAGCAGAGGCAGAGGGAGAAGGAGAAGCAGACTCCCCACTGAGCAGGGAGCTCGACTTGGGACTCGATCCCAGGACTCTGGAATCATGACCCGAACCGAAGGCAGACGCTTAATGACTAAGCCACCCAGGCACCCCTCTAAACTGTTTTCTAAAGTGGTTGTATCCATTTTTACTCCCATTTAATCCCAGTTCCAATTACTCCACATCTTTGCTAACACTTAGCATTGTTAGTTTCTCTGATTCAGGCATTGTGGGGGGGTACAAAGAGATATCATTGTAGTTTTAATATATAATTTCCTGATTTTTAATGAGATTGATCACTTACACGTGTGTGTGTGTGTGTGTGTGTGTGTGTGTGTGTGCCATCTGACTTTTCTCTTTGGTGAAGTATGTTTTTAGACTTGATCATTTTTGGGACACCTGGGTGGCTCAGTTGGTTAAGCGTCTGCCTTCGGCTCAGGTCATTAGATCAGGGTTCTGGGATGGAACCCTGTGTCAGGCTCTCTGCTCAGGGGGGAGTCCGCCTCTCCCTCTCCCGCTGCTCTTCCCCTCCACATTTTCTCTCAAACAAATAAAAAAAAAGGCTTGACCATTTTTCCCCCACTAAATTGGTGTCTTAATTTGTAGGAGTTCTTTGTAGATTCTGGTTATGTACCCACCATTGGTTATATGTGTTACAAATATCCTTCACTACATGGCTTCCCTTCTATTCTCTTAATGGTAGCTTCTGATGAGCAGAAATTCTTAATTTTAATGTAGCCCAATACATCGTTTTTTTCCTTTGTAGTTAGTGTTTTTGTATACTTATAGCTTTTTTCCTAATCCAAGGTCATGATAATATTCTTCTAATATTATCTTTGAGGAGAGACAAACCTGAGGGCTGACCCTCAAATCAAAATCATCAAGCCTCCCTGCTTGAGCTGGGACATTAGCTTTCTGCCATGCTCTGGGATTTGCACCACTGGCTCCCCTGGTTCTCAACCCTTCAGACTTGGGTTGGATTTACACCACTGACTTTCCTGGGTGTGAGGCCAGGAAATCTTCTTTTACTTCTTTAAAAAATTTTTTAAATTATTTTAAGTAAGATCCACATCCAACATGGAGCACAACACAGGGCTTGAACTAAGGACCCCAAGATCAGGACCTGAGCTGAGATCAAGAGTCAGATGCTTAACTTCTGAGCCACCCAGGAGCACCAGGAAATCTTCTTGATCTGTAGATTCAAGATTTCGACAAAACCCAAGTAGGATACATTTTTTAAAACCATACACCAAGACATAACTCCAGATTGCAGATGGAGGATCTTGGGATTTCTTTTTCTTTTTCTTTTTTTTTTTTTTTAAGATTTTATTTATTTATTTGACAGAGGCAGAGAGCAAGTGAGCACAAGTAGGCAGAGTGGCAGGCAGAGAGAGAGGGAGAGGGAGAAGCAGGCTCCCTGCTGAGCAGAGAGCCTGATGTGGGGCTCAATCCCAGGACCCTGGGATCATGACCTGAGCCAAAGGTAGACGCTTAACTGACAGCCATCCAGGTGTCCCTTGTTGTGAAATTCTTAACACATCTCTCACAGTAATTAATATAACAAGACACAGAAAATCAGTAAGAAAATAGATTTGAACTTTCTATTTTGTCAAGTATTTTTGTTATTTTTAGAGGGGGCGTTTATCTGATTTACCTCTTCTGTCATTACCAGAAGCTATACAGTTTCCATTAGGGGAAGGACACAGCACCTCAATGGCTGCCAATAGTAAATATTTGGGCCAAGCAAATATTTTGCAAGATGGGAAAGTTTTTAAAGCCTATTAGAAAGTGAGGGTAAGCAACAATGATATTGGACAGGAAGATGGTAAGCAGAGACTAAGGTCTCTCTCAAAAAAAAAAAAAAAAAAAACAGAATGAATAGTAGAAATTGGGGATTAGCATTAGGAAGAAGGCAGAAAATTCTCTTTGGGAATGCACATAAACTTTGATGGAAAACAAGACATTGTAACAAAAAAAAATGCAATGGATTTGAAATCATCTTGGATCTTCTTTCACTAACTCTATACTCTTGGACCAGTTATTGACATTTTGAACCTCAGGTTTCTTGTCTATAAAATAAAGAACATTCTATCTATCGCTCTAAGGGTTAAATTTTGCTATTATAGGCTCTCAGAGCACTGTGTCTATTTTCCTTCAAGAAATTTATTACTGAGAGTCTACATTGTGTTAGGAGCCCACACAATGGTGAACAAGATAGATCAAGTTTATCATTATCTTCCTAGAACCTGGCAAGCCTAGTAGATAGTAAATATTCAACAGATATTTCCTAAATGATGAGCTTACATAAAAACAAAAACAAAACCCATAATGAGTTCAAAAGTATTCAATAAATGGCAAGAGGCTTTCTACAATAAAATATAGGTTATTATTACTTTGTAAGTAGTGTTCTTGATGTGGGAAAACAGGAAAAAATGTCATACTAAAGAAACATCCATTGGAGTGCCTGGGTGGCTCAGTCATTAGCGTCTGCCTTTGGCTTAGGTCATGATCCCAGGGTCCTGGGATTAAGTCCCGCATCAGGCTCCCTGCTCAGTGGGAACCCTGCTTCTCCCTCTCCTACTCCCTCTGCTTGTGTTCCCTCTCTCACTGTCTATCTCTGTCAAATAAATAATCTTAAAAAAAAACCACGCCCATTTAAAGGTGAATTATTTAGATAAGTAATTTCAAAAACCAAAAATCACAGGTTAAATGGCAAATTAAATATTCTAGATGTTAAGTGAAAAAATATTTTTTTCTCCATTTTATTTTCTATCACAAAAAATTCGATTTATGTATGTATTATGTATAGCTTCAAACTTATAAAAAGAATTTAAACAGTATACAGTTAACAACCTTATGCCCTTCATCTAGACTTCCTAATTATTAAAATTTGCCACATTTGTTTCCTCAATTATTAACATTTTGCTACACTCACTTTAGTGATTTGTAACATATTGCCACATTTGTTCTCCTCATCCAAGCCATTTGAAAGTAAATTGCAGATAGAAAGATAGTTTGCTTCTAAGAACCTCAGCAAGTATGTCCTAAGAACTATGACATTCAAGGTAACCATGATACAACATTCCAGATATTTAACATTGGTACAATAATGCAATCGAATAAACAGTCAAATTTCCCAATTGTCTCAAATTTCCCAATTGTTCATTTAGTAGCTTTTTTTTGATCCAGGATCTGAACAACAATCACACACGAAATTTAGTTTTCACATCCCTTACTGATCTTTATTCCAGAACTGCTCTATATACTTACTTTTACGATACTGCTTTTTTGCAGAATCTAGAGCTTTTATTTTGTTGAATGCCTTACGATTGTCTGATTGTTTTCTCGTGATGAGATTTGGGTTAAACATTCTTGGCATTTGGCAGGTGAAATGTCCTTTTCAAGTGCATCAGATCAGAAGGCATAGATCTCCTTTTTTTTTTTTTAAGATTTTATTTATTTATTTGGCAGAGAGAGAGATCACAAGTAGGCAGAGAGGCAGGCAGAGAGAGGGGGGGAAGCAGGCTCCCCGCTGAGCGGAGAGCCCGATGTGGGGCTCGATTCCAGGACCCTGAGATCATGACCTGAGCCGAATGCAGAGGGTTTAACCCACTGAGCCACCCAGGTGCCCCCATAGATCTCCTTTTTAAAGATAACTCCATTATTAAATTTTTTCTTAAGACAAAGAAAAACTTTTCACTTTAACTATCACATTAGTTTTTGGTTAGTACAACCCGTCTTTACAAGTATTCACACGTATTCAGAAGGCGGGCCAGTGTGCACTAGTGGACACAAGGCAGGTGGCTTAGTGGGAAACAACCTGGAATGAGATCTCAGGTTCAGTGTCAATTTGGCCAATAATTAGTTGCGGGTCTCCAGGTAAATTTCTAAAATTTCTAAAAATCTTTATCTATTGAGAGAGAGAGAGAGAGAGAGAGAAAGAGAGAGAGGATGGTGCCAGATTTCTAAAGATCCTTTGAATTCTAAAATTCTATGACTGTGAATCGAGTTGTAGTAGAGACAGAGCTGGACTTGGAATCAGAAGACCTGGATTTGAGCACCGGTTCTGCCACATACCAGCTATGTGAACATGCACAAGCCATTTAATCTCTCTAAGCCGCGCATAGATTTACCCCACAGAGTTCAGAAGGATTAAGAGGGTTATTACATGTCAAAGCGCATTATAAACTGTAAAGAACTACCCGAATGTCAAATATTATTTCATTATGTCCAGTTTTTCTTCTTGTGATCTAATTAGTCAATCAGAAAAAACAACATAAAGGGAGACAGACCTCATCAATTTAAATTTTAGAAACCAGAAAATGACAGTATAATTAATTGTGCGTCATAATCAGTGTATGGAATTTATAAAATAGTTTTATTCTATAAATGCTTATGCTTTGTTAATAATGCTGACTAAAGTTACGAATAGGTACTCACTTGTGCAGGCCGGTCCTTCCTAAGAAGACGGTGATTGTTCTTGAGATGCCAAATTTTGCGGGGGCTAAAGAGTGAACACAGTGTATGAGAATGGTAACAAGTACTTATAAACTTCCTCATTCAGCGATCGGTTTCGTGCTGCGCCCCCAGGTCCACCGGAAGGGTTGGCAAACTGAGGCTAAGGCAGAGGGGAAGTTGTCCTGTTTTTCCAGCGAGCTGGATAAACTAAGCCTCCCTGGGCTGAAGGCATGTTTTCCCCTGAGCCTACTAGTGGGACCTGTCGCCCAGGCCAGCCCTTTATAGTCTTATAACTCTTAGAGCCCTTTATATTCTTTATTTTCTAAAAGTGCCGTACGGTTTCTTTCTGGCCTTTTGATTGCAACTCGGGGAACCCAGTTCGTTAGTGCACACTGGCCACATTTTTTCCGATTATTCAGCAGGACTGATAAAGTATCTCCCTGGAAGAGGTTCAGGGCGCGCACACGCCCCTTGGTTTGTGTTGAATAACACACGAACTATCTGTGCCGTCAAGTGCCTGACACTTCTGTTGCTCAAGACTCCAGACGCTGCCAGAAAATGGCTAACGAAGCGACGGGAGAACGGCGGCGCGGCGGACGTTGGTGCGGTTGGACGTGCCTGACCTCCCAGCCCACGCAAGGGGTCGCGCCGCCCAGGTGGCCGCGGCCGGCTCCACGGAGCGCGCCGGGCGCCGTCCCCCGCGCCAGTGCGCACGCGCGCCCGTCATCCGGGTGCTGGCTGCGGCTGCAGGTTGCGCTGGGGTGGCGGACAGGGGGCGGGGCCAGCGGCTCATTGTGCGCAGCGCTGCGCGGCGCCGGCGGCCGCCGAGGCCTGGGTCGAAGTTGGCGCTGCTGCCGCCGCCCTGCAGCCCACTCGCTGCCTCGGCAGCGCGCTGCTCTTCTAAAATGGCTGCCGCTACCGGTGCTGTGGCAGCCTCGGCCGCCTCGGGTCAGGCGGAAGGTAAAAAGATCACTGATCTGCGGGTCATCGATCTGAAGTCCGAGCTGAAGCGGCGGAACTTAGACATCACCGGAGTGAAGACTGTGCTTGTTTCCCGACTCAAGCAGGTGAGGCCCGGCGAGGTCCGGGAATGGGAGCTTAGGCCGCGCCTCGGAGCCCCCACTTCCGCCGCAGCCCCCGGCCGCCGGCAGCCGCCGGGGCCCGAGGGGCTGCGCTGTGGGGAGGCCCCGGGCGGCGCCCGCGCGCGCGCGAGGAGGGTGAGGACCCTCCGTCGGCGCCCCCGCCCCCGCGAGCCTGGCTGGGCCTGCGAGGGGCCCGCGAGCCGCCCGGGACCGGCCGTCGCAGCCGAGCGCGCCCCTGCCTCCCCCGGGACGTCCCCGCTAGGCTGCGAGGGCTGCCGACGGCGGGCGCGGCCTCCCAAGGGCGATCGTGGAGACCCGGGAGGCGCTCGGTCCCCAGTCTTTAGCGGTGGTGAGCGCGTGCATTTCTTGGCCTCGGAGGGACTGGTTACTTCGGTGACTTCTGCGAAGTTACCGTTTAATTGTGCCCAACCGTTTCCTCCCCATCTTGGGGGGGAATTGGTAGTGGGAGTTGAGGGGTGGGTAAGAGAGAGGGTTTGTTTTCCGATGGGTTTTCAGTTTTTGCATCAGAGCAGTAATCTGCTTTTTCATCCCTGATTATCTTTCTGGTTTATTTGAGTGAGCGTTGGAATTGTAGTAGAGGAGAAATAAGTTTGCATTCTAGAAATTAGAAAAACTCTTTTTAGTTATTTACTTTCATAGCTAGCAACTTTTATGTAATTGAGAATATTTAGACTTTTGTTCAGTATGATAGTATGTGATATTTAATTATTTCGACTCGGTAGAATTTAAAACTCCATGTGATTTTGATACCTAATGGTATTTCCGCGTGAAAGTTTCTCTTACTCGTGTAGTTTAATTGCTCTTTTTGAAGTCGGTTTATGAAATGACTGGCAATTCTAATGTCTTGAGGCTTGAGGTTTGCTGATTTTTTTTTTCGTTTTTATAAAATAAGTTTAGATAGATTGTGTAGCATATTAACTTCTCTTTCTAATGTAGGCTATTGAAGAGGAAGGAGGCGATCCAGATAATATTGAATTAACTGTTTCAACTGATACTCCAAACAAGAAACCAACCAAAGGCAAAGGTTGTTACGAGTTATGAACATATTTTAAAATATATTTTGGTTATATAACTTGCCTCTGCTCTTGTGCCACTTGCCCTGTTTATATAGTGCTACTCTTTGCTATTTCCCTCTGGCGCTCTGCCTTCTTGGGTCAAGGAAGAAAAGTTACTGTTGCCAGGCCCTGGATAACTTGTAGCCCTTAAGATTTGGCTGAAGCTGACCTGAAAGAGACCAGTTTTTTTTATTGCTTCCAAAAAATCCCAATGTCCAGTTTCATAATGTTTCTTCCTTCATAGTGTGAAGACCTGAAGAATAAAATACAGTTTAATACATGTCTACCTTGCCCCACAATTGGCAGAGTATTGATGGAATTCCTTCCAAATCTTTCACCTTGGCTCCTGCTGTTTTTTCTAGTATGTTAAAACTTTATAACCTTTATGTTTAGTATTTTATTTGACTTGGTGAACTTAATTTCCGTTTATGCTATTATACATTCTAATTTTCAGTGAAATTCAAAAAGACCTCACCAATCATACTAGCAAGGTAGGGAAAATCCATGATTAATTAGCTTTAAAAAAATTATAGGGATATATATATGTTCAAAATTTTAATTTTATAACTTTTAAACTAGCCAGAATATATTTCCAGCGATTTAATGAATAGGGAAAAGTGGTTTTAAAAATTAACATTTTGACTGTATAAATGGGTCTTAGTTTGTTTTTTTTTTTAATGTTCTGGTAGTTGAAGTCTTGACTTGAATAATTATAAATTTCTTCCACCCCCTCATAAGGACAGTGACAGAGGGTGGACATGATGTGGGTATCTGGATCCTAGTACCTATTTACAATTTCAATGTAGAGTGTATCATGGACAGCTGCAGAATTTTTTAAAAATCTAACTTTCCTTATTGCTCTAAGTATCCAAATACTGCTCTGTCTGCCGTGGACCAGATTGATTGTAGCTAGGGTAAAATGATTGAATGGATTAACCTTGAAAAGATGGGAATATTAACATTTGATCTTAAGCAATCTGTAGGTATTAGGACCAGGCAGATCTGATGCCATCTCACTATTTGAGTCTTCATAGGTTTGCAAGCATCCCCCTTTTGTGCTAGAGGAAGTTGAACAGGGCTAAGGAGTATTTCCTGGGTGGGATGGGAATGACAGAGGTGGAAATGGAGTTTAGAGGAATAACAAAGTTATCTTGAAGATCTGTGGCTTTTAATGTAACTCTGACTCAGTGTATCACTTTGAGAGATACATTTCCCTGTGTTGAGAGAAGCTTGTGCTGAGAAGCCTATGCTGACAAACCAGAGGCTATTTCAAAATGCATAGAAATTTTGGAAATAAGTGTATCAGGAATTAACCATATTTCTTATAGAAATTTTGATTCATGGAATTTATTTAGCACATTGTGGTAGTTTAACAGATGCTATGTATTAATCATAGTTCCAGATTATTCAAGCTGATTATGGATTTTAGCATTGAAAGTAAACCTCATCTGATATGTTCATTCTCACCTATTTCTTTGCCTGTCTCTTTTTCAGTTACTAGGAACTTCATTTGTCTTACCCTTAGAAATAATTTTTAGCAATGTAAAATTTTTAAGAAGTTTTTATTTTCTCTACATACAATGTGTGTGTATATATACGTGATCAGCTTGTTAACTTTTTCTTTTATATGGATTATTAGGATACTTGAACTTTAATTTTTCCATAACACTGATACTAAGGTGTCTTGTGATCTTTAGTTAGAAGTTATAACATTTACTCATTTGTCAGTGGCAGACTACTACTGAGTACTTCATGAGACTCATTCTAGGACATGCATGATAAGTAGCTCTTGTCTCCTTAAATTACATTTATCATTGTTCTGAAAATTCTGTGAATTACAAAGAACATAATGTAAATCCCAAACTAAGAACCTGGTTTGAATAAATGTGCAGTTAAAAATGCTTAAAAGTAAGATTATTTTAAATTTGGTTTAAAAATAATATTAAATAAAAATAATAAACATAAGTATAAAAATAGTAAAAATCAAATTTGAATATGGAAACTTAAAAATAACAATAAGTTTTAAAATCAAGGAGTCAAGAAATTAAATATTATTTTAATGTGATGTCAGGTTTTCAGCCTAATTGCTGAATTACTACATTCCAAATCTTATTTTACTCAATAGTATCTACCTTGAAAATAACTTCATTTTGGTCATATCACCTTTCCTTCAGTGGTCTGTTTCCTTTTTTTGTAAAATTGGAATTTTTACTAGATCATCTGTAGGACTCCTTTAGTTCTGAAATTTAATGATTATATATGGTCAGGAGTCAGAAGAAAAATGTTTTCTGTTCAACTAAAATAGATGTGTAAGGAAGGAACTGTAAAGCTCATAGGTGCTCAATCAGTATATTCTTTAGGACAGATTATTAGAAAAGAAGAACAAAGAAAGGGATTACTTAGAGGTAGTCATGTAGACATCAGCAAGATACAGCATATAATAGCTTGTCAGGAAAATGAATAATTCATATGATAATCTTAAGGTATCAAGTAAAAGTTAAATGATGTTACGAAAGCAAGAGAGTAGCTTAATGGGTGTGGATAAACTACTTAGGTGAAATATTAAGTTTATTCTCTTATAAATTCAGGGTCACTATTTCTTTAAAAAAATTTATGTTAAAATATTTGTGTTTAGACAGATTAGAGGAAAAGGGATCTGTAGTCAACTATATTTTAGAATATTTTTAAAACAAGTTTGTGCTTGTAATAAATGTTGATAGTGTTATAGTTGATTCTAATACTGTTTATAAAATCTGTTTGTATGCGGTTAATACGGTGAAACGGTTTGTTGCTTATATTGGTTGTCCCTTCTGAGACTTTTTACAACTCTCTTTGCTATGAACTTTTTAATAAGTAACACAGAAGAAAGCTTTACCGGGGAGATTTACTGTCATTTGGGTGTGTGTTAAGAAAGCAGTTAAACAGGTAGAGCTAACTCCTCATTAACTTGTTTTAGAGATTATAGATTGAAAGTTTCTTTTGCTTTATCTGACAATGGCATACCATATTCTTTTGATTTTCAACCTTTCGAGTAACCTTTAAACTTCAGCAAAAGTTATTTTATGTGGTTTTAATCAGTATAGTATTCAGATTTATATATAATGCAGTACTTATTGATGTTTTAATGTGCAATATATGCAAGCTTAGCAAAGGTTCAAACCACTACATGAAATCTGATTTTTTTCCTCCTGTAGAAACAAGTATAATTTGGGGTTATAGGTTTATCCAAACATCTAATGCCTAATTTTATGTGGAAAATACCTCAGACAATGTAAATAATTACATGTTTACTGTGTAAAGCTTTCCAAAATTTGTGTCTAATAAGGATATGGTAAACCACATAAAATGCATTTAACATAATACATTATTTTAGTATACTTTAATTCTTGCCTTTTTTTTTTTTTTAACTGCAGTATGTTTGGGTATTAAGGAAACTAATCAGAGCTGTGGCATTGAGAAGGACTTTTGGGGATAGAATTGTCAGATATTTTTGGATACCCACCAGGCTAGAAACTGAGGGTAAGGACATAGCCTTTTGTTTACATTAGTCTCTGTAATGCCTAGCACAGTGCTAGGGATGGAATAGGTACTCAGAAAATATTTGTTGAATGAATACTAAGGGCCATATGATGGCTTTCTTAACTGCTTTTAAAGATACCTCTTTTGGTGCTTATTTTAATTGCCTATTTCTTTGCTGGAAGCATGTATATCAGAGATTAGTAGTCTGTTATCTTCCAGAGGTACCTTCCTCAATGGCACTAGTGACTCCTACTTAGGCACTGATGTTAAAGCATCCTTACTCTGAGAACACAGAACATGTGAATCATTGCAACATCCTTTTTATTCCTTAACACTTTGTTGCTGTGTTGGAAATCCTCATAACTTTTGCTGGAATATTGTCTAGCCTCATTTTCACATCACTAAATCAGACCTTTCACCTCTTCTATTAAAACCTGCAGCTTGTTTTCTGCAGTTTATATGGTGGAGTATATTTATCATCAAAGCCCTCATGTACTTTTTTCAGCTGTTTTATTGTGTCAAATGTGGTGTGTGTGTCGAGGTAGGGCAATTTTTCTAGTACTTTAAGACAGTGCACTTTTCCCAGGTTAGTCCTTCTTCTAGGCATTCTGCACTAGGAGTAGAGGACTTCAGACTATCTCCTCTTTCACAAAGTCATGTAAAATAAGGTCCGAATTGTCCAGGAATTAGGGGAAAAAGAAATATTATTAATTGGTGGCATCAGAAATGACTTTAATGAAGAGATTGAACAATGGTTAGAGGTATAAGGGTGGAATATTCTGGTTAATCAACTATGCTATAGTTCTCACATATGTGTCATATGAAAGGGCCTCGAGGTTGTGTGGTTCTAGGAGTTAACTACTCACATCCTAAACTCCACAGCCTGAGGTAGTCTTACATGGTAGATCTGGTACCCTGGAATAGTGTTATTATTATGGCTTTACAATAGTGTTTTCCAGATTATAAATGGGAAATATGTTCATTAAAAAAATTCATAATCCAGAAAGGCACTACAAGGTGAGATTGCCGGTAATTCCACCACCCTGAATCTATCGCATGTGTTATTTGTTGATCTAAGTTGTGTATGTACATGTGCACGTACTCATAGGAGACTTATGTTTACAAATTTTTTTTTTCCTTTCAACAACCAAAATAAGTTCACATCATACATGGTGTTTTGTCAAAGGCAGATAGAATTGAAACTTTCTGTAGTCTGGAGAAGCTGAAAACAATAATCTTCCTTGTACTTTCTTTCCATTCTAGCCTCTTAGTTACTTATGCTCAGTTGTCCTAATAGTTCTCTGTGGTAGAGTCATTTGAGTTCTTAAAAATACAGGTACCAGGCTCCTCCCTCCCCAGAGGTTTGGTTTTGACTGCTCTGTTGGGGGCACAGGCTTCATTATTTTCTAACAGTTCCTCAGGTGATTCTCATGCTGGTAGAGTTACGGACCACTGACCGCTCTAGGCTAGAGCTTGAAGCTTGGCATCATTTTCATTCATTTCTTTCTGCCTGTCAGTTTGCAAATTGTTTACATTTACATTTACAAAAAAAACTTCCACATTGCTTTATTTGATTTCTGACAATGAGGCTTAGGGTCAGCTCGTAGTATTTTCTTTCTATTGATGGAATGGAAAAATAACCCATTAAAAACTAAGTTACATTTTGCTGCCTTTTAAATTAAAATCTTGTGTGTACATACGTGCATGTATTTTGTGTGTGTGTGTCTTTGCTGAATTTGGTTATCTTTAGACGACAAAGTTAACAGATTTTTAAAAAATATGCTGTTGGTATTTTCTAGATTTATTATGAGTGTGAATTATCTGCAGTAGATTTTAAAAAATACAATAAAATGATCTGTTGGATGACTGCAGTGTTTAAGACAACATACAAGGTCATTTAGAAACATTTCATTAGTAAAACATCAGTTTAATAGAAGAGATGCTAAAATATTGCATGCAGTTTTATGCAGACAACACAAAGCATAGTCTGATTATTTTAAGATACTGCATGCAGTTGGGGAGAGGTTGTTGCTGGAAACATTCATGTTCAGTTTGGCTTATATTCTGAATCTTCCCCCCCACCCCACTTTTCAAACAGCAATTTTATGACTAAACATTTTCTACATTTTATAGCTTTGTAAATGTTTATGGGGAAGAGTTACTCAAGTCACAGAGTTTTTGGGCAAAATTACTTTAAATCTACTTATTGAGTGGAGTTTTTTGTTTTGTTTTTGTTTTGGACGTATTTCTGAACTTGAAAAGGAAAATTGCAAATCCTTAGAAGGACCATTTTGCCTTTGGAGGAGAAAACCAATTTATGACCTAGAATCCTTTAATCATAATTCTGAAATATAAAGTTCTGAAAATTGAAAGTTTTTCTTAAGTTTGTTGGCAAACGTGAAGCTATTTATGGTCTTGATTTATTTATAGTCTTGATTTATCTCATTTGCCATGAATATGCATGTTTCATTGCACAAATATTTCTGTGACTGATTGAGAGACCCTGTTCCAGAAGCCACTGGGAAATTTAGATTAATAAATGGTGTATATACTGTCATACTCTTGTAAAATCTGAAAATTCTGAATTATCCTTAATTTTAAAAATTAAATACTTGTGGACCTGTATGCATTTATGTTGCATAAATAGGGAAGTGTTTCTAGCGCCATTTTCCTTTGGTGTATACATTTTTGCTTTGCCATTTTACTTTAGACTCAAATCATGCAAAGAATATTGCAGTGTTTTTATGTGAAGTTATGTAATTTCAAAAATAGCCATGTGTTACTACTGTGATACTTTAAAAGACGATAAAGTTAATTTTACTTCCATTTGTATTTTGTTATTCAGACTTATCTTTACTGCTCAGTTTATTTTCTAGTTTTGTTTCTCAAAGCATTAAAGTTAGGCTTCAGGGGTGACTGGCTGATTCAGTCGGTGGAACATGCGACTCTTAATGACAGCGTTGTGAGTTCTATGTCAGGTGTAGATGTTGCTTAAAAATAAAATTAAAAAAATATTAGGCTTCACTTACATTAAACTTTAGGTTAGCACCCTCATCCTGGCCATACCACTTTCCTTTGTACCAGTTCACATTTCTGTGGCATGTGCCTGAGTCCTTGAAGGACTGAAGATTAGTTGATTAATTTGCTGTAGGAGTTTTGGTAGCATAGGCTTAAATGGGAACTGGAAATAGAAATGGTTACTGACTGTACAAAAAAAAAGCCAAAGGTGGTGGATGTTGCTTGTTGGAGTTTAAGGGGATTTGGTTTTTCTTTTAAGTTATTTCTCATCTGTGACATAAGTTAGGAATCCATAGAGGTAGTCTGGCATCATTGAAGTTGGGAGTTTCCAGTCTTACTGAGAGGATGGGGCTGTACATGGTGCTAGTTTGATTGGCATGTCACCTCTTCTTGTCCCAGTGAGGGCTGAATAGAAATCCAGACCTCGTTATATCCAACCTATGGACTTACTGCATTATCAGTCAGGAAATCTATCTGCTCATTATATAACGTTGTACTAGGTTCTGGGCTAGGTGATGATCATCAGAGCTTTTTAAAATATGAGTTATATTTTATATGGGGGAAGGATGATACTTTTTTCATAAAAGTAGAAATTATAATATAGTTTCTAATTCAACATGTGTAAAGTAAGCCCCAAGTTACAGATTATGAAGGCAGTCAAAAGCTAGAGTGTGAAATTTCAGGGCTTTTTTTGTTTGTGTTTTGAATGATCAAAGACGTCTTTATAGAGTTCATGACTTCATTCTAAGTATACAGAATAAAAAATGGTGTCTGCTCATTCCTGAGACACCAACCAGAATTTTCTTATACTGTGTCAAAATTTAAAGATCAGTTTCTGAAGAGGGTAAAATTTCAGTTTTCTTAAACACTATGTACCTATCAAATTATTACTATAGTTTCATCACTGTATGTTTGAAAATCATGTCTTCATGGTTTTTATGTTTACAAGCTGATACAGTAAATGTCCAGTGCTTTCATGTGGTACAGCTGTTTATAACAGTAAGGCATAGTAAAGTTGGGCCTTTTTGTGCACTTCTGCCTCTTGTGGCCTGTTTGTCATGGGGGCAGGTTACATAATCTTGGAGGCTTACCTTTAAACTTTTATAGGTGTGACTTTTGGAGCCCCTGTTTACATTAAAAGAGACAGCATTAACAACTGGCACATTGTAGCCACTCAGAGCTAATGGCTTTGTGGGTGTTGAGAGGTGGAATAGGCCTAGGTTTAAAATGAAGCACTGCTGGGATGCCTGGGTGCCTCAGTCGGTTAAGCGTCTGCCTTCAACTCAGGTCATGATCCCAGGGTCCTAGGATGAAGTCCCCAGACAGGGAGCCTGCTTTTTCCCTCTGCCTGCCACTCCCCCTGCTTGTGTGCGTGCTCACTCTTTCTCTCTCTGACAAATAAGTAAATAAAATCTTTAAAAAATGAAAATAAAAAAATAAATTGAAGCACTGTCTTCACTAGCTTTGTAATCTGATTAACTTTTGAGCAACAGTTTCCTTTTTTATAGAATGGGGATAATAGTTTCAGAGTAGTTAGAGGATAAATCAAGTAAATAATTACTGTATATACAACATTTATCCTAGTGCCTGGACCGTGGAAGCCAGTTAAGCAATGATAGTGACTGCCAATGTTGTTTTTGTTGCCGTGGTGCAATTTGATTTTCCTTTTAAGTAAACTAAGGCAAGTGAAATTCACCAGGAGTGTGCAAAGCATATGTAGTTTGTCATTATGCTGAAGGCTGCCATTTCAAAGATAGTATCTTTAAACTGAGTTAATGAACCACGCCTTACTAGGACAATGTCTTTTAAGTAGGTCATAGTAGGATGTACTGGAAAGAACTTTGGACTGGAAATGAGAAGCCTTGGCTTCGAGTTCTGACAACGCCATTTACTAGCTTTGGGCAAGCTATTTAACCTCTCAGGCTCATTTTCTCTTTCCTAAGATTCTGATTATCTGCCCCAAGTACCATAGGGTGCTTGGGAAAATCAACTGAACTTTTTTTTTTTAATGCTTTGCAAATTGTAAGGCAGTTTGTAATTGTAAGGAGTAAATACTATTTGCAAATGTTCTGAAGAAGTTCCCCCCAAAGCTCTACTTTGCAGATTACTTGGTGTGTTTTGGGGCCTTATATTTTTAAAAAGCTTGTTTCTCCCAAAAAGAGGCATCTTTAAGGTTTTATACCATGGAACTTCCTCTAAATGTGATGGAAGAATTTAGTGAGCTCTTTTCATCCGATACTGTTTTCAGGGAAGGACCATCTTCACTTAAATTTAGTAATAAACGCTTTCTGACCAGCAGACTTTGTTAGTTGTCCCTTGTAGTAACTTTTTTTTTTTTAAGATTTTATTTATTTATTCGACAGAGAGGGAGAGATCACAAGTAGGCAGAGAGGCAGGCAGAGAGAGAGGGGGAAGCAGGCTCCCTACTGAGCAGAGAGCCCGATGTGGGGCTTAATCCCAGGACCCCGAGATCATGACCTGAGCCGAAGGTAGAGGCTTAACCCACTGAGCCACTCAGGTGCCCCCCTTGTAGTAACTTCTAATTTCTGTTTTCCCTAAAACACACACACCAACATTCTAAATAGGAAACGAATGCCACACAAACTCCACACTTTCTCTTTTGATTCACATAAGCCCTTAAGAGACAGGGACAACCCCTCTTTTACCTAAGTGGATTAAATAAACAACAACAACAACTCCACTCTTAGTCTTGATCTTGTTTTTCACATACCTGGAAGGATCAGAATCTTGTTGCCTTTTTACCTCTCCTTCAGGGAAAGGGTTTCGAATTGGGAGTACATGGAAGATAGAGGCTGTTGAGAAGACTAGGGAAAGGGAGGTACACTGACTTCTTTTTTTTTTTTTTTTTATAGCCACCTTAAACCTAAACTCTCTATCATGAGAGTCACAGAAGCTTGAGATAGGTACATGGCAGTCCCTGTTTTAGACAAAGGGAAAAGTTGATGATTAGTTGGCCTCAGGAAAGAACATCCATTCACATTTCAAAATAAATGAATTAAAAAATAATAAATACTAAAGTTTCGGCAGCTGTGTTTTTTACAGCATTTCTGATACATGGTTTGTTCAGTAGGTTTTTGTGAAGTAGCCTGAAAATACAAACTTTTAGCATTGGCTCTGTGGCAAATACATTATTTCTTTAACCATGGAAAGCATTTTTAAAGTCCCAACCACTGATTTGTAAAGTTTAAAGATGCAAGTTGTGGGGGGAGGTCTGTAGTCCATCCGGAGGCTATTAACAGTTTTCAGTCTGAAGTATTTCTCCTTGCCTTAAATCAGTTAAATCAGTCATTTTGTTAAGTGCCCAGCACCATTTATAGTTAGGCCTTTAGAGAAATACAAAATAAGCATAAAAGCAGTCACTTGTACTTAAGGAATTTTCTTTTCTAAATGGTGAAGGAAGATGTATTTGAGAGTACGAGGCAATATATAATCAACTGATGGACTGTAAGGTGTAGATTAAAGCGTGAGAATTTTATTTCAGAGAAAGCTTGTTGAAGAGTAGCACTTAGGGATGGCTTTGTGGGGGACATGAGTCTTGAACTTAGCTATCAGACATCTGGTGATAGACTGAGAACACCACTGAAAGGTGCTGCTACTTCTCGGAGAATTGAAGATAAGAGAATTTGAGTGGCATAAAGAAAATTGTATCATATATATCAAGTCAGTTAAGACGATGGGTTCACATTAGGATGATTTGTGTAGTTTATTTTAGTGAGGCAGCATGATGTTCTTAATAAAGCTTTTTTGTTTGGGACAGCTATGAGCAGGTGGTTTATAAGCAGTTTGCATTAGTTTTGTCAGATGACTTGGGAGTAGAGAGTGATCGATACCGTGGGATCAACTCTTCTGAATGTTTTTTACTCTAAAAGTAATAAAATATTGGTTGTTAGCCCATTTTCCTTCTTTCGCAGGTAAAAAACAGGAAGCAGATGAGTTGAGTGGAGATGCTTCTGTGGAAGATGATGCTTTTGTCAAGGTAAAGTGTTAATTACAGGTTAAGACGTTTATAATGCATGATGAATTCATGCATTTTACTTGAATAATAGATCCTGAAGTATGGAGGTAAAATAGAGACTTAATGTAGTATTGTCAATCTCATCATAGTTGAGAAATATAATAAATGACTTTGTCTTTAGTTAAATGAGACAGAGAGCTAAAAGTAATATTTGTCCAGGCCTTGAAGTAGAAATCAGACGTAGGGGTCAGAGGAACAGCTACAGGACAAATGATATGTTAGGTCCTGGACAAGGTACTGCAATGAGGGTATTGATAGTTTATTTTCATCTGCCCATTGCATTTAGCTTTTGTATAAAATATATAGAACTTAGATTACTATGTAGTCTTTAAAATGGAGAGTGAAGATTGCTTATGTGTTGCTACTTAGTAAAGAGCAAATTAAGAAATTTGTTTTGCCCTTTAAAGATAAACTTAAAGCCAGGTCTTTTTTGGCTAAAAATGAACGTATTTCAAAACTGACCAGCCAGAAAAATAACGTGTACAGTTTTAACTGCAGTTGTGGCAGTTTCAGAAGTTATTTTTAATCATAGGTTTTTTTGTTTTTTTTTTTTACTGATGTGATCTGCTACTTACTGATCATTAGGTCTTAAGTAGTGTGGTATTTGCAGGAATTATTTAATGAGTGCAGTTCCTCCTAAATTATGTCCATTTATACCCCATATATTCCGTTTTCTGTGTACAGTTAGTCCATATGGTCATAACCTCTCTGGATGTCTGTGTGCTCTACCATGAAGTCAGCTCATGTCCATTCACCTGGCCATCTCTCCTGCTGCTTAGCTCTCTATCCTCCCCACATTACATGCACACACAGACCACAAAGTGTACCACACGTCCCACACTTTGCATCTTGCACTCTGAGGGTACATACGCACAGAGAGAAAGAAACGTGTGGTTGAGGATTTAACCCTGAAATCAGATAATTTTAGGAAACACTTGCTTAAAACTTAAAATTGATGATTGCATGCCTGTAATCAGCTTTTGTTTGAGCTTTTCAGAGCACTCCAGTCTCTGTGTTCTGTTATCCTTGTGATATATCTTCCTTTAGGTTTGTTCCTTTGCTCTTATTTTCTCCAGGTGTCTTCACTAGTGAGTGTACGATTAAGCAAAAATTATCCATAAGCTGGAAAAACATTGTCACTTAGTAAAAATATTTTAATTTTCAAATATCTAACTTTTAGCTCTTCAGTTCATAAATATCTTACATTCATTTGAAATGTTAGGAGATATATACTTCTATTTCGCATAATAGTATTGTCTCTTAGGTGTGCTGCAAAGGATACCTTTGTGTTATTACTAAATGAACCTGGTCATAATGTCTAGAAAAACAAAAGAGCTTTTTTAAAAAAAAGTCCGATTTAAATAAATCTTCAGTTTCCTTCTACTTCCTTTTTCACTTTGGAAGTACTGGCATATGTGATGTATTTGATAGAAATTAAGTGAATATACTTATCTCTCAGATTTGGTAATTCTGGAATTTATACAGTAGTAGTGAGTAAGTATCACTTATTGCCTAGATGTGAATAGTATAGTAATTGCTTTCATTTATAGATGAGGAGAATGGTCAGAGTTAGCACTTCAGAGTAGATAAAGTTCCCTGGGTGATTTCCCTTGGTTGCTTTCTTTTTCTTTTTCTTTTTCTTTTTTTGCACTTACTACTGTTATACAGTCTCCTACTTTGTTTGCAACCTCCAGTGTTCCCTTACTCATACGCGGTGAGGTTGGTTAAACCTACCCTCCCAGAGATGCCCTGCTCCCAAACACTCCACACTCCCAATACAATCCTATTCCTTTTCTTTGCCCGCCTCCCCGGAAATTTCTGTTTCCTCACTGCAGTTCAGTTTTTTTTTTATTTATTTTTAATTAATTAATTTTTTTGCAGTTCAGTTTTGAATGGTTAATAGTCATGGCCCTTCCCTTTTCCCCTTTTAACCCAGAAGCCTTTTCTTAAATCTCATTTACTGTAAGAATAGGAAAAGGGGAACAGTGTTCATCGCTTTCCACCCTTTCTTTGCAGTTAAAGAGGAAACTAACTAGATTGCTGTTTTTCTTTGTTTCTACTGAAGTACTGTGTGTCCATAAACTTTGAAGGGCAAACAGAATTCCTTCACCAAGACAGTCCCAACCTGTGTTCCCCTGCCTAACTGGGATTGTGGCACAGTGATAGATTTCAAAACAAATGCATTAATTATTTGTATTTTTTCAAGAACAGAATGTAACAGTTCGGATACCTTATTATTAATTAGAAATAAACCTTGTTATAATATGTAAGACATGCAGAGTTTTTGAAGTTAAATAAAACTATGGCACGTGGAGAAATCAAGTAATTTCTGTGAAGCTTTATCTTCTAGGACAGCTCCTGGGATGTGACTTGATAAATATTAAATAACTGGAACTTGAGAGCATCTCTAGTAGCAATCCAGTTAGTGTGTATCTCAGTGTGAGAGATTTGGGAACTTAGATGCATGGTTCAATGACTTTGGAATTTGACTCCCTCTATTTTTAAAGACATGGTTAATATGTAAGGTCAAATGATTGAATTTTGACTTTGGGAATACTGTCAAAATATGGTAAAATTTAAAACATGTAGACATGTAAATTACCAAAAACGTTTGGTGGATAGCCTACACTACTTTGCCTCTAGTTGTACCAAATTTTCTTACCATTAAAAGGACTGTGAATTGGAGAATCAAGAGGCACATGAACAAGATGGAAATGACGAACTAAAGGACTCTGAAGACTTTGGTGAAAATGAAGAAGAAAATGTACATTCCAAGGACTTACTTTCTGCAGAAGAGAACAAGAGAACTCATGAATTAATAGAGGCAGAAGCAATAGAAGATATAGAAAAAGAGGACATCGAAAGTCAGGTCTTTAGATAGTTTTTTTTTTAATGTGAACAGACAAATTAAGTAATAAATAATAAAAAGTATTTTTTCTAGTTCAATGTGGAAGTCTCAGAATTTTCAGAAAATATATTTTTGAATTTATTTATAAATCACCTGGAATCCTATTAGCTTTTAAATTTTGGGTTATTATCTTCCACATTTGTATATATTTGTTCATAGTAGTTATCATGCCTTTAGTTGCTATTCGTTCTATATAACATACCATGATAACTTCATAATGCGTGTGTTATACCATAACTTATTAGCCTGAGTAGCCACTCCTTTGGTTTGGGACATTTACAGTGAAGTTGTTTTCTTCTCCACTGTGGATGAGTGTAATTAGTTCACTGTCATCTTGCCAACACTACTGGATGGTAGCTTTTTATCTGTTGCTACTTTAGTAGATCTAAAAGATTAACTTGCATTTCTTTGGTTATTATCAAGGGTGGGGAATTACTTAGGAAAGTTTAATTTAAAGACATACAATTTAAAAAATACTTTC
Organism: Potos flavus; assembly: GCA_028534135.1. NCBI lineage: Eukaryota > Metazoa > Chordata > Mammalia > Carnivora > Procyonidae > Potos > Potos flavus. Next base: position 38,760,119 of record CM052896.1, read on the forward strand.
TTTGAAAGAGACCATTTGTCCTGCTTTGAAATATGTTAGTATGTCTTAAGAAAACCAGTGGATTATGGAGGGAGTCAGTGCTGTTAATGTTATGCTTAGAATACTTTCATTCTACCTAGCTTAATAAATGAAGGGCTCAAGAGATTTTTCTAATTTTCTATCAATGTGACTATTTTTATGTTGGCATAAGAAATAGAGTCTACATTATTACGCATTGGCTTAGTACACATGGTATCATAGACACTGTGCAGAACACAAGGCAAGTGATAATTGGGTAGAGCATAGAAGCATTCTCATGTTACCCAGATATTTTGTAAAGCAAAGCTATTGTATACCCTTTTACTTAGGAAATTGAAGCTCAAGAAGGTGAAGATGATACCTTTCTAACAGCCCAAGTAAGTTTATATTTAGTCCTATGAATATGATATTGTGGGTGGAAGGGCTTGGAAAAGGAATCTTATTTTGACTTCAAAATCCTCTAATTCATAAAACTGCCTTAAACTTAATACTGAATTATTTATGTGATATATACAAAATACTTAAAATTGGCAGCTGAAATTTCTGTTGCCAGAAAAGGTAATCAGAAGATATTATAACAGAGTTCCTACCATTTTCAGAAGAAAAATAAAAATAGTCCATCCTTTCTGTTTAAAAAAAAAAGAACAACAACAACAACTCTGGTTACCAGTCTTTTAAGAAGTCTGCAGTCTCCTTGATCTTTTTTTCCTGTCACTTTGTTATGAAGTAAATCATTTAAAAGTACTAATATCCTTTTCAAAGCTTTATTTAAGATTTTCCTAATTTAACACACCTAGGATGGGCATAGTGTAAAAAATGATAAAAATCTCTGTTCTAGAGATTTACTCAGGGGTGTGTGTGTCTGTGTGTAGAAAAGGAGTGCTCTTCTATTGTGTGTTGTGTTTTTTTTGGTATATATGATTTATATAATTATATTTTAAAGCGTGGTTTACAGGGGCTATAAACACATTTATATAGCTCAGTTGCTACAATGTTTTCTTTTTAGCTTATCCTTTTTTTCTTTTCCCCCTATATTTATACTCAAGAAGCCTTGTTCATGTATCTTCTTTAAATAATATGCTTTGAAGTAAAGATAGGAGTTTCCTCTGTTTCCCAGATTTAGAAAAAATAGTGATCAGGTCTGTTATTTCCTTAGTTAATATTTGCTAGGAGAGTATGTAGTGGGGTTCATACTTATGCACTGCTTAGCTGATTACCTCTGGTCATGCACGCCTTCTTTCCTGCAGCTCTCTTGCCTTTGAAGTGATGGTGAGCCACAAATGCTGGTGAGGTTGTATCTTGGCTCTCTGCATTTATTGCAGTGGGGGAAAAACTGCATTTCTGGGAGAAATGTGTCTGATAATTGACAATATTCAGGAAGGAAATGTTAGGACTGTGAAAGTCTGTAGATTTGTTCCCTGTACTAGCTATGAATAAGTTCATTTCTGAGTGATAAAGATTAGGTGAGGAAAATTAACTTTCTCAAATTTGGGGGGGTACCTTTTCTACATTACTAATTTGCAAAAACATAGAGTTGACTCTTCATATTCTTCAGTAGCTAGCTTGTTCCATTTCCACTAAGGGCCACTCCTGTAGTGGTACAGGTTCTAAGTTGTATAAAGGCACCAATCATATCTAAGGGTCCCCATTCACATAATAAACTATGTATGCATTATGAAAATTTAACAGATGGAAGTAAAGTATCTTAAGGAATGGATGCCTTTTTCTAATTTTCACAAATTTTTATGGCCTGAAGATGGCCTTGCTCCCCTTCTATCCTGATAATGAAAGAATAGTTACTATTTCTCATCAAGAGGCAAGTATTGCCTTATTGTATCAAAAGATAGGGAGGTTATATCTTCAGAGGTTTTCTTTAAGTAAAATGGCCTTTTTTCTTCTTCTAAATAAGGTTGAGTGGAACAGCTAGCAACATATGTAAATGTATCTACATTTCATCATGTTCTAATGGTTCTAAACATGCTTAGTGAATATATTGTCTTACTGTGGGCATTAAGTAATACTACATAGAGTGTAACCATCACCCAGCTTTAGCTGTTACAACTCATGGACAGTCTTGTTTCATTTATAGCTCCATTCACTTTTCCCTTTCTGCATTATTGAAACAAATCCTGGACATTATATTTTGCTTTAAAAATTTCATTATGTATCTCTAAAAAAGAAATGTTTTATTTTTTACATTATTACTTCTAAGATAAGATTTTAGTATCATTAAATATATAATTAGTATTCACGTGTTCAATTGTGTATAGTTTTTGTTTTGCTTTTTGTTTTTACAGGTTTTGTTTGAATCCAGATGCAAATAAGATGTACCTGTTGTGGTTGATCGAAATGTTTATTAGGCCTCTTTTAAAAGATCAATAGGTGAAGAAATTGAGTTGTGTATTCTGTAGAGCAAGGGTGTTTGGCAGAGTTTCTTAATGGGACCAGGTAGAAAATATTTTAGCTGTTATGGGCCATATGATCTATGTTATAACTATTCAACTCTGCCATTGTTGTATAAAAAACAGCCATAGACAGTGGGTAAATGAATAGATATGGCTGTTTCAGTAAAAATATTTACAAAAAGAGGCATCTAGTGTAGTTTGCCTATCCCTGCTTGTAGGGTTTCCAGAATCTAAATTTTGCTGATTACATTTCTGTGGAGTCATTCAACATGATTCTCTGTTTACTATATTCTCTGTAGATTGGTAAGTTGGCTATGGGATCTAGAGGCTTGCTGTCCAATGCAGGGCACCCCACCCCCCACCCCAACACACCCAACTACTTCATAGATAGTGTTGTGTTTTTCCATTTGGCTGCACATAATGTCTAGTTATACTTGATGATGGTACCAATCATTGATGATCCATACCCCTTGGATCAAAGTAGTGATATTCTAATTCTATCATTTCTTCCTTATTTATTAGGAATGATCCTAGAAATAGAAATATCTCATACTATTTGGTTACCCAGTAGTACCATTTAGAAAGGAAAGCCAGCATATGTATTTATGCCTGATGCTTTTCCTTTTATTTACCAATTTTCGGAATAATGAGCCGGTTCATTACCATCTTTAACAGTGACTAATGAGTTTTTTATTTTTCCTTTTTTTCTCTTAGTTTCATTTTGAATTCATGGATTTAAATATATTTAATGTATTTAATTCCATTGTAGTTATCATTGTTCAACGGTCAAATTGCCTCATCTGTAGCTTGTGAGAGCCTCTTCATTTCAGCATGATCCTAGTAGTCTTTGATTGCTTTCTGGTATGTAGGGATGTTCCTTTTTCTTGTCTAGATCTAAGTAACCATTGTTTCCTTTCAGTCGGAAGTGGTTTTCAAGAACCTAGGCTCTGTAGTAGGGCTGTTCATTGCTACTGGATTTACATGTTTTCTAGGTCTTTTCTTTCAATGTACAGTGCTAGTGAATGTGTGTAGTTTTTGGTTTGTTTTTGCCTTTAAGTTAAATAGATTTTGAGGTCACAGGGATACATCTAAGTCAATCATTTTCTTTGTCTTACAGTACACATACAACAGTCTAAGAAAATTACCAACACCACTACCAAAAAGAAAAAAAATTAAGATTTTTTTCCCATTGTATCTGTCCTAAAGATGTATCCTTCTGGGAACGAACAATTACTGCATATTAAACTAGTTCTGCTCTCTGTGGTTATATCGTCAACTCATACATATTTAGGTTGACTTGTTTCGTTTTATTTTCAATAATTAAAGTATTGCTTTTAAAAAAATTGAATCTAACTTTTTGTGAGTATATAATTCAGAATAGCTAGAAAATTGAATCTGATTTTATAACTATTTATAATATTTACATGGTTTCAAAATCAAAGCTACGAGAAAAATGCATTAAAAAAAGTCCTTCCGGGGCGCCTGAGTGGCTCAGTGGGTTAAGCCTCTGCCTTCGGCTCGGGTCATGATATCAGGGTCCTGGGATCAAGCCCCACATCGGGCTGTCTGCTCAGCGGGGAGCCTGCTTCCCCCTCTCTCTCTGCCTGCCTCTCTGCCTACTTGTGATCTCTCTCTCTGTGTCAAATAAAAAAAAAAAAAAAAAAAGTCCTTCCACTCAAGCCAGTTCTCAGGCTTACTTGGATTTTAAATATTTGGCCTTTAAGTGTTAGCCTCTGTTATACTACACAGAATTTGGTTCAAATTGTGCTTCTATTAGTTACCTATAATAATTATGAATTTGGGCAGATTCTCTTAGTTTCTTTGTCTGTAAAATAAACATTGTAATTCCTACCTGCTGGATTGATGTTAGGATTGGTCATAGATCCTGGCACTTAGTACACATGCGGTCTGGTTATTTGTGATATTTTTGTATTAGCTTGAAGATACCTGTTACTTGAGAATTTGGGGGAAATTTTTCTCAAAAATGTTTATGTTTGCCAGTGCTTTAATTCTTACAAGTTTCCTCTAATCTCAGTCTCTTCAGTCTTCTGTGATCACACCATGTATATTCCTTTTTCTATTTGCCCTTGCCCTTAATGTTTCACTAATTTGATACCTGTTTTTTTGTTGTATGAAGTCTGTGTGCCTTGAAAGCCTGGTTTATCTGTATCTCCTCCATAAAACTTTCTCTGATATCTCTTATGTAGTGCTTTATGGTTTACAGAGAACTTTTTACATCCATTATTTAATTACTTATATTCTATATTGGTCATATGTTACCTCTATTTTATGGGTAAAATTCAGCTAGATGAATGACGATACCATAGAGTAAAACTGTTTCAGTAGTAAAGATAGGATAAATACCCAGGTCTTATGATGTCTAGTTTGGTATTCTTTTCATTAAATAGCTGCACACTAGTAAATGTTGTTTTCTGAATTCCATTGTACTTACATAGTGCTGCAGTTAAGCTTGTTATATACACGGAAATGAGCAGTTAGTTCATTCCTTCTATCTAAAAATAGTAGCGTCTCACACCACATTTATTCAGTAATCATTCAACAAGTATTTATTGAATACTTATCATGTGCTTATTTTGAGTACTTATTTGAGTACTTATTTTGTATTTCCTATGACCTTTAGTTATTGCCAGATAGATAGCAGGCAGTTGGTGGTTTAAGGTTATTTTGAAGGTTTATTTTAAATCAGGCTGAATTTAGTGTTTATATACAATCAGGGGAAAGGAGGGCTTTCCAGAGGAGGTTTTCTTATGTAGCACATATATGTTACATGTCTCACAAGATTAACCTAGGGGAAGGTATATATATATATGTGTATATATACACATATATACACACACACACACTCATATGATATACACATATGTGTATGAGTATACTTACTATATATATAGTAAGCACTTTATTAAATGAAAAATAAGTCCTTCGCTCGTCTTTGTCTCTTATTGCTGTTCCTAGGATGAAATAAAAATAGAGAAGCTTCGTGTATGACTTGTGGCATTTGACTAAGGGTTGTAGATTCTGCTACAAAGATAAACAACATGAATTCCTACCTTACAGAAAGCGTTTCTTCATTTTCATATGTGAAATGTTACATTTTTTCAAGATAAACTCAAAAAGTAGTTAACATAAGGGGATGCTTTACATTGTTGTTACTCATTTACTGTATTTTTCATTCTGAAAAAACCTGTTTTCAGTGGAGGAAAGTTATTTTCAGATAAGGTGGATGTCATTTGTATCATTTAGATGGGAAAAGTTTCCCGTCACCTTTCTTATATTTCTTGTTTTGTTTCCTTATTACGAGGACTTTTAGGCTTGCTTAGGGTGAAAGGTTTGACTTTAGTAGTGCTTTGTCTCCACACACTGCACAGCAAAGCCTGAGCTGATCTGTGGCTCATCTTTTCTACTAACCCTAGTGGTTTCTGTGCTTCACCCCCAGCTGTAGTCGGTTTTATTTTCCAGAAGCCAGGTCAGACTCTTCTTGGGGCATTTAAGTATATGTATTAAAGCTAATGTTACCTCTAATTTTAGAAACTAATGTTATGAGCCGCTTTGGAAGAATGTTGAGTAATTAGGATAAATATCTAAAAGCTCTTCAGCAAAATAAGGCAAACCTTACCAGTTATTTTAGCAGCAAGAAATAACATTTCTAATTGGTAGAATTACAGCAGAAAGGATTTTGTTTTTTACATCACAGTGTTTAAATTTTTTTACTTTTTGAAACAGGAGATAATTTGGCCATTTTTTTCTTGAACCTGTCAATATCGCAACTCTAAAAGAATAACTGGGAAGTGGTGTGCTGTTGGTAGATAAAGAAGAGGCAAGTTGCATTCTTTAAGTTCATTTGTTCTCCTGAGTAAAAGTTAAGATATTCCAGTTTGTTCCCCGCCACGACAAATTACTAACCTAAAAGAATTTGGAAGAAAAAGATAAATGGACAGTTCATCCTTTCTTTGCTGCCATTGCCTGTCACTCACCCAAGTGAAAGCGTTTTTATTTCCTTTCCAGATGTTGCAGATTAGAAACAATGACTAAAACTAAATTCTGGTTCAACAGAACGACAGTAAAGAGGTTATTAGAACATAATATAATTGACTTATGTGATAATACGATTCACTTTGCTATTTTCAATCAGTAATCTACTTGTTTTTGGACTCTTACTTCCTAAGCTTGTGGCTTAGTTGTTTCAGTGTTTTTAGTTTCCTTCATGTTTAGTGTGTAAAACAATTGGGCATTCCATAATTTGGGGGCACTTACATGTTAGCTTAAAGTTGAAAAAGCCTTTAAAATGATTTCTTAGGAATATGATGATTATTAGATGTAATTTTGAATGTGCGGTAAAATATTTAACATTTTTAAGGAATGCATGCTTTTCTGGAATCTTAAATTGTGTTACAAGATAAATATGCCATTTAAAGTTTTGTTTACGGTTCAATTTTTAAAGTCTTCTTTCACTACTAGGCTGTCACTCTAAGGCAGTAGTTCTTAAAATGTAGTCCTTGGACCAACAGCATCAGCATCACCTGGAAACTTGTTAAGAGATGAAGATGCTCAAGCCCTGCCTCCAGACCTGAATTAGAAACTCTGAGTTGGTGCTCAGCAAACTGTTTTAACAAGCCTTCCAGGGGATTCTGATATAGACTCAAAGAATTCGAGACCCACTACTCTAAGGCTTTGTATGTGATAGTGTCACACCACCTTGACTGAAAATGATCTGCATCTACTAAACTTTTATTTTAAAAGTTATAAATTAAAACATCCCTTAACTTTTTTTTTTCCCTTTCCCGAGATTAAATGAATATTTGCTTATTTGTTATAATCTTTAATTTGGGGAATACGTTGGTTTTTTTTCTTTGTGTGATTTTGACTACCTTCAGGGGTTTTTGCAGTATTTGCTGGGTAGAGAAAAAGGGAAGATCCCTTTGCAGTATTCCTGTTTTCAGGCTAGCACATGCTTAATTTTAGATTAAGGGAAAAGATCACATATTTTAAAATTAAAATCAGTCATATTTTTAAAACAGCATGAGTTATGATTTTGATTACCTGTTGTGCAAATAACCATTTTTAAAGTGTCTGACCACCAGGGTATATATGACCGCTGTGAATTCATTTTCAATAGAAAAAAGGAACAAATAATTTGAAAATAACTACTCTTGTAGTCATCCCTCTTAATTCTGAGATGCCTGGAAAGGGTTTTTGTTTGTTTGTTTTATTAACGTCCATTTAAGCCCTCGAAGGTGTATGTCTTCACCATATACTTTCTCGTACTATTTTGAATAGCACGCCCTTGTGCTTTTGAACTGAATCACATAAGATAATTAGGTCAGTCTTTTGGCAACTCTTTGATGTAAAATTCAGATTCTATAAACTAGTTTTGAATACTGAAACTATTCCAGTTGATTATTGATCTAATTACCAATAGATTTTCCTGTTTTGTCTGAAACCACAGCCACCAACTAATGTGCCACATTTCTCTAAATGGGCTCTGGTTTTGAGTGGAATATCCTATATTTGTTAGTGATAGGTGTCCCTAATTAATATTATTAAATTATATACCAGTTTAACCTCACTGCTTTTGTGCTGTTACTAAAATCTAGTTTTAAGTGAATTCATTTTACATTTGATTATTCTTTGAATTTCAGGATGGTGAGGAAGAAGAAAATGAGAAAGGTATGTTTGATGCCAAGTAGAGTTTTAAAAATTGCTAACATTTAGAAAAAAAGTAAATCATGTAAAAATAAAACATTCCTTATTTCAAATCTTATTTTTGAAATGAGTTTATTTTCAAATTTATCAATTTAGTGAATTAAGTCAGCATCTTGATTTTATTTTTCAATTGGTTTTAATTTTCTTTTTAACATTTAAGATATGTTCTAACTTAATGGTACATATCAGTTACTGTAGTGGACATCGCCATATTTTATTTAACCCAATTTTAATTTTATGTTTTAAAATAACTTCTAGCATACGGTAAGTTGATAATGTCCTTTAAGACTGGCACTGCAGTAACTCATACGTGCTTATTGGGGTTCTAGAGTGTAACAGATAATTAATTGTACAACCGGTCCTAAAAATGGGTGACCAGGAGACTGACTTTTTGTTTGCTGCATAGAGAAACTTTCATACAGTCTTCCGACAGTTTTCATAGTTTAGGAGAACTGTCTCATCCAATACGATTACAAGGACATCAGTAGTAATGCATTGATCAGTATGAGGTTATGGAAGAGTTCTCGGATGGAAGCCAAAGGATCCTTCTTTGGACTAGAAAGGACATGGAGCAGGGTTCTAAGCAAGGCAGAATAAAAAGCCCAAAAGCGATGATGAAGTAAAGCTACTGACTGAAAAATCTCACATGCCCGAAGCCTTTCCATTTTGGGGGAATGCAAGACATCTTCAAAAATGGTAATTGCAGGACTGGCTGGACAGGATGAAGACTGGAAATAATGAATTTCCTGAACATTATGGAGCAGGCCATCTTTGGAGCCTTCTGTAGCAGTTTTCCATAGGATTCTGGACTACCCAAGAATTGAATAAGAAGAGTGAAAAGGATGGGGCCCTGAAAAACTTCGAAGACTGATCTCCTCAGACTGTGACCTTTCAAGATGTCACCACTGGAGTTCTGAAGGTCACAAGGGTTAAACCCAAGATGATTGGAACATTGAATAACAAATCTGCACGTTTGTCACTATCTCGTGGAGGGAAACAAAATCTTCCATATGCCATTAACTTATAACCACAAACGAAGAGCTGGTATCCTCAGGATGGAACCATTTCCTCACTTTTGTTGTTTGGTATTTGTATGTAGAGATCCTTTTTTCCATGAAGAATAAGTGATCCTGGGTAAAGGATTGTTTATGTTAGTTAATACCCTTGTGTTTTTTTTTTTCCCCTAACCTTCCATCAGTGCTAATAACTGGCTTTATATTTTCTAGGTCCTATTCTAGCTTATGAATATGAAATTGTTTAAACTTCTTGTTTTGCCATATTTATTCCTGTTAAATCCTCTTAGATATAGCAGGTTCTGGTGATGGTACACAAGAAGTATCTAAACCTCTTCCTTCAGAAGGGAACCTAGCTGAGGCTGATCACACAGCTCACGAAGAGATGGAAGCTAATGCGCCTGTGAAAGAAGCTGAGGATGACAACATCTCGGTCACAATCCAGGCTGAAGATGCCATCACTCTGGATTTTGATGGTGATGACCTCCTAGAAACAGGTAAAAATGTGAAAATTACAGATTCTGAAGCAAGTAAGCCAAAAGATGGGCAGGACGCCATTGCACAGAGCCCGGAGAAGGAAAGCAAGGATTATGAGATGAATGCGAACCATAAAGATGGTAAGAAGGAAGACTGCGTGAAGGGTGATCCTGTCGAGAAGGAAGCCAGAGAAAGTTCTAAGAAAGCAGAATCTGGAGACAAAGAAAAGGATACTTTGAAGAAAGGGCCCTCGTCTACTGGGGCCTCTGGTCAAGCAAAGAGGTTTGTTTTTCTATGTCAGTTCTTTACGATACTGAATTCCAGCATTCAATAAGATCACTCTACATTAAGGGGGTGGCTTCAAGACCGTGTACAGTAATTAGTACTTATGATCCTGCCTATAATATTTTTGACCGTCATAAGTTACTTTTAAAAAAATTTCAAGATCTTCGTAATATGCAGTGTGTCCTACTGATTGCATTGTCGAATTGTCAGCATATATTTGGTTTTTTTTTTTGTTGTTTTTTGTTTTTTTTTTTCAAATTGACAATTTTTTTGTGTTTTATTTTTAAAAATCCTTGTGATGATGGTTAATGAACAACTATCAGTCCTAAGAACACAAAATGAAGTCAAGTCCCAGTCCTGAAATCTGGAGAAGATGGCCATATATCCACTGAATAGAATTGTCAGAAAATCTAGATCTTCAGGAATCTTGGGGAAAATCAGTGCAAGAATCCTAAGGGAATCATTTGCTCAAATAACCTAATCTAGGCCTTTGGAATTGTTAATTTGTACGAATAGTACTAGTTTGAAATATAGTCAATATCAAGCTGTTCGATTTTTGTGGTTTTTTTTGTTTTGTTTTTTTGTTTTCAATTTTCTTCTGGTGATTTGCTTCTTTAGCTCTTCAAAGGAATCTAAAGACAGCAAGACATCATCCAAAGATGACAAAGGTAATGGATTTTTTTCCTATTTGTTTCAGTGGTAAATTGTGCATTTTTGTTAAAAAGTGGTAATTGCCTGGGGTTTCCTTTGACTTTTAATCATTAAAAATTGACATACTAAAAATTTTGAGTGGGCCTTGGTGTAAACTATTGAGTTAAACAGATTTCTGCAAACTCTTGGTGTGATTGAAGTGTTACGCTTTAATTACTTAATTTGTAAACTGGTTTGAGTATGCTAAAAGTGTGTGTTTTTCGCATTGTGTTCTAAGCAACTGTATTGAATGTTAATACAATGGGTATTTCATTTTCTTACATTATAATTTTAGAAGTATTTTATCTTTAATTGTAGTCATTTGCAACTCTTATGCACCAGCACAACTTTTTCCCTGTTCTGTCTAGTAGGAAATGTACTGTAAATAATAATTGCCTCTATTCGTGGAGTCTAGTATTAAAAGAAAATAAGTCTCTAACATTTGGTTTTACTTTTTTTTCATTGTTTAAACCAGGGCACGCTTCTAGTAACGTAGCCAGTATATATTATTTTGATTCTTGAAGATATATTTCTTAATTTTACTTATTTTGGGTTGATGGGAGTCTTGTGTTGGAAGTTAGTTTTATTTGAAATCCTTGTAAGCTTAAAGATGCAATATCTGATATTGGGATGTCAGGTTATTTCACGGCTATGCACCATAGTCTCAGACCTCTTGTACGTATGCCATCTACTTGAAAAACATTTCTTGTTTTCTAAAGAAAGCATTTTAAGGGAAAAGGAACACCATTCAGGTACTGCAAAGTCCTAAAATGCTTCTTCAGCAAATGTTAATCTGTTTTGTGGTTCATTTAGTGTTATTTTGTTGGTATGTTTTTATAGTTGGAAATCTTAGTGATTGATTTACTAATTGACAATTAATTGCAATACTTACATCCCTTACAGTTTTGGTTAATGGACAAAATACAATAACTTTATTAAGTGTTACACTGTAAATTTAGTAACTTGGTGGTCTTGGTTAAATGGTAACTTTTTTCTATTAACTAAAAATTTTTTTTCTGTAAGAGAAGTACCTGGGCCCAAATATTACTGGTAATATAAAAAAAATACATGCACTTTTGTTAGCATCGATCCTTTGATAAATGCATTTTTTAAGAGTAGAAATGCAGCAACCATTAATATTTAAAATATTTGAGTCAACTATGTGTTATCTCCTCATATAAGTCTATACTGACAGTAATTTTTCAACTAAAACTTGTGGCATGTAATATTCTAAAGCATTGAAATTTTTAGCTCTTTCTATATATAATAACCTGAAGTCACAAAAATTGTTACTTTTAATTATTACATACTGTTAAAGTGGGGTAAGAATTGTTTTCCAAGTAAAGTCAAATGAATGAAAGCTCCCCCATTAGAACAGCATGTTTGAGGAAAAGCACTGGAAGGTGACTGAGTAGGCCTGTATTCTAAGAAATGGCATCTCTGTGTATGAAACCCTAATTTGTGTATGGAAGTAGTACAAAAATGATTCATATAACATTATATTTATCTATTCTAAAGGATTTTGAGGTTTCTGATTTTATTCTTGTAATTAATTAGTTTTAGAAGATTTTTTTTATTAAATCCAGAGTTAACTAGGTGCATATAATTTCATTTTTAGTCTTTCTCTGCTAGATAATGAAGATGAGCTGTTGGTTAGTCTTTGTTACTAAACTTTTAAATTCTTGGAAATGGTTTATCCCTAGCTTTGACTGCTCCCTCTTGCACTCCCACTTTCTTAGGATCTAAAGCCCAGAACAGATGGGGCTAATTAAGCAGTCTGTACATTTCTGGATGACTGCTTTCTGGTTGTTTATATTCAGTGCAGTGGTAGAGTATAAATGATCAAACTTAACAGTGAAAGTCCAAGACCTGTAGTTCATGTTTTACCCATTTTGATGTTAAACTCATGCAGTAGGAAGTATACAGATGTTCAGACTTGTTTCCTCACTAGCTGTATTATCTATTGTGTTTGATTTTAATAATAGCAAATTCATAGGATTTTGATACAGCAAGGTTGTACTATCATAATTTAACTAAATTATAAGAGGGTTTTATAATTTTGAAAGCATATGGACCTAATAATTTTATTAAAAAATAAAATTTCCAATTAAGAGACTAAAATGTCTATATTAAATCTATTCTAGGAAGTACAAGTAGTACTAGTGGTAGCAGTGGAAGCTCAACTAAAAATATCTGGGTTAGTGGACTTTCTTCTAATACCAAAGCTGCTGACTTGAAGAACCTCTTTGGCAAATATGGAAAGGTACACTTTTTTCTGTCTTTCTAGTATCTCCATTTGAAATGAGGATTATATTCAAAATGGTATTATATAAAACCTTCCATTTTCTTGTTTTTCTCAGGATTGGTATAGGCATAATTATTGAGTTCTGTGGTATTGGTGAATTTTGTCATAAAATCTCACCCTGAGCCCTGGGGCTCTTTTTATTAAAAGCTCATATGTTGAGCCCATTTCAGTCCTTGGCTGTTTTTCACATTCATCATGATTTCTCTAGAAACTAGAGTATCTGAGGCTGATCTGGTCATTTGGAAAATATAGGTAACCAGTATTAGACAGTGGGAGATATAGAGTTTGGGGGTTGGGTCAAACTAATGTCCTTGTCATCATACAGATTCTAGTACAGTAGTAGAGAAAAATGTAAAACTGGTAAAAATATACTTAACCAGAAGTTGTGATATGTGCTATGATGGAAAGAGTTGCTAAGAGAGCAAAAAGGGGAGGGTTTACTATAGTTGGCCCATCAGGAAAGGTTTCCCTGGCATATAAGGGGAAGACCTAAGAGAGAAGAGTAGTCAATAATTAAATGAATAAAACAGTCAATTAATAGTTGTTGAATCGCGTCGTAATTGATCTGTCTCTTAGGGCACTCACTACATTCTACCTTTTATTTTTGGTTTTCATTGTACATCATATGTAATCTACTCCAGGGGCACCTGGGTGGCTCAGTGGGTTAAAGCCTCTGCCTTCAGCTCAGGTCATGATCTCAGGGTCCTGGGATCGACCCCCGCATCGGGCTCTCTGCTCGGCAGGGAGCCTGCTTCCTCCTCTCTCTCTCTGCCTGCCTCTCTGCCTACTTGTGATCTCTCTCTGTCAAATAAATAAATAAATCTTAAAAAAAAAAAAAAAAATCTACTCCCGTGTAAGCTCTTTGATAGCACACAAACTTTATCTGCTATACTTTGTGTGCACACAGTAGGCTTTGGAATATATATTAAATTAATGACCAGTATTGGTAAATGACCATTAATGAATGTTTTAAAAAATCTATCCTGTTGATTTTAGGAGTCAGTCATTTTTTTTTTCTTCTAATATAGGGAGTTGCCTGAGTGTTAAGGATTCTTGTAGGTGTCAGATACTGAACACTGAGAATTGTAGTTGCATGGTCAGCATTGGTAATTTATTGTTAGAGATCCGAAACCAATATTTTAATGCTGGCATTTTTTGGGACTAAAACTATATAAAGGACACCAGGCACTTTATAACAAGACCTTGGGCTTAAAAATCATGTTGCTGTTGGGGCAAATCTGCCTTTCCCAGAATTGAGATAAAGGCTGATAGTTTCCAGCCATTCATACTACACAGCCTCCTAAATTCCCTGTTTACCTCTTCATGGCATTATGTCTGTCTTTCTCTTTGTTCAGCACTAGATCATTCTCTCACTTTTCTTTTTACTCCCCCATCCCTTGTCTCTCTTAACTATTTTATAGAATTGAAATTGTCACTTTGATATTGGTATAAATTTTAAAAGCACAAAATGGAAAATGTGTCTCTTTATTTTTTTATTTTATTTTATTATTATTATTTTTTAAAGATTTTATTTATTTGACAGAGAGAGAGAGACAGTGAGAGAGGGAACACAAGCAGGGGGAATGGGAGAGAGAGAAGCAGGCTTCTCAGGGAGCAGGGCGCCTGATGCAGGGCTCGATCCCAGAACCCTGGGATCATGACCTGAGCAGAAAGCACTTAACCGACTGAGCCATCCAGGCGCCCCGGAAACTGTGTCTCTTTAGAGTGTATTTTTGTAGGGAGTGTTTTAAAGACTGCTTTTTTATATGTAGATGATTCTTTATTCATTTTTTGAAATTTCTTATAGTTACTCATTATAGAAAATTGTTAACACTCATTTAGAAACTTTCTAGAAAGTTGCCGTTTTTTTTTCTTCCCTCTAAGAGATTCAGGGTGGGCTTATGATAGGGGAAGGTTGGCACAAATCTAACTGAGAATATTATTTCTTTGCTTTCATTAATTGTGCCATTATTTCATTGATGTGACTAACTGTTTGGCTATATATTTGAAAAAATTAATAAGAAAAAAAGTAGGTTAAATTGCTTTTTGACACTTTAAATTGTTCCCCTGAATATTTCCTAAGTACTTACAAGCAAAGTAGATAGTGATCACAAGAATATGAAAGGAATAGTATATATCCTAAATTTATCCTTCATCATGAATTTCTGTATCCTGAATAATCATTTTATTTGAATAGTCTTACTTCCGAAGTTTGATCTTTTCAGAAATGTATGTAGTTGTAAAACTTTGTAAAGTGTTATCTTATGTTATAGGTTCTGAGTGCAAAGGTAGTTACAAATGCTCGAAGTCCCGGGGCAAAGTGCTACGGGATTGTAACTATGTCTTCAAGCACAGAGGTGTCCAGATGTATTGCCCATCTTCATCGCACTGAGCTGCATGGACAGCTGATTTCTGTTGAAAAAGTAAGCTTGCCTAAATGTGTATAAGAGGGAGGTTACTTTGAGGGCCAGTAATGCTCAAAGATGTTACACCAGTAGGGAGTACAATTCGGTATAATTTTTAAGTATTTTTATTTTTTTACTTCCACGTTTTCCAGATTTTCTCCCAGCAGCATACTTTTTATGCTTAAAAAGCGTAACTTACTGTTTTGTTTTGTTTTGTTTCCTATTTAAACCTTCCAGGTTAAAGGTGATCCTTCTAAGAAAGAACTGAAGAAGGAAAATGATGAAAAGAGTAGTTCAAGAAGTTCTGGAGACAAAAAAAATATGAGTGATAGAAGTAGCAAGTAAGGATTTATTTTTTTGATAAGCATGTAGACTTTTGGGAAATTGATGAAATGGTTCTCATTGTGTTGTTTTCTTGGGTGGTATGGTCAGGACACAAGCCTCTGTCAAAAAAGAAGAGAAAAGGTCATCTGAGAAGTGTGAAAAAAAAGAAGGCAAGGAGACTAAGAAAATAGAAGGTAAAGATGAGAAGAATGATAATGGATCAAGTGGCCAAACTTCAGAATCGATTAAAAAAAGTGAAGAAAAGAAGCGAATAAGTATGCTATATATCTTTCTTCTCAGTCCCTTTCTAATGCTTTCTACAACTTCATTTTTACAGTGGAAGGGAAGACCTGAGATTGCAGTCCAGAGAAATATTTAAATTTTGTTGTTAGATGTCACTGTGGTAGAAAAGGAGGTCCAGTAGCCCTAGTTGTCTTCTTCTTTTCTACCCTCGGGAAACAAAGGTGTTCTCTCAGCTGAGCCCCTTTACTGGAAGACCTGGGCTGGCAGTGAATGGTCACTGCTTTGTAACTGTGTAACTGAGTTGGGATCTTTTGGTATCACAGAAAGTATTTATGTTTGTGGATTGAGTTATTCTTAAAAACTATATGCAAATTAAGTTCTGATAGAATAAGTAGGTTTTTTATTTCATGCACTAGTTTGTGAATATCTGGCTATCTAAGAATTCAGCAATTTTACGGTACATTGATTGTCTTTCTTAATGAAATGTTTATCTACTTTTTTTTCTCTTAGGTTCCAAGAGTCCAGGACATATGGTAATACTAGACCAAACTAAAGGAGATCATTGTAGGCCATCAAGAAGAGGAAGATATGAGAAAGTAAGTCTCTGGGAGGGATGCATATTGTTCTCCCCGTTTCCAAAAGAAGATAATTTAGTATATCTATAACCATTATTTGCATACTTCTGTGCTTAAAAATCTAAGAAAAATGGAATGTCATTACTCATTTAAGCTTTTTAAATGACCAGCCTAGCTTGAAAACCAAAATCCCAAATTATTTTTACTTCTAGTCCTGTTATAATTTTTTTCTGTAGATTCATGGAAGAAGCAAGGAAAAGGAGAGAGCTAGCCTAGATAAAAAAAGGGACAAAGACTATAGAAGGAAAGACATCTTGCCTTTTGAAAAGATGAAGGAACAAAGACTAAGAGAGCATTTAGTTCGCTTTGAAAGATTGCGACGAGCAATGGAACTTCGAAGGTAGGAAAAGAGTCTATTTTATACCTGTCTTTAACTATAGGTACAAATTTAATGCTAGTTACAAACCAGATTTCTAGAAATTGTATCCCCACAGAAAGCTATTGGCCACTTTTAAGAAGTGCAGTAAAACTTAATGATTTCTTAAGTTTGTATAGCATTTTACAAATTACAAAGTACCTTTCCGTCTGTTACTTCTGTCTCAACTGTTCTGTAAGATTAGGTGTGCCCATTATATAATTGAAAAAATGGAGGCCCAGAGAGGCTAAATGACTCTTCCAATGCCACATGGCTTATGAGTGGCAGAGTCGGGACTCAGACCCAAGTCTTCTGACTCCAAGTCCAATGCTCTTTCCTCTACTCCAAAGCTGCCGCCATGAAAAACATGACTTTAAAGAAAAAATGATGTTGAGATAAGATAGTCTGTGTAAGCTACAGTGTTCAAAGTAGCATGTTGACATTTTAGGAAAATTTGATTGTACTTTGGATTAGAGCCCAAGTGAAGGAAGATTCACCTTGTGAACCTTATTGTTTTCAAGCTCTATCTCAAAGCAAGCATTCTCTTTAAAACAAATTGAGAACAAAACAAAACATTTCTGTTTTTAGTGGCAGTATCTCAGCAGTTCACCATGAATGCCACCATTGCTTTCCTATATCAGTTTTTGGATGCTACTTATAATATTCTTGTGAAAGTGTTTTGTAATATAAATTTCCAAATATTAACCTATCTCATTGAGAGGTCTTTTATCATGGGATTTCATCTATTCATTCACAGGAGTGTTAGGAACAGCCAGACACATTTGACAGCTCAAATAGTACTATGATTGCCACATACTTTATTAGAAGGAAATAATCCTTGTGTTACTCAGAACCCATTTTTTTTTTTTTTTTTTTTGATGAAGTCCCAATATGCTGAGATTCCTATTTGTATGATAAGTTAGGATGAGAGAGTAGGATCTACCAGAGCAGTGATTCTCAGGACAGTCAGAAAAGCACCCCTTTTATATTAAAAAAAAAAAAAAAGTTGCAGCATCCTCTTTACTCTGCTGAAAAGTAATTGATGCATAATAGGCCTACAAATGCATAATATGCCTATATAAATAATTTCCAAAAAACCAATATAATGCCTTAACTCTAAAGAAAGAAGAAATAAAAGCAAATTATAATGAAGCATATATTCCAGATATGAATGTTTAGGCTCGACTCTCTAGAAGACCTAATGAAGTAGTCAGATGTTTACAACCCTCTTTAGACTCAATGAAAATGTGACAGCTACAAATGCAGACTGATATTGGTATGTCATTTTGGTAAGTCAAATACCAGGAGTGGTGTTGACATTACTACCTGATTTCTGAAATGGTGAACAGCTCTTGGTGAAGGTCTTAAGAAAGTATCATTTTTCCTCTAATGTACATGGAGTTGCATTTCTAGAAATTTTAGTGTATATAAAAACCATGCCAAAGCAAACAAACCAACCTAGCATTTATTAAAAATGAGTCAAGTTTTAGGCTCCAATTTTTTTTAAGGTGATTTTGTTTTGTTTTGTTTTAATGAGATGAATGTCCGTTACGGCATTTGAGAGGTGTAAGTGTTGGACAGTTTTTGTTGTGCAGAAGTATCCTGATTATTCCATGCATCAAAAGATACTTAGAATCCTTGGTCCCCACTCACTAAATGCTGCTAACAGCCCCCGTGTCGTTTGTGATAAAATGCCCCTCATTTCCTTGGGAGCAGCACTGAGCCGCTGAGAACCACTGGGTTGCTAGAAGAAGACATGCCGATAGAGTACACGGAGGGCCTTAGAGTGAGGGGTTGACAAAAACGTGACTAAAAGTCCCAATACAGTGACTTCATTGAGTCCAGCAAACATTTGAATTGCCTCCTGACTCAAAGAAGCATGGGCCAGTGAACACCAAACAAGCCCTTCAAGTAGGGCAGCACTTGATTTTATGTAGCATTTGCTATAATTCATGTTGACGGGTATGATCCCAACTCATTAAAATAAGGTACACCTTGTTTAAGGAGGTAGACCATATACTAGATACTGGAAATTTTCCTCTCAAAAACAGTAGAAGTTGTAGTTTTGGAAATTCATATATGTAGAATATCTCCGTTTTAAAATGTCGATTCACTAATGGGCTATTATTATGGGATTTTTATGTAAACAGGAATCCTCTAAGAGGCAACTACTCTATAAAATTCAGCTGCTCAGTTGACAGTCTTAATAAATAAGTGACAGCATTGGAATCTGTTTAAAGTTTTATTTTGAGTTCTCTTTCCAGTTACATTAAAACTACTTAGGTTGAGTTGAAGTTTAAAATTGCCAACCTCAAGGAAAAATTCAAACTCAAAAGCTATTCTCTTTCACACAGTGCTAGCATAATTTAAGTATTTCTAAATACTGATTTTTGTTAGACGAAGAGAGATTGCAGAAAGAGAGCGTCGAGAGCGAGAACGCATTAGAATAATTCGTGAACGGGAAGAACGAGAACGCTTACAGAGAGAGAGAGAGCGCCTAGAAATTGAAAGGCAAAAACTAGAGAGAGAGAGAATGGAACGCGAACGCTTGGAAAGGGAACGCATTCGTATTGAACAGGTGCAGTCAGAAAATCTTTTCATCTTAAATAACTGACCTTTTTCAAACCCTGTGATTTTTGCCCTAAAATTTGCTTTACTTGTTGTAAAGCTTCTATAGAATGAGTTCAGCTAACGAGCATTTATTAAGTGTCCCTGAACGATAACAATCACTTAGGTGCTAGTTCAAAATACATTTAGTCATGACTTTGTTCGAGCCAATTGGTAATAACTCAAGCTCTGCAATATCATGGCAGCCTAATAGTCTGAGCATAGGACTATGAGTCCAGAGTAGTTGTAATCCAGGCTCTGTCACTATCCCAGTCTCCGCAAATAATAACTTATTTCCTTACATTGTAAAGTGGGAATGATTTCCCAAGGCTGGAAGGAAATAATGCCTCTCTTTGCAGAATTGCATCTAGGGTTTTAAGGCACTTTAGTTTCTATACATATTAAGAACTTTATATCTAATTCCCTTTAGGTGCTTTTGTTTCAGTCAAATGATGAAACTAAATCTGACCTTCCCAATTACCTGCCAGCTTCCACCACCCAATTTCTGTTATTTTTAATGTTGCAGAACAATAGCCATAGCCTAGATTACTGATTTCTGAAGTCAGTTTTGTTCATGTATTTGTCCCAGGCGTGTGTTTTGCCCGGTGCTTGCCTATGGTGGTTTCTTAATGACAGGATGAAAACAAGGTTGCGCATGTACTTACCTTATGTTTTCATTTTGCATTGGTTGGTTCTTCCTTCTGTGTTGTCTGAAGGAACGTCGTAAGGAAGCCGAACGTATTGCTCGAGAACGAGAGGAGCTGAGAAGGCAACAGCAGCAGCTTCGTTATGAACAAGAGAAAAGGAATTCTTTGAAACGCCCACGTGATGTAGATCATAGGTAGTTGCCTGCTTTCTTCTTTAACAGTTAACACGTGCTATCTTTAGGCCTTTCAAACTCAGGCTGATTGGAGGGTTAGCAAGTACAGGCAACCATCACTGGAGTAAAAGGTCATGATCAGTAGGGATGGGAATGATCGCAGGACGGGAGTGGATCCAATGCTTGTCAAGTAGGAAGAGTCTGCTCGTTTTCCCTTTCCCTTCCTATTGCCAAATGTTTTTCCATTATGACTGGAAATACATCACCATAATAGGATTCAGTGATGGTTCTCAAACTCAGACCCGTTTTGAAAATTCTTAGAGGGTAGTGCAGATAAACTTGGAAGTTACAAACTGGGAAGGATTGCATTGTGTGTTTGTGTTCATGCTGCTTAATAGATTTCCAAATGCAGTCATCGAATATTCTTAATGTAAGTTCTGTGAGATTTAGTTGATTGTGGTGAGAAATACATGGAATGAATGAATTGTGCTTGGGACTTACCTGTCTGACATTTCAGAAGTTAAGTGTGATTGAAAAAAGTTGTGTGCTGTTGGTTAGAATTTCATTTATAAAATGGTATCTGTCTTTTCCATTTATAAATTTTAAAAGAGACCATTTTTCAACTATTTTCTCTCCTGTGAAATTCCTCTAACACTATATGACTTTATGCCCTCTGATAATTCTTTGCTAGTTTGTTCTTGTAACAAAATGTTTTATGTCTTGAGTTTATTAGCCCTCTGTATCCACAGTTCCTAGTATGTGGTATGTATGACTCCAAGTAAGTGTTGTTGGATTTTTATAAAACTAATTTATATAAATGAGCAAATATTTCTCTTCAAGGCGAGATGATCCTTACTGGAGCGAAAGTAAAAAGTTGTCTCTAGATACAGATGCACGATTCGGCCATGGATCTGACTATTCTCGCCAGCAAAACAGATTTAATGACTTTGATCACCGAGAGAGGGGCAGATTTCCTGAGAGTTCAACAGTGCAGTCTTCATCTTTTGAAAGGTAGATAGATACCTTGAAAGTTATTGTATTTGGGGGGTGCCTGGTTGGCTCAGTAGGTTAAGCATCTGCCTTTGGGCAGGTCCTGATTCCAGAGTCCTGGAACCGAGCCCCACGTTGGGCTCCTTGCTCAATTGGGAGTTTGTTTTCCCTTGCCGTCTACCTCTTCCCCAGCTCATGCTCTCTCTTGCTTGCTCTCTCTCAAATAAAGTCTTTAAAAAAAAAAAAAAAAGTTGTTGCATTTGGTACATGAGCCTTGCTAATGATAACTTTGGTTCTCTATTAAAATCTTAAGTACTGCAGGTCAGATCTGAGTGTTCCAAACAAATCCTATGTTTGGTTTTTGTTTTTATTAATGTAAATATGATTCAGTATTCAAAATTAGTTTGGGGTGCCTTAAATTCAGGGTCATGAGTTTGAGCCCCACATCAGGTATAGAGAGATTGCTTAAATAAATAAACTTTGAAAAAAATTAGTTTAATAGGCCACCATAACAAGGTTAAGTAGATATTGGCTTTATCTTCTTAACCTTGTTTAAAACTAGGTGGGAGTACTGTTAGCTTTGGGTGTGCCTCAGCTGTTGAGAACACTAGAACCTCCTTCAGGCTGTTAGTCACTTGAGTGTTTGATGTTAATTCCTCCTAGGTGCTAAACAACAATCTTCATGCCAGGCATTTAGAATATGTTATAATCAACGGTTGTGGCTTTTCTGGTGGCTTTGCCTTAAGTTAGTTTTTATAAAGAAGCTATGATTTTTTAAGTTATGCAAGTCCTGATTCCAGAGTCCTGGAACCGAGCCCCACGTTGGGTTCCAATTAAGAATAATTAAGAATTATTCTTAATTAAGATAAGGCTAATAAATACATCTCAGACCTTTGTTCTTTGTTTTGGATAATCAATAGGCGAGAACGCTTTGTTGGTCAAAGTGAAGGGAAAAAAACACGTCCTACTGCACGAAGAGAAGATTCGGGTTTTGAAAGGTATCCCAAAAATTTCAGTGATTCCAGAAGAAATGAGCCTCCACCACCAAGAAATGAACTTAGGGAAACGGACAGGCGAGAAGTCCGGGGAGAACGAGATGAGAGGAGAACCGTGATCATCCATGACAGGCCTGATATCACTCACCCTAGACATCCTCGAGAAGCAGGGCCCAATCCATCCAGACCAACCACCTGGAAAAGTGACGGCGGCATGTCCGCCGACAAACGGGAAACAAGGTATCTGTTTAGTTGCCAGGGCCCAGCTGGTGCCATAGAACGCATTTGGGTTTAAGGGAAAAAAGGTGTAATAGAGTTTTGATCGCAGATGTCTTTGGGTTTTGTTTAACAGAGTCGAAAGGCCGGAACGATCTGGGAGGGAAGTATCAGGACACAGTGTGAGGGGGGCTCCCCCTGGCAATCGCAGTAATGCTTCGGGCTACGGAAACAGAGAGGGAGACAGGGGCGTGATCACAGACCGGGGAAGTGGAACACAGGTAAATGCTTGAGGATGTATTGTCACCTCTTCAGGAATAAATTCCCAGGATTTACCATTTTGATGGTCTAGATTAGTTAGAGTAGAACGATTGGGAGATGAGGTTCTTAAAAAAGCTCTTAATATTTTTCATATTTTACTGTCAACAATTGAACATTAATAGTCCTAAGAAGTAGGATGCTAGACCTGAAATTCTTACGCCGTTTTTCTTAAAATTCCTGCTGAAATTTGAGCATTGTTAAATTTTGTAGATGAGTCTTCCTAGTGATGAAGTTTTATTTCGTTTAAGAAATTGAGGCTTTTAGATTAGTTGGGAAACCTTTGACTTCAACTTGCGTTTGTCTCACTTTTAACTTTTTTTTTTTTTAAGATTTTATTCATTCATTTGACAGAGAGAGACAGCGAGAACAGGAACACTAGCAGGGGGAGTGGGAAAGAGAGCAGCAGGTTTTCTGCTGAGCAGGGAACCTGATGTGGGTGGGGCTCGATCTCAGGCCCCTGGGATCATGACCTGAGCCGAAGGCAGATGCTTAACGACTGAGCCACCCAGGGGCCTTTTTTTTTAAATACTCTCCTAGTTCATTAAGTAGCTTAGAGTGTAGAACTTAGATAAAATTTTTGTCTCTTTTTTGTTTTTTTAATTCTAAAGGTAGGTGAGTGGAATATTTCATATTTTTTAATTGCTTTTTGTTCTTGTGACTTTTTATTGACTTGAATATTTTGTAAATTAATGAACCTGGCCATAAGGAAGTATCTTCATCTCTTAGCAACTCAGATGAGCCAAAACTTTCTTTACCTAATCCGAAAGCATTCTGTTGATGAAATACTGGCATAGTAGTTGACAGTAGCATAAATAGAATATCTTCTTAAATTATATAAAAAAA
The DNA here is from genome assembly GCA_028534135.1 of Potos flavus. NCBI lineage: Eukaryota > Metazoa > Chordata > Mammalia > Carnivora > Procyonidae > Potos > Potos flavus. Next base: position 38,783,790 of record CM052896.1, read on the forward strand.
GAATTCTGAAGTGTGTTTGTGAGTGTGTGTGTGTGTGTGTCTCCATGTCTCCATCCTCCAGCCTAATGATACTCTAATGCTTTGTCTTGTGTTTGAATACCTATTAGATTTTGTAGCAATATTTTTTACTGGAATTTTTTTTTTTTTAAAGATTTTATTTACTTATTTGACAGAGAGCGAGATCACAAGTAGGCAAAGAGGCAGGCAGAGAGAGAGGGAAGCAGGCTCCCTGCTGAGCAGAGAGCCCGATGCGGGACTCGATCCCAGGACCCTGAGACCATGACCTGAGCCGAAGGCAGAGGCTTTAACCCACTGAGCCACCCAGGCGCCTCTGGAAAATTTTTTTTAATCCCTTGGCATTTTAGCTAATACCACTATACATTTTCCATTTCATCCAGAGCATTCATGAAACAGATTTGGGCCTGATGGCATTATAAGCTTTCCTATTTCTGATAAGTAGAAATGTTCAGTAGATCAGTTAGTTCATTGAGCTCTTTACCCTGAGCAGAACTTTTAAGACAGGGTTTGTAACAGACATTCTGCCTTAGAGTAAAAACTCATAGATTGGCCCCTGCATTCCGATATCCATTTAGAAGAGGTATCCTGAGGAGGAGATCCTGTTCCTCCCTTGAAAATGCTGTTTTTTGTTTTGCCAGTATCGTATCTCTGTAGAGTACCTTCAGCTTTATTTTCTGTAGACTAAGTATCATCACTTAGTCTGCTTTGCTTGGATCCTTAGATATATGGCTTTTGTTTCCTTATGTTCATTACTCTTTTTTCATAGTCATGTATGTAAAACCTTGTAAGAGTCATAGCAATAATGAGTACTGTGTGAAATAGGACAACAACTCCCGTGTCTTGTGTGCTGTTTGTATGTTGATCTTACATCCTACCCTCATTTGTCTGTTTTACCTTCTTACATATCTGTCGATCCAGGCACCATACATATATAGATCTAGAAATACTCAAGGTCAGAAAGTACGTGCATGCTGAAAGGTATGGAAATAGAAATTACATTGCCCCCACACCCTACCCTGAAGCCTGAGCAGCTTCTCAGTACCAAACAGATGCAAACGCTTTGCATGTGCTCTGGTATTATTCAACCCTCGTTTCTTCTCAAACACCTTATTGATTTGTTTCGGGCATTAAGAGCACCCCAGCATAAGTGAATCGGCATGAGGCTGCATCTGTTGTGACTTTACTTTTAATGTGTGATTCTTTAGCACTACCCTGAGGAACGACATGTGGTTGAACGCCATGGACGGGACACAAGTGGACCAAGGAAAGAGTGGCATGGTCCACCTTCTCAAGGGCCCGGCTATCATGATGCAAGGCGAATGGGTGATGGCCGGACAGGAGCAGGCATGATAACCCAACACGCGAGGTGAGTACTGAGTTAAGACTTTCCTGCCAGCATTCATCCAAACCTTTATTGTTCCTTAAAGGGCAGTTTAGTTTCTGAGAGATTGAATCGCAACTAGTAACAGCCCTAGCTCTGCCTACATATTTCCCCATATTAACTCCAGATCTCCCAGAGATTATATGTAGGGCAGCGGATGTTAATTTGTTAGTTTATATTCTTCATTGTAAGTTCATTAATTGGCATTCTGCCTATTGAGATACAGGGATGTGTGTGCGTCAGAATCCAGTAGATAAAGAGCACTAACTTCATGTCGGAACCGTCATCTTGTTTCCTACCTGTCACTCCTGTCGCTTCTTAGAATGGAAGAGGAGACTGAAAGTACATTCTGTTCCCTTCCTTTTCCAATAGCTCTAGCAAAACTGGTGGAGAGTTAACTAACCCAAAGCCTGTTCGTATTCTCAGAGGCGAGCTTTATCTTCGCCGTGCGCCAGCATCCGTTGTGGCCCCTCAGCTGGCAAGTCTTTGGTCTCTCCCTCTCTTCCGTGCCCTTCTGTCTTTCCCATTCCCCTGTCTTAGAAGAGGGGGCGGGCTTACTGATCCAACTTACTGCTTTACTGTGCTCAGTTCTCCTGTTAGACTTGAGTGAGTATTTACTGTATCTGTGCCTGCACGGCATCATCACTCATTCTGTCTTGGTTTCAGAGGTTACCGGTGCCTTTTTTCTAGATACATCTGTATTCCTTTATTTTCTGAGCTCTCAGTCTCCTTGGTGGTTAAGCACTATTGCTCACTGTGGCTTTTCTTTTTGTGAGGGGAACACTTCTCTGTTCTCTGCACTTCTCATGCATCAGACTTTTCTTTCTGCCCTTTTGATTTCCTTTGCTGGCTCCTTCAGATGGTTGAACTTCAGACACTGCTCTTGATATTTAGCTCTATATTATGATCTTTACATAAATGCTTTGCCGTCTCCATAAATTGAGGATTACAGGCAGACTCATTCCTCTCCTGATTCAAACCTTCTCGTTCCATGTGTTGCCTCCAGCTTCTTTTAATTTGCCAGCGTCACTGTGCATCTTGTTCGCCCAGACTGAGCCTCATCTTTTATCTTCTTCCACTCCTAGCATAAATTTCTAAATGTGGTTCCATTTAAAAAAAAATAGTGGTAATAGCTATGCCATCTTCCTCATTTCAGCTTATCAAATTAGTCATTTATCTTCTCTGTTACTCATACTATTTAAAAATTTAACTATTAGAACTGTGTTGTTGTACCATTATTTGCTCCAAAGCCAATGAGCTGCCTCTCTGGTCACAGATCTAATCCGCCTTCCTCAGCCCGGCATTCAAACCTTATGTAATCTGATCTTATTCTCCTTAAGCTGTTTCACTATGGGTTTTTATCTCCCAAATTGGTTGTAGGGTGTTTTGGTGGGTCTTTTTTGCCGTGTCACTCATTAGTACCTACTACGTTGCCATTAAATACATATATAAAAAAAAATCCATCCTCCTCCAAAAGAAATCCAAAAATAATTCTGTGATGGTGTCCTCTGATTCAGAGGTTCAGGTTCCTAGTTGATGCCGATGCTGCTGATCTGGGGATCACACCCAGAGCCACTGCTCCAGTCTATTCATGTTGCATCTCATTAATTGGCTTACTATGAGGCAGAGACTTTGAAGTGAGAGTGCCCAAGTTCAAATCCTTGTTCCACCATTTATTAGCCGTGATCTTGGGCAAGTTACTTAACTGCCAGATCCCATTTTCTTTATCAGGAAAGTGGGGTTAGTAATGGTCCATACCTCGCAGGACCGTTGGAAAGTATAACTTATTTGATATGGGTAAAGTACAAAGAACAGTGCCTGGTAAATGATAAGCACTTAATAGGTAGTAGCTGTAATTTATTCTTTTGTTCTTGACAATTTTTTCTTTTAAACCTTTTTCAGTAATGCATCCCCAATTAATAGAATTGTACAAATCAGTGGCAATTCCATGCCAAGAGGAAGTGGCTCCGGATTTAAGCCATTTAAGGGTGGACCTCCACGACGATTCTGAGAATTAGCTCTCTGCCATGGTTTCAAGATAATTTATTGAAATCTCCTGTAAACTTTACTTGACTACTTATGAAGAGGACCTCTGACTTGCTTGAGAGTTCTGTCAGACTTTTCTTTTTTTCTCATTTTTTAAAAATTTAACATGATTGCTTTTCTCAATTTTGGAGAAGATGTTTAAATAGTTCCGTTGTAACTTTTACTAGTTGTGTGTATCATTCAACTTTTTTTCTTGCAGCACCGAGACACATTTGAAAAGATGGAATCCAAACCGTTTTGTTGAACGCTGTGTGAATATAAAGAGTAGTTTGCAGCTGTGTGGTCGTAGATTCATTTGCAGCATTAGCTCTGTGGTGTCAGGCTCTAGACTTACTTCTTGTCACCAAGCGTTTTCAGCCTCCATTTTGAAGGCTGTCTAAGCTTAAAAAAAAAGTCTGCTGTCTAATTTTTAGAGAATAAGATTGTTCCTTGCATTTCTGAGTATTATGTAACCTATTTTTGCAGAAGGTACTGTTACATTAAGTGCATCTGTGTATCCTGGTTTAAAAAAATGTACTCTTTTTTGAAATAAACCTTCATATTCTGTATAGTTGCTAAAGCGTTGAGAACCTTTTTAACTGTAAAATGAGAGCCGATTTTCAGGTTAGTGTAGCAGCACACTTGTTTGGGTTTGCATGGTATGAAACCAAATAGACTCATGAAACCTTGGCCATGAGGTTTGTATCACTTGAGGTTTTTAGACTGAGTTGTGCAGGTAAGTGCACTTTTTTAGGTAATCTGCACTGTTTGGTAGATAAATTCCATCTCTGGGAATTGTGTGGGTACTAATGTTTCCATGTTCCCAACTATGTTGAGAACTGGAAAAAACCCAGGTTCTAGCTTGGTGAATCAGTTGGGTTTTGTAAATACTTGTATGTGGGAAGGCATTGTTGTCTTTTTGTGAAAATAAAAATCCACGCCTGGAAGTGTATGTGTCTTTGTTTCCAGCTCTTTAGGTGTTAGTCCTCCAGCCCTTTCTGCAGTTAAACCCAAAGTAAGTGACTAGGTTTAGAGCTATGAAGGCGGTCTTTTGGTCTTTGTTCTTGGAAATAAATCTCACTTTGATTTTCACTTCAGTAGCTGGGTAGCATGCTGTGGTGAAGTGTTGGTGAGTTAACCACTAATCTTAAAGCTTTTTTTTTAAAGGTGTCTTTTCTAGAAAAGCCCTTCGAGGTAACTTCTGAATACCACCTCTTAAAGCCTCCCATATTCCTTCCTATAAATCAGTGATGAATAATCCAAATGGTCTAGATTCTTGGATAATTCAGTAGTCTGGATGCTTGTATAAAGCGAAAGATGGGAATAAGGGATCACTCTGAGGCCACCTTTTGATTGGAGAAGTAGTCTTTGTAGAAGTTCTTGTAGATGTCCGCGGGTGGCATACTCGGGCTCATGAGATGACTCAGACCTCTGAATGGCGTGCGCAGCCACCGTACCCTGTTCTTTGGGCTTTTGGGGAATTGGTGCTTCCGTATTGGTCTGGGTTTCACAATCTTTTTGGCCCTTCTTAACCCCACAACTGACGATTTCAGTTTGTAAAGGTTGCTGGTTAAATAGAGAAATGCACTGGTATCAGCAGGACAAAATTGGAGGTCTCTTGGGGTGAGCTAGGGCAGTGGTTCTCAAGCCGGGGCCCCACCCCAGACATTCGGGGGTAGGGCCCAGGCATATTTTCCACATTAGTTCCCCCAGATGATTCCAATGTGCAGGTGGCATTGAGAATCACTGATAGCGTCCAGAGTAAGTAAAACCAAATGCTCTTTGAAGAACAGCCAGTAATTTTATGGGTAGGAGAGTTTTCCTCATCACTGCTCAAACACACGTTATTTCAGTTTTAGAAACCCCATCTTTTGCCAGTGGGGATGAGATCCTCTAATTAATGTAATTTTCTGGTTAACTGATGATGAATAACTTAATGTAGTTGAACCACTCAAGAATGGGCAAAGGAGGACTTGTGCACCAACTTTAGGAACTTGTGTCCAGAGCTTTCAGAACTGTGCTGGTTATGCTGTGAAATCTTAATATTGTTAATATTATATATTACTGTCATTTGTTTTCATTCTGTTAGCTAGAGAGTACCCTCTGAGAAGGGTTTAAAAGGGTCTTAGCAGGGTACCAAGATTGACAGACTAGATCAAGAGAAGTCTTGGAGTCTGGTTCTGATCCTACTAGCTGAAGCATATAATTAAATCTTTATGGAACCCCATTTCTTTATCCCTAGATTTAATACCTTTATGATTCCTACTGTCCAACTTCCATTATAATAAAAATTCAAAACATAGGCTACTCTGGGGGTGTCTGGGTGGCTCTGTAGGTTAAGCGTCTGACTTGATTTCGGCTCAGGTCATGATCTCAGGCTTGTGAGTTTGAGCCCCACATTGGGCTCTGTGCTCAGTGTGGAGTCTGTTTCTCTCCCTCTCCCTCTGCCCCTCCTGCCGCTTGTGCACATGTTCTCTCTTTCTCTCTCTCAAAAAATAAATCTTTAAAAAAAATATATAGGCAGCTCTGATCATTCAATCACAGGAAATCAAAGGGAAAAAATTTTCTCACACAAGAAGGTAATTAATATGTGTGTTCTCCCCATATTTAATCTATATATTCAACATATTTTCATTCAAAATCCCAGCATGCTTTTTTTGTAGAAATTACCAGGCTAATTTTAAACCTTACATGGAAGTGCAAAGGAGTGAGATTAGTCAAAGTAATTTTTAAAAACATTGTGTAATTCCTCCAAGTTGTTACTTAACTGATTACTGTGTCAGGCCATGTTAAATGTGAATGAGTGTGATTCATAGAGGCATCACAGAAGTTACTGTTTATTGAGTACTTAGATGTGCTGGGCATTGTTACTAGCTAATTTACAAGCATTAATTAATTTCCACAACAACATTATGTTTAAGGTGTAGGTTACTAATCTATTGTAGGTACTGTTCTGTTGTATATGAGTGGAAACTAAAGAAGTTTGCCCAAGGTAATAAAGATAGCAAGTGGTGGAATCAGGATTCAAACATAGGCACATACTTACATAAATAAGAACATCAAATCATTTTATCCAGTGTAGGACATATATGTATATATAGTAGGGGAATGTGTAATGTTACAGGAAACCACTACGGAGTTTTCTGAAGTGGTTGTACCATTTTTGCATCAGCAGCTTAAAGGGTAAAAATTGCTCCTTGAACTCATCAACACTTGGTATTGTCAGTCTTTTTAATTTCGGGCATTTTAATGGGTGTACAGAACTATCTTGTGGTATTAGTTTACACTTCCCTGCTGACTTACGAATCGAGTGTGTTTTCATGTGCTTATTGACACTGATCTGCCTTTGTGAATTGTGTCTTCAAATACCCCATTTTTTAATCGTACTTTTTGTCTTACGGAGTTGCAAGATCTCTTTATGTATTATGAATACCAGTCCTTTATCAGATATATATTAGGAATATTTCTTCCAGTCTGTGGTTTGCCTTTTCATTTTCTTTTCTTTTTTTAAGATTTATTTATTAGCAAGTTAGTGGGGGGAGGGACTGAGGGAGAGGAGAGAATCTCAAGCAGATGCCCTTCTGAGCACAGAGCCTGATGTGGGGCTCTATCCTATGACCCTCAGATCATAACCTGAGCCAACATCAAGAGTTGGACGCTTAACCGACTGAGCCACCCAGGCACTCCTGCCTTTTCATTTTCTTAATGGTATCTTTTGAAAAAGAGTTTTTAGTTTTGATAAAGTTCAGCTTATCAATTTTTTTCTTTCAAAGGTCAGGGATATTTCTGCTCTAGGTAGAAATTTTTGCCTACCCCCAAGATCACAGGTTTTTCTCCTATGTTTCTTCTGGGGCTTTTATAGTTTTAGTTTTTACATTTAGATAAAATCCATTTTAAGCTGACTTATATATGGCATAAACTTAAAGGTTAAGCTATATTTTTTTCTATATGGATATCTAGTTTTTCCAGTATAATTTGTTGAAAAGGCTATCTTTTTCCTAGAAATTACTTAATCACCTTTGTTTTCTTTTCTTTTCTTTTTTTTAAGTAGGCTCCACACCCAGCTTGGAGTCCGAAGTGAGGCTTGAACTCACAACCGTGAGATCAAGACTTGAGCTAAAGTCTAGAGTCAGGTGCTTTGCCAACTGAGCCACCCTTAATGTCTTTGTTTAAAAAAAAAAAATCTGTGTGAATCCACTTTTGGATTTTGTTCTGTTCTATTGATCTCTATGTCTATACTTTGACAAGTACCACACTGTCTTGATTACTGTAAATTAAATCTTAAAGTCAGGTAATTAATTCTTTCAATGTTGTTATTTATGTTTTTCAAAATTATTTTGGTTAATCTCACTCCTTTTAAAATCAGCGTGATAATTTCTACAAAAAAAAGCGTGCTGGGATTTTGAATGAAAATATGTTGAATATATAGATTAAATTTGGAGAGAACCGACATTAACAATATTGAATCTTCTAATCCATAATTAATTGTATTTCTTCATTTAATAGGCCTTAATATCTTTCAGCCATATGTTATAATTTTCATTGTGTAGGTCATAATACATTCTTTGTTAAATTTATCCCTAAGTATTTAATATTTTTGATGCTATTGTAAATTGTATTTAAAGTATTTAATATAATATTGTCCATTGCCAGTACATAGGAACATAATTGATTTTTGTGTTATTGATCCTTGTATCTTTTTAAAAAAGATTTTAAGTAATCTACACCCAATGTGGGGCTTGAACTTAACAACCCTGAAATCAAGAGTCCCATGCTCTACCGACTGAACTACTCAGGTGGCCCTGACCCTTGTATCTTTTGACCTTGCTACATTTACTTATTAATTCCACTAGCTTTGTTGTAGATGCCTCAGGTTTTCCACGTACACCATCATGTCTTACGGAGACAAAGGTAGCATTAGATCTTCCTTAGCAATTTCAATGCCTTTTTCTCCTCTCGTCTTACTGCACTGGCTAGTATCTCCAATAGAATGTTGACTAGGAGATATCTGTTGAGGGCAGATATTCTTGCATAGTTCCCAATTTTAGGGAGTTAGCATTTAGTTTTTTGCCATTAAGTGTGATGTCACCTATGAACTTCTCATTTATACTCTTTATGAGGTTGAAGAAGTTAAAATCTATTCCTAATTTACTGAGAGTTCTTATTACAAATAGATATTGAATTCTGTCAGAGGCTTTTTCTGTGTCTATTGAGATGATCATATGGGTTTTCCCCTTCATTATATTAATATGGTGAATTACACTGATATTAAAATGTATCAACCTTGCTTAGAGAAAATTCATATTTAGTTATGATTGATTGATTTATAACTATCTCCAGATATTGGTATACCTGGGTTTGGTTTACTAAAATTTTAAGGATTTTTTCAAAACTTCTTTATTGAGCTATAATTCATATACCATCCAATTCACCTAAAGTGTGCAACTCAGTGATTTTAGTACTTTCACAGATCACCACAGTGAAATTTAGAACATTTTCATCATCGCAGAAAGAAACACTATACTCTTTGTCACCTCTTCACTCCTGCATTTCCCTGGCCCTCTCCCAGTCCTAACCATCCACTGATTTATTTTCTGGCTCTATAGATTTGGTAATTTTGGGCATTTTATGTAAGTGAAATCATACGTTATCTTTTGTGAGTAGCTTTTTTCCAATTAGCATAATGTTATCAAGGTTCATGTTGTAGCATGTTATCAGTACTTCATTTCTTTTTATGGTTTAATGATTTTCTGTTGTGTGGATATACCATACATTATCCATTCATCAGTTGATGGACATTTGGTTTGTGTTTGCCTTTTGGTTTTATAAATAATACTGTTATGAACATTCCTGTGTATGTTTTTATGTGGGCATATGTTTTCATTTCTTTTGGGTATATACCTAGGAATGGAATCCTGGATAATATGCTAACTCTACGTTTAACTGCTTGAAGAACTGCCAGACTATTTTCCACATTTGCCCTTTCATTTTATATTTCCATCAACAGCATGTGTGGGTTCTGATATTTTCATTTTCTTACCAATGCTTACTTACCTGACTTTTTGATTCTGGCCAGTCTAGTGGCTGTGAAATGGTATCTCATTGTGGTTTTAATGCACATTTCCCTGATGACTAATGACCCTGACCATCTTTTCCTTTGTTTATAGGTCATTTGTATGTCTTCGTTGGAGAAATGTCTATTCAGACCTTTTACCTATTTTTAAAATTGTGCTATTTGACTTTTTGTTATTGAGTTGTAAATATTCTAGGTAGAAGTCCCTTGTCAGATATATGACTTCCAAATATTTTCTCCCATTCTGTGGGTTGTCATTGAAATTATGGTACCCTCTGAAGCGCAAAAGTTTTGAATTTTGCCTTAGTACAGTCTTTTTTTTTTTTTCTTGCTGCTTGTGTTCTTGGTGTCATTTCTAAGAATCTGTTGCCAGAGGAGAAGTCATGAAAATTTACCACAGTGTTTTTTCCTAAGAATTTTACAGTTTTAACCTCTTACATTTAGGTGTATGATCTATTTTGGATTAATTTTTGTATATGTAACAAGGTAAGGGTCAAATTTCTTTCTTTCTTTCTTTTTTTTTTTTTTTTTTTTTTTTGCATGTGAATCATTGGTTTTCCCAGCACCATTTTTCGAAAAGGCTATTATTTCTCCATTGAATAGTCTTGGCACCCTTGTCAAAAAACCACTTGACCATGGACAAATTTTTTTTTTTTTTAAGATTTATTTATTTATTTATTTGACAGAGAGAGAGAGAGAGAGAGAGAGAGAGGGAGAGAGATCACAAGTAGGCAGAGAGGCAGGCAGAGAGAGAAGGGGAAGCAGGCTCCCTGCTGAGCAGAGAGCCCGACAAGGGGCTTGATCCCAGGACCCCGAGATCATGACCTGAGCCGAAGGCAGAGGCTTTAACCCACTGAGCCACCCAGGAGCCCCTGGACAAATGGTTTTATTTCTTGACTCTCAGTTCTCTTACATTGATCTATTTCTCCTTATGCCAGTATCACACTACCTTTATTTTTGTTGCTTTATAGTCAGTTTTGAAATCAGAAAGTTTGAGGTTTTTTTCTTTGTTCTGTTGTTTTTGTTTTGGTGGTGGTAAGAATTTTTGCATTGTTTCCATGAAGAATAAATAGTCTGTAGTTTTCTTGTAATGTTTATGAGGGTAATGCTGGCTGCATAATGTGATAGAGAAATGTTTCTTCCTTTGTCTTTTTCTAAGAGAGTTTATATAAGATTGGTATTTTTTCCTTAAATGCTTGATATAATTTACCAATAGAGAAACTATCTGGGCATGGAATTTTCTCATGGGGAGATGTTAAATTTATAGATTCAATTTCTTAAGTAGACATAGGGCTATTAAGATTTCATGTTTCTTTTTGAACCAATTTTTATACTTTTTGTCTTTCAAGGAATTTATCCATTTTACCTAAGTGAGCACATTTATTGGCAGAAAATTATTCTTTATGTTACCTTTTCCAATCTGTAGGATTTGTAGTGATGCCACCTCTTCCATTTCTGATACTGGAAATTTTTTTCTTTTCTTTTTTTCTCTCGATCAGTCTGGCTAAAGTAATTTTACATGTTTTTTCTTTTATCCCCAAAGGACCAGCTTTTGGTTTCATTGATTTTATTTTTTTAATCTTTTTTCTATTTTCTACTCATTTTTTCTGATCTTACTCTTTGTTATCTTCTGCTTGTTTGGGTTTAATTTAAGGTGGAAAGTCGGATCATTTTTATAGGCCCTTCTTTTCTAATTGTTATATAGATTTAAAGATTCGTCTTTAAAGATGGTGAAACACTTGGGTAGATGAAAGGCAGAACTCTGTTACTTAAGTTCTGAGCGAGTAAAAGCTCCCATGCAGTGCAGCACAGAAGTTTGCACCGAGGGACATGGTAACAGCAAATTAGAGAAGTAAGGGGCAGCTTAGGTATGGCAAGTGGGATGAGATTAGCTAGGTTTCATGAGCTCCCCTGAGGATCAGCTATTTTAAATAATTTCACTTGGCAGCATAGGGATTGTCCTTAGTTGTCTGGTACCTGGCCCCAGGGTAATTAGGGTTGGGTGCATAGGGGCCCAGGGTATAAGAGCTCAATAAGGGAATTGGCTAGGGTATGGACTTAGCTACTCAAGAAGGGATACTGACTTGCTACTTAGCTAGGCCCTTTTAATTGGGTCAAGAGCATTTTTAACTTCTAGAACTATTTCCTGAGAAATGAAGTATAGATCTTGAAGAGCTATTTGCATGTCTGTGTTCATTACAACGTTATTTACAGTAGTCAAGACATGGAAGCAACCTAAATGTCTGTTGATGGATAAAGAAAATGTGTGTGTGTATATACATACTACACAATAGGATTATTATTCAGCCTTATAAAAGAAGGTAATCCTGCCATTTGGGATCACATAGGTGAATCTAAGGGACTTCATGCTAAGTAAGCCAGACACAGACAAAAACTGCATGATCTCACTTACATGTAGAATCTAAAATAGTCAATTTAAAAGGAGAGAGTATAATGGTGGTTGCTAGGATGGGAGGAGGGGGAGATAGGGAAGTGTTGGTCAAAGGGTACAAGATGAAAATGAGTTCTTGTGTACAACATAGTGACTATAGTTAATAATACTGTATTGTATACTTGACATTTGCTAATAGGGTAGATCTTAAGTGTTCTCCCTACAAGAGAAAGAAAGAAAGAGGCGGGAGGAATGGAAGAAAAGGAGAAAAATAGAGAAATGATAACTGTTGAGTTGATGGTTATGTTAATTAGCTTGATTGTGGTGATCATTTCACAATGTAATACGTATCAGTACAAGCGCTCCACCATAAGTGTATACAGTGTGTTACTTACACCTATGTGTTAATTATACCTCAAAAAGCTGAAGAAAAGTATTTTTTAAAGATTTTACTTATTTGAGAGAGAGAGTCAGTGATAGAATACAGGCTGGGAGGAGAGGGGGAAGCAGGGAGCTCCTCTCAGCAGGGAGCCCGATGTGGGACTCCATCCCAGGACCCTGGGATCATGACTTGTGCCAAAGGCAGACGTTTAACTGACTGAGCCACCTAGGTGCCCCTGAAGAAAAAATTTTTAAAGATAAAATTTTAAAATATATATTAAAATTGACCTCTTGATGTCTTAACATTGGTTTTGAGCTCTGTTATTTGGGGTATTGGGTCTAAATAGAGGAGAATTTGAGAGAGTAGAGATAAGTTGTCTTGAATAACATAGAAAACATTATAAGGTGAAAAGGAAGAAAAGTACAAGGAACCTTTACAGACTAGCCCATAACCAAGTTGCCCGTGTATATGGCATTAGCCATGAAAACCAATCTGAATTTCTGGGGTCTCTAATAATATCTTGATGGACTTGTGATGTGTGTTAAAAGCCTAAGTTATATTCTTCATGACAATACTATCTTGGTGTATTGCTTGGGTCAAGGTGGCAGGTTTTGCAGTTATGTTGTTGAAGGGAATGAACTGATAGTTCAGTAAGATGTATTTAAGTGTTAGTGGTATTTGTTGTAACCAAGGGGAAGAGGTATCTGTGGTGGCTATCGATGGAGATGCAGGGTGAGAGGGTCAGGCGGCAAGCCGGAGTTGGGAGGAGTACGAGAATGCAGTGGGGACTGGGAGCTCCTGTCCCCTAGGGAGTTGAGCGGTAGACTAATATGAGGCAGTTGCACACTGGGGAAAGCATTAATTTCCATTAATTTTTAGAATGGCACAGATGGTAGTAAGCTCCCCCAAATTTCCCCTTAGGCATTGGGGGTATTAGGGCAGAAAGCAGAGCGTACGTGAGGATCATGGGCTAAGTAAACAGCGAGATCAAGAAGCATAATGGAATCCCTCTTACTAAAGAGGAAAAGCAGTAAGTGACCTGCGTCTCATTTGTCAGTACCTTAGCAGAGGTGGCCCATGGGCATTGCTTGGCCAGTGGTCTCAGGGCCTGGAGGGCAGTCCTCTCCAATGGTGAGATCTTGGAAAGGGGTGATGGTGTCCAAGGCAGTGTCTTCTGCATGGTGAACTCCTGGGCCAGAGCAGTGTGATCTGGGACGTGAGACTGGTGTATCCTTTCCGAGGGGATACCCACTCAGATGATGTGGGTCATGGGTTTTGTTTGTTTTTGTTTTTTGAGTGTTTTATTTTCTGAGAATAGAAATTACAAAATTGAACTGAGAGGAAAAAAGCAAACTAAAATCCTGAGAATCTGATTGACCATTTACTCCTTTAAAAATCACTAACTCTAGGGGCGCCTGGGTGGCTCAGTGGATTGAGCCTCCTTCACTCTCTATTTCAGCTCAAGTCATGATCTCAGGTCATGGGATTGAGCCCGACATCAGGCTTGCATCAGGCTTGCTTCTGCTCTGCATTCAAATGTAAGGAGTCTGCTTGAGAGTCTCTCTCCCTCTGCCCCTCCCCACCCTGTGCTCACTCTCTCTAAAATAAGTAAATCTTCAAAGTCACTAACGGTTTTAAGATAAGTGCCTTAATTTTATATTCACAAGGCTAATTACAATACACTATAATGAATTTTGGATTTTTTTCTATTTTAATTTTATTTTATTTTTGCATAAGAGGGTATAAACATCCCTCCTACCACCTACAATATAATAAGACTGAGCTGCTTGTCGAATTTGAAGGCAGCGTTGGGCCCGCGAGCTTGACTTGCAAGTATCTGTTCAGTGCAGGGGCTTTGTGGGCGTCCAGCCAGAAAAAGCGATGGCGGCACCCCCAGTACTGCCGTGATGGGGCCAGAGTACCGGAACCCCCCCCCCGGCACCGTCAAACGCCTCAGGGAGCGCGGCCGAATCTAAAATCTCCCCAAGAGCCCAAGGTTTTGCCCGCGTGGGCGATGAGAGGGGTCTTGCAGCAAATAGATCTGACACCTCGTGGCCCGATTGCCATGCGCGTCGGCGCTGTGGTGTCGCGGTGTCTGCCCCTTGGCATCGCTGCGGCTGAGGTGGTTGCAGCTGCAGCGATCAGCTGTGTGCGGACCCTCCAGCTGGGCCGGCTGTTACGGGCCGTTCTGTGTATGTGTTGGTTTGACGGTTGGCGGGCAAGGTGGCAGGGCCTTTGGGCTGCGGAGCTGGCGTGAGCCACACTCCATGTCACGTGGGCCTCAGCCTTTGCTCGGTTTGGCTGGAAGGGTGGCTGACTTGGAGGCTTTGGGCCTCCGGGTTGCAAACCAGTGAAAGCCCTCGGACCCAAAGGAACAGACCGAGAGCCAGCGGGATAGTGGGCCGCCGCTCCTGACAGGCTTCTGTTGCCCGCTGCTGGAGTATTACCGAGAAGGGGCTGCTCAGCTCATTGGTGTAGGACATGGGGTTGCTTCTATTATTATCTCTCAAGGTGAGTTTCACTTGCAAAGTGGGATTTTCTGTCTTCCTTCTTGATAGTCCGCACTGTCTGTGGCAATGGCCCTGGACAAACTAATTTTAGAGGCTAGACGTGCCCTCTTTAATGATAGGAAAGGGCATTGGAAAGTTGTTTAGTTGGTGTAAAGTGTGAGTTATCCAAGGAGCTTTAAATTAAGAAAGAATAAGGCCTCGGGCAAGATAGAGACCCATGTAGGGGGTCCATTTGCAGACTAGAGTTTAAAAAGAAGTTATTTGAAGAGACCACTCTCTCTCTCATTTAACTGGCCATCTGGGACCTGCTGGGAAGATCGAAGTTCAGTTGAATGCCTTTTCTAAGAGGCCTTCGTATAGTTTTAGAAGTGAAATGTGTGCGTTGGTAACTGTCAGTAACGTCTGGGACTCTGAAGGGGATGAGGAGTGTCTGCTGAGGCCCTGTACTTTGGCCTTAGTGTATAGAGAGGCATGTGTGACTCTGATTTATATCTTGGGTATCTCTCTGAGGCCAGAGATTTGGAGTTTTTTACCTTGAGAGGAGGGAACCAACTTTTAGGCAGTGACCCCAAAGTTTGTAAAAATGTGCAGTTGGCGCTAAGAGGACTGCCTGAAATGTGACCACTTTTGCTGACTCTTGTGTCCTGTCCTTTATCGGGGGCATCCTGGTTAAGGGGTGAAAGCGGCAACATCGCCCTGGGCTCCTCCCGTCGGGGGGTGGCCATGCTGTCTGTACACTGTGAGCTTCCACTGCCGTAGTCCAGGGTCCGGAGGAGGGATGACATCTGGCAAGGAGCTGAGAGCAAAGGAGGCCATTTCTCTTGGAATCGGAATAAGCCGCAGGGCCCGAGTTTGGCTCTATCCTACAAGGAGGCCTCAGTAGCAGTGCTGAGCTTGTGGGGTGCCCCCTGCCACGACCCAAGGCATGCTGGGCAGCTGGGTACAGAGGGTCATAGGCGCGGGGTCTGCGGGAGCCACTCCTTCCAGGGTATCTCAGGACGTGGCCAGCAATTTCTGCTCTGGTGGTATATAGCAGGAGACTGAGAGGGGTACTTTCTGGCGTCAGAAGCCTGTGAAGGCCATCATAGGTGGTCTAGAGCTGGGAGGAAAGAAGGGAGGTTGTCAAAGCCCCTCCAGTGGAGTCTGCAAAGGTACTAAAGGAAGTGCCTGTTGATTTTCATTTGGACAGATTCTAGGGCCTTTTGTTGGAGGGAGCCCCATTTAAGATGGACTGATTTGTAAGTAGTAGCATCAGTGAGATTAAGCAAAACTTGAAATGAGAATTATGTTGCCTCTGGAACCCAAAAAGGACTAAAAAATGTTGACTTGCATGTCCTTAATGAGTGTGTCAAATGAATCTCCTTGGAGATAGATGTCATCAAATTACGGTAATGCCTGTGCTCCTGGAGAAAGGTAAATGCAGTTAGGAGCTTTTCTGCAAAGATTGTGTGTGATGGCAAAGCTGCTGAGGTATCCCGTGGGTGGTCTAGTCACGGTGTATTGTGTTCCTTGGAAGCTGAAGGCAAACTGGCTGAGGGGCTGTGTGAATAGGCACTAAGTTGAACACAATGGCCGGTTTCTGATTGGATGACATTAGTAATTTCAGTAATACTGGGTATTGAGTATGGGGGCCTTCATGGATGGGCCCACAGCATTTAAGAGTGCAGTGATCCAGCACGAGGCATCATCCATTCTCTTAGATTTAAGCACAGGCAGAAGTGGGCTGTCAAGTGGAGAAGCAGTAGGAATAATCACCCGTTCATCAGTTGGGTCATATAGAAGTTTCCATACTTGAAGGACCTATTTTAACCCTCTTTGGGCCATATTAACTACATTATTTTTTTTTAAAGATTTTATTTATTTGAGAGAGAGAGAGAGAGTGCGAGTGAGCACAAGCAGGGGAAGGGGCAGGGGAAGAGGGAGAAGCAGAGCTCCACTAGGCAGGGAGCCCGACGCAGGGCTCCATCCCTGGGATCATGACCGGAGCTGCAGGCAGATGCCTAACCAACCAAGCCACTATGTGTCCCCATATTTACTTTAACCAGGGATCTGTGGGGTCCTATTTTGTCAAACCAGTTTGTAAGTGTCAAAGACTTAATTTAGTTTTAATTTATTACTCATGCTCACTGTGGAATATTTTAGGGCAGTGGGTACTCTGGCTATGGGAAAAGCAAGGTTGTGGTTAAAATGAGGCATACCCATGTTTTCTCTATATTTAGTTACTCTCTTCAAATTATCGGGGTACCATATTCAGATTTATCTTCAGGTGTAACTGAAATTTGAGTCCCAATATTGAGTCCATGAAGTTTTACCAATTGGTGTATTTTATTATTTTTTAAAAGATTTTATTTATTTATTTGAAAGAGAAAGAGGTTGGGCGGGGCAGAGGGAAAGGGACAAGCAGACTCTGCACTGAGCACCAAGCCTGATGTGGGGACTCTATCCCATGACCCTGAGATCTTGACCTGAGCCAAAATCAAGAGTGGGACACTCGAGGTGCCTGGGTGTCTCAGTCGTTAAGTGTCTGCCTTCGGCTCAGGTCATGATCCCGGGGTCCTGGGATCGAGCCCCGCATCGGGTTCTCTGCTCTGTGGGTGGCCTGCTTCTCCCTCTCTCACTCCCCCTGCTTCTGTTCCCTCTCTGGCTGTCTCTGTCAAATAAATAAAATCTTAAAAAAAAAAAAAAAAAGGACACTCAACGGACTGAGCCACCCAGATGCCCAAATTGGCATATTTTAGTACATATTAAGTTAACGCAAAACCTCTATGTTGTAGAGACATAAGACCCAATTGCTGCTCTTTTTATCTTTGTTATGTAAATTCTTTCAGTAAATTTTGGATTTCCAATTGGCTCAAATTATGAAACCTTGTTTGTTTCTTTTTTTTAAGATTTTAAGTTTGACTGAAAGAGACCGCCAGAGAGCACAGTGGCAGAGGGAGGAAGAGGAGCAGGCAGCCCAGTGAGGGGCTTGATCCCAGGACTCTGGGATCATGACCTGAGCCAAAGGCAGATGCTTAAGCAACTGAGCCAGGCAGGCGCCCCTGAAACTTTGTTTCAATTTAATACTGTGTGTGTGTCCATGTCCTTTTATTTTATTGGCTTTTCCTGCATCCAAGTTTTCTTTCTTTCTTTCCTTTTATCGTTCTTTCCTTTTTTCCTCCCATCCCCCAGATACTCCTCCTCCCTTCTCCCCTCCATCCCTCCCTCCCTCATTGGATATGGCTGAGGAGGGGGAGAGGTTCTTTAGCCTGCTCATTCATCATTTTCCTCTTGAGAGCCTCAAATCAGTGTTGTTATGTTTAGGGACCTCCCTCTTAGTGATGGTTGTATGGTTTAAGTACTTCAGTCTTAAGTTAGATTTGAGTTGATGCTCTGGTTGTGCCACATGGGTACCATGGGTATTTTCTCCTATAACTGAAAATTAGGTCTTTCATTGCAATGCAGCATAGAGTGCTGGCCCCACAGCCCAGAGGTTGATGGATGGAAACTTCTTTGCTACAGATTTGCCATTTCCTGTTTGGGGAAAGCCATGGTTTTCAGTTTCTCTATTTGGAAAATGGAGGAGAGATATGGCCTGCTCCTAAGTGGCTGTCTTTCCTTCCAAGGCTTCCAAGTCCACCTAAAAGGAATTTGGGTTGGGACTTCTAGGAGCCTCTTCTTGGGACAGCGCGGTGAGCCCCTTGTCTGAAGTATCAGTCCCCTGTCATCTGTCATGCAGTGAAACTTAATAAAGCCGAAGCACACTGTCTCGGAGTCTTGCATCATTCAAGCAATTGGGTAACCTTGGGAGGTTATGCTAGGTGGGGTGGCATGGGGGTACAGGGTTGGGATATTCTTCCCCAGCCTGTCCCTCGCTTTTAATGGTTGCTTAAAGATTTTCTATTTATCACTGGTTACAGTAATTTGATTATGATGTGTTTTGGTGTGTATTTTCTACTTGTGGCTTGTTGTTTTAATCAAATTAGAAATTCTGGCCATTTTTTCCCCCATATTGTTTCTACACTCTTATTCTGAGACTTCATTTACATGTAGTTTTGACTTCCCTCAGAAGGCACTGAACTTTTTTTTTTTTTTTTACTTTTATTTTTTATTTTTTCGTTTATTTTATCTTTGTGCTTTCATGTTTACCAGTCTTTTCTACTGCAATGTCTAATCCACTGTTAATCTTATCATGTGAAAATTTCATTTCATATATTGTTTTTTAATCTCTAAAAGTTCTCTGTGGGTTTTTTAAAAAATGAGTTTGATTTCTCTCTTCATTATGTCATTTTGCCTTTGAATATAGATTACAGCTCCCTGTCTGCTAATGTAACATCTCTTACCATTTCTTTTATTTGATTTTTCTCCTGGTTAGGGATCATCTTGGGTTCTGGCATGTCTAATAACTTTTTATTGGGTGCTGGGCATTACGATTACTGTGTTGTTGAATGTCCAGATTTTGTTTTCCTTCAAGGAGTATAAGGCATTTAAGTTATTTGTTGATCAGTTTGACAGATTTGAGCCTTGTTTATAGATTCTTATGGTGAAGCTAGAGTAGATTTCATTCAAGAGATAGTTCAGTTATAGTCCTGTGGGATAGCCTCATTGTGATTGACAGTGAATGCCCTAGTTGATCACTCACAGCTCAAGGCTTCAGTTGGTTGAAACTTGAACTTCTTGCCTTGCATAGCTCTGGGAATTGTTCAGTTTAAAACCGATACATCTTTTTTTGCTCAACCACGTGAGTTTCATTTCATATGTGTTTGGCCATATACTAAGCAAAGATTAAAGGGCACTTATATGGAGCTCCTTTTCTGTGTAGCTCCCTTCTCTCTAGAGCTCTGTCCTGCAGCCGACTACCAGTCAGTGTCCATGAACTCCCGTCTCTGTCTTTTCATACTCAGCCTCCTGGACTCTGATTGAGTTCCCTCCCTGTACCACTGTTAGGAAAATGCATCCAGGCAGGAAGATGGAGTAATCATAGAGCTCACTTCTTTCATTCTCTTTTCTCAGGGATAACAGTCCTGCTGTGTCTATTGTCCATTGTTTGAAACAGTTCCTTTATGTATTTTGTCTAGTTTTCTAGTGATTTATGATGGAAAAATGTGACCTTTGTTATTTTATCCTTTATTGATAAATAGTGACACACAATAAATTACACATAAACACTTGGTAAAATATCGAATATATAATAAGTATGTATCTCCATGAACTGCTACAATAATCAAAATAAAGAACATCCATCATTCCCAGGGTTCCTTTTGCCCCTTATCATCCATTCCCATTCCATCCCCATGCAACCACTGATCTACTTTTAGTCCAATAGATTAGTTTGTATTTTCTAGAATTTTACATGAGTGGAATCATAACTAAAGACTCATTTTTATCTGGCTGCTTTTACTTACCATACTTTGAGATTCATTCACATTGTTGCGTGTATCAATAGTTCATCCCTTTATATTGATGACTAGTTCACCTGATAATGAACATTTGGGTTACTCTCAGTTTTAGGCTCTTTCAAATGAGGTTCCTCTGAATATTTGTGTAGAAATCTTTGCGTGCACGTAGGCTTTCATGACATTGGGTAAATCAGAGTGCAATAGCTGGGTTGTATGGTAGGTGTATGTTTGACTTTTTAAAGATCGCCAAACTGTTATTCAAAGTTATTCATGTCAGCAGTGTAAGAGTTCCGGTTGTTTCACATCTTTGCCAACATTTGATATTATCAGTCTTTTTAATTTTAGTCATTCTAGTGGGTGTGTAGTGGTATCTCATTATGGTGTTAATTTGCATTTTCCTATGACTAAAGATGTTAAGGATCTTTTCATGTATTTATTTACCATCTGTATATTTTCTTGGTAAAGTGTCCATACTTTTGCAAATTTTTAATATTTTTCCTTATTGAGTTGTAAGATTTCTTGATATATAATACATGTCCTTTGTTTAATATATATTTTGGAAATATTTTCTCTTTAGTCTTTAACGTGCCTTTTCATTTTCTTAAGTGTCCGTAGGTGAGCAGAAGTTTTAAATATTGATGAAGTCTAATGTATTGGCAATCATGCTCACAGCTTAAGAAATTAAATATTATGATGTCATTACTTCTCACACTGATGTACAGAGTCAAAACAATCCCAATCAAAATTCCATAAGGCTTTTCTTAAATTGGCAGGTTCATTTTTAAATTATATAGAAATGCAATTATATTTTAAAATTATATAAAAATGCAATTATATAGGAACTATAATAGTCAAGACAACCTTGAAGTTGCAGAAAAAAATTCTAATTACTCTTGCTACCTGATTTCAAGACATTTTATTCAGCAATAAGAATGAAGATGTTATGGTACTGACATAAAGATAGAATAGATTAATAGTATCCAGAAAATAAAAACCTGAACATTTAGTTAATGATTTTGACAAAAGTACCAATATAATTAAATGGGAAAATATAATCTTTTCAACAAATAGGACTAAACTAATGGAACGCCATATAGAAAAATTAACTCAAGGTAATCAAGCATCATTAGGCAGTGTGGGTCCTTTCCTTTTTCTCTCCCCTTCATTTACAACTCATCAGACATCCACAACTAGGGGCTAAAAGTGCCTCTGGCCAGAAGGGAATGGCATGATATATTCAAGATGCTAAAAGAAATATTCTTGCAACCAAGAATTCTCCATCCAGCAAGGCACTATATCATTCAGAATAGAAGGAGAGAGAAAAGAGTTTCTCAGACAAGCAAAAATTAAAGAATTTCATCACCAATAAGCCAGTCTTACAGGAAACATTAAAGGGGACTCTTTGAGTAGGAAGGAAAGACCATAAGTAGAAGAAAAGTAGGAAGCACAATAGCAGTAAAATTAAGTATATCTATAAAAATTAGTCAAGGGAGTCACAAAATAAAAGGACGTAAAGTGGGATAAAGAGGAGTAAAGAATGGCTTCAAACTTAAGCGACCATCAACTTCATAGACTGCTGTATGCATGAGATATCATATATAAACTTAATGGTAACCACAAATCAAAAAAACAGTAAGGGACATACAAAAAATACAGAGAAAGGAATCCAGGTGTATCAGTAAAGAAAGCCAGGAAACTATGAAAGAGAAGAGAAGAAACAAAAACCACCATAAAACAAATAACAAAATGGCAATAAGTACATACCTATAATAATTACTTTGAATGTAAATGGACTAAACACTCCAAAGACATAGGGTGACAAAATGGGTAAGAAAGCAAATTCGATCCATACACTGCATACAAGAGACTCCTTTCAGAACTAAAGACACTTGCAGATAGAAAGTGAAGGGATGGAAAAGTGTTCATCATGCAAATGGAAGTGAAAAGAAAGCTGGGGTGGCAATATTTATATTGGACAAAATAGACTTTTTAATGAACATATAATGTACTATTTGCTTCAGGGGTACAGGTCTGTGATTCATCAGTCTTACACAATACCCAGCAGTCACCACAACACATACCCTCCCCAGTGTCCATCACCCACCCACCCTGGACAGAATAGACTTTAAAACAAAGACTGTAACAAGAGGCAAAGATGGGCACTATATAATCATAAACGGAACAACTGAACAAGAAGATATGCCACTTGTAAATATTTATGTACCCAACATGGGAGCACCCAAATACATAAAGCAGCTAATAATAAACATAAAGGAACTAATCAATAATAATACAATAATCGTAGGGGATTTTTATACCCCACTTACATCAATGGATAGAGCATCCAAATAGAAAATCAACAAGGAAACAGTGACCTTGAATGATACATTGAAACATATGAATCTGTTTAACAGATATCACCAGAACATTCCATCATAAAACAACAGAATACACATTCTGTTCAAGTGCATATGGAACATTCTCCAGAATAGATCACATGCTAAGCTAAAAATCAAGTCTCAACACATTAAAAAAGAGGGAAGTCATACCATGCATGTTTTCTAACCACAACACTACGGATCCAGAAATCAACCACATGAAAAAGTAGAAAGAACACAAATACATGGAGGTTGAATAACATGCTACTAAACAGTGAATGAGTCAACCAAGAAAGTAAAGAGATCAAAAAAATACATGGAGACAAATGACGACCAAACAGTCCAAAATCTTTGGATTGCGGCATAAAAGGGAAGTTTGCAGCAATACAGACCTACCTCAAGAAGCAAGAAAAATCTCAAACAACTAAAAGAAGGTAGAAAAAGAAGCAAACAAAACCCAAAACCAGCAGAAGAAAGGAAATAATAAAGATGAAAGTAGAAATAAGTGAAATAGAAACTAAAAAAAAGAACAGATAAATGAAAGCAGGAGCTGGTTCTTCGAAAAGATCAACAAAATTGATAAACTGTTAGCCAGACTAATTTAAAAAAAAAGGAAAAAGACACAAAATCAGAAATGAAACGAAAAATAATAACATGAAAGAAATACAAAGAATGACAAGAAAATATGAGAAGTATATACCAACAAACTGGACAACCTAGAAGAAATCGATAAATTACTAGAAACATACAACCTTCCAAAACTGAATCAGGAAGAAATAGAAAATTTGAACAGTGATGAAACTGAATCTGTAATAAAACAAAACAAAACAAAACTCCCAACAAACAAGAGTCCAGAAACAGATGGCTTCCTAGGTGAATTCTACCAAAGATTTAAAGATGAGTTAATACCTATTCTTGTCAAACTATTCCAAAAATAGAAAAGGAAGAAAAGCTTCCAAATTCATTCTATGAGGCCAGCATTACTCTGATACCAAAACCAAATAAAGACACTACAAAAAGAACTACAGGCCAGTATCTCTGATGAGTGTGGATGTAAAAATCCTCAAAATACTAGCAAACTGAACCCAACAATTCAATAAAACAGTCATTCATTGCAATCAAGTGGGATTTATTTCTGAGATGCAAGAATGGTTCAATATTTTTTTAAAGATTTTATTTATTTGACAGAGAGAGACACAGCAAGAGAGGGAACATAAGCAGGGGGAGTGGGAGAGGGAGAAGCAGGCTTCCCACTGAGCAGGGAGCCCGACGTGGGGCTCGATCCCAGGACCCTGGGATCATGACCTGAGCCAAAGGCAGAAGCTCAAAGACTGAGCCACCCAAGGCGCCCTGATTCAATATTCTTAATCAATGTGATACATCACATCAACAAGAGAGAGGATAAAAACCATATGATCATTTCAATAGATGCAGAGAAAGCATTAGAGTACAATATCCATGATAAAAACTCTCAACAAAATAGGTTTAGAAGGAAGTTGCCTCAACCCACAGCTGACGTCATGCTCAATGGTGAAAAACAGAGCTTTTCCTCTAAGACTGGGGACAAGACAAGGATGTCCACCCTCACCACTTTTATTCAATATAGTACTAGAAGTCCTAGCCACAGTAATCGGACAACAAAAGGAAATAAAAGGCGTCCAAATTGGTAAGGAAGAAGTAAAACTTTTCACTATTTGCAGATGGCATGATACTATATGTAGAAAACCTGAAAGACTCTACCAAAAAACTACTAGAACTGACAGATGCATTCAATAAAGTCACAGATACAAAATGTACAGAAATCTGTTAAGTTTCTACACTATTAGTGAAGAAGCAGAAAGAGAAGTTAAGAAAATAATTTCATTTACAATTGCACTAAAAATAATAAAATACTTAGGAATAAACTTAACCAAGGAGGTGAAAGACCTGTACTCTGACAACCATAAATTTGGTGAAAGAAATTGAAGATGACACACTATGCTCATGGATATGAAGAAGAACAAATATTGTTAAAATGTCCATACAGATTTAATGCAATTCCTATCAAAATACCAACAGCATTTTTTCACAGAATGAGAATAAATAATCCTAAAATTTGTATGGAATCACAAAGACCCTGAATAGCAAAGTAATTTTGACAAAGAAGAACAAAGCTAGAGGTATCAGAATCTCCGATTTCAAAATATACTACACAGCTATAGTAATCAAAACAGTATGCTACTGGCATAAAAACAGACACCTAGATCAATGGAACAGAACAGAGAACCTGAAAGGAAGCTCATGATTATATGGTCAATTAATCTTTGGCAAAGGAGGCAAGAATATGTAATGGGAAAAAGACAGTGTCTTCAACAAATGGTGTTGGGAAAACTGGACCACTTTCTTACACCATACATAAAAATAAACTCAAAATGAATTAAGGATCTAAATATGAGACCTGAAACCATAAAAATCCTAGAAAAGCACACAAGCAGTAATTTCTCTGACATTGGCTATAACATCGTTCTAGATATGCCTCCTGAGGCAGGGGAGGCAAAAGCAAATATAAACTTTTAGGATTACATCAAAATTAAAAGCTCTCACACAGCAAAGAAAATAATGAAACTAAAAAGTCTACTGAATGAGAGGAGATATGTGCAAATAACATATCTGATAAAGGGTTAGTATCCAAAATAAATAAAGAACTTATAAAACTCAACATCCACAAAACCAAATAATCCAGTTAAAAAATGGGCAGAAGACATAAACAGATATTGCTCCAAAGAAGACATACAGGTGGCCAACAGACACATGAAAAGATGCTCAGTATCACTCTTCATCAGGGAAATGCAAATCAAAGCCATAATGATATATCACCTTACACCTGTCAAAATGGCTAAATTCAAAAACACAAGAAATACCCAGTGCTGGCGAGGACGTGGAGAAAAACCCTCTTGAACTGTTGGTGGGAATGCAGATTCTTATAGCCACTGTGGAAAACAGTACGGAGGTTCCTTAAAAAATTAAAAATAGAATTACCATGCGATCAGTAATTCCACTACTGGGTATTTACTCAAAGAATATAAAAACACTAATTCAAAAAGATATATGATACCTCTTTGTTTATTGCAGCATTGTTAACATTAGCCAAATTATGGAAGCAGCCTGTGTTCATCAATAGATGAATAATATATATTATGTATTTCCCCTTTGCCCAACTTGAGAATATACATATAAATATATCTATTATATACATAAAATATTTTTATATTATATATAACATATATATAATGAAATATTATTCAGCCATAAAAAGAATGAAATCTTGCCATTTGCAACAACATGGAGGGTCTAATGCTAAGTGAAATAACTCAGAGGAAGACAAATACCATATGATTTCACGTGTGGAATTTAAGAAACAAAGAAAGAGACAGACCAAGAAACAGACTCTTAACTCTAGAGAACAAACTGGTGGTTGCCAGAGGGGAGGTGGGTGGGAGGACGGGTGAAACCGGTGAAAGGGATTAAGAGTACACTCAGCATGATGAGCACTGAGTCATGCGTAGAAGTGTTGAATTTGCTATACCGTACACCTGAAACTAATATAACACTATGGTAACTATACTGGAATTAAAACTTTTAAAAAATGCAAAAAAAGTAAAGTGCCTTTGCATAGCATACCAGGACACCTGTGAGATCCAAACATGCACCAGGCAGTGGGTGGACTGGACTGTGGAGGAGGTTGCAGAAAAACAGGTGTTGGCTGCAGAGGTGGTGATGGCAGAGAAGGCTGGGTCTGGTACTGAGCCAGCATGAACTTTCCGGCAGAGGAGTCGGAGAGTGAACGTGATGAGTGGGGTCTGCCTGGCCACAAGTGCTGCAGCTGGAGGGACCAGTTGTCTCTTCATGAGTCTATGGTGACTGAGAGGAGAGCAAGGAAAGGGTAGTAGGCAAACATGACGGAAGCATCTCCTGTGTCTGCTTCAGGAGGCAAGAGGACTACTCACCGACCTCTGGGAGCCCCTGCCCCCAACTTGAGAATTCCTCTCTTGGGCTGTGGGCAAACAACCAGAGCCGCAAGTACTAAGTACTACCCCCACTGTGCTGCAGCTCTTTGCCTTTTTAATTTTTCTTAAATGCTGCACTCCCAACCTTAGTGGTGAGTCAGCTCTGGTGAAAGAAATTTAAAAATTTTGTGCTATAGCATCACTTTTGGAAAATAAAAGGAAGGCTCCTAACTACCAACCTGGTGAACTGCTCCAAACAAAAGTAAAAACAGCCTTACCTTATTAGGTTCTTGCTCCTTGAAGATGTAGCAGCAGAGGCACGTTTCATAAAATACCATGAAAAAACACAAAGTGGCTGGATGTATTAAAAAAAAAAAAAAAAAAGACCCAACTATCTGCGGCCTAAAAGGAGACTCATTTCAGCTTTAAAGACACACATAGGCTTAAAGTGAAAGGATGAAAGACGATATTACAAGCAAACAAAAACAAAAAGAAGGCAAGCAAGCATAGCCATACTTAGACAAAATATATTTCAAGGCATATAGGGTAACAAGACAAAGATCTCTTGTTTATATAATGATAAAGGGTTCAATAGTGCAAGAATATATAACTCATAAAAATAAATGGATATATATGCTTTAAGCACCAAAATATATTAAGCAGTTAACAATAGATCTTAAGGGAGAGAAAATAATTGTAGAGGATATACTGCCCCACTATCAGCAATAGATGGGTCATTCAGACAGAAAATCAACAAGGCAAGATTGGAATTGAAGTACATTTTAGAACAAATGGACTTAGACATACACAGAACATTCCGTCCAACAGCAGTAGAATACACATTATTCTCAAACGCACCCACAACATTCTACAGGACAGATCATATACGCCACAAAACAAATCTTAGACAATTTAAGATCAAAATCATATCAAATATCTTTTTTGACCACAGTGGTATGCAAATAGAAATCAACAAGAGGAAAGTGAGAAGATGTACAAATATGTGGAAACTAAACAACATTCTTCTAAGCAACCATGGGGTCAAAGAAGAAATCAAAAAACAAATTAAAAATTATCTCGAAACAAAAAGAAAACAAAATGGATAAAGTATTGTGGGATGCAGCAAAAGCAGTTCCAAGAAAAAAGTTTATAGCAATAAATGCATATATTAAGAAATTTAGAGGGGTGCCTACTAGCTCAGTAGAGCATGCAACTCTTAATCTCAGAGTTGTGAGGTCAAGCCCCACATTGGGCATGGAACCTACTTGAAAAAATTATATTTATATATAAATTAATGTATATTTATACATAATATATACTATATAGTAATATGTTTCTAATATATATAAATTAGAAAGATCTCAAATAAATGACCTACCTTTACACTTCAATGAACTAGAAAAAGAAATTAAAACCAAATTAAAATCAAAGTTAGCAGAAGAAAGATAATAAAGATCAGAGTCAAAATAAACAATAGAAGGATCAACAAAACTAAGAACTGGTTCTTTAAAAAGATAAAACTGACAAACCTTTAGCTACAATAACTAAAGAAATTAGGAATAAAAAGACTCAAATGAGAGAGGAGACATTACAACTGATAATACAGAAATAACAGAATTGGGCCTGGATGGCTCAGTAATTAAGCATCTGCCTTCGGCTCAGGTCATGATCCCAGGGTCCTGGGATCGAATCTCACATCGGGCTCCCTGCTCAGCAGGAAGCCTGCTTCTCCCTCTCTCACTCCCCCGCCTTGTGTTCCCTCTCTCACTGTCTCTCTGTCAAATAAATAAAACCTTTAAAAAAAATTATATAAAAAAAGAAATAACAGAATCATTACAGATTACTGTGAACAATGATGTCAATGAATTATATAACCTAGAAGAAATGGATTTGTAGAAACAACCTATCAAGACTGAATCAGGAAGAAATAGATTTAATCAGTAAGCAAAAATCTCAACATAGAAAATGCTAGGACCAGATGGCTTCACTTGAGAATTCTACCAAACATTTAAAGAATTAACACCAATCCTCTTCAAACTTTCAGAATATTGGGGAGGAGGAAGGAACACTTCCAAGTTCATTCAACGAGCCTGCATTACATTGATACCAAAACCAGATAAGGATATCGTAAGAAAAACTACAGATCAATACCCTTGATGAATATAGATGCAAAAATTCAACAATATTAGCAAATTGAATTCAAGAACACATTAAAAGGATTATACACCATGACCATATGGAATTTATCCCCGGGATGCGAGGATGGTTCAACACACAGAAATCAATAAATGTAATACATCACAGCAATAAAATGAAAGATAAATACCACATGATCATCTCAATAGGTACAGAAAAAGCATTTGGAAAATTTAACATGCCAACATGAAGGCATGATAAAAACCCTTAACAGTCTGGGCATGGAAAGAACATACCTCAACATAATAAATAGGTCACACACTACAGACCCACAGCTGCCATTATACTTAATGGAGAAAAAAGTGAAAGCATTTCCTCTAAGTTCAGGAACAATGCAATGATGTCCACTTTTACCACTCCTATTTAATATAGTACTAGAAGTCTAGTTAGAGTAAGTAGGCAAGACAAAGAAATCAAAGGCATCCAAATCAAAAAGGACTAAGTAAAATTGCCATTATGTACTGATATTATCCTATGTAGAAAAAATCCCAAAGGATCAGTCAAAAAACTGTTGGAATTAAGCAACAATTTCAGTAAAGTGGCAGGATATATAATCGACATACAGAAATCAGTTGCATTCCTTTACACAATGAAGCATCTGAAAATGAAATAAAGAGAAACATCCCATTCACAGTAGCACCAAAAACAATAAAATACTTAGGAATAAATTCAACCAGGGAAGTGAAAGATCTATATAATAATAACCTTGCTGAAAGACACTGAAGACGACACAAACAAAATGGAAAGACATGCCACATTCAGAACAATTAATATTGTTAAAATGGCCATACCCAAAGCCATCTACAGATTGAACACAATCTCTGTCAAAATTCCAAAGACATTCTTCACAAAAATAGAAGAAACAATCCTAAAACTTATGTGGAACCATAAAAGATCCCAAATAAAAAATTCTGAGAAAAGAAGAACAAAGCCAGAGGTATCATACTTCCAGATTTCAAAGTACAGTACAAAGCCATAGCAATAAAAACAGTATGGTATTGGCACAAAAATAGACACATTAACCAGTGGAATGGAATAAAGGGCCCAGAATTAAATCGTGGCATATATAATATTCAATAAAGGAGCCAAGAATATCCAATGGGGGAAAGGATAGTCTCTTCAACAAATGGTGTGGGGAAAACTGTATAAACACTTGCAAAACAATGAAATTGGATCCCTGTTCTCACACTACTCACAAAAATTAACTTGAAATGGATCAAAGAGTTAAGCATAAGTCCTGATACCATAAAACTAGAAGAAAATGTAGGGAAAAAATGTCATCAACATTTGTATCGGCAATAATTTGGGAATGGGGAACGATGCCAAATGCAAACAACAAAAAAAATTAAAAAATGGGATTACATCAAACTCAAAGCTTCTGTATAGCAAAAGAAACAATTAACATAATGAAAAGACAACCCACAGAATGGGAGAAATTTTTGCAAACCATATATTGGATAAGGGGTTACTATCTAAATATATAAAGAACTCAGTCAACTCAACAACAAAAAATCTGATTAAAAAATGGGCAGAAGAACTATTTAGACATTTCTTCAAAAAACATCAGAATGGCCAACAGACATATTTGTAAAGATGACCAACATCACTAATCATCAGAGAAATGCAAATCAAAACCACAAAGAGATATCACCTCACACATGTTAGAATGGCTGTCATCAAGGGGCACCTGTATGGTGCAGTTGGTTAAGCATCTGAGTTGTGGTGTGGCTCAGTTCGTGATCTCAGGGTCATGGGATAGAGCCCCAAGTCAGGCTCAGTGTAGAGTCTGCTTGGGATTCTCTCTCTCTCCTTCTGCCCCCCTCCACCCTCCCTCCCTCTCTCAAATTAATATATCTTTAAAAAAAAAAGTTAAAAAAGAAAAGAATGGCCATCATTAAGAAGACAAGAGAGAACAGGTGTTAGCAAGGATATGGTGAAAGAGAAGCCTTATATATCGGTGGAAATGGAAATTGGCCAACAACTATGGAAAACAATATGGAGGTTCTTCGAAAACTTAAAAATAGATCTACCATAGGGGCGCCTGGGTGGCTCAGTCGGTTAAGCGTCTGCCTTTAGCTCGGGTCATGATCCCAGGGTCCTAGGATTGAGTCCCGCATCTGGTTCCCTGCTCAGCAGGAAGCCTGCTTCTCCTTCTCCCTCTGCCCCTCCCCTGCTTGCACTCTCCCTCCCTCAATCTGACAAATAAACTAAAATCTTAAAAAAAATTAAATAAAAAGATCTACCATATAATCCAGCAATTCCTCTTCTGGGTATATACCCAAAGGAAATGAAAAGAGGATTTTGACAATATATATGCACTCCCATGTTTATCACACTATTATATACAACCTATTATACACAACCATAGCCAAGCTATGGAAACAACCCAAATGCCCATCAACAAATGAATGGATAAAAAAGATGTGGTACATAAATACAGTAAAATATCAGTTGGCCATGAAGAAAGAAGGTAAAGTTAAACCTTTAGAAAACAGAAAATAAAATGGTGGTTATCAGAGGATAGGGGTAAGAGTGATAGTCTTTAAGGGTACAAACTTTAACAAGTGGAAAATAAGCCTTACAGATCTAATACACAGTACAATGGCTATAGACAATACTATTGTACTATAATTTTTTTTTTTTAAAGATTTTATTTATTTATTTGACAGAGAGAGATCACAAGTAGGCAGAGAGGCAGGCAGAGAGAGGGGGAAGCAGGCTCCCCGCTGAGCAGAGAGCCCGATGCGGGGCTCGATCCCAGGACCCTGAGATCATGACCTGAGCTGAAGGCAGAGGCTTTAACCCACTGAGCCACCCAGTCGCCCCCTATTGTACTATAATTATGTAATGTGATCAATAGCACTATATCGGCAATCATAATATATAAATGTATCAACATGCTGTGCACTGTAAACTTACACAAGGTTACGCATCAAATTTATTCAGAAAAAAAAAGGATTAACTTGAAATGGATCACAGACTTAACTGTAAGAATCAAACCGTGACACATCTAGAAGAGAAATCTTACTGATCCCAGATTTAAATTTTTGATTGGATACCTGAAATGTAGATGTAAATTTCAGAAATATAAGTGGCTTAAAAAGGAAGGCGGTCATTAGAATACGTTAGGTATGCAAAAACTTACTGAATTTTGTGGAATTAGATCTTTATAAAGGGGCATAAATCTGAAAGGCAGTGATTAAAAATAAACAAGGTACATTTTAATTTGGCCTCTAAATCCTATCCACAGAATAAGCCACCTCTAGATAGCTGCAGTTTTTCAATTTGACTGAAACTATTCTTTTGGTAAATCAAAAGCACAGAAAGAGAAACTTCAGAAAATTTCAGGCCATAACCTTTGACCTTTTAATGGATGATCTAGTACCCCAGTGCCACCCCAATTGGAAAAAACAAAACACTGATGAGGTGAGGTTTCAAATGCTTAGTCCCAGAATGTGACTTTAAAGGATTTCCTGTAGCCTCCCTATGCTGAAATTCGGATTCTGTCAAGGGTAGCCTACATCTTAAACAGATACTTAAGTCTAAGAGGACTGATAATTACTCTCCACATTAAAGGAGTCAAGAATGGCATCCAAATGTGTGACCGCTTCCATAATTTTGAAGTAAGAGAACAGTCTTTGGAGTTGGACAGGTTTGGTTTTAAATTTCAACATTGCCAGTAGCAATGACCTTTTCCAAGTTGCATAATCTTTCAAGTTTCTGTTTCTTTAACTGTGACAATATTGGTCTCCTAAAACTGTTAGGAAGATTAATAATGAGATAAACAGTGCAATGTCTGATACATAGTAATAGCCTAATAAATGTAGAGTATGGTTGTTATAATAATTAGTAGTAACCAATAAACTCCCTGTTCCAAGGACTAGGACATTCAGTGGAATGCCAGGATTCAGGGGCTATTGTATTTCATTTACCTTATCATAATTTATTTATAATGACTTATTTAGTAATGTTGGCAGTCCAAAGAAAAGTCCGCAAAAGAATGAAGACTTCATTAGAGGCCTCTGGCTGGCTCAGTCAGTAGAGCATGAGACTCTTGGTCTTGGGGTCATGAGTTCAAACCCTACAGTTGGCCTAGAGCTTACTTTAAAAAAAAAAAAAAAAGACAACTTCTTTAAAGATAATGTATTAGCCTTTGCCTGAATTGCCTGAAGGGTAAGAGAATATGCCACCCCAAAATATGCCTCTTTGTATTATTTTGAGCTGATTATTTTGAGGAACAGCAGACACAGGAGTTCTGAAAACAGAATAGAAATTACCCCTTTGTAATGGAAATTTAAATTTATAAAGGAAATCTTTATTTCAGAAAGAGAATGACTAAATCACAAGAGAATCCCGTCAGTGGAGAAGACACCAACTTAAAGATTTTAATATGCATAACAAACCTTACTTTTGGTTTACTGTACTTTTCCCTGGTAACTTCCCTTTACTTGATCTCCCCAACAGTCTTCTTTCATCTTTATCTGAAATAACACAAGCCTGAATTCTAAGCAATCTCTGAGAGTTAATGCATCTTTCCCTATCTCCCAAGTGTACATGAGGTATACATGTTAATGTTTTTTTCTATCACTCTGTCTTATGTTACAGGGGCCTCAAGCTAAGAACTTACAAGGGTAGAAGGAAAATTATTTTTCTTCCCTGACCCTGACTTTGTTGAAGGTGCTGACTTTGGTCTGGCTGACTCTTCGTTCTCTGCTCCCAACTTGTGCTTACTTTTAAAATGTAATGTCACACCTTTAGTCCAAATATGGTCCTTCCTATAAAGTCTAGGTGCCTGGATCTCCTTGTATATTTTATTCTTGATAAATGAAAAACCAAACTAGTCTTCAAGGAGAACATGCCACAATTTCCAGTTTTAGAATTCATTATTATATTATTCTATATAATAATATAGAATTAGCATAATATTCATAATTAGCATATTGAGTTTGCTCGTTGCACATTTTGCACTATGGGTCATTCTGAGTCCAGGTCGATCTCAGACCTTTTAGCAGGATCAGCATTATATTTGGAGAGACTAGAAATATGTTTGCTTTTATGAGGCTTAAGTAGCCTTCTTAAGCTCCTTAAAGCCTTTCTTAATGTTCTTGGCTTGGTTAAAAAAAAGAAGTTTCCCCTAGTCTATTATTAATTGTTACAATTTACTGAGTGGTTGTTATGTATCTCATACTTTATAGGCAGTATCTTTAAACTTTGTAACAAGGTATAAATTATTACATTTTAGAGATAAGAAAACAGGCTATGTAGTATTAACTTGCTCTAAGACTAAAGAGTACAAAAAAGGCCTGATTTTTCAGATTTCTGCAGGTTTGAAATGGGTGTGACTTCAAAAGTCCAGGGTCAGAATTTGAACACAGACCTGGCCTAGACCTTTATGTCCCCTTCCAGATATATTTGTGAGCACAGCCTCAAAGTCAGAGTCAGACTGCTTGGCTTTAAATCTCAGCTCCAACAAATTAATAGGTGCCTACTTCATAGGATAATATAGGGTGAAGAAAGTGACCCTGCAAGGGAAGGTATGAAACAGGGAAGAACATGCTGCTTACTCTAATTTTGTTGAAGCTGCTGTTCCGTAAGCATTCTTTCATTGACTCTGGGAGAATGCAGGATGATGCCCAAGGAAAATCAGAGGCCAGGATAAAGGATTAGGAATTTTAGTTCCATCTACATAACTTTTTTTTTTTTTAAACATTTCATTTATTTATTTGAGAGAGAGAGAGAACACAAGCAGGGGAGGGGCAGAGGGAGAGGGAGAAGCAGGCGCCTGGCTGAGCAGGGAACCCGATGCAGGGCTCAATCCCAGGACTCCGGAATCATGACCTGATCTGAAGGCAGACACCTAACCGACTGAGCCACCCAGGCACCCCTACATAACTTTTATGCTATAGGAGAAAACCAATTCAGTAACTCAATTTACTTATTTAAAGGACAGGCAAGCAATAACTATACAATATAGATATCTTTAAAAATTCCTCTAAATTGATATTCAAGTTCATTTCAAGTGCCAGTGATCACGTAATGTGCCAAGAAAATCAAGATGAGTAAGATCTGATTCCTGTTCTTAAAAGGCTCACAATCTAGCTTAAGTGCTATAACAAGGGGAGGTCAACAAAACATTATGTGTAATGATCACTTCTGCTTAGAGGGCTGTGGTGTCTAAGAAAACTTTCACAGAAATGTCAGATGTTAGCCAGTTTGGACATTAAATTGTTGGACAAAAACTTTAAGGTTGGCTTGGTATAAAGATAAACTGATCCTCTCTCAGCTCTTTCTAACTTAGTCTTCCAAGAGGATAAAAGTATCAGATATAATGAATCTACCATTGGGATCAGGTAGTTAACTATAGTACAGTTTAGAGTTAATTGTTTTTTTGTTCATTGCCTCGGATGGATAAAAATCTGTCTTTATCAAGAATTAGTCCAAGTATTCTAAGAGTTAATCCTAGGTAAATGTGAATCAATATGTCAATTCTCCATCTCTCCATTTCCCCACTTTGTAAGAAGTACTTTAATGAGATGAATATACATAGCAGAAAGACTGTTTGGTCTAAATATCAAAGTTTATTGAAATAAAATATAATCTATAATAAAAAATACTAAAGGTGTTATCACTGGTTACAGTTATAAGTACATTAACAAAAAATCCAACATTTTAATCCAAGAATGACACTATCCTTGTGGTACAGTAACAAACATGAAAATAAATGTTGAATAATACTGAATAATTCTGTCAGAAATATTTTATACTTTCCCATCTATGGTCAATATGCCTTTTTTTAAGGAATATCCTCGAAAAGTGAAACTTTCAAAACTTGTTTAAGACATAGTTTTTAGAATTAAATAGTTTTAACATAATTAGCATTTAAAACCAATTAACTTTCTTTCATAGAAATTCAGTTCAATTCCAAGTTGGGTAGATGCTTTTAGGTGTCATTTGAAAAATATATTTCAATGCTGTTTCGTATCAGTCTCTACGGTTGCTATTATTCTCAAATTGCAATTAAAGCTGGCCATAAAGCAAAATGAATGAATTAGAAGTAGAAAGGGCGTTAAGATAAAAAAGAAAAGGAGGAGGAAAGAACAAGCACTCATACACTATATACTTAAACTCTTTAAGAACTCTATTTCAATTGGCCAATCTTGGCCTAACACAAGAAGAGATCTATGATATGTCATAGCATTCCTGACCCAAGTAGTCGGACATGAAAGTGGACGAAAAAAATTTGTTTCTTCTTACTACATTTCAAGATCACTTGCTCTGTAGTCACGATACTATTTCACTTGCTATTCCCCCCAAAATTGTCCATATCCAATTATTCTGCACAATTCAAGGAAAAAGACTCACACGCACTAACTTTAGGAGATGCCTTTCAGGTACAAGTGAGGATTATCCCTTTTGCTGACTGTTGTGTAGCAATCATACATCAGTCTTCTATCATATTGTCCTACTTGTCATGTGTGGGTCTGTGAAAACAGTGGTTGTAAATTTATTGAGGAAAATCGCTTTTAACAACCATTTTTCAAATCCCCATCTTTAAAAATCTGTAAAGCTATGATATTCTATGTACTCTGGAAAAAAAATGATCACCAAATACAACTAAGATGTAAAAAGGAATAAAAACTGACAAAACTGAGAACACCAGACATCTTCAAGGATTAAATGCCAATCTTAGTCTTTAAACATATTGTTAGTTAGAACTACTTTATAGTGGTATTTTAGTGATAATGCCCGTTTGGACAGGTCACTGATTTGGGAATTTAAATGGGCATTTCAGTTTCCTGACTTCCTATTTAAAGGTGTGACCACTAGACCCAAAGAAGCCAGGATCATCTTCAGAAGAATTTTGCTTTGTGCATCCTCTAACTGCATGATATTACAGTGAGGAAGGATATAAAGTTTTTAAAGTTAAAGTTTAAAGTTAATGACAAATTATTAAGTGATTCGAAAAAAATTCTTAAAATTAATATTAAATAGACATTATAGAATAATATTAGAACTTTTTGTCTTTTAAATTTATAGTGATTTATAGTTTAGGTTTATATTTCTGCTGTGGTATTTCAATACCTTATCTGGGATAGTACCATGTTCTCAAAAATACCAGTTATAGGCAAAGAAGTCTAAATCTCAGGACAATAGAACAAAGCTGAACTTGATAATAGTTCAGCTGTTGTTGAAGACTTTGACCCAGTTTTTTGAGTTTAACTTTTTTAGATCAGAAAAGTGAAATTAGAAACTAGGATACTTTATGTAAAAATACATACGCATATTCACAATGTACCAAACTCTAATTTCTTTTCTTTTTTTTTTTTTCCAAACTCTAATTTCTAACAGCAGAGACACTGGTATTAAGTAACAGACATGTGTGAATTAAAATTTAGATAGATCTTCAAAAGAAGTTAAAATTACCTGGGTCCTGCAATCTGTCCCTCAGACTCCATTTTCTCTATTTTGCAGGTTTTTTTTGGCCAAGAAGGCTTCGATTTTAAACTTTAGTTTGTTTTAAAGTGTTACCTGATAAAAGAAACCTCAGTTCTTCATAAGATTTTCTCAGCAGCTATGGAAATGTTGGATATCAGTAAAAAAAAAGAAAAAACAAAATAAAAAACCACTATATTCCCAGAACCGAAGAACTCTGATTTTCAGTCACTTTCTAAAAGGAATTTATCTGCACATTATCAAATAACATTTTAACTAAAAAACAGAAATAATTCAAATAGCCCTAAAAATGACAGTATTTGACAGACCTAAATGAATTCCATCCATGCACAAAACTTACATATATGCATTAGTAACCTGATATAACTGTACTTTGTTCCATGGAGAAAAAGGCAAAGAAAATCTAAATATTTAGATATATGAAAGATACTGGGAAAAATAGACTTTTAATGCTTCTTATACTCTCAAAATATTCTCATCTTTGATCAAAACACAAAAGCAACCATAAAATACATTTTGGGAAGAGATGATGCCATACTCAAAGACAAGATAATTCTACAAATTTTAACAGCATTAAAAAAACTGACTTTAAGAAATATTATCATTGGGAAAAAGATCTGCACACTCAAGAACAAAAACTATAATATTTATGTTTATTTAAGTAATGTTCTGAGCTTATACGATGTCCTTTATTCAGGAGTATAAAGCACTAAAAAATTGAGCATCTTTTACATATTTAGAATAAAGTGAGGCACAGAAAGTTTGCCCCTGAAAAGATAAAAGCCAGATTTTTAGACCTAAAACAGTTCAGACTTCCACATTTCCACATTTGTATTTCCTTAAAATACAAATTATGTACTATCTTTAATGCCTCCATGTTATTTTATCAAGCATTAGTAAGTTTACACTGATAGTTTAAGTTGTATGACAGGTAAAGCCTGTTAAGTTTTCCATCATATTTTAAAATAACTCGTATATTTAATAGGAAATTAAATGAAATGTAATAATCAATTTCCTTTTTTGCTTAGAAGAATTTTTTTTAAATAAATGAGTTTGAGGATAATTCTGGAAATTCTTGCCTTGAATATTTCTCCAGTGGGACTTTACAGATATCCGCTTCATATGCCAACAATAAAATAGGAACTATAACAATTCTTTCCTTAAATATCTATTTGACTTCAAGTCCTCTTTCCTCTCAAGATCTTTCTTAGTGACCTGAGCTGGTGATTCAGTAAAAACAAAGTACTATGGTTTTGTGCAAGTACAAAATGGTTAATGTTGGGTTCAGTCAACTAATCTCTGATACTGATTTGCTTGATTAAGCTAAGATCAAGAAGTATGAGGAAGAATTTGAAACATAATATGGGATAAGTTGTCAAATACTAGAAATATGAGACACTAAAACAAAATATATTCCAAAACTTAATCCTAAATATGCCTCATTCCACTGCTAAATGACACCTTGAAACATGGAAGAAGTTACTTCACCTAAGCACATTGGACCAGCACATTACAGGAAGCAGCCAATGCCAATTTTAGCTGCCTCAAACTGCTTAGTGTATGTATGTACATATGTATGTGTGTGTATTCTTAAATGGTAATTCTTAAATTTGAGGTAAAGTTCCCAGATTCTTTTGATAATAGAAATCATGGATCCTTGCTTCAGAAACACACAGATACACACACAAAAATACTTTTAAGTGTTGATAACCTATTGTAAATCACAGCATAATTAATTCAATGGGATTACACATCAGGACAATTTTCATATTCGTAAGGAAGACTGGTCACTAAACTTAAGAAATAGCCTTTGAAAGTACAAGAAAGTGTAGTGACCATATCCACTCATTCATGTCTCTTTTGCTAAATCTAACAGTGATTGGTTGATGCAAATGTGTCCCTAATCTAGCCTATAAAGATTAACAACAAAAATGTTTTAAGTTCTAACTTCTGCTAGCAGTTCATGTAACAATTTTCAAGTACTGCAAAACACTGAAGGGGAAAGACTTGAATATACCACTATCAAATTCCAATGTACCCAAACCAGCAATGAAATGTCTGAATATATAATTCGTTGCCTAGAGCAAAATATAAGAAAATAAAGACAATAGCTCTAACCTTCAAGGATGGAAAACCAGTATCTCCAAGAAGTTTGTTTTAACAGAACGGAACATTTAATTTTTTCCTCACAGTAATCAAAGCAAACATTTTATCATTAGTACTCTTGGTATATCAAACTGAAGTCCAGGAATGTAAGAAAGTCTGACTTGGAAATATTACATAGAAAAAAGGTTGAATTAACAAACACATTACATTTTTTAGTTATTTTTTATAAGTATACATTGACGTCTACTTATCTGATAGCAGCACTGCTGGTTTTGAGTTTTTTTTTCTTCCAGAGGGAATGCAGAATGGCAGTATTATCTTTGGAACAAATTAAGAAGATAGTAACAAATAACAGAATAACTTTTACACATATATTTTTCAAGGGTAATAAATAAGTATATAATTATGGAAAAATATGCCTCAAATATGCTTTTTAAAATTTCTCGAGATTTACTGTTTTGCTTTTTCTTATTAAAATATAATGCACTGTCACTACTATCTATTCTAGGAAAAACAAACCCTGAGGTTTGAGTTTCCTCCTTCAACCAATAGAGTGATATCAAGAGTAAACGTGGACTAAGGTCAACCTGCTTGAGCCAAGAGAGAATTCTGCAGTACATCTGATTACTTTACCAATGTACACATATTCTAGGTTATTAACTAGAGACTCACCAAATATTCTGTATCAAAGTTTTATACCCCAAACAGGTTCTCTGATGATTTATCATGCTAGCATGGGAAATCTGAAGGAATAAACAAATGGTATAACATAACCACACATGCAATACAGAAGGACATGACATAAAAGATACAGCTTGACCCTGGATTTTTCCCTTAGAATAATTCCTTCCATAAATAAGACTTTACTTTTTATTCTTACATATAGACTCATCCTATAAATGGTCTTGGATCATGGAGAATGTTAAGGACATAGCTTAAGAATTCTAGACCACATTTTTTTGTGGTCTATTGTCACCCTAGACCCCAAGAACATTCTCCAAGTGGATGCTCAGGTTAGATTAAGATGCTCTTAAACAAATTTACTGAGGCTTAGAATGTAAATCACATAACTACTTGCAGCAGCAATAGTCTTTTCAAAAATAACTAAAACAAACTTTTAAATATAAAGCATATAAAAAGGACTATTAAGGATAGTAGAAATACAGGAAAATATGTGTTGCCTCATAATAAAGTTCAATAAATATTTCTTTCTGAATCCTATAAACACTACAAGATGTTATAGGTCTATTTGGTTCCCATAGTTAAAAAAAAATCTGATTGCTTTTATCTTCCAATTCTTATCTATTTTTCAAACAGATTTTTATTAATGCTTTTTCACTAGTCTCAGAGATTATTTCTAACTTCCTTTCAGAAATGTGCTTTTTTGTTGGCTTTAATAAGTATACTTAATTTTCCAGCAAATAAACATGATTTAAATTTTAAGGTTCAAGGTAATTCTAGAAAAAGGTAGACATTGAACTATCTACTTTTCTACATCTCATATTTACAAGGCCTAGCATCCACTGTGGTTTCCTTTTTATACTCAGTTATCACACTGTCAATAAATAGTAACTGTAGTACAAGTTACCTATATTAAAGATTTCAAAATTCCTCAAAATTTCACAACACTACAAAGTCATTAATATCTGATTTTTATAGAATATGAGTATAATTGTTATGCAGTTCTTTGCTATTGGAAAAGAAATACAAATTATTTTTTCTATCTAAATTAAAACCAAACTCCATTATCAGTTCTCAAGGTAATATCTAAAATGTACATTCCTAAAGAAAAGTAAAGCTGTTCAAGGGCTGAACTAGTCCAATACAGGATTAAGGGTTATTTATTTCTGTTATTTTTTTGTCTTGGTTCTTTTGTTTGTTTTTGTTTTTTTGTTTTTGCTTTTTACATCCCTATATTAAACCCCTGGTTTCTCTTGGATTAGATCATAATTTAACGTAAAAATTAATTTCAGAAACTATTGTGCTAATATTTAGATTTCAGGAAGGAATCAGACAAAATAAGTTACCTCTATTCATTGTTAGAACAGAAGATAAAATAGCTTACTAACTGATATGAGTTATGAATGTCACTATGACACAAAATTTGCTGTGATTTGCTTATTTGGCTACAAGTGCAGTATTTTTCATGAATGGTAACACACAGCATTTCCAACTTGTAACATGAAACTCCAGCTCATAAAGAGTGTACTGTGTGACTTGAAAAAGTCTGATTGTAACTAAGTAACAACCTTTCCCCTGAAAAACATGAACAAAATCCATTGGGAAATCAGGCACAGACGGTATTTATCGGTTTTTCTTCCTTTCCTCCTGTGGTTTTGTTTCTCAAGACATATAGATGCATCCAACAGAATCCAACACTTGTTACAAAATGACACAGCTATTTTTGTCCTTTTCTTTCTCTTTATCTTTTTCTCGAGGTTCCTTTCGTTTACGTTCACTATTCCCAGGTTGTCTTCTACTTGGAGAGGCTTGTGCTGGCTGGCTTTGCTTTAAGAAAAATAAACAGGAAGAAATTACCTCAACTTTCTAAGGTGCTTAATCATAGTTATCTAGAAGGAAAAACCACAAGAGTGAAAGGAATCATTAATGGAAAAAAGTTACTTGTACACAGACTTGTTATGTGACATGGTATCTGAGTAACTGCCTCTGTCATTTTGGATAGATCTAATTAATGTATCCATTATTCTAAGTAAATGGAATTTCAAACAATAAATAATGTATAGGATTATATTCCCTGAAATCTCAAATTCAATAAATATTTATGTTAAAGTTTAGAAAATGTTAAAAAAGGTGATGTTTGGTAAATTAAGTTCCCTAGGACCTCATTAATATAATAAACATTTTAAAGGAGAAAAACGAAAATCCTGAGAACTTTGAGTGTGAAGTGTATTCTGTGAAATAAGAATGTTTTTAATGAAAAGCTACTTATAATATGGTAGGTTTTAACTTTTAAGCTTGGAATAGTCAATATTTGAACTAGGAATAGAAATACTTAGTTTAATGGAGATCTGTTTAAAATTTCGTCAGACCTTAAAGCACACCTTGTTGTCCTGTATACCCAAGTCAAAGGAACCGTTCTGGCATGGTACAGTTAAACATGAAAGAAGGGAAATATTTTTTTCATTTAACAAAATGAGATTTAATATAAAGGAACTCAATTAATAGTCACATTTTCAGTGCTTAATATGTTTAGGAAAAGTAGAAAGGTGCTAATAACCTTTGTTAAAGACTTAGTACATGTCAGACATTGGGTTAAGTACTAACATTATTTGTTCTTACCCACAAATCTAACGGTTAAGCATTATCTTTTATTTTCAAGATCGAGAAAATGAGGCTAAGAGAAGTAAAGGACTTTGTCCAAGGTGTTACAACTAGCATGGGGAGACAGAAGCAGGAAATGCAATCCATGTCTATCTGGCTCTGAAGTCTACATTCTTCCTAGCAGTACCTCATACTGCCCTCTAATTGTTACAAAAGACTTTGTTCCCATTCATTTATATTCTTTGGAGCTATTAACAATTTAAAAAATATATTTGATTCAGTTGTACAAAAAATAATAAAATACTTAGAAAAAAACTTAACCAAAGAGATGAAAGATCTGTACTCTCAAAACTATAAAGCACTGATGAAAGAAACTGAAGACAACACAAAGAAATGTAAAGACATTCCACGCTCATGGATTGGAAGAACAAATATTATTAAAATGTCTAGGCTACCCAAAGCAATCTACAGATTTAATGCAATCCCTATCAAAATTCCAACAGCATTTTTCACAGAGCTAGAACAAACAATCCTAAAATTTGCATGAAACCCCAAAAGATAGTGAATAGCCAAAGCAATCTTGGAAAAGAAAAACAAAACTGGAGGTGTCATAATTCCAGACTTCAAGTTACATTACAGAGTTGTAGTAATCAAAACAGTATGATTCTGGGGCGCTTGGCTGGCTCAGTCAGAAGATCATGCCACTCTTAATCTCAGGGTCATGAGTTTGAGCCCCATGTTTGGTGTGGAGATTAAATTAAAAAAAACAACAGTATGATATTGGCACAAAAAGAGACACATACATCAATGGAACAGAACAGAAAACACCGAAATAAACCTATAGTTATATGGTCAATTAATCTTTGACAAAGAAGTAAAAAATATGCAACAGGACAAAGTCTCTTCAACAAATGGCGTTAGGAAAACTGG
The DNA here is from genome assembly GCA_028534135.1 of Potos flavus. NCBI lineage: Eukaryota > Metazoa > Chordata > Mammalia > Carnivora > Procyonidae > Potos > Potos flavus. The sequence goes on from CM052896.1 coordinate 38,827,281, forward strand.
ACATGCAAAAGAATGAAACTGGACCACTTTCTTACACCATACATAAAAATAGACTCAAAATGGATTAAGGACCTAAATGTGAGACCTGAAACCATAAAAATACCAGAAGAGAGCATAGGCAGTAATTTCTCTGACATCAGCCATAATAACATCTTTCTAGATATATGTCTCCTGAGGCAAGGGAAACAAAAGTAAAAATAAACTATTGGGACTACATCAAAATAAAAAGCTCTGCACAGCAAAGGAAACAATCAATCAAACTAAAAGACAACCTACTGAATGGGAAAAGATATTTGTAAAGGACATATCTGATAAAGGGTTAGTATCCAAAATATATAAAGAACTTCCACAACTCAACACCAAGAAAACAAATGATCCAATTAAAAATGGGCAGAAGTGTTGCCTGAGTGGCTTAGTCGGTTGGGCGTCTGACTGTTGGTTCGGCTCAGTTCGTAGTCTCACAGTTGTGGGATCGAGCCCCACGTTGGGCTCTGCACTCAGGGAAGAGTCTGCTTCAGATCCTCTCTCCCTCTCCCTCCCGCTTGCTCACTCTCCCCTAAGTAAATAAATAATTAAAAAATAAAAAAAGTTAAAAATGGGCAGAAGACATAAACAAGCATTTCTCCAAAGACGACATACAGATGGCCAATGGACATATGAAAAGATACTTCACATCAGTCATCATTAGGGAAATGCAAATCAAAACCACAATGAGATATCACCTCACATCTGTGAGAATGGCTAAATTCAAAAACATAAAAATTGGCAACGACGTGGAGGAAAAGGAACGCTCATGCACTGGTGGGAATGCAGACTGATACAGCTACTGTGGAAGACAGTATGGAGGTTCCTCAAAAAATTAAAAACAGAACTACCCTATGACCCAGCAATTACACTACTGGGTATTTACCTAAAGAATACAAAATACTAATTCAAAGTGATACGTGCACTCCTATGTTTACTGCAGCATTATTTATAATAGCCAAATTATGGAAGCAACCTAAGTGTCCATCAATAGATAAATGGATACATACATGGTATATACACAATAGAATATTATTCAGCCATGAAAAAGAATGGAATCTTGCCATTTGCAACAACATGGATGGAGCTAGACAGTATAATACTCAGTGAAATAAGCCAGTCAGTATGATTTCACTCATACGTGGAATTTAAGAAACAAAAATGAATGAATGAAGGAAAAAAAAAAAGAGATAAACCCAAAAATGGACTCTTAACTATAAACAACAGACAAATGCTTCCCAGAGGGGAGGTGGATGGAGACAGAGGAATGGGGGGAATAGGTGAAGGGGATTAAAAGTACACTTAGCTTGACAAGCACTGAGTAATGTATAGAATTGTTAAATCACTATGTTGTACACCTGAAACTAATATAACACTGTATGTTAACTACACTGGAATTAAAATTAAAAAAACAAAAAACAACTGAAGGGGCGCCTGGGTGGCTCAGTCGGTTAAGCTTCGACTCTTGATCTCAGCTCAGGTCCTGATCTCAGGGTCGTGAGTTCAAGCCCCGCGTTGGGCTCCACACTGGGCGTGGAGCCTACTTAAAAAACAAAACAAACAAAACAAAAAACAAACTGAAAAATCTTGCCATCAGAAACTCAGGAAAAATAATTTCACTAAATGAGAAATATATTAAGATAATCACAAACTTATGACAATGCCATAAAACTATGGGTGCTAAAATGGTAACATAACTGAAGAGTCAATACCTAATTTAAAAATATTTATCTCAGTATAAATTTCTTTGTTGCTAAAGTGATCACTGTATTTAAGAATCAGAACACTAGTTTTTACCTGGGCCTGTGTAGAAGCAGAAGCAGCAGCGGCTGCTGCTTGTTCCTGCTCCTGATAATATTGAGAAGCCCGTCTATCCTCTTCTTCTTGGAGTTTCTTTGCTAGTTCCAAATCACTGATTCCTTCAGGTATTTGTTCCCAATTGATCTCTTGGCTCTGCTGTTCTTGTTGTAGAGATAACGCCATAAGGTAGTCCTAAGAAATTAAATTATAACCATCTTTACCTATGAGATTTTACTCAAGAACTGAGGAGTATAAACATAGAGGTTACAAAACTATGAGAAAGGCTTTTTAAAAACATACTAGAGTTTAAATATAAAAACTAAAGTTACCTAAGTATTTCTGTTTGAGAGCTATAATTTCAGTGATGCTGCTATTGTTCTAAATATTCTTGGAATTCATTTAAAATTATTCCTAAAACTAGCATATAAAGCATTCAAGAAAGCTTTAAAAACAACTCATCTAAAAAAAACAACCACCCTCCCAACCCCCCTCGGCAAAACTCCTCCTGGCTGGCTTTGTCTATAGAGCATGCAACTCTTGATCTTGGGGTCATGAGTTCAAGCCCCATTTGGGCATACAGCCTACTTTAAAAACAAAAAAACAAAATAAACCTCACCCCAATTTATGAAAGAAATATGTCTGTAGAAAATTGAGACAAAATTAAAAAGTGTAAATAAGAAAGTTAAAATTACCATATCATTATACATAGATAACTATTGTTAACAACTGATATATATCCACCTAGTTTTTTTCTATATTCACATAAAAACGCAAGCACACTTCCCAACCCCCATTTAATGTCATAAAAGTCTTGTTTTAAAAAAGAAAAAGAATTTCCCAAATCATGTATTAAATGTTCTTCCAAACCAAGATTTTTAAAACCAACATAGTTGCCCATCATACAGTGATATTAAATTACTTAACCACCTCCTCCTTCCTCCCACAAACACCCCCAAATTATTTCCTATAAGAAAATGTGATGCATCTTTGCTGAAGGTTATATTATCTAACTTTACACCCATGTTTATTAAGAATTAGTATGAATGGAATTTGACTACTCTGGGCATCTCCCCCAAACTACCCTCAAAATAAGAGAATTTTAATTACCCACAGAGGATATCTAAAAGGTTGTTGCCTAAGAAGACTTTGTACTATCTAGCATGAATATCGTACTAATATGAAGAATTTGTCCTTCAAATTTTTCTCTTCACTTCTTCAAACTGCTCTTTGCCACGTCCCATGGTCTTAAATCCACTCTTTCCTTGCAACTTGCACAGACATTATCCTTTATCTTTTTTTCTCAGCATCTTACAACTTTACTACTGTGGCAACCTATTGCTTTACCTTCATTCCCTCTGCTCTGATATTTTTTTACATATAGTGTTAGAAAAATCTTGCACATTTCTCTCAATATTTTAAGTAATATTTATTTATTTATTTGTTTGTTTGTTTGTTTATTTATTTATTTATTTGTCAGAGAGAGAGAGAGAGAGAGCACAAGCAGGCAGAGTGGCAGGCAGAGGCAGAGGGAGAAGCAGGCTCCCCGCTGAGCAGGGAGCCCGATGTGGGACTCGATCCCAGGATCCTGGGATCATGACCTGAGCCGAAGGCAGCTGCTTAACCAACTGAGCCACCCAGGCGTCCCTTAAGTAATATTTTTTAATTGCCCCATAAAGCTTCTGAAGGAAAATGAGCATGTTATTATAGCTATTTGTATACTTAACTTCGGAAGTTCTAGGAAGATCAGCATTTGTTTGAATCAGGTATTCTTCCGTGCATACTATTCAAAGTGCCATCATAGAACTTAACATATAATTATTAGTTGGTCAAATATTTGCCTCTCTGTTAGACTGTAGAATTTTTGAGGACAGGACTAAATGATTTACCTTTGAGACCCCAGGACGTTGTTACTAGTGCCAGGAACACAACTATTCAATGAATATTGGCTAAATGAACAGTCTCTAAGTACTTAAATTGTTATCAGTATCAGAAACATGTGCCAACTGTTCAACATAACCATATTTTGTCTCAGTCGGGGAAGAAGTCACAACATTGTTATACTCAAGTAATAAATACACTTGTGGCTCTAAGACTGCTCACCTACAGCAGGCGAAGATCTTATCTGTCTCTGTTCTAAATGACAATTCCACTCATTAGTGCAGCTCTTGTTCTAAGTGTCTGCTTACCCTGGAGTCTAAGGCTTTGGATACCCACCTACTTTTTTACCCTCTCTTTTTCCAACTTCTTCTGACTGGCCAAAATATATCTCTAATCTGTGCTCAGCTTATCTCTACCACCACGGCTAAGCCATCATTACCTCTTCCTTGAATTGCTAGTCTCTGCTTATACCTGTGTCATCTGTTTATACCTATGCATTCTTCACATAGTAGCCTTTAAGAAAGGTAAAGTAGATGATCTCACTTCCATGTTTACTTGGCATATCTTTCCTATTATAGTTTAATAGTTTGAATTTAAAATTCAAATTGTGCCATGGCCTTCAGAGTTCAATAATAATCTGGCCTTCTGAACCGAAGTGTATAATCAATGTATAACATATAAAATTATCGCTTACTGATTTAGGAAATGTCAGGAATATCTCACAATAAATCTTTAGTTCAAAAGTTTTATTTTTTTTTAAGATTTTATTTATTTATTTGACAGAGAGACACAGCGAACGGCAAGAGAGGGAACACAAGCAGGGGGAGTGGCAGAGGGAGAAGCAGGCTTCCGGCTGAGCAGGGAGCCCCATGTAGGGCTCGATCCCAGGACACTGGGATCATGACATCATGACCTGAGCCGAAGGCAGCCGCTTAACGGCTGAACCACCCAGGCGCCCCTAGTTCAAAAGTTTTAGATAAGTGAATTCACATTTGAAAGGAATGAGCATTTTATTTTTTATTCTGTTAAAAATATTTTATTTATTTGAGAGAGCTAGTAAGAGCAGGGGGTGGGGCAGAGACTCCACACAGGGCTCTATCCCAGGACCCTGAGATCATGACCAGAGCCAAAGTCAGACGCTTAACTGAATGAGCCACCCAGACGCCCCGAAAGCAAGAGCATTTTAAACTATATGAAGAAGACAAATTTACCTGATCTATCTGGTCTTGCTGTCCTCTGTACACGGTTTCAGGATCTGAAGGAGGCCTCAGATGAAATTCTGAGTCACAGAAATTTCCATCACCATCCACATTGTGTAGGCTTTCCCAAACAACTTTTTCTTCAGTAAGAAACCCCTGGTCTGTTACCAGCAAATACAGTAGACCCTTAATAAGAAAGAAAAAGGACTATTAAATTGACCAAAACTAGTTAACACTTAAGGGAAATTTTATCACCTGTATGTTCAAAGCATATTAATTATTCCTACTAGTTAGATATAATAAATAGTAGACAAAGTAGATATCTTATTTGTTCACTGAATTAGGTCTGGCTTTGAATATAGTTTATAATTGGTATACTGTAGTATAACAAGAAGTAGGAAGCTGCTGGTAGGTTTGACTACTACATGACTTATCAGTAAACCTTTGGGGGTTTATAATCTCATTTCATAAAATAGAAATATACTATACAAGTTCCTTAAATACATATCAGGTAACAAGACACAGTCACAATAAAAGGATATCACACTGCCTGTTTATTAAAAATAAAAAATTAAGCCTATATGACCAATCCAATCCATACAAATTTTTTCTTTTTCTGCTAGCACCATTAGCTGTTCTTCTTTCATATACCAACAGTACTTTGTACTTATTTCTATTGGAGCATTGAATCACACTGTGCCACGACTGTTTTCCCTGCCTCATTCCCAGACTATGTTTTTAAATCTCTATTATCTCTTGGCCTAGTGTAAGGTGCATCATAAAGCTGAAGTCTACTATGTATTGACTCAATTAATGAATTAAGTTGTATTTACAGTTAATACCACATAATTTAGTACCAACCTCTAATTTTTCATATGCATTAGTTCTAACTCCAATCATATGTAAGGTGCCCCTATGATACCATATAAGGTTTATAAGCCATTTTTTCTTCAGATCTGCCAAAGATATGACTTCCATTTACTTGCTCAGGGTTCCCACTAGTTAATATAGTATTTGTTGTTGCACAGGATTCATGCTTCTCGTGTTCTCTCATCAAAATTAATCTTAATAATTAAGAATAAGAAATTCCTTCAGAGAGTTTGGTGGTGGGGTTAGAGAAATCACTGAATAGAACCATAACTATATGGTCAACTAATCTTTGACCAAGCAGGAAAGAATACCCAATGGGGAAAAGATAGTCTCTTCAACAAATGGTATTGGGAAAACTGGACAGCAACATGCAGAAGAACAAAAGTGGACCACTTTCTTACCCAATATACACAAAATAAATTCAAAATGGATGAGAGACCTAAATGTGAGACCTGAAACCATAAAAATACTAGAGGAGAAAATAGGCAGTAAGCCCTTTGACATCACCCGTAGCAACTTCTTACTAGATACATCTCCTGAGGCAAGGGAAACAAAAGCAAAAATAAACTACTGGGACTTCATCAAGATAAAAAGCTTCTGCACAGCGAAGAAAATAATAAAAAAAAACTAAAGGCAACCTTTAGAACAGTAGAAGATATTTGTAAATGACATTTGGGATAAAGAGTTAATATCCAAAATACATAAAGAACTTATACAACTCAACATCCAAAAAAACAAGTAATCCAGTTAAAAAATGGGCAGAACATAGGAATAGACGTTTTTCCAAAGAAGAAATACAGATGACTAACAGACACATGAAAAGGTGCTCAACATCACTCATCATCAGAGAAATGCAAATCAAAACTATGATGAGGTTATCACCTCACACCTGTAAGAATGGCTAAAATTAACAACACAGGAAACAACAGATGTTAGTGAGGACGCAGAGAAAGGGGAACACTCTTACATTGCTAGTGGGAAAGCAAACTGGTGCAGCCACTCTGGAAAACAGTATGGAGGTTGCTAAAAAGTTAAAAATAGAACTACCCTATGACCCAGCAATTGCAGTACTAGGTATTTACCCAAAGGATACAGAATACTGATTTGAAGGGACACATGCACTCTGACGTTTATAGCAGCATTATCTACAATAGCCAAATTATGGAAAGAGGCCAAATGTCCATTGACTGATGAATAGATATATATAGATATATATTAATATATATATGAATGGATATAGATATATATCCGTGTGTGTAAATACACACACACACACACACACATACATGAATGGAATATTACTCAGCCATAAAAAGGAATGAAATCTTGCCATTTACAACAAGAAATCATTGACTAAACTCTTAAGTTTTAAAAAACTAAGTAATTATTCTTTTGAACATTTACTATGTGTCCAGTGCTGCATGACACAGCTATTCCTAAATCTAAAACAGGAAATCTTTCCTATTGTCTACTACCAGTTACATCTAAGAATTAGCTGTAGATACTGATTAATTTATATGGTTATTGAAATTACTATAGCAACATGATAGGTATTCATAAAGAAAAACATTTTGGCATATACGGTTTAAAGACATGGCTTTAAGCAAAAATTATGAGGTGATATCTCATTTTTTTTAGTCAAGTAGGTTCCAGTTCATCAAATATTTGAATACCTACCACATGCTCAGTACTGTGCTAAGTGCTTGAGGAGTCATATCATGGAAAGTAATGATCTTTCCTTACTTTGTATTAGGTACCCCTTTTATGTTATTCCATAAATACTGCACTTACCACTATCATAGCACTTTATACATCGAACTGTAGTTATGTGTCTATTTACTCATCTGTCTTAATGCATTTGAAACTCCTTGAGGACCAGAGCCATGTTTTATTCATCCATGCATCCTCATTACCTAACATATTTTTAATACCCAGAGAGCGTCTACTTTGCCCTAAAATAATTTAAAAGAAAACCTAAAGGTTCTTTCCAGCCAATTTTCCACTGAATAGATCTGACCCTTCTATGTATACACTTACCAGAGTATATTTTAATATACCATTATATTATATAATACACATATTATATAATAATATGGGTTTTTACAATTTATTTTATATAAGTCCTACATTAGAGTGGCTACTTACTAGGAGAGAAATCACAGTCTTATTCTCCAAATGACACTTTAAGATGGGTAAATTCTGGGAAGGTTTTGTTGAAAGCTATTACCATCCATAGCATATGAATACTTATAAGTTTAACTAAAATGGTGTTTCTTTCTTGAAATAGGTGACCTGTCTTCTCATGAACCATCAGTCACAATTTCTTCCCCTTTTAGATCTTGACATTTATCAAGAAAGTGTGTAGTCCACTGTCAATAATGCTAGTTATTACTCAACAGTTCCTTTATATAATTGCATTGCAGAATCGCAAAGTATGTATTAAAATAGTATTGAATAGTTTAGGCCCTTTGGTTCCCGAGAGTCCACAATTAAATCACCATCAAGAATAGTTCCTGCTCGGGCACCTGGGTGGCTCAGTTGGTTAAGCGTCTGACTTCAGCTCGGGTCATGACCCCGGGATCCTGAGACTGAGTCCTGCATTGGGCTCCCTGCTCAGCAGGGAGTCTGATTCTCCCTCTGCCCACCCACTCATGTGCATTCTTCCTCCTTCTCTCCCTCACACAAAAATAAATAAAATCTTAAAAAAAAAAAAAAAAGAATAGTTTTTGCTTTTATATCCTAGCACTTTTACTACATTGTCTAGTGAAAGCATTCTTTTCTAAGGCTTGACTCTTCCTAACCTTACTCACCAGCCTCTAAATACTAATTTCAAAAAAAATAACTAATAAAGGATGCATATATTAAATTCTTAAATTATGTAGTAATGTATAAAATGTATATAAAAATAATAAATGATATTAGATAATTTTTATAAACTAGGCAACTGGATCACCAAAGACAGAATGAAAAACTATTCTATCTAAAATACCCTGATAGGGGCACCTGGATGGCTCAGTCAGTTAAGCGTCTGCCTTTGGCTCAGGCCATGATGCTGGGGTCCTGGGATGGAGTTCCTTGCTCAGTGGGGAGTCTGCTTCTCCCTCACCCTTTGCCCCCTCCCCTTGCTCATGCTCTGTCTCTCTCTGAAATAAAGCCTTTAAAAAATAAATAAAATACCCTGATAGATTAGTCCTACAGAGTATGAGTTACCTGTATTAACATACATGACAATATCATCACAATGTGTGAATTATTAAAATAGAAGAAAACTTATCAAACATAAAAAAATTAATCATGTAATTCCAGCCTTTAAATATGGAGGAAAGCACTGACGAAATATTTTTGGTTGCTTTGCTTGGATTCAAATTACTTAATGTCTTTGGACCTTAGTTTTCTTTTCTTTATTATAAAGTGATATAGAGGCAGTTCAACCAGAGAATTTCTAAGATACTTTATAAATTGGAAGATCAACTTTACTACTACTTAACAAGCAAGCATCTCTCTCATCTACAAATAGCTTTCTTATCCATCCAGAGAGGCAGAACTGCTGAGTGTAGCTTGAAAGTCAGGTTGGAGCTGCTTACAAACTGAATGGTCTTAGGCAAGTTACTTAGTGCCTGTAAGCCTTTTCATTCAGTTGTAAAGTGGGAGTAATAATACTCACTCCTCACAGGGAAGCTGTGAAAATTAAGTAAGATAATGCAGGTTAAGTGTTTAACACAATGCAAGGCACATAATCTTAATGAATATAAGATTCTATATTCATGAATACCACCTAAATCTATCTCAGTTTCTGTATCTATTGCCTTTTCTTGCCTCCTATTTAGAAGAACAAGATGAATCTCTCTGCCTACACTATGGAATCTATCACTTGTCTTAGTGTGTTTCTACATTCCTCACCCCTACCCCCACTTAATGTGACAATTTTTGATGTATCCACCACCTCTTTTTTTTTTTTTTTGATGTATCCACCACCTCTTAAAAATAACTAGATTAAAAAAAATTAAAATTGAGCTTTAACTTAAATGTAGCCTTCTGTGGGGAAAAAAAAATCTCAAGATAGTCTTAGTCAAAGAGGAAAGAGAACGGATTTATTTAATATGGCCTTAGCACTTACTTAGAACTGTATCTTCTTCTAAACTACTTTTCACTTCTAATCCCTAAATGTAAAGTAAAATGCAAACAAACAAAAGCCAACCTCAAAAACCCTGGTTTCGAATATACTCCAAGAGAAATGTAATTAAAGCCAAGAGGCAGAAGAAATAGTTATGACATGGATAGAAAGGCTGACATGGATAAGGGATGATTAAGAGGAAGTCATGAATAGAAACGACAACAAAAAAAGAAGGTGTCATGATGGGGAAATAGCTACACAGATGTCATTATATAAACCAAAGTTAAGCTAAGTGATCTACACAGGGGTCAAGGAATTTGTAGTTTATCTTACTAAAGAGAAAGCAGAAAGTACTGGAGAATGGAGAAGGATCATAAGAATAAAATGGAGTAACTAGATCTTAGATATAGAATTATCTATATAAGAATCTAACAGTCATGACCACATAGATAATATGAGAAGCAAAACAGACCCACAAGGTCTTTCCTAAAAATAGACGTACAAGGGTAGTTTATTTACAACTCATTTTTATACTTTCAAATTTCCTGCCTAGATAAAAAAGTCACCTCACTAGCTGGAACCACAAGAATGGCCCTGAAAGCATCTGCCTTCTCACTAGGATCTCCTCCTGCTGCTTTCAGATCCTAATCTAGTTATGTTGATGCACAAATCTTCATAGGATCAGTATTCATTAGGGATTTGCCAAGATGATCTGCCTAGATTAATTGTACAAGATTAAGTGGAGGTATATGGAGCAAGGTAACAGAAGTGACAGCAGAAATTGCCATATATATTTGTTCCTGACAGACAGATGAGGGATGAAGAGTTTAAAAAAGGATTCATGGGGGCGCCTGGGTGGCTCAGTGGGTTAAAGCCTCTGCCTTCAGCCCAGGTCATGATCAGAGTCTTGGGATGGAGCCCCGCATCGGGCTCTCTGCTCAGCAGGGAGCCTGCTTCCCCCTCTCTCTCTACCTGCCTCTCTGCCTACTTGTGATCTCTCTCTCTCTGTGTCAAATAAATAAACAAAATCTTTAAAAAAAAATAAAAAAAAAGGATTCACAGAGGGTGCTATTACAACAAATCACTAGCAAGAACTGGACTTGATTATTTTGCTAGTGATGAGAAGAAACAGCACGAGTACTTGTCCAGGGTTTAGTAATGGTAAATCACAAAACTAGGAATAATAAGAGGCCTTTCCAATAATAGGAAGTCAATTAATATCTGTGGTTGGGGAAAATATCATGAGAGGCTATGCAATCAAAACCATAGATTATGCTATGTTAGATAGTTGAGAAGTGTGAAGTTGATTGGTAGATATTATTCAGGGGAAAAAAAGTCAATTTGACTAACACAACCATTGTGACTCTGTAATGGCAGAAAGCCTAATAAAAAGTCTATGAAGATGGAATCATAAAGTTAGTAAAGAGAAAATACTTTGTCCAGGTACAAGTTTTAGAAATATCTATAATCTTCATTGCTTTATATAGAGTCATCAAAAGTCTAACCTAACAGAGAATCTGCCTCTGCTCTCTATTCAGTGTCTAAAGAGAGGAGTCAGAACAAAGATGAGTACTGGAGAACACTGTAACAGACATATACCTCCCCTTTGGTCAAATAAAAGCCCACGGCTCATTTATCTCTAGAGTTTCAAAAGACTTTTTTTTTTTTTTTTCATTTTTTTAAGATTTTGTTTATTTATTTGACAGAGAGAGAGAGATCACAAGTAGGCAGAGAGGCAGGTAGAGAGAGAGGGGGAAGCAGAGGCTTTAACCCACTGAGCCACCCAGGTGCCCCTCAAAAGACTTTAAATGAAAAAAGTTTTTTACATATAAATTAGAGTTTAGAAAGTTCCTAAAGAAATAATATAACCAATAAGGAAACTGGAAATGACCTTTCCTAGGTAATCCTTTCTCCTGACAACATGGACTTCCTCCTTGCAGGTCTTGGTCCTGGGACGATAATGGCATATGATATGACATGGGTATCAGAAAGCATAAAGATCCTTTCTGCAAATCATAGTAAAGATAAGCCCCACAAATAAAATAATACAGCTACAGACACATATGACATTATCAATTTATCAACATTTATATAAATAATATTACATAATTTATTATTTTAGGGTACTAGTTATAGACACCATTTATCTGTAGTAGAAAGTATTCCATCCCTATGTTAAATTTATTTTTTGTTGAAAGTATATCTGGAATTCTGTGGGATGAACTGTATTTATACTATAGGTATTCCAAAGAGTTCACAGGGGTAGGGAGATGGGAAATAAAGTAATCATTAAATATGAATGCATAAAATGGCCCTAAAATCTCAGGGGTCTTCAAAGTGAAATGTTATGAAGACCTAATGTAGTATTAAAAGTAGCCATATCTTGTTTGAAAAAGCAGCTTTATAGTTTTTCTTTACTTATATCTTTATTAGATTATAGATTCCCTTGGGCTCAAATTTATAAATAACTACAGAAACTCTTAACAACCCGGAAATTAGTGGTAGAGAATAATAGTCTTAATGCTGAACAGGTTTAATAGAACAAGGGCACAATCTTATATCCTATTTCCTTATCAAGCAAATGTATACCATGTTGGAGGAATGCCTTCCCTAAACTTTATTAAGTATTCTTTGAGAGCTTCTAGCTCTACACCAACAGCCAAAGGAATGTTACAGATTTTGTTGTAAATCAGTTAATCAGCCACAGGGTCAGAGGAGGGAAAGTGACTCTGACTCTTATAAAAGAATGTACTCATTAGGGTGCCTGGGTGGCTCAGTCCATCAAGCATCAGACTCTTGGTTTCAGTTCAGGTCATGAACTCAGGGTCATGGGATCAAGCCCCTCTGAGTTAGATGCTCAGTGGGGAGTCTGCTAGAGATTCTCTCTCCCTTTCCATCTCCCTCTATCCCTCTTCCTGCTCATGTGCTTTCTCTCTAAAATAAATAAATCTTAAAGGGGAAAAAAAAACCCAGAATGTTCTAATATAAAAAAAAAAAAAAAAAAGTGGGGCGCCTGGGTGGCTCAGTGGGTTAAAGCCTCTGCCTTCAGCTCAGGTCATGATCTCAGGGTCCTGGGATCGAGCCCCGCATCGGGCTCTCTGCTCGGCGGGGAGCCTGCTTCCCCCTCTCTCTCTGCCTGCCTCTCTGCCTACTTGTGATCTCTCTCTCTGTCAAATAAATAAATAAAATCTTAAAAAAAAAAAAAAGTACTCATTACGTACTCTGCCAGATATAAAGCAGTGTCTTATTTACAGATCCTCAGGACTGGATAATTCAATGGGAATACAGGAAATACGACTGGACTGAGAGGATTATAATGGGGCATAAATAAATTGTTCACAGGCCTATAATATCCCCGGAAAACACAGGATTTGCATCATATTAAAATGGAGTTACTTCACCAAATGTAATGCATGTTCCTTGATTAGGCCCTGGTTTGTACAAATCGTTTATAAAACAATTTGGGGGACAAATGGGAAACTTGAATACGGCTTGGGTATTAGATGATATTAAAAATTGTAGTTAATTTTGTTAGATGCAGTAATGGTACTGTGATGTGAAAGGAAAATGTTCTTGTTTAGAGATATATATTGAAGTATAAGCAAAAATACAAAAATAGATGAAAACAGTCAATACGAAATTGTTGAAAGTGATGAGTATAATAGGCACACATTAAATTAGTCTCATTGCTTTTCTCTAAGTTTGCCATTTTTCATAAAAAACAAAAAAAGCAGTGTTACTGTTTCAGTTTGGTGGTCACTACAGTAAACAAGGGAAACTAAGCATTTCCCTTAGTGACTGACCACCAAAATAGTTGTTCCCATTTATCCCTTCTATAAAAACAGGATTACCTTAGTGAAATATGATGTTCCTATACTCCTCTGGTTTTCTGTTCTTTATTGTACCCACTTACCAAAGTCCCAAATCTAGAATAAAAAGCTAGCTACCTTTGCCATGCCTATACCTTGATGAATACTTCTGCAGAAAAACTACACAAGAGGTATATTCATGTAATAATTACCATCCTCAATACTACCTTAATATCTCTAATTAAAACTTTCTCCTACATGGTGTAAAAACTATTTCAAAAGACCTCCTTCAAATCTGTTACCAAACTTAACTACTCAATCTTAGTAAATAATCTTGTCTTCCAAATAATAACAGAAACTAGAAGCATTCAAACAGTAGCTTTCTCTACTTCCTGCCATCAAATCTATAAATTAGCTGTACTCATCGTCTACTCCTTCCCTCCTTTACAATGAAGAGGTCTCTTTTTCAATCAAGGGTTAATCCCCTTCACCTGTGAAAATTGCTGTCCTTTCTCACCTTAGGAGCCTTCTCTCATCAACTATCTCCTCTCCTGTATCTTCAACCTATCTCTCTATTCTCTTCTAACCTATCTCTCTCTCTAACCTATCACATCTCTCATATTAAAAAACAACAACAAAACCCCCTCCCTCTGGATTCCATACTCGACTACAGCTATAAGCCATGATGTCTATGCCTCCCTCACAGACAGTTTCAAACAGTTTACTATCATCTGTTTCTAGTTCCGGACATCCCAATCATTTCCTAACCAATTCAAATTGAGTTTTTTCTGCTGCCACCATTCTCTTAAAAGACCAACAAAATCCATATCACCTTTTCCCCCAGGGTTCTCATCTTCTCAACAGCATTTAACAACTGAGATCTCCAGTCTGCTTGAAGTACTCGCTCCCTGTTGTCTTACATGAACCATTCTCTTTAGATTTTCCTTTTCTTCTTTTCTTCCTCAGTCTCCTTTGCTGTTCATACTCCTTTAGTTGATTCTTAAATACTGGCACTCCTTAAATCTCTGTCCTATGTCTTCTCTTTTCTCCCCATACTTTATTTTCCTTGAAAAATCTCATCCTCTCCCCAAATTACCATTTGTACACAAAAATTACTCCAGTCTTGAACCATTTACCCAACATTTCCACTTGGAGGTATGCCTCAGAAGCAGCTCTAACAGTTCCAAGGCTGATTTCATGCTATTTGTTGTCTTCTCTTCAGTGTTCTCAGCGTCAATGAAGAGCACTGCCATTTATCCAGTTCTTCATGCTCAGAGCCCAAAAACGTTCTTTCTTAGTTTTTACATCCTAATCACCAAATCTGGTAGATTATACCTCCTAAATTTCTATGGAATCTTTCTACTCTCCATTTCTTTACCATTCTAGTCCAAGTCACTGTAACATCTTACTTGGCCCCTGCAATAGTCTCCTAAGTCCACATCCACATTTGCCCAAAACGCCAAAGCACCTTAATGTTGTACAAAGGGAACAGGGAGATAACACAACACCTTGGATACACTGTTTAGCCAGAGAATAAGGTTTATTGAGAAAAATGTGAAAGCAGAGAAACAGCAGAATGCACCCATTCTCTGAATTATCATTATCTCACAGAAATGTATACTTTGTCCAGAAACAGACGCATGGTGGAAAGTGCTTGAAGAGAGGTACCCCTTCCCCAACCACATAGGAACATTGGGAATACCTAGGTGACTAGTAAAGGATTTCTGGTCAGGGATATGACCTTGACAGAAAAGAGAACATCTACAGCTTAGTCTGGGGAGGTTGCATAACCACCACCAATGACAGGCAGAGATCTTCTTTTCCCATTGAACTCTCTCACCCCTGTTGAGCCAAAAAAACCCGAAAAACCAAAAACCAAAACAAAAAGAACCACTAGGCCATCAGGAGACCAAGGTGTGTTTCTCCTCTTAACTCAAGACTCTACAAGATCTGGCACTTGTCTATCTTTTTAGTCTTATATCATGCCTCTTAATTTCTATGCTTCAACTACACAGGCCTTCTTTTCATTCCTTAAGGAATTAAGTTCTTTCCCTTCTCCAGGCCTTTGCACACACATGTTCTATCTGCTTAGTTAATCCTTTTTTTGCTAACTAATTAAACTCCTACAAGATTCATTTTTCAAGTCTCAGCTTAATTTTTTAAAAAGATTTTATTTATTTATTTGAGAGAGCAAGAGAACACAAGCAAGGGGAGCGGCAGGCAGAGGGAGAGGGAGAATCAGGCAAGGAGCCTGATGTGGGGGGCCGATCCCAGGACACCCAAATCATGATCCCAGTCAAAGGCAAACGCTTAACTGATTGAGCCACCCAGGCGCCCCAAGTCTCAGTTTAAATGTTATCTTCCCAAGAAATCTTTCGTGACATTCTCAGCTAGGTTACAAGTCCTGATAAAAGCACTCACAGCATGTTTATATACCCTTTACAGTGTATCCCGATAGAAATAATAACTATTTGTACAATTATTTAACATATGTTTCTTGCCAAACTCAGGGGTCCTGGTAGGAACCAAAGCTGCCTTGCTCAGGCTGCAGTCCTAGTACTTGGCTGAGCACCCAGACATAATCATGTTTAGTAGATATTTGACATAATCATGCTTAATAGTATTTGTTAAATGACTGAAGTGTGGACTTGAACAGATCAGGTAAAGCAAGATGACTTACCAATATACACTATGTGGCAATAATTTTGATTCTAAGGTTCCGGAGCCTTAAATTTCTGAAAAGTATGGATGACTGGGCCAGCATCTAGCATACATCTACCTCAAATGTGGGAGCAATACAAATAAACCCCTGCTATAACTAATATAACAGGAGAGCTAAGGCTTTATTTTTTTAATCAAATTTTTAAAATTTTAATTCCAGTGTCATTAACATACAGTGTTATTAGTTTCAGGTGTACAACATAGCGATTCAACAATTCCACATATTGCTCAGTACTTAGGGTATTCCTATGTAAGCAAACAAATCACTATTTTACACTGCTTTGTGTAATTCATTGATTAAAGTGTTGAAGGAAATATGAAGACCCAATTTCTGACTTCAGTCTGCTTACTTTCATTTAGAGAAAGAAGGCACATTTACATGAAAAGAAAACTGGTAACTAGGTACTCATCCGTAAGGGAAGTAAGAATGACACGGCTAGTAACAGCTAGAGGAGGATGGGTAAAGTAGCGATCCTTGGCATCAGCTGCACATGTAAATCACCTGGGGAGCATTTAAAAAATACAGATACTTAGGTCCTATCTCTAGACATTCTGATTTAACTGAGTTGGTGGTGAGAGCTGGGCGTTGGTATTTTTTAAAAAGCTTTCAAGTAGTTCTATCATACAACCTGGTTGAGAACTACTGGTTTTAGGAGAAAAGGAGTAGCTGTACTGGAGAGTTAGTATTTGAAATGCTTCTTAAAAGCTAGGTGAAATGTGGATAGGCTAAGAGGATTGAGGATCTTTTCAAATAGGAATTAAGGAGTAAGAAATGATGGAAAAAGTGCAGAAATGGTAAAGCATAAATATGTACGAAGACAGATGATTATTAATGAGTAGGCAGACTATATGGCTGAAGTATAGTGCTGGCATAGGAGGATAGGAGAAAATACCTTGCATTTTTATCCCCTAGGCACTGAGTGCTACTGAGCATTTTTGCTATATTATTGACATGATCAGAGTAGTATTCTACCACAGAAGCTTCCCTATAAGTTGAGAAACTCCTCAAATAGGTAGCAGCTGTAAAAATGGAAGAGATAACAAAGAGGATAAATCAGTAAGATTTTTTGCAGAGCCATAAATGGCGTAAGAAGAATTTAAAATCACACTGATAACTTTAATAATAGTGAACACTATCATAAAGACAAATCCTGATTCTTTCTTCTAACTTCCCCTCAAATATACACATCCATCATTAGCGATCCTAGTTCTATCTCTTTATCTTTTTTTTTCTTAGACAGGAAATAATACTTTTTAATGCAGTAATCTGTGAAAAAGGAGTTGAGACTTAAAACAAAAAGCTGATTTGAAGTAACACTTAAATTGTGAATCTGTTGCATCCTAAATAAGTATTTAATAATTACCTTCATAAATCCGATGAATAAAGAATATTATGCTGAATTTTTTCATTTTGAAGTAGATCATAAGACATCTCTAAATCCAGCTCCTTTAATTTAGAATAACAATTAAATAGCTATTTCTATAGCATACCTTGTATTTGGTCATGGTGCTAAAATGATTATTCCGAAAGAACACACAAAGTTCTCCTTCCTGAACCGTTGAAGTTAGTTCACATAATCCATGGTATGTCAGTTGAGTGGCTGTGTTATTTAGAAACTGCTCAGCTACAAAGCCTATGGAACCAATGCATAATATTAGATGGAAGAATAATTTCAGAATTAAAAAGTTTTTCTATTTATATTGTGTTCCAAGTATAAAGAAAGGCCAATCAAAATAAGATTTTAACTACTATAACATGATGACTCCAAATTGAAAATTTTTCTTTATAATTTTGCTATGGAAGATGTGTCTATAGACATTCTCCATCCTAAAGAAACAGTTATGTGAAATTCTTTTTAACAATAAATGTATTTACTTATACTCCACCTACTTCCAAAAAGGATTTTAGGCAGCTATCAATAGAAGATACAGACACAACAGACACAATAAAACTAAAACCCATTAAAACAAATAAGAAGGCAAGAGTTAGCAATTTAAAAAGTAGGAATTAAAGATATATGTCAACAGCTACTTTCCCAGTGGAAAGGTGTTTAACAACTTCAGTTGTTTTAAGATGTTAACAAAGATCCCAGATAATTCTCAATTCACAAACTGTTCAGTTTTTGCTGAATAAAAAGATTAAAAACTAAAAAGTAGGTATGAGACCAAACAGAAAACAGTGGGATAACTGATGCCATTTTTATCCTGATGTCCTCCCACATATACCACTCATTATGTAGATATATCAAGTTCAAAGACAGAAATGATCTCTTGTTTTCAAAACACAGTGAAATATAAAGAAGTTTTCTAGGGTTTAATTTAAAAGATATATGTACAGTTGATCCTCATTATTTATGCACTTTCATATCTGTAAACTTGCCTAGTAACTAAAATTTATTTATAAATCCAAAATCAATATTTGCTGTGCTTCAGGTCAACGTTGGATCTGGGCTAAGTGGCAAAAATTTTGAGTCACTCAATGCACACATTCCCCACTGAGGTCAAGCAAGGCAATGTTCTGCCTTCTTATTTCAGCTTTCTTACTATAAACAGACTTTTCAGTCTATTAGGTATGCCTTTTTGGGTGTGTAAAATGGCCCCCAAGCATACTGCCGAAGTGCTGGGGAGTCAAAGGCTGTGATGTGCCCTACAGAGAAAATACATATTTTTGCAGATTCATTCAGACGTGAGTTATAGTGCTGTTGGCCATGAGTTTAATGTTAATGAATCAACAGTATGTATTAAATAAGGGGTCTCTAAACAGAAAAACAAATAAAACAAGTTTATATATTGATCAGTTGATGAAAATCTTGTGACAAGAGGCTCACAGGAACCTACTCTTGTGTTTTCCCTAGGAGCAGTGCTTCAGTATTCATGAATTCAACGTTCACAGCAACTTTATAGAATGGAACTACCAGGAATAATGAGAATCTGTATAAATAACTTGAAAAGCTGTATTTTTCTTCTTTCCTTCTTTTTTCTTCCTTCATCTTTATGCTCCCTTCCTTTAATAAGGAATGTCCCAGAAGCAATGGGCTGGGAGTGGGAGTGGGGTAGGGTGGAACAGAATGCTCTAAAAAGTTTTATAAGTGAGCAGAGAGGTGCAGATACAGGGAAGAAAGATAAACCTACATTAAGAAACTGACACCTCAACAAGAAATTGAAAATAAACTTGGTAGGGCCAGAGGCAGCTGGATAACATAGGTTTATTCTACTCCCTCTTTATCCCTCACCCCTAGTGTCAAGCTATAGCACTTCAAGCTGCAAAGTGGTTGTAAAAAGCTACCAATGTATCACACTATTCCAAGGAATTGGTTAAGGTTAGAGGGGACATGCAAAAAAGTTATACAGAAGGTCCCTGCCAAAGGAAATTTACAGCCCATTTGCAACTTTTTGCGTTTATACATTTAGAAGAGCTCCCCCCTTCAATTATTATCATTACTTTACTAAGTACTAAGTTACGGAGTAGAATGTATCAGTTATATACCAAAGCACTTGTTATATAACAGTTTTAGTCTTAAGCACTATACCTATGCTGAGAATTACCACTGCTCTACATAATATCCACGTTACTAAATGCTTCCTTCAGAAAGATGTTTCTACATACCCCTTTCACATCTCACACAATATCCTCTCTAAAAATTCCTTTCAAAAAGATCCAAAAAAATGAGTGGAGGGGCGCTTGGGTGGCTCAGTCGTTGGCGTTTGCCTTTGGCTCAGGTCGTGATCCCAGAGTCCTGGGATCAAGCACTGTGTTGGACTCCCTGCTCAGCAAGAAGTCTGCTTCTCCCTCTCACACTTCCCCTGCTTGTATTCCCTCCCTCGCGGTGTCTCTGTCAAATAAATAAATAAAATCTTAAAAAAAAAAAAAATGAGTGGAGATTACTGAATTCACAACATTATTTCACGTGTGTGAAATTCAAAAATGCTACACTAGTAGAAAGGTCTTTCTCAGCTATTACTTTCTAGAGAACAGGATATCAGCTCAAGAGAGAATACATGACTTGCTTAAGGACATAAAACTAGTTACAGAAATGTGAAGACTGGAGCCCAGAATTATTGGTATTAAGTTTAAAAATTTAGTGCTGATTATTACAAATGCAAACTGAATTGTATTTCTCCCAAGCCATAAAACATATCCTAATTTAGACTTACAGAGAACAATGTTTCCTAATTCTTTTACCAACTCTTAAAATGACCCCTGTGATTTTCATGGAATATTCAAAAGCTTAATGGAGAAGGAGAAAGGGACGCCTGGGTGGCTCAGTTGGTTAGGCAGCTGCCTTCGGCTCGGGTCATGATCCCAGGGTCCTGGGATCGAGTCTCACATCGGGCTCCTTGCTCGGCGGGAAGCCTGCTTCTCCCCCCTTTGCCTCTGCCTACCACTCTGCCTGCTTGTGCTCTCTCTCTCTCTCTGACAAATAAATAAATAAAATCTTAAAAAAAAAAAAAATTAAAAAAAAAAAGAATGGAGAAGGAGAAAAACACTTTTTGTTTTACAGAAGACTGCCAACTAATAAATGTAAAAAGAATAATAGAAATATCATAATCACCATAGTAAGGGTTGATTCAGACAAAATCAATGAATGCCAATTGTACTGGCTAAAAGATTATTGGAAACAGGGTATTTATGCAGTTTCAAAGCACGATACCAGAGATTACTAATTAATTACAAAAGGCAAAGGACAGGGGCGCCTGGGTAGCTCAGTGGGTTAAAGCCTCTGCCTTCGGCTCAGGTCATGATCTCAGAGTTCTGGGATCAAGCCCCGCATCAGGCTCTCTGCTCAGCAGGGAGCCTGCTTCCCTCTCTCTCTCTGCCTGCCTCTCTGCCTACTTGTGATCTCTCTGTCAAATAAATAAATAAAATCTTTAAAAAAAAAAAAAAAAGCCAAAGGACATCTTTACAACAAAAAAATCTGGCAAATACTGCCTTAATCATATTTCAGTATCACCAATAATGGGATAATCAGACATCTTGTACCACCTGATGTGATGCACTGGGAAAGACACAGTATCTAGCACGTATGTAGTATTCCCACCAAAAATATATGACCTATTCTACTTGTGAGGAAACAATCAAATGAATCCAAATTGAGGACTATTCTACAAAAAAACTGGCCTGAACTAATTAAGAAAAGTCAGTATCAGAAAAGACCAAAAAGAAAAAAAGAAAAGAAAGAAAAAAGATTAGGGATCTATTCTAGATTACGGGAAGCTAAATTGATATGGCAATTAAATGATTCTTGATTGGAGCCTACACTGAAAAAACTTCAAAGCTAAAAGGGGCATTATTGGGACAGTTGGAAAATTGAGAATTTGAACAGTATATTAGATAAAAGTATTGTACTGATGCTAAATTTCCTGAGATAATTGTATTATGACTACATAGGAGAATTCTTGTTTTTAGGAGACAACTGTTGAAG
The DNA here is from genome assembly GCA_028534135.1 of Potos flavus. Lineage (NCBI taxonomy): Eukaryota > Metazoa > Chordata > Mammalia > Carnivora > Procyonidae > Potos > Potos flavus. Next base: position 38,849,119 of record CM052896.1, read on the forward strand.
CATATGGATAAAGTGCTATGATACTTGCAATTAATTCTCACGTGATTTAGGAAAAAGTGTGTGTGTGTGTGTGTGTGTGTGTGTATACAGAGAAAGAAAGCAAAACTTGAATATGTTAATAATTGGTGAATTCAGGCAAAGTCCATATGTAATCATTATACTACTCCAATTTTTTTATGAGTTTGTTTTCAAAATAAAGAAAAAGAAGAGAAAATCCATATCATTTAATCAGAAATAACATGACTTCAAACTATAATCTTCACTGCTGATGGCATATGATAAAGGTTCAATAAATATTTGAATAAATGAATATTCTGGAATTATTTTAGCATTTTTTTTTAACTTGGTAATAACTGTTAAAGAAGAAATTATTCCTGAGAAAGCATTAAATGACCAGCTCCAGTAAAGTCTGGCAGCTGGTACTGTGCGGTTTTTTTTCTTTACTGATTTTTGCTGCCATACCACACCCATCATTATAACTAGATTCAAAAAAGTACTGCCACTCAAAAGAGGTAGCAAATAATACATACTTTCTATGTACATGTAAAAGTTCTGTACTTTTACTTACAAGGTATTGCCATCAAAAGAAAAAAAATGTTATCTGAAAGAAGGTGAAAGAATATCTAATTCTATTCAGCTAAATAACATTGTTTTTTCATGAAAAAACAATGATAGTAAAAATATATCTTGTATTCTGCACCTTATGGAGATGAAATATTTGAATTTAAAAAAATAAGTAGTTATCACCTGAGATTAAAGCTTAATACTTTTTAATAAAGAAGGATTAGAAATAAACCACCTTTGGGATATTTTATTGATTCAGAAGGAAAGTTACAGTTGAGGGCCAAACAGAAAAAGAAAGCAGACTCCTTCAGCTGAACACTACCCAAGAAAATATGAGGAAGAAAACAATGGTAAAGGAAGCTAAATTGCTATATTTTAAGTAAAAATGTCCATTGTGGCCTTTTCTTTCCTATACCATTTCTTAGTGCCTATACAAATAAACCACTGGAACTGAATAATTATTTCAAACAGACTATGCATTTGTAGTGTACTGAAGCCTACATAAAATTATTCCTTGATATAAAAATCTGATATGTGGAATTCTACCATATGAAATTTATATACAAAGGAATTAATCAATTCTGGTACATATTACCCCAAAATTCTATAGCACTAAAGAGGATGATTCCTTCCTTGCTTTTATCAAGGAGTTCTTCTCAAGGTATCAATACTATATAAATTAGCTACAGTTCTTTTTACCCTGGGGAATCAATGTTAGAAAATAGTAACAATAATTGTAACATCAGGTAGAGAGAAAGGAGAAGTGATGAAGGGGCTGGATTTTTGAGTTGTTCACTTTGTTAATTAGCATACTGCCTAAGTACATTACATACTTGTTACATTACAGCCTGGCTTGGGAAAAATGCTGTTACCAAGTGTTCACTATAGCTTCCTACCCTATAAGCCTGTTAACCCAAATATCACTTATATAGCTATCATTCCATCTGTTAACACTTGCTGAATCCTACTGTTCCCTCGATTACTACTGAATGGCATATTGGAAGTTACAGAGAAAGCTGGCATCTACACATGGAAATTTTCTTTATAGTCTGTTTGTTCAGGAATATATAGTAATGAGAGTTTGGGTAAAGAATGAAAAGTTCTAGTGAATGGAATTTTGTTAATTGAAAGTATTTTTAACAGCTTTTGTTGCTCTTCTCTCCCCTAAAATTATACTTTGTTATCTTGGGTTGCAGTGAAAGAGCTGCTATACTAATCAGTAATCAGTATCCCTGTATATTTATGTATTTATTAAAAACTTAGGATAAGTCTCCACTAAAATGCTCTTTTCTTGCTGCCTGTTTCTTGAATAAACATTTAAACTTATGGATAATTGAATGATTACTTGGGTTCTGGTTAATGTAGTATGTGATTCAGGTACATATCTTCTCATATGTTCTTATATACTCTTGTAGTCACTTAGGTTTACTTTTTTTAAGTGTGGTGATTATAATCAACTCTCATTATACCTCATGTAAAAGAACTGTCTGAGAGGATGATGAAGCCCATCCCCTACTTTTTATGATTTCTCTCTCATTTACCCTTCAAACAGAGGAGAACAGCAGCCTAAGTATTTGTGCATATTTATAAGTGAAGTGGGTTGTAGGAAAGGTGTATCCAAATACTATAGATCCTGATAGCATTCTGGTTTCAAATGTGCTCTTCCCTTCAGTGACCAGAACACAGATGAAAAAACATGAAACTGCTTTTATGATGATAAATTTAACAATTTTAATTAGTTGGGGATTAGGAAATCTGATGATCAGAGGTATACTTTCATTTAGAATGGTTCTTTGATATACTATATTGTACTGAAACATAAGGAAGAGCTCTACTAAAATAAACACTTGAGTACATAATAATTCATTTCAATCAATCAGAGGATGAATTGTAAAGTTCACTCAGTACTCCCAAATAATAATCCTTTTTTTAAAAAGGCAATTATCAATAACTCCTGGGTAATTGACCATTCAAAGCTAACAAGTGATTCCAAAGACTTTTAGTAGAATCCAGACCTGATTTTAGAAGTCAAGTGAAAAGGGTTCTAGAAAAAAACCTTTCACTGGTATCTTTATAAACAATTACTTCTTTTATAATTCCCACAAGTAGCATCACTTGGATTTTTTAGAAGTCTTATTTATGACACTTAAAAGCTACTAAGTTATAACACAAATTATTTTGCCAAGAATAAATCAGGTATAAGCAGCACTCACCCACCTTCACTAACGAGCTCACTATTGTCTGACTGCTTACAAGAGATGATCTTCTCCACTAGTTGGTTGTAGCTGCAGTTACCAACAGCTTTTACAATGTCATCAATCTAGAAAACAAATGACTGTCTCACTAATCATGATAAGATTAAAAACAATAACAAAGAAACCCATATCACTCTTTAGGGTTTTATTATAGTATTAAATATAAATATTTATGAAAAAGAAAATCAACACCCAACAGTTCCTAATTTTGTTTACAGCTCATTATAACATATTATGAAAAATATTGCTTAGCTGTATTTCAATTATGCAAAAAATGATGAAATGGGATTATTACATGAAACTTTATTTCTTAAGGTTGTAAAGATGCATTTAGGTGATTAAAATAAAAAGTAAACTATTTCAGGAGGAAAAATAAGAACATTTCAGTTTTTTTTTCTAAAAAACAAGTATTTTGTATTTAAAGCAAGGCGAATCTGAAGATAATCTATGAGATTAATAAAGTTCTCCCATTTTATTTATTATTTAGTTTTTAGCAAAGTGTAGTGGAGATGCAAGTAGACATAACCATGCCATTTTCCTGAAGAAAAGTTAATGTATATTAATCAGGGATAGTATTTGCCTCATGAGTCTTATTTAATCTTTGTCTTTGGCGGTAAAGTAGAAAAGTAAATGCAAAGTTTTAAGCTGTAGGAAAATGAAATTGGACATCTCTACTCCCCATTATACTTTGCTTTGACTACTGAAGAAAAATAGGTTTCTGGTGTCTAAAACAACTTGCTTTGATTGCCATCCCATCTGTAAAATATATTCACTTATAAACTATTTACATGTACTACTGTATTGATATATACCTAATTAAACAAATATAAATTAATACAATGATATAACATAAGAGGGCCAATGTTTTCTTTCCACATCCAAATGATCTTCTTGAATACTTACACTTCGAATACCACAAGTCTTCACATATATCTGTACAAATAATACTCTGGATAATAGTTCTCAAACTGGAGAGCTTGTTTAAAAGATCTAAAAGAGTGCTCGCTTCGGCAGCACATATACTAAAAAGATCTAAAAGAATTCTGGGCTCAAGTTGCTTCTCAGTTGTCTAAATTTTCATTCTACTGCTGCATAGCAAAGTTTAGGAAAAACTGCCCTAGGCTACAATTTCTTTGTTCCTGCAAAATTCTAGGATGGAAAATGCCTCTGAACCATTGTGGGACCAACTGTTGAGAAGAGCAGTTAATCGAAAAAAAGTCAAAGCAGGGAGTTGTGAAAAAATGTTGTATATACATCTTGAACATTTCATATTAAAATACACAATGTATTCACTTGTCAGTCTTTTGATGTAGAGCCAAATAAGACTTTTTCTTTGAAAGCAGAATCTTACAATTCTATGCAAACAACACAAAAGATTATGACTTCCAGTTTTGATTTAAAGTGAAAACTTAGACCCTTAAGAAGCAGTTTGAGGGCACAGCTCCTTTAGATTTTCATTATTTTTCTTAACACGTTTACTGTTCATAGCAATTTTCCTTAGTGACTCAACTTTGTTAAGTATTTCCAAGGGGTATGAATTTTCAATTCTAAGAAATCCACAAAATACAAATACAAGATCAATACACAAAAATCAATTGTACTTCTATAGACCAGCAATAAATACAAAGATTTCAATACAGAGATTTCATAGGCCAAATCTCTACATTAGCATTTCATTCAATTAATTCATTTGGGAAGCTTTTATGCACTGCTGTGTACTAGGTGCTGTTAGAGACACTGCAGTCTCAGCAGTGAACAAAAGAGATGGTGTATGCTTTCATAAAGTTTACATTCTAGAGTAAAGACAAACAACAAGTCAAATAAGCAAATATATTAAATGCTAGGTAGTTATATGTAGTAGTGTACAGCTGTTCTTTGTTGGTTTTCATTGTATAGTATTCTACAGTATGGATATACCATAATATAATTTTTTTCATTCATTTTTTGATGGCTAAGTTGCTTGGAGTTTTGGGATATGACAAATAATACTGCCATGAATATCCTTATATATTTATCCAATTCTACACATAAAGAGTTTCTCTAGGGAATATGTTTTGTCAAATTGCTAAGTCTTAAAGTATGCTTATCATCAACTTTACTATAGAACTCCAAACTGCTTTCCAAAGCAGAAAGCCAATTTATTTCCTCATCAGCGGGAAATGAGAATTCTCTACATCGCACATCTTCTCCAACATTCAGTACTGTCAGACTTTTAAATATTAATTGTTCTATCTTCTAATGGGTGTATAGTGGTAACTCATTTTGGTTTTTATTTGCATTTCCCTGATGACTAGTTCATACGTTCACTAGTTGTTTGGATATCCATTTTTATAAAATGCCTGTTCAAGTCATTTGCTTCTTTTTTTTTTTAACTAGGTTGTCCATCTTAAAATATATGTATATATTTGTAGTAGCTCTTTATTCATTATGTAAGTTGTAATCCTCTCAGGGGCTTGCTTTTACATTTTCTTCAGTATTTCTTTAAATAAACACAAGTTCTCAATTTTAATGTAGTCATGTTTATCAAAGTTCTCCATGGTTAATGTATAAATCCTTTCCTATCATTAAGGTCAGAAACATACTCTCAAACTTTTCCAGTTTTAGCTTTTACAGTTAAACATCAATGCATATGGAACAGAATTTTATAGTCTGAGTTGGAGGAAATGATTTCATTCTTTTCTAATTGACTATCGAATTAGAAATCCGAATTGGCTATCTAACTGGCTATCTAATTAAATATGTAATGGCTACCTAATTGCCTTAGCACCTTTTATTATAAGGGCTGCCTTTCCCCCGTTGCTCTACAGTGCCCTCTTTCTGTCTATATATGCATGGTCTTTTTGGCTTCTCTATTCTCTGTCATTTGTCCAATTCTTAATTACAATATTTAAGGTATTTCCTATCTGGAAGAGCAAGTCCTCCCTGCTTGTTCTGCTTCAGGTATATCATGGCTTCTATTCCCAGCCCTTTGCCATATAAATTGCAGAATCCACTTGTCTCATTCCACAACTACTCCCTGTAAACCTGCTGGGATTTTGTTTGGCATCATACTGAAACTATAACTTAATTAATTTATTTGTTAAAGATTTTTATTTATTTGAAAGAGAGAGAGAGACCACAAGTAGGCAGAGAGGCAGGCAGAGAGGCAGGCAGAGAGAGAGGGAGAAGCAGACTCCCTGCTGAGCAGAGAGCCCGATGAGGGGCTCGATCCCAGGACCCTGAGATCATGACTTGAGCCTAAAGCAGAGGCTTTAACTCACTGAGCCACCCAGGCGCCCCTATAACTTACTTTAGAGAGAATGGAAATCTGTATAAATTCTCTTAAAATCTAAAATCTAAGAATAGAGACCTACATTTACATAGGTCTCTAATTTCTCTCAAATTTAAAATTGTTCACACAGAGATCTTGTACATCTTGTTGTCAGCTTTATTCCTAGGAACTTATGCTATGTAAATGACGTATTTTTAAAATTTCACTTTCTGTCATTTTATTTATTTATTAAAATATTTTATTTTATTTTTTTAAAAAGATTTATTTATCTGACAGAGACAGAGATCACAAGTAGGCAGAGAGGCAGCCAGAGAGAGAGGGGGAATCAGGCTCCCCGCCGAGCAGAGAGCCCAATGTGGGGCTCAATCCCAGGACCCCGAGATCATGACCCGAACCGAAGGCAGAAGGCCTCAACCCACTAAGCCACCCAGGCTCCCCAAAAATATTTTATTTTTAAGTAATCTCTATACCCAGTGTGGGGATCGAACTCACAACCCTGAGATTAAGAGTTGTATACTCTACCGACTGAGCCAGCCAGGCGCCCCTTCTGTTTGTCATTTTAAAATTCTCTTTGAAGAATGTTTATTTGAAGAATTTTGAAGATTTTAGCTTTATTAATCTTCTTTATTATATATTTACTTTCTATTTTAACACTTTCTACTTTTTAAAAAATACTTTCTGATCTTTTTTTTTTTAGCACTTTCTACTGTTAAAACAGGTATTTAGTTTATTAGCTTTCAATCTTTTCTTATTCATTAATAAATGAATTTAGGGCTTTAAAAATACCTCTAAAAGCTGTTTTAGCTAAATCTCACAAGTTTTGATATGGATTTAGTTATTGTGTAGGTTAAAATACACTCAACTTTCATTATCAATTTCTGGCGCAAACAATGTCTATTGTTTTTCTACTGATTTCTAGCTCAATTGCACTGTGGTCAGAGGATATTCTATATTCTATGTGATTTAAATCCCTAGAAATTTGCTGAAACTTGCTTTATGGCCCTGTAGTAGGTCAGTTTTTGTAAATTTCATGAAGGTATAAAAAGAACGTATAGTCAGGGGGCACCTGGGTGGCTCAGTGGGTTAAAGCCTCTGCCTTCAGCTCAGGTCATGATCTCAGGGTCCTGGGATCGAGCCCCGCATCGGGCTCTCTGCTCAGCAGGGAGCCTGCTTCCCCCTCTCTTTCTCTGCCTGCCTCTCTGCCTACTTGTGATCTCTCTCGCTCTGTCAAATAAATAAATAAAATCTTAAAAAAAAAAAAAAAAAGAACGCATAGTGAGGTTCCAGAAAAAAATAAAAAAATGTCATGGACAGGAGGAGACTAGGAAGATACAGTGATTAAATGCAACGTGTTATTCTAGATTAGATTATGGAACAACAACGACAACAAAAATTAGTGGAAAAATTGGTGAAGTGTGTGAGAACTGAAACCATAAAAATACTAGAGGGGAATACAGGCAATAACTTCTTTAATATTAGCTATAGCAACTTCTTTCTAGACACGTCTCCTGAGGCAAGGGAAACAAAAGCAGCAATAAACTACCGGAACTACATCAAACTAAAAGGCTTCTGCAGAGCAAAGGAAACAACTAAGAAAACTAAAAGGTGACCTATGGAATGGGAGAAGATATTTGCAAATGACATATCTGATAAAGGGTTAGTATCCAAAATATAAAGAACTTATAAAACTCAATACCCAAAAAAACCCAAGTAATCCAATTAAAAAATGGGGAGAAGGCGTGAATAGACATTTTTTGAAGAAGATATATGGCTAACAGACACATGAAAAGGTACTCAACATCACTCATTATCAGGGAAATACAAATCAAAAGTACAATTAGATATCACCTCACACCTGTCAGAATGGCTAAAATCAACAACACAAGAAATAATAGGTGTTGGCAAGGATGTGGAGAAAGGGGAATCCTCTTGCACTGTTGGTGGGAATGCAAACTGGTGCAGCTGCTCTGGAAAACAGTATGGAGGTTCCTGCAAAAGTTAAAAACAGAACTATCCTACCATCCAGCCATAGCACTACTAGGTATTTACCAAAGAATACAAACATACTAATTCAAAGGGATACATACACCCCAATGTTTATAGCAGCATTATTGGCTATTACACAATAGCCAAATTATGGAAAGGCCCAAATGTCCATCAACTGATCAATAGATAAAGAAGATGTGGTACACACACACACACACACAAACACACACACACAAAGGAATATTACTCAGCCATAAAAAGAATGAAATCTTGCCATTGCAACGACACAGGTGGAGCTACAGTGTATTATGCTAAGTGAAATAAGCCAGTCAGAGAAAGACAAATACCATATGGTTTCACTCATGTGGAATTTAAAAAACGAAACAAACAAGCAAAGGCAAAAATAAAAGAGGGAAGCAAACCAAGACACAGACTCTTAACTGTAGAGAAGAAACTGACGGTTACCAGAGAGAGGTGGGTAGGGGGATGGGTGAGATAGGTGATGGGGATTACAGAGTACACATGTCGTGATGAGCACCAGGTGGTGTATGGAAGTGTTGAATTAATATATTATACACCTGAAACTAATATTATACTGTATGTTAATTGGGATTTAAATAAAACTTAAAAAAATAAAATAAATTGGTGAAGTATGAATGAAGACTCTAATATAGCTCATAGTAATGTACCAATATTAAGTTTTGATATGTGTACCAAGGTCATGTAAGAGTAAGAGAAATGGGGTAAAAAGTATGCAGGAATTCTCTGTAACATCTTTGCAAATTTCTTGTAAATCTGAAATTATTAAAAAAAAAGTTTATTAATTTTTTAAAGAAAATTTTTTAAAGAAAAAACATTCTTTAGGTTTTGTTTTCTGCTTCTATCAATTACAGAGAAAGATAGAACGTCTTCCAGTATGGCAATCTATTTCTTTTTATAATTCTGTTAAATTTTGCTTTTTGTACTTTGAGATTATAGGATTACATGCATACAAATTTTATTTTTTTATAGTAAAAAACTGACCTTTATTGTTTGTGACCATTGCCATGGGTTCAAAGAATGAGCACTCAATCAGGTATTTACTTTCTAGGTGTCTCCAGGCACATACAAATTTAAAATAATTATATCTCCTTGGCAAATTAAACATTAAGCAATTGTTTGGCATCTTTTTTTCCCCTCTCTTTACTTGCAATCTTTGTTTTTTAAATCTCTTGTGAACAATAAATACAGATATTTTAATCCAGCCTCAGAACCACTTTTAACTAGAGCATTTAGTCTTTTCCCTCTCTTTACTTGCAATCTTTGTTTTTTAAATCTCTTGTGAACAATAAATACAGATATTTTAATCCAGCCTCAGAACCACTTTTAACTAGAGCATTTAGTCTTATATACCCTTACTATAATTATTTATATACTTAAATTTATTAAATCTATTCTCTTTGTCTCGTCAGTTCAACATTCCTTTACCTCTTCTTTCGTCCTTCTTTTTAGATTAATTTTTCTCTTTTCTACTAATCTAGAAATTACCCACTATGTTTTCTATTCTTTTCATAGTTACTCTAAAAGAGCATTATCCAACAGCACATTCTGTAATAATGGAAATATTCCAAATCTGTGTTGCTCAATAAGATGTCCACTAGCCACATGTGGCTACTGAACAATTGAAATGTACCTAGTGCAACTCAGAAACTAAATTTTTAATTAAATTTAAATAGCAACACTTGGCTACCACATTGGACAAAGAAGTTATAGAAACTATAACATCTACCCTTACACAAAATCCGAAGTTAATATTCTCTTCTTGAACAATTAATTCTAGACCCTTAGAATACTTTACCTTCCTCCCAACTTATGTTATTATTTTTTGTATTTGCTAATGTTCTTTTTTAAAATCCCAAAAGACAGTGTTATTATTTGATACAGTCCACATTTATATTTATGTTATTTTTCTCTTCATTCACTTTTCCCTCCATCTGAGATCATTTTCCTTCCTTCTTAAATCCTTGTTTAGAATTTCCACTAATGTTGGTCTATTGCCAGGAAGCTTTTTTTTTTTTTTTTTTGAGATTTAAAAAAATGTTTAAGTAATCTTTACACTCAGTGTGGAGCTCGAACTTACAACCCTGAGATCAAAAGTCACATGCTCTATTGACTGAGCCAGCCAGGCGCCCCAAGGAAGCTATCTTAATTTAATTAATCTACAAAATGATTTTGTTCCATTCCTAAAATATAATTTTTCTGGGTACAGGATTACATATACAAGGATACAAGAAGACAATAACTTGTCAATAATTTGTCTTCTTTCAGTACACTAAGTATATCATTTCCACTGGTATCTGACTTCCAATGTTGCTTTTAAAGAGTTATTATCAATTAATAATGGAGAAATATCCTCTCAGTGGCTGAATTCTGGTGCCCACCATCAAAAGAATAGCTGAAATTTGTTTGCAAGATAATCATTTGCAGAATACATCATCAGAATACAAAGAACTAACCAGTTCTGAGAGGTAGTTCATATACACCTATAGATTTCAAACTTTGCCTTGTTCTTTTTCCTTTCTCATCAGCAGAATCATTCTATCACAAAATAAGTAAAATAGATAAAAAGCATAGCCCTCGCCCCTTCCGAGAGTCTGAAAACCACTGTGTATACCAGAAAAGTCTGATGAACAATTTCAGTTCTACATTTGAATGTTTTTCTTTAAGCATATCAACTATTTACCAGACAATATATAGCTCTACACAGACAATCAGAGAGATGATACGAGTACAATTTTTAAGAACTCAGGCTTAAGTTCCTCAGGCTGTCAGTTTATTCTCCTCAAGAACCCAGGCAACCTGGCATTGTCATCTGCCAGGATCTGACATGGCTTGCCCTGGATATATAAAATGCTGGACATGGTTACACTTTTCAGTGATATCGTCAGAGACAGAATGCCAATAAAGATATAGATGCCCTGTTTACAGTAAGCCATGCTTTCCTTGTCCAGACTACCAGTTGCTTTTACCAACAGACAGGGATGAAGAAACTATTGCTATTGTGATTTCTCTGTCCTTGTAGTTAAGAAATGGAGACATGTATACATGATTCATGCCATTGGTCAATATTTACTAAGAACCTACTATGTGCCAACCACTGTTCTAAACAATGAGATATAAGATCCCAGCCTCATAAAACATTCTAGTGGGAGATGAGAGTCAATCAAGTAAAGAAATACATAATAATTCCAAATAATGGTAAGTGGTAAAGAAAATCAAATAGGGTCATGGGAGAGGAAATGGCTGCGGAAAAGGAGGCTGACTAATTTTAACAAGTTGTCAGAAAGGGTCTAACAAGGTGATATTTGACCTGAGATCTGAATAATGAGGTACCAGAAACGTGACGATCTGGGAGAACAATGTGTTAGGGTAGTAAAACAACGTTCCACAGTAGGCAACCAGCCAGCAGAAAATCTTAAATTGAAAGAATTTGACATGTCTGAAGAACAGATGAGCAGTTAGCTTTATTAGACAGTAGTTAAAAAAAAAAAAAAAGAAAAAAGGGAGAATTATATGAGGTGAAGTTGGACAGATAGGCAGAGTCTAAGTCATGCAGCATATCATAAAAATTATTAATAAAGATTTTGTATCTTATTCAAGTTACAGTGGAGGTTTTTAAGAAAAGAAGGGAGCACAGGAATCAAGGGGAGGGTTATTTTACAAAGACCACTCTGAGTGCCAAGACAATCCAATGGGGGGAAAGAATAATCTTTTACAAAGACTATAATACTACTAGGACAACTGGATATCCACATGCAAAAGAATAAAATTGGATCTCTCGTCCAACTATATACAAAGATTAACTCAAAACTGACTGATCACACTCCTAAATATAAGCACTAAAACTTTATAAAACTCTTAGAAGAAGATATAGGAGTAAATCTTTGTGACTTTGGGTTAGGCAAAGCCTTCTTAGGACACAAAAGTATAACCAACAAAAGAAAAAAAAAGAGATCACTTGGATGTCATCAAAATTAAAAACTTTTGGGCTTCAAGAACACCATCAAGAAAGTGAAAAGACTATCCACAGAATGGTGGAAAATATTTACAAACCATATATCTAGTAAGAGACTTACACCTGGAATATATAAAGAACTCTTGCAACTCTATAACAAAAAGACAAATAGCCCAATTAAAAATGGGGAAGGGATCTGCAGACATTTCTCCTAAGAAATACAAACAAATACACAATGAGATACAATTTTATACCTATTAGTATGACTATAATCCAAATAACAGATAGTAACAAGTGTTGGTGAGAATGGGGACTCAACTTTGTAGGTGACTCCTAACTCCTTGAAGTTATAGTCAGAAGTCTTGGACAAATTGAGCAGTCTGGAGGACAGTGCTCTTAACCTTACGATTTGGCTAATTTCAGGTAAAAGCACAAAAATATAATAATCACAGGGGTGCCTGCATGGTTCAGTTGGTTAAGTGTCAGACTCTTGATTTCAGCTCACACACTCTCTCTCAATCAATACCTAAATAAATAAATAAATAAATAAATAAATAACAATCAGAAAATATAAATCTAGATTAAATTTCCAAATGAATAAAATTTTACTACATTTGTGTTTATACAATTTTAAATTTTCTACTTACCTGTGGATCCACTAACCACCCATGGTACAAAGGAATATCAAGAAGATCAAATACAATGCATTCTGGTGTGTATTCAAATACTCGAACACCAGTGAATTTTACGTTTACATCCAAGCCTGTCTGTAGTTTATGCAAGATTGCCATAGCATCACTCATATTCTGAAAATAGAAAGGAGAAAGGTAAAAATGAGAAAAATCAAACGACAATGACAACAACAGCAAAGATACTTGAACGCAGGCACATTTACTTCTAATATTCCATTTTATCCAATTTATTTGTCCCTTCAACCAATTTTTATTATTAAGTGCCTACTATGTACTAGGCATTAATCTGAATTCTAAAGAGATAGCAGTGAATAAAACAAAGTTCCTGATCTCATGTAACTAATATTCTATTTTGAGAGACATATATACAATATGATGTCAAGTATTTAAGAAAGTTTGAACAGGATAATGACATACAGATTGACAGGGATGAGGGACCTCTTTTAGACCAGAAAGACTAAAGACAAAGTTTCTAATCAAAGAGTATTACCTCTCCCACTTTTGGGCATATATCCAAAAGAACTGAAAATAACATCTTGAAGAGATACTTGCACACCCATGTTCATTGTAGCATTATACATAATAGTCAAGAAGTGGAAACAGCCCAAATGTCCACTGACAGATAAATGGATAGAGACACTGTGGTACATACATACAATGGAATTATTATTCAGCCTTAAAAAAAGAAAAGGAAATTCTATTACATGCTACAATATGGATGAAACTTGAGGACACTATGCTGAGTGAAATAAGTAATCACAAAAGGACAAATACTATGTGATTCCACTTACATGAAATATCTAGAGTAGTCAAAATCCTGGAAACAGAAAGTAGAATGGTGGTTGTCAGGGGATGGACAAAGGGAAAGCTGTGGAGTTGTTCAATGGGTTTAGAATCATACAGTTTTACAAGATGAAAATGTTCTAGAGATCTGTTATCAATGTGAATATAGTTAACACTACTGAACTATACATTTAAAAATGTTAAGGGATTAAATTTTATATATTTTTAAAAATTTTACTTATTTATTTGACAGAGAGAGAAGAGAGCATGAGCAGGGGAGGGCAGAGAGAGGGAGGGAGAAGCAGACTCCCACTAAGCAGGGAGCCCACCTCGGGTAATCGATCCCAGGACACTGGGATCATGACCTGAGCCAAACGCAGACACTTAACCAACTGAGCCACCCAGGCGCCCCTAAATTTTATATTATTTTTTAATCACAATTTAAAAAGAAAAAGAAATGAGCTATGAAGCTTGAAAAGACATAGAAGAAATTTAAATGTACATTGCTAAGTGAAAGAAGCCAACCTGAAAAAGCTACATACTGTATGAGTCCAAATGATATTCTGGAAAAGGCAAAACAATGGAGGCAGTAGAAAGATCAGTGGCTACCAGGGTTTAGGAAGAGGAAGGGATGTACAGGCAGAACACAGAGGATTTTTTAGGGCAATAAAACGATTCTGTATGGTACTACAATGGTGGACATTTGTCATACATTTTCAAAACCCACAGAATGTTTAACAAGAGTAAATCCTAATGTCAACTATGGACTCTGGGTGATATAATTATGAGTCAGTATAGATTCATCTATTATAACAAATGTATCGATGGATGGATATTGATAGTAGGGGAATATCCGTATGTGTGGGATGGGGAGACGGGGAGGGACAGGAGGTATATGGCAACTCTGTTCTTTCCACTCAGTTTTGCTGTAAACAGTTTTAAAAAGGCGGGGGAGCTCTTTAAAAATGGCACTTAAATATCAACCAAAGCAAAATACTGAGTCTTGTGAAGCTCTGGGAAAAAAAGCACTCCATACAAAGCAGACACTAGTACAAAAACTCTGATGCAGAAATGATTCCATACTACGTCGATGGAACAGCAAGGAGTCCTGAATGGCTAGAACAAAATTAAGTAGAAAGTGGTAGGAGATGAAGTCAGAGGAAGACAGAAAAAGACAGATACAAAGACTTGTTGCCCAAATTAAGGAGTCATTCTGTCCACATCTGTTTTCTCTGTAAATATGATAACATAGATCTGTAAGGAATACTATTTTAAAACATGTTTTTCTTAACATTTTTAATTCATTAAATATGGTCATACTTATAGAAGATATGTTTGATTAAACAAAAAACTCCAATATATAAAATTTAATATAATTTTTATTTAATCCCTGTTAATCAGACACTGTGCTACATATTGAAGATAGAAAATAGGAGGGGACTATAGCCTCCTGAGGGCCTTATAGTAGAAAGGGTGAACATGAAATAAATCCTTTTATATTAAAACTAGGGACTCTATCTGAAATCTGAAAAAGACACACTTAGGTCATAAGAACAAAATTCTGTTTTACCAAGTAACATAAAACTCCATTTGAAGAGACTATACAGACTGAAAGTAGAAATTACTCAAACCTTTTAAATTTATCAATGAAGAATTTATAATAGAATAACATTGTTATATAGTCTGGCTTCCATCAGTTTCACCTCTTCCAAATAACTATATTCCCCAAAACAATATATTTTTTCAATCTTCCCAAAAGTTGAACCCTTGAAAATAATCAGCTTACATTTTTTCCTTTCAGTGTTGTAAAACTTTTCCTAAGCCATAGCAATGATGAATCTGAAAAAATAGTAATAGTGGGCTGTTGTAGGATTATACTTCTACTGCTACTGATTTTTCTTCTACATTTTTTAAATTCTTCATTGCCAGTCACCCAATTTCCTTTAGGGTAGGTATAATTTCTAATAGCTCCTGGGCTCATGCTTACACTTTTATATATTTTCTATATTTCTTTATAAGTTATGTAATATTAAAATATCTAAATTGACACCATTTGATAATCTCTGCAAATATTAGTAACACTGATAAAAAAATAAACATTTGTAAACAAAGAACTAAAGGATAAGTATTTTGCCATTTTGTTCCTAAACCCAAATTATGATATTAATAATATCAAATATAAATCTTTGGAATGGTTGCTTACATCACAAGAAAGGATTACTATTGATTTCTTTAAGCCAGTGGTTAAACTGTTTTTTAGAAATTTTCACAAAGGTACTTCTGACGTGGTGAAATATTTTTAATTTAAATATAAAATATACTTTAAAATATATTTGCAGTCATTTAAAAACCTGTCATACATACATACACATACACACACAGAGTGCTTTTTTTTTTTAAGATTTTATTTATTTATATTTGACAGAGAGGAGAGAGATCACAAGTAGGCAAAGAGGCAGGCAGAGAGAGAGGGGGAAGCAGGCTCCCCGCTGAGCAGAGAGCCCGATGCGGGACTCGATCCCAGGACCCTGAGACCATGACCTGAGCAGAAGGCAGAGGCTTTAACCCACTGAGCCACCCAGGCGCCCCACAGAGTGCTTTCTTGTGTTTTCGGGGTATCTATTATTAAACAAAACTGGAAAAAATATGCTTTTTGTTTATATTACTACTTCTAGCAAAGAAGTTTTAAGTAGGAAGATTTCAGCTCTACATTGGTCTTTCTCAAATTTAGGCTTAAAAATTTCTGTTCACATAAAATTATACAAAAAAGAACACTATTAAATCACACCTGTAGAACATTAAACACCAGCTTAAACTCAGCCTTATCAGCTTGGTACATGCTATTCTCACAACTAAGGGTAATGTAATCATAAAACCTTACGAACAGTTTAAGAGTGTATCTTAAGTGCAGGATATTTTTTATCTGACACGTATTTCTCTTAAGAAATGTAAGTGGTTGTTAGATATTGTTTCAACTTGAAACAAAACTTTACTTCCAATCATTTTCCAAGAGTCTAGGTCACCTTAACGGAAGTATTTCCTGAGACTGCAAGACGGACTTGAAAAAACATACAAAATGCTGTATCATTGGCAAACATTCATCAATCAAGATTTATCAAGACTGTGCAACAAAAATAAAGGAATGTTGAGGGTGATACGAAACTGCAACTGTCACCTATAATTCCTAATTTCAAGTTTTTGTATTAAGCGAAACAGCCTCACTAATTTCAATGAGATGACATAAATTTGATAAATAAATAATATAAATTGAATCTTATCACTTTATACTTATAAAATATCATTTATTGCTTTTCTGTATTAGAGGTTACCATGAGATTTCAATAGAAAAGATTTTCTAACAGGAAATATATTTGGAATTATTGCTTTAAGCTACAAATTCCAATAGTTTTTAAATGACTTAGCATACTAATTTGGCTTTAGCTACAGATTTCCTACCTTACAGAGTGAAGCAATGCATTACGTTTGGCTTTTCAATTCTATTAGGACTAGATTGTCTTATCATTCAAATTCAAGAAACTTTGTAATACTGAAATGAGTTTTGCTTCCTTTTTGCCAATTTGATACTGGTAAAGCGTGTAAAAAAGGTTGCTTTGAAAGTAAATATAAAGGTTCCAATGATGCCTATTTCTTCCCTGATACTTCCTTCTACTATAAGACCTGATTCCTTCTTGCCTTTTACTGTTAAACAGAAGAACACTGAAGAAAATGAAGTTCCCCTTGTTTTTTTTTCCAGCTTCAATAGTTTTGAGCTTCTCCTATTTTACAGAATAGAATCTCTAAAAAACATGCAAGAAATGTGGACACATTGAAACTACAAAAGAATAGATTTTGTCCTAACGACACACAACAGACATCATTTACTCAACTTCCTCTCAAATATAACTTAATTATAAAATATAAAGAAACTGAGGAAAGATAAATCAATGACAAATTCACCTGAAAGTCAATTTTTCAAGAAAAATACCAGGTTATCATTCTACATAGATTTGTAGGATAATACCTATGTTTCATTCCATATAGCATATATGTTCATATAAAACAGAGATCAGAAAAGTATGGCCTGTGGGCCAAAACTGGCTGAAGCTAAGAATGGTTTTTACATTTTTAAAGGGTTGTAAAATAAGAAAATGAATATGCCTACAAAGCCACTGACAGAGACCAATAAATACATCCATAAGTTAAAAATTACACATTTTAATATAACAAAAATTGTGTCTATTACCTGCTCATAGTTTAAACGTTGAATTTCTGAAATTTCTTTTGGCTTTGCATCAAGCATGTAATCTCCTGTAAAAAGAAATTGTAAAGTTGCCTTTTTAAAATATTACTTTTTCATTACAAAGGTAATGATTTTAATTATGAACTGTAGAAATAAGTGACACAAAATTGACCCCCAGTTCTACTCAGAGAAAACTTGGTGTTAACTAATTGCTATAGTCTAAAGTATTTTTTTTCAACGTGCATACTAAAATGCTTTTGAACTTATTTCTTTCACTTTACAATATATTTGAGCATTTTTCCATATCACTACAATAAAGTTCTAAAAGACTGTACCAAGTCTCATTGCTATCAACAATATAAACTGCTACCTCATTACTTTTTCAAGAACGTGTGTTGAGTCACCTGGTGGCTCAGTTGGTTAAGCAACTGCCTTTGGCTCAGGTCATGATCCCAGGGTCCTGGGACTGAGCCCCACATCAGGCTCCCTCCTCCACGGGGAAGCCTGCTTCTCCCTCTCCCTCTGTCTGCTGCTTTCCCCATTTGTGCTCTCTCTCTGTCAAATAAAAAGAATGGGTGTTATCAGTGTTTTAAATGTCTGCCATTCTAAGAAGTACATAAAATATTTTTTGCACTTGAAAAATTGGCATATATGTATCTATATGTATTTTATATGTGTATTTTGTTATCACCCTTCCCCATCATCTTTTTTTTTTTAAGATTTTATTTATTTATTTGACACAGAGAGAGCACAAGTAGGCAGAGAGGCAGGCAGAGAGAGAGGGGGAAGCAGCCTCCCTGCTGAGCAGAGAGCCCGATGTGGGGCTCCATCCCAGGACCCGGAGATCATGACCTGAGCCGAAGGCAGAAGCTGTAACCCACTGAGCCACTCAGGCGCCCCCATTATCTTTTTAATATATGTATGACTTTTAGTATATGTGGCACCTTTTTAATCTATGTAACACCATTTTAATATATGCTATAACTCTTTTTATCTATGCTTTGCCTTTTTACTTTTTTATTTTTTAAAAGATTTTATTGATTATTTTAGAGAAAGAAAGAGCACATGCAAGCAGGGGAAGGAGGAGAGAGGGAGAGTGGGGGAAAGAATCTCAGACTCTGGGCTAAATGTGAAGCCCAACGTGGGACTTGATCTGACAACCATGAGATCATGACCTGAGCCAAAACCAAGAGTCACATGCTTAACTGACTAAGCCACCTGGGTGCCCCTATGTTTTGCCTTTTTAATTATATATTAACTATATATACATTCCTTTTTTTTTTTTTTTTTTAGGATTTATTTACTTATTTGAAAGAAAGGACCAGCAAGTAGGAGGAGGGGCAGAGGGAGAGAATCTTCAAGCAGACCTGAGCAGGGAGCCCGAGGGGGGTGGGCTTGATTTCACAACCTGTGAGATCAATACCTGAGCAGAAACCAAGAGTCTGACAAGAGTCTTAACCAAGAGTCTTAACCGACTGAGCCACCCAGGCACCCCTACACTTTCTTTTAATTGTCTGTCTATACAAGCATCTTTTTTTTTTTTTAACTATAAAAGCTTTTTTAGTGGAATGACTTTTTAAAAGATTTTATTTTTAAGTAGTCTCTACACCCAACATGGGGCTCAAACTCAAAATCCGGAGACCAAGAGTTGCATACTCCACTCACTGAGCCAGCCAGGCACCCCACACCCCCCCCCTTTTTTTTTTTAAGATTTTATTTATTTATTTGACAGAGAGAGAGAGATCACAAGTAGGCAGAGAGGCAGGCAGAGAGACGGGAAGCAGGCGAGCAGAGAGCAGAGACCTGAGCAGAGAGCCCGATGCGGGGCTCGATCCCAGGACCCTGGGATTATGACCTGAGCCGAAGGTAGAGGCTTTAACCCACTGAGCCATCCAGGCGCCCCTCCCACACCCCTTTTTTAAGATTCTTTTTTTATTAAAGATTTTTACTCATTTATTTGAGAGAGAGGGAGAGAAAGAGAGAGAGCGAGCATGGGCAGGGAGGAAGGGCAGAGGGAGAGGGAGAAGCAGCCTCCCTGCTGCGCAAGGAGCCCTATGTGGGACTTGATCCCAGGACTCTGGGATCATGACTCCTGGGATCATGACCTGAGCTGAAAGCAGACGGTTAACGACTGAGCCGCCCAGGTGCCCTTAAGATTTTTAAAATGCCTTTTTTTTTTAATCTTTTTTTTTTTTTTTAAGAATTTATTTATTCGACAGAGAGACAGCGAGAGAGGGAACACAAGCAGGCGGAGTGGGAGAGGGAGAAGCAGGCCTCCTGCAGAGCAGGGAGCCGGATTTGGGGCTTGATCCTAGGACCCTGGGATCATGACCTGAGCTGAAGGAAGACGATTAACGACTGAGCCACCCAGGCGCCCCTTAATGGAAGTATAGTTGATACACAATGTTATATTAGCTTCAGGTATATAACATAGTGACTCAACAACCCTATATGTTATGCTATGCTCACAAGCGTAGTTACCATCTGTCATCATACAGCACTATTACAACATCATTGACTATATTTCCTATGCTGTAACTTTCATCCTCATGACTTATTCATTCCATAACTGGAAGCCTATACCTTCCTACTGCCCTTCACCCATTTTGCCCATCTCCTCACGCACCTCCCCTCTGGCAACTACCAGTTTGTTCTCTATATTTATGGGTCTATTTCTGTAAAAACTCTTTTTCAGTTAGAAGAATTACAACACTTCCTGTTATATTGTGTGGTAAATATTTTTTCCCCTATATTGTATTCTGACTTTATGATGATGCTTTTTGTCTATTTTTTTTAACATACAGAAATATTTAATTTTTTAAAAAGATTTTATTTATTTGCGAGTGAGTGAGCGAGAGTGAGTGAGAGTGTGTGAGAGCACAAGTAAGGGAGGGGTAGAGGCAGAGGGAGAAGCGGACTCCCTGCTGAGCAGGGAGCCCTATGTGGGGCCCGATCCCAGAACCCTGGGATCATGACCTGAGCCAAAGGCAGACGCTTAACCAACTAAGCCACCCAGGCGCCCCAGAAATACTTAGTTTTAATAAAGTCAAATTCTTCTATTATGACTTCTGGTTGGATGTCATGTTTAGAAAGATCTTTACCTCTTAAGCATATACAAAAATTCGTATGTGCTTTCTTAATGTAATTTTATGTTTACCTTTTTTAATGTTTAAATCTTTATCTGGAATTTATTTTGATATAAATAGTGATATATGGAACCAAATTCTACCTAGCCTCCTAAATCACTAAGTTGATAAAATTATATGGTTTTTTTTTTTTTAAGATTTTATTTTTAAATAATTCCTACATTCAATGTGGGGCTTGAACTCACAACCTGGAGATCAAGAGTTGCATGCTCTACGGACTGAGCTAGCCAGGCACCCAAAAATTGTTTTTAATACAACTTTTATTTTTCTAATTCAAAATAAACCTCTAAAGACTGCATCAAGTATTCTCTTAAGTTTTTTGACAAGAGCTTTCTGATAACATCAAGAATCTCTGATAACAAAAGTTTTCTATGAACATCAATATATTATTACTTGTGTTTTTTATGTGTGTGGGTTTTTTTTTAAGATTTTATTTATTTGAGAGGAGCATGAGCGGGCAGCACAGAGGGAGAGAGAGCAGCAGACTCCCCACTGAGCCAGGAGTCTGAGATGGGGCTTGATCCCAGGACCCGGGGTCATGACTTGAGCCAAAGGCAGACACCAACTGACTGAGCCACCCAGATGCCCCCTGTGTATGCTTTTAATTAGAACTTTAAGATATCAAAATCTAATGATTTTATTCCATATAGGCACAAGAACTCCCAAAGCACTAAATTAACTGATTCATAAAAATGTATAAGCAAGTCTACTTAACATTTTGAGTCCTCTCCATTCACAACACATTGCATATTAGTATGTTGAGGCTTTCATATAGCATTTAACTGAAAACTATGCTTTAAGTAAATTCTATACACCATTTATTCAAATAACTGAGGACATAATTACTATACTTGTATCTTATATTTAGGTTCTGTATTTATCCTAATAAAAGACTGTATTTGCTTTCCTCACTAAAACCTTAGTGGAGTCAGGATGCAGAACATTCTAGAATTCAATAGCAAATGACCCTGATATGCTATAATAGATAAAATTTAAATGCTAAGATTAGAATAATTATTGTGAAAGACTCAAATACACATCTCCTCTTTTCCTGAGGCCAGAAAAGGTTTCTGCACAAGAGAATAGCCTGGCTGAGGTAGGCAGCTTCTTAGATGGACCTCAAGAGGGGCCCCTGGGTGGGTCAGTTGGTTAGATGTCCATTTCTTGATCTCAGCTCAGATCTTGATCTCAGGGTCATGAGTTCAAGCCCCACATGGGGCTCCATGCTGGATGTGGAACTTACTGTTAGCTTGACCTCAATACTTCCTGTCTTCTGATATTCACATCTTTGTATAATCCCCTTCCCTTGAGTATGGATTGGACTTATTAATTCACTTCTAGTGAATAAAAAATATGGCATAAATAATGAAATGTCACTTCAGAAATTAGAATACAGAATATTGTGGCTTTTGTTATGATGCTCTCCCACTTGCTCACTCTGAGGAAAGCCAGGTGCCATGTTCTGAACTGCTTTATGGAGAGGTCTGCATTGCATGGAACTAAAGGACTCTGGCTACAGTTAGTGAGGAACTGAGGACCTCAGTCCAGCAACCTATGAGGAACCCAATCCTACCGACAGCCATGTGAATAACCTTAAAGTGGATCCACCTGAGTTGGGCCTGGGGATGAGACTGCAGCCCCAGCTGACACCCTGACTGCAGCCTCATGAGAGACCTTGAGCCAGTCACTTAGCTAAGCCATGCCCAGATTCCTGATGTACAGACATCGTTAGATAATAAATGTTCATTATTAAACCAGTGAATTTGGGGTGATGTGTTATGCAGCAATAGATATCTATATTTTTAGGAAAGTTTTTAATAAAACAATCAGATATTTTTAGAAGACTAAGTTTGAGTCATTTTTTTTTTAAAGATTTTATTTGTAAAAAAAAAAAAAAAAAAAAAAAAAAAAAGATTTTATTTGTTAGAGAGCACAAAGAGGTGGAGCGGCAGGCAGATGCAGAAGCAGACTCCCCACTGAGCAAGGTGCTGATGCAGGACTTGAACCCAGGACCCTGGGATCATGACCTGAGCTGAAGATAGACGCTCAACCGACTGAGCCACCCAGGCGTCCCTAAGTTTGAGTTTCTAAGGGAGATTTATTTACCTAAATAAATCATCTCTTAAGAGTATTGGTTTATCCAGCTTATCTAACCTTTATATCTGAATTTGGTCAACAATACTATTTCAGAGTCTCAATCAGTTAAGCATCTGACTCTTGATTTTGGTTCAGGTCGTGATCTTAGATCAAGTCGCCCACACTGGGCTCTGCACTAGGCATGGAGCCTGCTTAAGATTCTCTCTCTCTCTTCCTCTCAAAAAACAAACAAATGAAAACAATACTATTACAATCAAAAAGTATTTATTGAGAGCCCAGAGGGTCCATTATGAATATTTAATAATAGGCTAAAACAAATATTAGGAAATACATGTTTCTCTTAAAAAACTAATAATTTGGTTGGGAAAAGAACATACAAGAAACAGAATAAGATGACGTAAAGTATAATATAGCATAACATGTGATAAATGCCTGAAGTACCAACTGATTTTGAAAAGAGATACTGATAAAGCCTATAGCACCTAGAAATATCCTTTGGAGGGGGTCATATCTAAACTGGATTCGCAAAAAAGGGGCAGAATTTGGAAAGGCAGTGAGGCAAAAAGCATTCTTCGAGGGAGAAAGAGTGACAGAAAAACACATAAAAGAAACATGCCATGGGGTGCCTGGCTAGCTTAGTCAGTAGAGCGTGCAAACTCTTGATCTAGGGGTTGTGAGTTCCAGCCCCATGTTGGGTATAGAGGTTACTTAAAAACAAAATTAAAAAATTTTTTTAATTTACTTTCAAAAAAAATAAATTAAAAAAATCTTGAAAGGAAGGAAGGAAGGAAGACAGACGGATGCCTAGGTGGCTCAGTTGGTTAAGCATCTGCCTTCAGCTCAGGTCATGATCCTGGGGTCCTGGGATTGAGTTCCACATTGGGCTCCTTGCTCAGGGAGCCTGCTTCTCCCTCTACCTCTGCTTGCCTGCGTGCTCTCTCTCTCTGACAAATAAATAAATAAAATCTTGAAGGAAGGAAGGAAGGAAGGAAAAAAGGAAAGAAGGAAGGAAGGAAGGAAGGAAGGAAGGAAGGAAGGAAGGAAGGACGGACCATCATGCCATATGGACAGCTCATAAGAAAGTTTATACATAAGATTTATGTTGTAGGGGTGCCTGAGTGGCTCAGTTGGTTAAGCAACTGACTTTGGCTCAGGTCATGATCCCAGGGTCTTGGGATCAAGCTTTGTCAAGCTCCACACTCAGCAGTGAGTCTGCTTGAGGGTTTTCTCTCTCTCCCTCTCCCTTTGCCCCTCCCTCCATTGTGCACACACTCTATCTAAAATAAATAAATCTTTAAAAAAAATCTTTAAAAAAATTAAAAAAGAGAAAGGAAAGGCAGAGATGATGCTATTTATTAAAAAAAAAGATTTATGTTGTAGAGTGGTGGGAAATATGGTCACATAAACTGGATCAGATAATAGAAAATCATAAATAGTATGTTGATAAGGTTGGCTGCTTGTGAAAGATCATAAGGGATCTTTACCTTTATAAGTAGACAAGTGAAGTATGAAATTGATGCTTTAGGAAGATAACACTGTTATGTAGGCTAATTTGAAGGGGAGGGGAAACAACAGAATTTGTAATAATTCACATTTTGAAGTATACAGAGAGAGGAAAGAATTTCAGAAAAAGAACCTATAAGACTTTGCTACTAATGGGACATTCCAGAAAAACAGAAATCAAGAAACAAACACCTGACAGTTACACTAGGCCAAAAACTGGAAGAGAGGGTTTGGTAGTAGTTAGCTTATCCCAAGTGAGCATTAGGAAAAGAGGACAGGTGAACTCTGGGCAAAATTAAAATGCTTCAACAGTGACCTCCCTATATAGTATTTATATGTAAAGATAAAATAAATTATCTTTTTAAAAGTCAGACAACACCACCATCCGAACAACTATTTTCCTTAGTCATCATCGTACAAACTATTTTGGATAGTTAAAGTCATAGTATATATTCCCGCTTGTGTTGTGCTTCTTTACATTATCTTCCTACCCACATTCTGCCTTCCACCTATACTTATATCCCACCTTATTTTATTAAACCTCCCAGTACTTCCTATGTATCCTAGCTTGCAAAGTTCCTTTCTCAATGCCAAAGCCCTCCAACAGGCCACGTCCATATTTGGCCCTGCTCCAACACCCTAGTAACAGAAATTTTCAAATTAAAATTTTCTCCTCCTCTAACCTTTGCCAATCAAAATTCCCATTCCCTGTGGCCTCTAAGCTAGGTGCTAGGAAAGCAATTAATGGTTTGTCTTACAATCTTTCTACTAGCATTTGATTCAAAAGCATCTCTGGTTCCTCCAGAGAACTGAAGTAATCTTGAGAGGAGAAAATCCAAATAACTTAGAAAATTAAACAATTTGTTCTGGCAGGGTTGGCCTTGAATAAAGTTTACTTTTGGCAAGGCAGGGTCTTCAGAATCCCTTTTCTCACCTCATTTTTGCTTACTTCTCCCCCACCTCCCATTAGGATCATATTACTTTCATGCTGCCCCTAGTAGTTGAGTCCCCTAACCCAGGACTTCCAAACCTCTTTAGCTACCCCAGATTTAGATATTTCTTCCTCAATTTTTCTTTTTCCCTATTAAAATTCTCTACCTTATGTCCTGCTTCCTCAGGGCTTTGCTAGCTACAAATTATACAAAGACACGCTAATTATTTTCTCCCAAGAAAACCACGTTAAAACTTTCATAGTAGAATACACTTATGTCATCACATTCACTGCATTGTTGACACCTCCAAATAACTTGCCCACAATATGTGCTCAGTCAATATTTGCTGGATAAGAAAAATAAAAGAAAGAGAAAGACGAGTAGTAGGAATTCCAAATATTATATAAAAAATACTTTTGAGTGGTAAAGGGGGAGGAGGGACATACTTTTGAGTATATGAGCCTTTCAGGGAGGAGGTTAGGTAAATGGCATCAACTTAAGGCAGTACAGAGAGCAGAGCCAGAATGAAGTTAGAAGCTGTGGAATAGCAGTGTATTTTAGGTTAATACTGTCCAAGAGAAATGTAATGCAAGCCACAAATATAAGCCCATACGTAACTTTAAATTTTTGAGTAGCCACATTGAAAAAAGTAAAAATAAGTGAAATTAATTTAAATAATTTATTTAGCCCAGTATATTAAAAATATTATCATTTCAACAGTACAAAACTCATGATACTTCATATTTTTTTGCATTAAGTTTTTGCAATCCAGTATGTATTTTATACTTATAGAACATCTCAATTCACATTTGCAAAATTTTAAGTGCTCAATAGCCACATGTGGCTAGTGGTTACTACACTGGACAGTGCAGGTTTAGGTGATTATGTTCATGATCTGAGAACA
This sequence comes from Potos flavus, assembly GCA_028534135.1. NCBI lineage: Eukaryota > Metazoa > Chordata > Mammalia > Carnivora > Procyonidae > Potos > Potos flavus. The sequence continues at coordinate 38,875,486 of CM052896.1, forward strand.
AAGAAAGTAGGGCAGGCAGTAATTAGATATGAAAGAGATAGACAGGAAACTGAGCTCAGATTATATGTTCTCATCACTTAAATTATATATATTAAACATTCAAATATCTGAGAGCTACTAAACTATTTACTAATTGGTCTCAATCAGGCCATCTTAAAAACTACACTTAACATGTTATTTACCGCACTTAAGAAACTGAAATAGATTAAATGGCCTATTATGGTAAACCCAAACTCCTCAACCTGGCTCCCAAGACTCCCCAGTTTAGCTGTAACCCACCTAATCCAATCTCAATCCTAATAATGATACAATATGCAGACTTGCCAACTACAGTCAAATTGTACTCATTCACCATTCCTCCAAATATGCCTTATATATTTTCACCTCTAGCTTGAGCTTAAAATAGTTTCCACCTAGCCCTGTAACATTGTTTTTCTTCTTTACAAGGGTTTAGATTTTAACTACACTTAAAACCCAATACAAGTCATATGTTCTCTATTAAACCTTTTCCTACTTCTCACTCACTTCTTATACCCATTGCTGCCAAATTTCTCAAAAGTTATCTGCCCTTGAGGTCTCCACTTACTCACCCTTTAAATGCTCTTCAACTCACCACTCCATTTCCATCCCATCACTGTACTGACATTGTTTCTGTAAAGATCATAATAGCCTCCACGTTGCCAAATCACGTGGAGAGTACTCTCCAGTATTCTATACCCCCTCTCCTTCCTTCTAACACTCCTTCTCTTGGCTTCACTATACCACCCTCTCCTGGCTCTTTCCTATCTTACAGGCTACTTCTTCTCTTCTCTGTCTCTACTCCATGCATTTCAGCAGGGGCCATGTTGCCCTCAAAAACTGATTCCCTGGGGGAGAGGCCAAAAATATTTTAGCTAGTATAATGGCTTGTGGCCTTCAAAGGGCACAATACATGAAGAAACATACAGTATGTCTGTGGTATTAAAATTTCCTGGGGGACGCCTGGGTGGCTCAGTTGTTAAGCATCTGCCTTCAGCTCAGGTCAAGATCCCATGACCTGGGATCGAGCCCCACATTGGGTTCCCTGCTCAGCGGGAAGCCTGCTTCTCCCTCTCCCACTCCCCCTACTTGTGTTCCCTCTCTCGCTGTGTCTCTCTCTGTCAAATAAATAAAATTTTTTAAAAAAAGGAATATTGAATTAAAAAAAATAAAAATAAAATTTCCTGGAGTGGGTGATTAGGACAAAATGTCTACAAAGGCTTCTTAGGGGGCAATAATTAAAAAAAAGATTGAGAAACACTGCTCTACCCCATCTCTCCATGCTGGGAAACTTAAGGGGACAATCCTGACCCTCTTCTCTCCTTATGCTGTCTCTCTTAATGCTCTCATTAATTTCCACAGATTTAAATGCCATTTTTATACTGATGACTCCTAAATTGTTATCTTGAATTTTAGTGTCCTCTGGAACTCATGGACCCTCCTCAGCAAAATCTTCCAGGTATTTTCTTCTCTTAATGTTTCCTTCACTTTTGTGCCTAGATGAAATTTGGCTCTCCTTACTGACACTGCAGCCTTCTCAAGTGATAGTTCTTTCTCATGCTTCTTTACCAGTAAGCCTGGAGGTGGAGCAGATACCTACTTGCTCCTTATTGTCATATTGTCATTCTCTCTCCCCCTCCTCCCTAAAACTCCTCAGTTTTAAAACTCATGCCATGGAATAATACTACCCATCACCCACCTACCTGGTTGCAGTCTTCTACCAACTTCCAAGTCAATCCCTCTCATTCCTAGCTTACTATCTCTCTTGAACACAAATTCTGACATAATTTTTTGGTAATTTCAATATTAATAGAGATAACCTATCCAATAACCTAGCCTTTCTCTTCCTTGACCTCTTCAACAAAAATCTTATATTCTACCTTACCTCAAGAACTCATTCCCCATGGTCATACAGCTTTGTCATTACCAGGCTCCAAAAGTTCTTAAGCTCCATCAGGACCCCTAAAGTCCTTTAACTCAATCACATTTTTTTCCCAGCACATTTATATCTTCATTTCCTCTTTATACAACTCAAATCCTTGGCCCGTCATTATAATCACTCTCGACACACATCTTCAATTCCCTGGACTCTTTCTTCAACTTAATCACTTGGCAAAAACCCAACTCTGGTTAAATCCTGCCCCTGCATTATGTAGGCCTATACTCATGCAGCTAAACGTTGACTGGAGAAACCATACCACTATGCTCGCTGCTCTCAACTTCAGAGGTAATGCCCAGGAACATATCACATCTCCCATTCACTCTTCTACTCTTCCCTAGACAACTATTTCATACCTTCCCTCTCATATCCATCAACTCTTTCTTCATCCTTGCTCTCAGTTGATAACTTGGTTCCCTATTTCACTGAGAAAATAAAAGTACTCAAAAGACCTTCTACAAGCTACCACAACCACATCTACCCACCTACCTGCATCTATTTTTAATACACTCTGTCTCACCTCTTATTGCTACCAATGAGCTATCTATACTATCTAGATTTGTCAAAAATACTCTTTTCAATTCCTTTCCCCCAGTTTTTTTTAAAAATAGCTTTATTGGAATGTAATTCACACACAATAAAACCATTTACAGTATACGATGTTTTGAAAGTATGTTAACAGGATTGTGAAATCATCATGACAATTTTAGAACATTTTTGTCCCCCCAAAAGAAATTCTGTACCCATTAGCAGTCAATCCCTATTTGTCCCCTTATCTTATTCACCAGTCCCAAGCAACAACTAATCTACTTTCTGTCTCTATAAATTTGCTTATTCTGGACATTTCATATAAATGGAATCATACATTATGTGGTCTTTTGTGACTTGACTTCTTTAACTTAGCATAATGTCTAAGTTTTATCCACATTAAAGTGTGTATCAGTACATCCCTTTTTGTGGTCAATATTTCACTGTATGGATATATCGCATTTTGTTTATCCACTCATCAGTAGATGGACATTTGAGTTGCTTCCATTTTTTTGGTTATTAAGAATAATGCTGTCATGAACATTCCTGTACAAGTTTCTGTATAGATGTGTGTTTTTACTTCCCTTGGGTAAAATTATGGGTCATTCGGTAATTCTAAGTTTAGCTTTTTAAGGAACTGACAAACTGTTTTCCAAAGTGGCTATGATATGTTACATTGCTATTGGCTATGTATAAAGGTTTCCAATTTTCTCTTGTACCCACCCCATCTGGTTTCCTCCAATGCACTTGTTGCGGTTACCAGTGACCTCCTTATGGTTCAGTCAATAGTCAATTTTTAGTCTTCACACTGCTTGACCTATTAGCAGCATTTGATTCAGTTAATCTCTTACTTTTCATTGAAACTTTTTGGATTCTAGGAAATCAGTCTCCTGTTTTTCTTCTACCTGGCTTGAACACACCTGTTCTTCCTTCTTCCACAACTTCTAATCATTGGCATGTCTCACACTCAGTCCAATGACCTCTCACCTTCTCTATCTACATTCATTCTCATCGTGATTTCACTCGGTCTACCATTTATTTATGTTGTCTGCTCCCAAATGTATATTTATAGGCTAAATCTGCACTGCCCAATATGTTATCCAGTAGCAACATATGGCTATATAATTTTAATTAATTAAAACTAAATTTAATATTCAGGTCCCCAGGCACATTAGCTATATGTTAAGAGCTCAAGAGACACATGTGGCTAGTAGCTACCAAACTAGATAGCAGAGATACTGAACATTTCTATCATCACAGAAATTTATATTGTACAGCACTGATCTAGACCTCTCCTCTGAACTCTAGATTTATATATCCAGCTGCCACCCTGAAATTTCCACTTGGATGTCAATAAACATCCCAAAACCAAAATCCTGTTATTTCTCCCTAAACATGTTCCTTCCATTTTTTTTTTCCTGTTTCAGCTGATGTTAACACCATCCTTCCAGTTGTGCAAGCCAAAAACCATGGAGTGAACCACTCTCACTCTACATTCAACTGATCAGCAAATTCTGTCAGCTCTATATCCAGAATCTGACCACATTTTACAATCTCCACTTCTACTACCTCATCTGAAGCCACCACCATCTTTTGCCGGTTGTAATAGCATCTTTTGTTGTAATAGCTTCCTGATATCCCTGCTTGTCCTTTCCTTCCTAAATTCTAGTTTGAGCCAGAGAATTCTTGTTACACTCAAAGTCGGTTCACATCAGTCTTCTATTCAAAATCCTCTAATGGCTTCCAAGCACACTCATAGCAAACATCACAAGTTGCTATAATAGCCTACAGGGCCCTATATGACCTGACCCCATTACCTCTTAACTGTCATCTCCTTTGCACACTTCTTGGAAGTTATACTGGCTATTCATCGAAAGCACCAAGCATATTTCAGCTTTCCCCATGAAACATAATTCCCAATTATGATACCAATTAGGAAACATAATTTAGAAATCACAAAGTTTAAGAATCGCTAAGCTAGACTAAAAGAGGTATAAATAGAAATTCTATTTTCAGATATATGGGTAGTCAAAGTAATCTACCCTTCACTATGAGATTTCCCTAGCCAGTGAATAGGATTAAATGATAGTAATTACATAAAGAAAAGGGTCTTCCAAAAGCTACAATCTCCATTACTTCACTAAGCCTATATTTCATTAAAAATCAGTTAGTTTGTAGTCTGGAATGGCATAGACAAACTAATCAGCCAACCAAAAAAAAATTTTTTTTTTTTTAGTTTTTCTTAAAATAAACATTTAATTACTAAAAAATACTAAGAATGTGGATTAAGATTTCCTATTTGGTAACAGTATAAATACATAAATTCCTATTTGCTAAACTGTAAAAGACCTCAGTGTGATATACAGCTACCTGCTCTGTAAACAAGTTCTACTGAAAGCAGCTGGTCTGCAAACACACTGCAACTTAAGACACTGCCTCCTTCATCAAGAAAATTTTGCTATGAAAAACTTCAGATGAACTAAACAGTGTGCTTATGTAAATGTTTTACATTTTGGCACAAACCTCTATATTACTGCAGATTGGTAACTAACACTTCATCAACTGGTATAGGTCCATGAAACATACTTTGGATAGTGATGCTCTAAGTCACCTCCTGGGTCTTTAATTCAAGTCTACTCAATATTTTTTTTAACACTCTCTACATGCAATGTGAGAATTTCTGTACCATCTCCCATTCCGCAATTTATCAGGAATTAATATGTATCTTACTCTTTTCTGGAAGTTACCAGTCTCCTTATATATATTATTGAATTTTAACACTGGTTAGAAAAAGCCTTCAGAAAGGTTTAACAACCAAGAACAGTAACATACTGACACAAAATTTTAATTATGAGATTCAAAATTATAATTTTAAAGTAGATTGTATAATAGCACTTCAGAAAAATGCAATTTAGTAATATACTGCTTTGGAGACTTTATTTTGAAAGAGATATAAAATCATCCACTTTTCAACACTAACCTAAATATTCCATCAGCTGTTCAGCAGTTATGATTTCCATCATCGGTGGAAGTTTCACCTGAAAAACAAAGTATTTTTTCTATAAAATCAAATGTTTTAGATAATAAAAGTGTTTCTTCAGTTAGAAAGATATGTATATGTACATATGTATCTACTATATGTATACATTAATATTTGTTATTAAATCTTTATAACTAATCTTTATAAAATATGACAAAGTCAATCTTATCACCATAAAATTTATAGGGTGATATAAGATCTCACAGAGACACTGAGAAATCTGTTTTCAAAACCAAGTGCTACCCCTTTCATCACCCACTACAACTGTCACTAGGCACCTCCAACAATGTCCTACATGATAGAGCAGTGGAAGGGCAGGAAGAATCACCAAACATGTGACAGGTCACCCATGGAGCAGTTTTACTGAAGACAGGTTTGAACATAGCTCAATATCCCTTTACTTCAGTTTACCTTGGCCATTCTTATTGAATGACTATAATGAATACAGTATTAAAGTATTAGTCAGGGGCACCTGGGTGGCTCAGTTGGTTAAGCATCTGTCTTCGGCTCAGGTCATGATCCCAGAATCCTGGAACTGAGCCCTGCTTTGGGCTCCCTGCTTAGCAGGGAGTCTGCTTCTCCCTCTCCCTCTGCCCCTATCCCTGCTCATGCTGTCTCTCAAATAAATAAATAAAATCTTTAAAAAAAATAATAAAGTATTAGTCATATACTGAAGAATTCACACTGTTATGATTCTACTTGGAAAGTTTAAAAGCAGGCAAAACTGAACTATATTGGGCACCTGGGTGGCTCAGATGGTTAAGTATCTGCCTTCAGCTCCGGTCATGACCCCAGGGTCCTGGGATCGAGTCCCACATCGGGCTCCCTGCTCAGTGGCGAGCCTGCTTCTCCCTCTGCCTCTCTGTCTCTTATGAATAAATAAATAAAATCTTTTTAAAAAATTGAACTATATTGTTTATAGCTGCACACATAATGATAAAATTATAAAGTAAGGAAATGGATACTATAAAAATCAGAATATGGTCAGCCCTAGGGGTAAGGGAAGGAGTTACAGTTAAAAGAGGCATATAAGAGCCTTCTGGGGGGTGCCTGGGGCCTCAGTTGTTTGAGTGTCTGACTCTTAGTTCCAGCTAAGGTCGTCATCTCAGGGCTGTGGGATCGGACCCCATGTCAGGCTCTGTGCTCAGTCTTGAGATTCTCTCTACCTCCCCACTGTGCTCACTCACTCACTCTGCCTTTCTCTCTTTCTCAAATAAATAAATAAATAAATAAATCTTAAAAAAAAATGGGATGCTATCAATGCTCTATTTCTTAACCTGCATGGTAGTTCCACTGACATTTACTTTATAATAACTTGTTAAACAAACTGAGGATTGCTGGGGGTAGGGGGTAGGGATAGGGTGCCTGGGTTGTGGACATTGTGGAGGGTAAGTGCTATGGTGAGTCCTGTGAAATGTGTAAGCCTGATGATTCATAGACCTGTACCCCTGGGACAAATAATACACTATATGTTAATATAAATAAATAAATAAATAAATAAATAAATAAACTTGTTAAACTATACATCTATTTTATGTATTCTATGTGTTATAGTTCACAATAAAAAGGTCAAAAGTAGATACATACATTACAATCATATTTAAGTTTCTAAAGTTAATTCAGCTGTAATACATTAGTTTACATTAACGTTTCAATTGAATTGTCAGATGAGTTACACAGATATTACAGCCAATGGTTATAAATATTTTAGCTTTCTTATTGAAAAGCATACTCTGTGGTATATTCATAGGATAGAAGAAAAATAAATACTATAGGATGGAAACTCAAACAAGTAATTAAATATCAATGGCAGGAGGACAGTAACAGAATTTAAAATTCTCCAGGGGGAGCCTGGGTGGCTCAGTCGACTCAGACTTCCGCTCAGTCGATTGAGCAGAAGGGTGTCTGCCTTCTGCTCAGGTCATGATCCCAGGGTCCTGGGATTAAGTCCCTCATTGAGCTCCCTGCTAGAGCAGGAGGTCTGCTTCTCCCTCTCACACTCCCTCTGCTTGTGCTCCCTCTCTCGCTATCTCTCTGTCAAATAAATAAATAAAATCTTTAAAAAAAATTAAAATTCTCCAGGAGTTATTTTTTGGGAATTATTTTCTATTCAACCAAGGAAATCATTTAAATCATCAATTTTTCCAACAATTCCTCCAAGTGTTGAAAAAGGTGCTCTGGGTGTTTATGTTAGCAAATGTGGTAATAGCATGTCACAATATTTTGTTTGTTTTAATCAATGAATAAAATAAGTTCTAAAACAGATCTTTGTAAAACAGAACATTCTGATACCCTCTGAGAGCATACCTGACAATTGATGCTTATGATTTTGTCATCCAGGAGATTTATCACTCAGTGAAAATGAAGAGATGCTATGGAGGTTTTGATCATTACTTGATTCTAAGTCATTTTTTTTTTCCTGTGTCATGTTTTTAAAAAATTTTAACAGACTTTTTTTTTAAGTAGCTTTAGGTTTACAGAAAATTGAGCAGAAAGTAGAGAGTTCCCATATACGGTATATTTTTAAACTGAAATTCATTGGCATATTATGGTCTCCTGTCTGTTTTTCTAAATAAAGTTTTATTGGAACAGTCACTCTCGTTGTTTATGTATAGTTTTGGCTGTTTTTGCATGATAACAGAGTTGAATCTTTACAAGAGAGATCATAGAGCCCACAAGGCCTAAAATATTTACTTACTATCTGATCCTTCATAGGAAAAGTTTGCTGATCCCTGCTTTAGATGATTTTAACTGTAACTATAGAATATTTTATCATTATAGAATATTTTATCAAGCTATTTCAGTAGCACTATTCAAGTCTGATATTTAAACTAGCAGTTTATATTCACTGTAAATGTTTATATCCTGAATAACTGTCAGAACAATCTGAAAGTCCCATTTATATCTAACAATGTTTCTTAACTAAGAACTATATATTCTTTTATTCCAGACAGGTTCAGTCAGAATATATTCAGTAGTAAATTCCACAAACAGATAGTTTATCCTCTGCTCTGGTTAAAGTAGCAATCTTCTAAAATTGTCAAAATAATTAACATAATTGTCAATTGTGGCATTTCTGTCAAAATAACAAAGGCACTAACAAGTATATGTACTTGGGGGATTTCTACAAACATAATTTCAAGGTTTAGCCTTGAAATTTCCAAATAACAACAACTGCCTACAATGTGTTGCTTCAAACACTTGAAAAAGAAAATGATATCTCTATACTGATTAAGAAGTGGGACAACAAGTATACAAATATTTTAACTGACTTATTCACAAGCACACTCAATGAAATACTCACTTCCTGAATCCTAGCCAATAATATATTCCGGACAGTCATTAAAACTAAGGACAAATAAACATAATTGAGAAGGAACGCCTACTTCTCAAAAATACTGTGGAGCTGTCAATAGATCTTTTTTTTTTTTAAATCACAAAATGATCTTCCTGAAAGCTTGATTTTCTTTTTGCTTTCCTCTAGCACCATCACCTCAAAAGCAAGTGTCAAAAGTTTTATTAATGATCCTATGACTTTCACTCCTTTGTCTCTTTAGATTTTATAAAAGAGAAAATAGGTTAGGGAAATAGCTACCTAAGAATATAGAATTAAGTTATAGTATTTTGTCTGAATCTCTAAATTTTAAACTTTAAAATGAAAAAATCAAATAAAGTATGACCTAGGTTCTTAGGTGTTCTTCTTTTAGTAATAATCTAAAACATATTGTTCTTAAGTACATGAATAGTTTAATGTACATAAAGGTAGTTGAAAGGTACTCTCTTAAGTAGTTTAAATATTCTTCCTAAAACACGAGCAAAGCTTCTCAGTATATAGTAACACATAGCTCCAAATTAAGAGTCCAAACAGAGTCTAAGAAAATAAATTATGTCTTCTTCTAGAACTAAGATTTTACTGAATTAACTGGATTTCCTGAGCAAATTAATAACATAAGCACAGCAAGAATATTTAAGTTAACAAAAAGAAATAGCTACTCCAACTCTAAACATTCAACTATAGGGTAAAACCTCATTAATTCAACCAAATTATTCTGTAGTTCTTAGTCATCTGAAGAGTGAAGTGTATTTGAGAATAGACTCAAGCAAGATCAAAATTTTTTTTAATTAAAAAAGTTAAAAATAAATTGAAAAAAAACCCCACAACAAATCTTCTGTGTAAAGTATTAGTAAAATCTTAAACAAGAATGCAAAATATCTCAAAAGTGATATGCCAAGATTTTGAAACCATGATTTGATATTCTGACGGGGGTAGAGAAATGCAGGAGATCCAATAATAACTAAGAAATAAGCAGTTTATATAGGTGATGCTAAGTACAAAAATGACCAAAGAATATTATTAAATATTTAATTGGAATAGCAATTAAAAGTCAGAAATACACAATTTTAATTATAACACCTCTATAAGTGGGAGAGTTACTTGAGAAGATAAAAAATCAAGTATGTGCCAATCTTTGGTCTTTAGGAAAGTCAGAAAAAAAAATTTAATATATTGAACTCATTGTCATTCAATTTGCATGTTACCCTTAATTCACAACAATCCTATGAAGATTTTATAACCTTCATTCAAAGAATAAACTAATGCATTGAAAAGTTAATTTGGCCAAAGTAGCAAAGCTATAATGTGAACTGAGATTGAACTCCAAAGCCAATTACCCTCTCCATTATATCAGTATTTACAGATTTTACAGCAAAACACTTTCAACACAAATCTTTTGTAAAACATCATCTGAAATATATTTTAAGTGAAGAACTGACAGAACTTTGTGAACAATGAAAAGTAGAGAATGAGGGGTGTCCGGGTGGCTCAGTAGGTTAAGTGTCGTCCAACTCCTGATTTTGGCACAGGTCATGAGATCGAGTGTGATGGGATCCGTGTTCAGGGAGGAGCCTGCCTGAAGATTCTCTCTCTCTCTCTCTCTCATAAATAAATAAATCTTAAAAAAAAAAAAAGAAAAAGAAAGAAAAGTGGAGGACAATGGGGAAAGAATAACTGAGGCTGACTCTAAGACTCAGGAGATTCTAAAAGCTAAGATCCATATAATACATATAAATGGGAAATTTGGTAAGGGAAGTTAAGTTTGTAGAAGGAAATGACGTCTGCTTCAGAACTATGAGGTTTAGTTTGACATTAAAACAAAGTTGAGGGGCGCCTGGGTGGCTCAGTGGGTTAAAGCCTCTGCCTTCGACTCGGGTCGTGATCTCAGGGTCCTGGGATCGAGCCCTGCATCAGGTTCTCTGCTCAGCAGAGAGCCTGCTTCCTCCTCTCTCTCTGCCTGCCCTGCTTGCCTCTCTGCCTACTTGTGATCTCTCTCTGTCAAATAAGTAAATAAAATCTTAAAAAAAAAAAAAAAAAGTTGAGTTGAAACTCAGGAAACAACCATTTTTAATCTGTACATGAATTATTTGATTCTTGTGTTGCAGTCTATTTCTGCATTACTTATGGTAAAATGGGCCAACTACATAATACAATTTCTTCTTAGTTCAAATTTCATTAATTAAAAAAAAATTTTTTTTAAGTAATCTCCACACCCAAACACGGCGCTCAAACTCTTGACACTGAGATCAAGAGTCACACGCTTTATTGGACTGAGCCAGCCAAGTGCCCCTCTAATTTTAAATATACACTAAGTCATATAGCATTCATGATTTTTTAAGTTGAAATTGTAAAGAAATTATTTTATAAATATTAGAAGTAT
>CM052896.1:38887224-39038395 GCA_028534135.1 Potos flavus
AAGGAAGAAATATAACCTCTTTCAAATACAGACTAAAAAAGTTAAGGGTCCTTTCGATACGCCTTAATGCTGGCTCCAGCAAATAAACTCAGGTATTTTAAACTATTATGCATCATCTTCATATTCTAACTTCTTATATGTATCATTCATTTATTATTTATCATTTATTATTAATTAAAAGTAATTCATTTATTATTAAGAATAATTGCCATACTTAAAAATACCAAAATTCAGGGTTTTTAGTAAATCTTTCTGCTTCTTTTTTTGTTTTTTTAATTTTTTAAATTTTCTTTTATTTATTTTTTTAAGATTTTATTTATTTATTTGACAGAGAGAGAGATCACAAGTAGGCAGAGAGGCAGGCAGAAAGAGAGGAGGAAGCAGGCTCCCCACCGAGCGGAGAGCCCAATGCAGGGCTCAATCTCAGGACCCTGAGACCATGACCTGAGCCAAAGGCAGAGGCTTTAACCCACTGAGCCACCCAGGTGCCCCTTATTTTTTTTTTTAAAGATTTTATTTATTTATTTGACAGAGGGAAAGAGATCACAAGTAGGCAGAGAGGCAGGCAGAGGGAGAGGAGGAAGCAGGCTCCCTGCTGAGCAGAGCCCCGATGCGGGGCTCAATCCCAGGACCCTGAGATCATGACCCCAATCTTTCTGCTTCTTATCAGCATTCCAAGTCACAAAAAATTTATAAGAGACAATCTTCAACTTAGAAAAGCCAATTTGAAACACATTCACTGTCAATCTTTACCATTTAGACCCTACACTCAGAATAATACGAAGGCCTATTTAAAACTACTTAAAACCATTAGAAACTGCAGATACATTCACACATATTAGATTTTCAAGGATGTCCTATTTTATATGCAATTCAAAGAATTTCAGAGCAATGAAGAATGTTACAGTGGACTTATATTTAAGAAGCTCAGAAAGCCTAGCTACTAAAAATCTACCCCAAGAATAACTGACAATGAAGCTTTTGCATTAGTTGCTTGAAAACTAGATGGGAATAGGGTAAGACATGGGACCAATGTGAAAGCTATTGAAGTAATCCAGGTGAGATAAAGGTAGCCTGAACCAGGGTAATGGTAGTAGAGATACGAGTTACTAATTAATGAAAATATCAAAGAATGTATCTAATAAACTATGACTGGAAAGGCAAGCTCATTCACTCCAGAAGCTCATTCACTTCCAGAAGCTGGAAGTGTCAGATAATTCAGAGGAAATAGGATAAAGTATAGGGAGCTAAAAATGGACCGAGTCTCTATAAAGAGCAGATGGTACCAGATCCTCAGGATTTGTTCTAAGGAATCAAGAAGGCTATTTCTGCTTCTCTGACTTTATCACTGTTCTTCCAACCTGCTTTTTTTCCAGACCTATTGTCCACCAGATGTGCTGGCATCTTGAATTTTAACTTCCAAACCAAATATCCCAAGTAACAGCTCAAGTTCTGGAGTGGGTGATAATCTTAAGTTGGGCAAGTTATTTAAACTTTATGCACCTCAGTTTTGTATATATGTAAAATAGGAACAATATTTACATAAGGATTTAATGATGTGATTGAGAAAATTAAAAAGAAATGCATATAACACATGTAAAATACTTAGCATAGTTATCTGGACATAAAAATAACTGTGTACTATTAGTTTTCAAAGCTCTATGATTGTTGGTGCCATCTATGCTCAAATATTCTTCATCTGGGACTCAACATAGACAAGGTTGGATGGAGAATGGGAAAGTTATCCACTCAGACCAAAGGGAGAGGAGAAAATGAACCCATCATTAATAGGACAACCTATTACATACAGAACAAACCTACTACAGCTGCCAGCACTATTCAGCCTGTATCTATTTACTTTATCTCACAAATCCAGAGATATTATACCAATCCTAATGCTTAAGAGATTGAAAATGAAAACCTCATAAGTGTTACTTGCATCTATTGTGTAAACAAAACACCACTGTGTGAAGTTATTATTCTCTTCTTACAAGATCTATATTAAAAAAAAAAAAAAAGGTGGGCAGAGGCTAAACTGGAATCTTTGGGTCACCATCTGTTTTTCCACTTTTACAAGGAATAAACACACTTGGAAAGCCTCGAAAGAGTTTTGTGCCTACTTTAAGAAAAGGGAAGTAAGAGAAAATTTGTGATTGCAATGTTCTTACAAGTCAGGAAGTTTAAGAAAAAAAGAAAGCTGGGGTGCCTGGGTGGCTCAGTGGGTTAAGCATCTGCCTTCAGCTCAGGTCATGATCCCAGACTCCTGAGATCAAGCCCCACTACAGGATCCCTGCTCAGTGGGGAGCCTGCTTCTCCTTCTCCTTCTGCCACTTCTCCTGCTTGTGCTTGAGCTCTCTCTCTTTCTCTATGTCAAATAAATAAAATCCTAAAAAAAAAAAAAAATTTAAAGAAATGAAAGTAAAACCAAGTCCGAAGCAAGGATAGGTATCTGAAAAGGGTATCAGAAAAGCTGTCAAGGGAGGTGGGAGAACTAGAGCAAAAACTCATTGCTTGGCAAGAGGTTCACCTTCATAGCACCTTACTCAGCAAGTGATAATGAGAGAGAGGATATCCATTTGAACTTCTCTGAATTTTTTGGTAATGGCTTTTGCTCATTTTGCTATTGGGTTGCTCATCTCTTCTAATTTATAAGGGATCTGTATAAATGAAGAAATTAACCAGTGGACACATAATCCGGCAAATAGTTCCCTCAGTCTATAGTGTATTTTGGTTTAGTTCCTGGTGGGATTTTTTTGGGGGGAAAGGAGTAATTTTGTTTTTTTTTTTTAACCTTCAGCTTTTTTTTTTTTTTTAATTTTTATTTTTTAGAGAGAGCATGCATGTGGGGGGGATAGTGCAGAGAAAGAGAGGAAGAGAGAGAATCTTAAGCAGACTCCACACTCAGTGCTGGGCTCAATCTCATGAATCCAAGTTCATGACTTGAGCTGAAGTCAAGAGTTAGAGCTCAACTGACTGAGCCACCCAGGTGCCCCTCAGCTTTTCCATTTTTTTATAGAATCAAATATATCAATCCTTATTTTTCAGTTTCTAGGTTTAATGTCTGCAGAAACCAGCTTAATATAAAAAATTTTTTCTTGCTTCAGAATCCTGGCATTTCTCCCTTGACTTGGAGTAGGAGATGGTCTCAGCTTCTATTTAGCAAAGAAAAAGGGGAAAAAGAATTCCCTACCCAAAACGGCTATGGAGGAGATGTGCTTCCAGCATCTTGATTCAGAACAGTACATTCATTCTTCTACTAAAATGCTACGTAGTGATTACATACATAACCATTAATTACTACAAAACTATCTGTTCTCTGTCACAATATATAGGATAAATTTACATAAGTTTTTTTCAGTGTTTGAGCCTCAGAACCTATAACATTCTTTCTAAAAAAAAACAAAAGTACGGTCTCCTTGGTGGCGCAGTTGGTTAAGTGTCTGCCTTCAGCTCAGGTTATGATCCCAGGGTTCTGGGATAGAGCCCCACATCGGGCTTCCTGCTTAAGCAGAGAGCCTGCTTCTCCCTCTCTCTCTGCCTCTCCCCTCCACTTGTGTGCTCTCTCCCGTGCTCTGCTCTCTCTCAAATAAATAAATAAAATAAAATCTCTCTTTGACAGAGAGAAAGAGATCACAAGTAGGCAGAGAGGCAGGCAGAGGGAGAGGGGGAAGCAGGCTCCCTGCTGAGCAGAGAGCCCGATGCGGAGCTCGATCCCAGGACCCTGAGATCATGACCTGAGCCGAAGGCAGAGGCTTAACCCACTGAGCCACCCAGGCGCCCCAATAAATAAAATCTTTAAAAAAGAAAAAGAAAAAGAAAACAAAAATAGGGATTCCCTCTATTATTAAAGTAATACGGGGTGCCTGGGTGGCTCAGTCTGGTGAGCATTTCACTCTTGGTTTTGGCTCAGGTCTGATCCCAGTGTCCTAGGACGGAGCCCTGCACTACATTCCCTGGTCAGCAGAGAGTCTGCGTGGGATTCTCTCTCCCTCTCCCTCTGCCCTACCCCTGCTTCCTCTCTTTCTCTCTCAAATGAATAAAGGAAATATCATTTTAAAAAAGTATTACTTTTCTTTAAAATTATGTGTTTATTTATTTAGAGATTTTTGAGATTTTTTTCTTTATTCATTTAAGAGAGAGTGCACAAGCGAGAGCACAAACAGGGGGGAGGGTCAGCGGGAGAGAGAGAAACAGACTCCCCACTGAGCAGGGAGCCCCATGGAAGGTGGGCAGCATTTGATCCCAGGACTCTGGGACCATGACCTGAGCCAAAGGCAGACGCTTAACCATCTGAGCCACCTGGGCACCCCTTAAGATTTTATTTTTAAGTGATCTCTATACCTTATGTGGGGCTTGAACTCACAACCCCAAGATCAAGAGTTGCCATTACCTACCAACTGAGCCAGCCAGGCACCTCTAAACACTTCTAAATAAATGGGTCACAGCTTCAAATATACCTATAGATGGCATTGTTTTTGACAGATAAAATGAAAGATTAAAGAAAAACTATAAAAAACATCAAGTATAGGGGCACCTGGGTGGCTCAGTGGATTAAGCCTCTGCCTTTGGCTCAGGTCATGATCTCAGGGTCCTGGGATCGAGCCCCGCATCAGGCTCTCTGCTCAGTGGGGAGCCTGCTTTCTCCTCTCTCTGTCTCTGCCTGCCTCTCTGCTTACTTGTGATCTCTCTCTGTCAAATAAATAAATAATATAAAATAAAAAAAAACACAAAACATCAAGTATAGTCTAAAGTAAAGAAGCAAAATGAAATGTATTCCAAAGCATAAATTTAGGTAAATTTACCTGTTGCCAGTGAAACAGAATTAGAAATTTGAGCTTGAATTAAATTTAATGAATAAATTTAAATTTATTTATTTTATAGAAAGAGTGTGTGTGAGCAAGGGGCAAAGGGAAAGAGAGAGAGAGAATCCACAGGCAGACTCCCTGTTAAGGGCGGAGCTCAATAACGCAGGGCCTTGATCCCAGAACCCTGAAATCATGACAAAAACCAAGAGTCAGCTGCTCAACCAATTGAGCCACTCAAGCTCCCCTTACTTCTCTATCTTAACATGACCTTGTCTATCTTCTTTGTCCCATTCCTTCCATTACTTCAGAAAATGAGATTGTTGTTCCTGTCCTCTGAAGAGAACTGTACCACCTGTTGTAAGGAGTCATTTTACCCTAACTTTCAGCAACCTTGTCCTCACACCTGTCCTTTTTTGGCAAAATTTTTCCTATTCCAATAGCTCCTTGATGCTGTTGCACTTGACAATGATAACTGCTTTATTACAGTCTTTCTCTCCAAGACTACTATCATGACACTGTCCTATTTCCAGTTCTCAATCATATCTTAAATTATGCCTATACTAGTTTCTTTTACACTCTCTCACCCTTAATGCTTAGCATGCCCTTTTCCATACCAAGTTTAATCTTTGTTCCTCTGTTTTCTCTATGTCTACTGAAGAGGGCATGGGGAATTACAGGGTGGGATTACAGGGAAGAATTAAGATGGTAATTTGTAGTTCCCCACATATACTGGGATGGAAAAAAGTTGAGAATTATTGTTCACCACTCCTTAAGGAGTATTCATTTATTCTCATACTTATGGCAAGTAAGCTACCATACATCTATGCAATACTTTTCCTACTCAGTTTTTCTCCATATTTTGACCTTTTCCCGGAGACTCACTCCATGCTTTCAGAGGCATGAGGATATTTATATTATCATGTCCCACTATCAGACATTTCCAACTTGACACAACCAAATTTTGACATCTCCCACATAAAACATATTCTCTATCTTTTGAATGACCCAATCAATCTCTATTACCCGGATTAGAAAAGGTGGGGTTGTCTCCTTTATCTCCTGTGTCCAGTTAGTGATCAGTTCATCATTTAGGCTGCAACATTATCTTCATCAAAGAGAAGGGGCAGAGAATTCCCCCATCCAAAAGGTTTATCCTTGTCCATTCTTCCTGCTACACTCACTACAATCTTACCTTTAGTCTAATCTCAAACAAACAAGACAACTTTCATCACGTTATTCCTGTCCAGTAATTTTTAATAGTTCCCTATTATCAGCTAAATATAAGGTATAAACAGCACCAGCGATGGGTCTTCTGAAATCTGACAGCTACTTTCATAATGTATTTATTATTTTTATTTACTGGAGTATTTCTCAGACCTTTTAGTGTCAGGACCATTACAGTCCTAAAAATTACAGTCCTCCAAAGAGCTTTTGTCTATGTAGGTTATATCTACTCATACTTACCATACTAAAAATGAAAATGGAGAAAATTTTTAAACAGAAGAATACATAAGCACAAATTCCTGTCAGAGGAATGATGTCACCACACATCACAGAGCCTGGAAAACTCCACTGACACTTGTGAAAGAATGAGAATGAAAAGGCAAATAACATATTAGTATTACTATGAAAATAATTCTGACATCTAGCAACCCTGGCTCATTTCGAAAACACCACTTTATCAGACCTTGCATCTCTTTATCTGTCTCCCTATTGATGATTACTGATGAGTAACATTTGTGTGTAGCCATAGCCTGGAGGCAGAAAGGCTAAAAGCCACAGATTTATAAAATATCCTCCAAATTAATTAGCATGCCTGCTCTTTAACAGTCTAACCCAACCTATCAATTTTATGTTCTGCTACTGCCATTTCCTTCCCCTCTTCCTCTGCACTCCCCACCAAGGTTGGAATCAGGAAAGAGAACAATCTTTCTGCTTCACCATCTTTGAAGATACTATTCCCTCTGCCTGAAAGGCCTTCTTGCTCGCTCATCATTCAGACGCAGTTTCTAGGTTACCTCATCTATAAAGCTTTCCCTTGATACATCCCATCCCCAGTTACTCTTTTCTCTGTAATTCAAAAGCACATTTAGAACTTATCACATTGCATTGTAATTATTTATACGTCTGTCTCCCCACTAATAGTGAGCTACAGGAGGGCAGATTTGCATCTTGTTTTTGTATTTCTAGTCCCTCACCCATAGTGGGAACTCAAATGTTTGATCATTCCATCAAGGCCATGTCTTTGAAAGAGACAATTAAATGCTCATCTATCTCCCAAAATTCCAGACCAGGGGAAGGAGCTCCTCTGAACTTCTGCAGTACTGTACGGAAACTAAGAGAAAAGCCTAAAGGAAACTGTTATTCCTCTCTAAAAAAAAAAACCTAGGGATTTTGGCCCATATATCAGGTCTAACTCTTGACTCTGACCCTAAAGGGCCTTCATCAAGTGGCTCTTCACCTTTTTAATCTTATTTTTTTTATTATTCACCAGTATGAACTTACCACTTCTGTCATACATACACACACACACACACACTATCCATTCTGTTTTCATCCCTTTTGTTTACACCCTTCCCTCTCCCAGAATTCCATTTCCCTATTATTTTACATTCTACTTTTCCTTAAAAGCTTGGTTCAAGACCACAAATTCCATGAAGCTCTCTGGGACTATGCCAAAACAAAGAAAAATTTACCCTTTTGGAATATTTAATACATTTCCATCTGTTTTCTATAACCTAAAAACTTGTATTTATATAAACATATTTATATTTATATGTACTTATAGTGTTTTGTCTTGCATTGTCCTTTAATAATTTCAAGTAAGTCAATGATGCAACCCCAAATAGCTTAATAGCTCTTCAAAAGCAGGCAGAGTCTTTAATAAACATTTGAGTGCCCTTATGTACCAGATACTTCTAACGTTTCTAATCTTATTTCTTTTGCATTAGCCCTTGCTAGTAAGAGGAAAATGAAGGTACATAATAAATACTATTCCCTTTACTTGATTTTCTTCCTAACTGGTCAGAATAATCCAGGTTATTTTTTTTTCTAGGAAACATTTTATCAACAGATATAATTACCAAGTTGGAAATAAAATGTATGCTATAAGATGCTTCTCCTCAGCACCCTAAAAGTGCAAGCTTGAGTAAGACACTTCAATCATACATAACTCATTGAGTCCTCCATTACTTAAGTTTTGAAGAGCCCTTCCTTTTTTTGCTCCTTTACCCTGAATATGTCTTTTATTTTAGTTATTACAGTTTTAGTTCCCTTAACATATTCTGATGCGAGGTTACTAGTAATAATGCCAAACTACTTAAGTAGAGCCAAAGAAACAAGTAAAAAATCAGGCATAAAATGAAAACAATCTTTGAAAACCAAGAAGTTATGGTAATTGGGCTCAGACCAATGCTTTTCCTTAAATGGAATTTGTCAAAGGGGCCACATCTTCCCTGTCACCATTTCCTTAACTATCTACACCCAAATGTCACAAGTATTAGTTGGAAAATTGACTAAACATAACCATCAAAACTTGCTCCTTGATAACACGGATTGCTGGTAACTTCTGAAGATCATTTTCCCCAATTCTTCATTCTTGCATATGTGACAAGGTCAGTAAGAAGGAAACGTAGAAAAATATAGTTTAAAAAAATAATCCTAGGGTTTAGGATGTTGTAAGTCCTAGTTGTTTTTAAGTACATCAGCTTGAACTCTTACTTAAACACTAGAGAGACCTGGGGTTGCTGGCAATCTTTATGAAATACATATAAGAATATTCTTTGGACGAAGAAGTCCCATAATGAATTTCAAGGGAACAGAGTACTGATGAATGAGGAAAGAAGAGAGGAAGCCGTCAGCTGACATGCAGCAGCTTCTTCACCCCGTTTCCTCCCCTCCCCAAAAGCGGTAGGAAATAGAAAGCTGCAAAATGTACCTTCCAGGCCAGAAGCAAAACATTGAGGATGGCCAGCAAAGGGCAGGGTCCATTCTCATTCTGAGTGATGATGGGTGTGTTCTCTTCCTTCCACTGGATCCACTTGATGTGATAGACAGACTGTCCCGGGAAGCGTTCCTTGGAGGCCGCCAGTACCTGAGCTTCCTCCCCCTCCTCCTCCTCTGCTCCGCACAGAGGCACAGCCCCGGGCAACACAGCCGCGCCCGCGCCCTCCTCCTCCTCCTCCCCGGGGACCCTGTTCTCAGCTCCCTCCTCACTATTAAACTCAGAGCTGCTGGGGAAAGAATGCAGGTTAGAGAACGACTCCAGGGAGTCCAGGCTCGGCGATTCCCCAGGAGGGCTCGGGTCGCTGCAACTGCTGCTGAGGCCGCCGGCGCTGCTGGGCTCCTCGGACCCGGCGGCCGCCAACTCTGCCCGGCAGGTGCCGGCGGGATCCGGGTGGGGGCCGGCGTCTCCGGCCGGACCCGATCCATGGTCCGCTCCGGCCTCGGCTGTCTCCGGGGAGGCGGTCACCTTGTGCTGCCCTCTCGGAGGCGTCTTCTGGGCAGCAGGATTCTCCAAATCGCTCTCCTTTAAGTCCAAGCCCGGGCAGGAGCTGCAGAGTCCGGGAACCTGAGGAGAGCCGGCGGGAGAAACCGAGTCCAAGAGGCTCCTCCCGGCGGCCGCCGCCCCCTGCCCATTCCCGCCGCTGCTCTCCGCCGCCCATACTCCAGGACCATCCCCAGCGGCGAGCCTGGTCTCCTGTTGCCCTTCCTGCGGAGAACCTGTCCCTGGCGCTGGCTCGGCGGCCACCCCGTGTTCTACCGGCTGCAGGCTCCCGGGGCCGCTCTCCATACCCAGCCGCCAGCCCCTCGCTCTAAAGAGACCGCGGCGGGTTCTCTTCAGCCAGCGCCTCGGACGCCATGACAGCGGCACTGGCAGCAACAGAGCCCTTGCGCGGCCTCGGCCAGGCACGTCACGGGGAGGGTACCAGCGCGCGCGCGCGCGCGCGCCACCGCTCTATCCGCTGGCTCTGGGCGGGCCTGCGCGCCGCCGGGTGAGGCCAAACCGCGCCGCGGCCACCACGCGGCCCCGCCCCTCCTGCGCGCCCGCCTGCCAGAGCTCGGGGTCGGAAGGCGGGAGGCGTGGCGGGCGTGGCTAGGAGTGCGTGATCAGAAGGAAAACAACCTCTCACTATGTGGCCGGAAGTTGAACTGTGGGGCAGCGCGACCGCGCGCGGCTTCCTTAAAGGCGAGGCGGACGGCGTCTAGTTTGTTGTGACCCTTCCGACCTGGGTTGTGGTGGCCCAGTTTAGGGCTTAAGGATGGGGAGTTAGCGGTGTTTGTGTTATTTGGAAAAGAGCTCGTCCCGGAAGAGCTCAGATTTGTTTCCTCGGCTTGTAATATGGAAAACTGAAGGAATTTTTTTACGAGATGCAGATTTTTTAAAGGCTGGAATCTACTCGAGGTGTTTGGATTACTACACCGCATAAATCCCAGTCTCCCAGGGTTTTGGCTGAGAAAAACTGGGCTCCCCACCAGCAACTGCTGAAAACGTTCGCCCTACTTGAGGCATCAGTGCGGTTGTGGATATTGGCCTGCACAGCAAGAAAAAAATAGGTAATTTGGGCCAGTAATAATAAATTAGCTTGTGCCTGAATTAGCCAAGTCTTTGCGGTTTTGTTAACTTGGCCTCACTTTGGATACAGTGGAAAGTGCCTGTTCTCGAAAGAGTTTTCTAATTAGAATTGAATCGTCTTAAAGCCACACAATTTTCAGAGAGGACGGAGTAACATGGACTTTTTTTGTTGACAGAATGGGATTTGGATCCTATTCTGACCTGTTCTCGACAAGGAGCCCCCCTCCCGTCTATATTTTAATTTTTTTTTTTTAAGGTTTATTTGAGAGAGAGAGAGAGAATGAGAGCGCGCAGACTCCCCGCTGAGCAGAGAAGCCGGATGAGGGACTCGATCCAGGGACTCCAGGATCACCATCTGAGCCGAAGGCAGCCGCTTAACCAACTGCGCCACCCAGGTGGCCCTATTTTTTAGTCTTTCATCATTATTTTTTAGGCGCAAGAGCTACAACAGTTGACAAGACAGGTCTTAGTTCGTAGTTAGGCATATAAATACATGACACCTAATGGAATGGTATCTATCTCTTTTAGAGAAGATAGACAAAATTACAAACTAGTTTCATTCATTCATGTAACACATTTCAGGACCAAGTACATTGCTGGATATTGTGGCACTGGGGATGCTATGGTGAATAAGACGAAGGGCTTATGTCTTCGTTGGGTTTACGGTCTAGTAATTTTTTTTCTTATTGCTATATTTTTAATACTTGCTTGAGAAGTATTGTTTCCTGAAAATACAGAAGATGAGCTTCTTCCACCTTTTTGCATTAACACAATATTGTGATATTTATCCAACTCTTGGAAAAGAGGAAAATTTTAAAAGATAGTAGCATCTTCAGAATGTTGAATTTAGAAGTTTTGTGTGTTTTTGGTCCCCATATCAATTTCCAAACAATAAATACTATTGTTCAAATCAGGATTTTGCCCTGAAAAAAGATCGCAAATGTTAACAGATTAAGATACATGCTGCTGGGGACACCTGGCTGGCTCAGTCCACAGAGCATGTGGCTCTTGATCTTGGAGTCAGCAGTTCCAGGGTCGCTTTGTGTGTAGAGTTTATAAGATACAAGTTGCTGGTTGATGGATGAAGTGTTTTATGGTATTTAAGACCATTAAGTGCAAATGAGAATATTAGGGATTTCAGGAAATTCAGAATTTAGCATGATGCCTTGAATATAAATAGATATAAAGGTATATTATTGGAGTACCTGGCTGGCTCAGTCAGTAGAGCATGCAACTCAATCTCAGGGTGCTAAATTCAAGTCCCACGTTAGGCATAGAGCCTACTTTAAAAAATAATAACATAAATAAATAAGTAAAGGTATATTATGTGAATAAATTGAATGACGGGTCATTTACAGGCCAGAAGCCACAGAGCCAAAAAGTATGGAACACATGTCTCAAATAATAGCCTTTCACTATTTAAAAAAAAAAAAAAAAACCTGCTTAGATAGGCCTGTACTTGCTTTGGTAGTTTTCACTGTTTCAAATGTTTCATATGTTTCAAATGCTCACATACATAATTTAATAATTTTATTAATAGGAAAAAACAACCAATTTTTCTTTTTATATGTTGTCAGCAATTACATAAGCCAACACGAACAGCAGTGAAAATGTACGTATGTAGTTATTCAAGTTTGTGAAAATGTACATAGTTATTTTTCTAAGGAGGTAGGGAGTGGCATCTAGGGAGAAATGCCAGAAGACAATGTGCTGAAAAATGTCTCATTCTTTTCTGCTTATATATATCTTTACTTAAATGTGAGGTAAAATATACTGTTTTATTTTTTTAATATACTGTTTTAAAATACAATAGTTACTACCCAAAATTTTTAATTATTCTCCAAGTTACAGATATAACAGTCTTAAAGTCAAATAGTTTATATAAAAACAAAGCAGTTCCCTGCTCCATTCCTCTTAATTTTTGAGTTCTTTAGAAGCAGTCCCTTTCAACTTCTAGATATTCTTTAGCTCCTTATACCTGAATTTTTGAGTAACATGATTACACTCTGATTTCTTCATTTAAAAATTGTAGATTTTGTTTATTGATTTATTCTTATGGGAGATGAAGATTTATTCTTTTCTCTCATACCATTCTTCCTCCTCTTGCTCCAACCTCCCAATTACTTCAAAAATTTTGATTAAATAAGGTACTCAAAGTTTAAAGGATCAGAGTTATGTGAATATTATTTACCATTTAAGTCAGGTATTTTACTATGACTGTGATTACATTTATTTTTTTGTTAAAGTTTTTGTTTTTCCCGGAATTAACAATTACTTCATTGTTTCCTTGTTTGCTTAACTCTTCACCTACCACTAACTCAACCGTAGACTTACCGGAACAGTCAAACCTATTAGATTACCTCTCAGATCCATTTTAATCTTGGGTATATCCCTCCTCAAACACTTCTCTTACTCTAATCTAAATTTACTGTTTTACAGGGCTGCTGCACAACTCTCATCTTGAGACTTCTCTTCACTATTGTCCTAGGAGTTCCTTCCTCATTTCCATGTCAATTCCTTTCTTTCTTGGATTTCCTGTCTTCTTTCTTTGATTTTTTGGAACACATTCTTATTAAGCTTCCTGAGAAAGAGGGCATAGGAAGCACATTTTTGTAGATTTTGTATGTCTGAAAAAAGACCTCTATTTTACCTTTATGTTTACAGTTTGGCTAGATATAAAATTCAATGTTGGAAATACTTTTTCTTCATTTTGAAGTCATTGATCATTCCAGATGATTATAATAGCCTGATACCCCAGAACCTTTGTATATAACTTATGTCTCCTCTCTGAAGTTTATTTGATCGTCTCTTTCTTCTTGGTGTTCTGACATTTCAGTATCCGATATACTTTTGGGTGGGTTTTGCTTTATTCATTGGGCTGCATACTTGGTGATCACATTCAGTGTAGAAACTTAAGTTCTTCAGTTCTGGAAAATCTTTTCATTTCTTTCGTAATTCATATTTATTCTTTCATTTTATTTATCTTTTTGTTTTACTTTCTGACAGATTTTCTCAACTTTATCTTTTTTAAAAATTCTTTTTAATGCATTGTTTACTGGTGCTATTGTGTATATAATTTCCAAGAATTCTTTCTAGTTCCTTTTTCTTGCTTAAAGGCACCTGACATTTCATCTCTTAGAATATTGATCACAGTTTTTAATGTATCCTTTACATTTTTCAAAGGATGTCTGAACAATATGCTATAAAAAGTATCCTTAGTATGGTTACTGATAGTGCCAGAGAGTGAGATACGGGGGATACAAGTGTAAAACATTGATTTTGCTTTTTGGATGGGCAAAATCTGTTTTGGGAAATAAGATATATCCACATGGAATGTTGAGAATATGTCAGTTAATAATTACTACTAAGTGAGTAGCGGGCACCTGTGTGGCTCAGTTAAGTGTCTTACTCTTGATCTCAGCTCAGGTCTTAATCTGAGGGTTGTGAGTTCAATCCCCATGTTGGGCTCCACACTGGGTGTAGAGGCTACTTAAAAAAAATACTGAGTGGTACAAGCAATAACATAAAAATTCAGATAAGAAAAATCTTTTAGTATTAGATAATTGAGGAATTAAGCTACATTATCCTAATTAAAATCACAGGGCAATTGTTATCTTAGGCTTAAGAAACCCCCCAAAAATATCTCTAACTCTCAAAATGATTATTCTCTTAAAGTACTCTGTTTTTGGGGTGCCGGGGTGGCTCAGTGGGTTAAAGCCTCTGCCTTTGGCTCAGAGTCCTGGGATCGAGCCCCGCATCGGGCTCTCTGCTCAGCAGGGAGCCTGCTTCCCCCTCTCTCTCTGCCTGCCTCTCTGCCTACTTGTGATCTCTCTCCTCTCTGTCAAATAAATAAATAAAATCTTTTATAAATAAATAAACAAACAAACAAATAAATAAATAAAGTACTCTGTTTTTTTAAGTTGGATCATGGCTTTTTTAGCTACCATGACAGAAAAGTTGGTACTATCTTTGACTTTTACCCTAATTTATTTACTGATTATTATCTCATCTATCAAGTCTTAGTGACATTATACACCCCTTTTCTATTTCATTCATCTATAGCCTCCCTCCTTGCTGAGTCTTTATCATCTTAGTACTAGTGTATATCAGCATTCTAAGTATTCCCTGGCCTATGATTTTTTTTTCCTAAATCCTCATCTCCCATAGGAATAAATCAGTAAACACTATCTATGGTTTTTAAATGAAGAAATCAGTGTTATCATGTTACTCAGGAATTGGAGGTAAGGAACTAAAGAATATCTAGGACTTGAATTGGACTGCTTCTAAAGAACAACACTCAAAAGTGTGAAGGGATAGGGCCAAGAACTGCTTTGTTTTTATGTAAACTATTTGACTTTTTTATGGTTTTCTAAAAATAATTTGAGGATTATTATTAGCTGAAACAAAATTGGGTCAGAGCAGATCGCACAGGTATGGGGCATATATACCTTTACTTCTTTTCTCTTAGCTCCCTACTCAAGATATGGTGGTAAAATTGTGAGTTAAAATCAAGTGTTTCCATGTAACTCAAATTGTGCTGGCTCTGGCCCCCAACTGCTTATGCAGAAATTCCAGCCTCCTGCAAAGTACATCCCCTATTTAATTATTTCTGAGAGCCCCCATGAGGAGTCCCACACCTGTTCAGAAACAAATCCAATCCTATGATATTCTACCAGGTGCTGCTTCTACTCCATGCTGCTTCACCAGATGCTAGTCTGTCCTGGTGGTATTAAAGATGCATGATGGTGAATGGAGGAAAATGACCTTCCTTTCCCTTTATTATAGCTCTAATATGCTAAGTATTGGTGAAATAGTTTTTTAAAAAATTTTACTTATGTACTTCTTTTTAAGAGTGGGACCTAAATTTGGATCTAGATAGGCTGATCAGGAATGAATTCAAGGATTATTTTCCATCATCTTCAACTCAAAATCCCTATTCTGCTGGTCTTATGACAATGGTTAAGGTTTTGTTATCACATCTCAAACACACTCCTACCAATTTGCTAGATTTCTCTCAACTTTAGTACAGTTACGCTCAAAGTGTGGTTTTTGGATTATTAGTATTAACATCACTGGGAACTTATTAAAAATGAAAATTCTCTAAGCCCACCCCAGATCTACAGAAGCAGGAACTCTGTGTGTAGAGCCCAGTGATACAGAGGCCTGTGTTTTAACAAGATCTTTAGGTGATTCCGATTCACAATAAAGTTTGAGAATTACTATTCTAGCACTAGAGGAAGCCTCTCTTCCCCACCCCAATGGCAAATAAATAAACTTAGCAAGAGCAAAAAGCTTCTCAATTCACCTTCTATAGCCAATTTTGTCTTTTATTATACACCAAAACTCTCCAAAGTATTTTTTTGGCCTTTTTTTTCCCATATATTCTCCCTTGAGGGGGGGTGTATATGTTTGTGTGTATGTTTGTATGTGTGTGTGCATGTGTGTGTTTGTGTATACCTTCAAAATCATGTTGAAAACCATATTTTAATATCCTGATCTCAAAATGCTTCTTTGTTCTTGTATTTCCCACATTTTTCTAGCTTAATATCAGTCTCTGTCACCCAGGCTTAAAACATTCAAGTACTTTTGTTTAGTTTCCTCATGGTTAACAAGTCCTATTTTTTAATTTAAAATGTTTAATGTGAGTAAATATTTAATTGCGCTTTCTTAATACAAAAGATTTTCATTTTAGGGGCACCTGGGTGGCTCAGTTGGTTAAGCTTCTGCCTTCGGCTCAGGTCATGATCCCGGGGTGCTGGGATCGACCTCCTGCTCTACGGTGGACCTGCTTCTCTTTTTTCCTCTGACTGCCACTCCCCCTGCTTATGCTCTCTCTCTCTCTCTCTCTCTTGCTGTCTCTTTCTCTGTCAAATAAATAAATAAAAATCTTAAAAAACATTTCATTTTAGAAAAATTAGCACACATATAAGCAAAAAAAGAAAGGAAAAACTACTCTTCATCATACTATGTGGAATGAAATATTAGAGATAACACTAGTGATACTTCACTGTATGTATGTCCTCCTCAAATTTTCAAGGCATCTGAACACATACATATTTTTGTAAACAAAAGTGGGACCATTCTGGACACATTTTTTAAGTTATCAATATATTGTGAACATCTTAGGTACTCATCTTAGGGGCTCAGTTGGTATAGCATGCAATTCTTTTTTCTTTTTTTTTTTTAAGATTTTATTTATTTATTTGACAGAGAGAGAGAGATCACAAGTAGGCAAAGAGGCAGGCAGAGACAGAGGGGGAAGCAGGCTCCCCGCTGAGCAGAGAGCCTGATGTGGGGCTTGATCCCAAGACCCTGAGATCATGATCTGAGCCGAAGGCAGAGGCTTTCACCCACTGAGCCACCCAGGCGCGCCCAGCATGCAATTCTTGATCTCAGAGTTGTGAGTTTAAGCCCCACGTTGGGTGTGAACTTACTTAAAAAAAAAATGAAATCTTAAAAATATATGTGTGTGTGTGTGTATATATATATATATATATAGTGAACATCTTTATGCATCAATATACATTCATCTACAACGTTTCTAATGAATTAATAATATTCCATTGTATGGCTGAACCAATCTCTGCTTCTTGGACATTGCAATTGTTTAACTATTATGAACTTCACTGCAATCAATGTTCTTTTAACTGAATCTTTATTCCTTTAATAGATTTCCAAATATTTGGGATTAATATTTAAAATTAATATTTAATTTTTAATATGTAAAATTTTTAGATTCAGAATTAAAAAGATTAAAAATTTTTTTTAAGTTTTTAAAAGATTTTATTTATTTGAGAGAGAGAGAGCACAAGTGGGGATGAGGGGCAGAGAAAGAAGGAGAGTAAGAAGTCCCCTCTAAGCATGGAACCCAATAAGGTGCTTGATCCCAGGACCTGAGATCATGACCTAAGCCCAAGTCAGACACTTAACTGAGTGAGCCACCCAGTTTAATACCCCTGGTATTAAACATTTTGTGAAGATTTAATGCTCTTTTCTTCAAAAGCTATTATTAAATCAATGGCAAACCTTACAATTGAGGGTATTTAAGAATCAAGGAAATATATCCTCTTCTCTATTATTTTTATATGTTGACATTGACTTCCCAAGAGAATCTGTTCTTTTATGGTCACTCTATCCCTCATGTTTATTTAGATCAGTGATTGTCAAACTTCAGTGTAATTAACACTTACACGAGAAGCCTGTTAAAAAGGCATGTTTCTGGGGGCACCTGGGTGTCTCAGTTGGTTAAGTGTCTGACTCTTGACTGGCTCAGGTCATGATCTCAGTCATGAGACCAAGCCCCACAGGCTGGCTCAGCCCTCAGTGGGGAATCCATTTGGGATTCTCTCTTTCCCTCTGCTTCTGCCCACCCCCTCAAATAAATAAATAAATCTTTTTTAAAAAATGCATGTTTCTGGGCTCCAAGCCCAGGAATTCAACTCAACAGAATTGGAGAAAATCCCAGGAATCTGCAGTTTTGCTAGGCATCCCAACTGACTCTGATACAGGTATTCCACAGGCCATACATTGAGAAACACTCATCTAGAACAATAATCAGATAATAACCACTTGGATTGTTGAGAAGTAAAGTATAGTTGGTAATTGTTAATATGCTTATAGTAGGAATTATGACTGATTTGGCTTTTAATTATAATAATAAACCTCTGTAAATATTTATTGACTATCTACAACATGGTGCTATGGGGCACAGAAGGGAATGTTAAGCATGGTCATGTGGAACCAGCCTAGCGTAGTAGGAATTGTGATGAATGGAGACCACAAGACCTGGGACCAAAACCTGGTCCTGTGCTGACTAATTTTACAAGCTTGTGTAAATCAATTTACTTCTCTTAACATGAGATCTCACCTTTTGTAAAAGAAAAAAGGCAGGGAAAAATATTAGCGTGAATGATTTTGCTATGTGACTTCGTGAATAAAATGGGAACGTAAAGCAAAACTCTTCAAATATATTATTATTGTCACTGCCTGCAAATTGGTTATGATCTGGTTAGGAAGACAAGACATAAGCATCTATAAGTGAAATAAAAATATGACTATGACTACACAGTAGTATAGGAGGCCTACTACGAAGTGCTTCCCAGAAAGATGAGAATGAAATAACTGATATAAAATGAATCAGATTCCTAAAGAATATCCCAAAATATAAGGGTTTGACATGATGTGCTTCAATCACCATCTACGGTGGCAGTCACCGGAACAGCTGGATTGCCTGATACCTGTCTGGTCCCTTGACAGATTCTAATGTGGCATAGTAAATTGCGTAGTTGGATAAACTAGCCAGTAAAATCATTTAATTAACTGTTTCTGCAGCGATGCCTTGCTTACTAAACTGCTTTCAATGATGACTAGCCACTCACGTGTTAAAAGATAAAACAGAGAATGCAGTGACTTGTTAACATGAATATCTAACTCGTAGAATAATAACGTGCTGTTTTGATCAAGACATCCCTTGAGGGATGCCTGGGTGGCTCAGTGGGTTAAAGCCTCTGCCTTCGGCTCAGGTCATGATCTCAGGTTCCTGGGATCGAGCCTCGCATCAGGCTCTCTGCTCAGCGGGGAGCCTGCTTCCCCCTCTCTCTCTGCCTGCCTCTCTGCCCACTTGTGATCTCTCTCTGTGTCAAATAAATAAATAAAATCTTAAAAAAAAAAAAAAAGACGTCCCTTGAGAGTTTAGCTCCTATGAATTAGTCCTTTTTGTCTTGATCAACTCAGGTTGCACTATGAAAAATCAAGCTTCTGGACCTTCCAAAAAACAAATAGTAGGTTTTGGGCCATGGCAATGATAATACAAATGGATTCACCCAGTAATTTAAAAAACCAGACTGTAAGATTTGGAGTCAAACAAACTTAGGTTAGAAGCCTGGTCCTCCTCTGTTTCCTCACTTGGAAAATGGGTATGTCTACTTCATAGCATTGTTGTGAACAGTAAATGGGATCATGTATGTCAAGTGCTTATTATGGTGCCTGGTGCTACATCAGCAATATTGTCTCGGTAGTTTGGAAATCCCCGGATTAGGAGCAGAACAAATATTTGTTGAATGGATGATCAATAATTACCATTGTCACCCTGTAAGGTTTTTTTGGGTTCTCTCTGCTCTGCCTCAAAACCTTGCTCTCTCTGTCCTCTGTAATATCAGAATAATAATATGAGAGTATTATAAGTAATTATAAGTAATACAGGATTAATTACAGATGAGTAATTGGGATTTGTGGAGCCCCTGGGGTCTAGGAAGATACTTCAGGACGTTTTGGAAGTTGGTCTAGTTCTCAACACAGAGGTCACAAGCTAAAATTCTGACAGGAATAACACAGGCTGGAGTGACATTAGACCAGCCCATCCAAGGAGGGCAGCCTCTACTCAGTTTCAGCCAATTGAGGTTTTGTAGGAACTTAAGTCTGCTTAACCTCACAGTTTTCACAGAAAATCTGGTATCTAGGTTTTATTTTTTTTTTTTTAAGATTTTATTTATTTATTTATTTATTTGAGAGAAAGAGAGACAGAGTGAGAGAGAGCATAAGAGGGGAGAAGGTCAGAGGGAAAAGCAGACTCCCCACAGAGCTGGGAGCCAGATGTGGGACTCGATCCCGGGACTCCGGGATCATGACCTGAGCCGAAGGCAGTCGCTTAACCAACTGAGCCACCCAGGTGCCCAGTATCTAGGTTTTAATTCAAAAGCTCCTGATTGTTGAATATTTATGTTTAGTGAAGAAAAAAATTTAACTACAAGTCAAACCAAACATGTCTGTGAGTCTAATTTGGTTTATGAATCAGAGCTTTGTGATCAGAGCTTTAAAGGCTATGTAATCCTTGTTAAAAGATAAACTGAGGCATATTTAAAAAATGCAAAAGGCTCTTTGAGCAAAAATCAATTCAAATCAGGCAACAGATAACAATAATCTAGCAGATAGAAAAGCTTGGAAGAACTCCACAAAATGGAAGACTTTAAGCAGCAAATGGGAGTGGGAACAAGGAAGTTACACCAGGCAAAGAAGTGGGTTAGTTATTGCAAAGTTAGTGTCTTTAGGAGATGGCAAGAGCCTATCTGGCAAATAACCTAACTAGGGCTGGTCAGACATTTCCTGATTGACTGATTGGTTTAAGATTCCATTTCTGAGACAGTGGAAACTGTAATTGAGTCTCAGTTTGGTGATGTGGGGTTTAGCATTAATGACTCCATTTGGGCCTGTTGTCTTTTTTCGTTTTTTAAGATTTTATTTATTTATTTGAGAAAGAGAGACATAGCGAGAGCACGAGCAGGGGGAGAGGGAGAGGCAGAGGGAGAAGGAGAAGCAGGCTCCTTGATCAGCACAG
Source organism: Potos flavus (assembly GCA_028534135.1). NCBI lineage: Eukaryota > Metazoa > Chordata > Mammalia > Carnivora > Procyonidae > Potos > Potos flavus. The sequence continues at coordinate 38,907,938 of CM052896.1, forward strand.
AGTCTTATGTGGGATGTGAACTCACGGCCCTGGGATCAAGATCTGAGCTGAAGGCAGATGCTTAACCCACTGAGCCACCCAGGCGCCCCTGTTGTTTTGTTTTATTTTGTTTTGTTTTTTTTAACATACTGTTTAAGAGGAAAAGAGATAAAGGGAAGAAAAAACATAGAAGGGGGAAAGTTTATGATGCTTTGGGGTTCTGAAGTGTAGACCAGTCTGACTGGATGGAGTAGGAGGTTCATTTCAAAGGCAAGAGAGAAAAGACTGGACAAGTGACTTTGTTTTTGTGGAGCCCCTTGAATTAAGATATCAGGGCTTTCGGCAGTGAGGTGCCACTCCTAGATTTTTAATAAATTAGTGAAATGGATCTTATTCTAGCATTAATATTCAATAAACATTTGTTGGATATATATTTGCTAAACTCCCTGAGGCCCTGTGTTTAAAACCTCTGTAACATGTGATTCATTCCTATCTTCAAGAATTAGGGAAGACATTAGGGGTGTCTGGGTGGCTCAGTCAGTTAACCAGGTTGTGATCTCGGGGTCCTGGGATGGAGCCTGGCATCAGGCTCCCTGCTCAGCAGGGAGTCTACTTGTCCCTCTCCCTCTGCTGCTCCCCACAGCTCATGAGAGTGCATGTGGACACTCTCTCTCTCTCTCAAATAAATAAATAAAATCTTAAAAAAAAAAGAATTAGGGAAGATATTAAATAAACAAATACAATACAGTTTAATAAAGCTTTAGTTATTTTAGAGGGAAAGAGAGAGCATGAGCTTAGAGGGGAAGGACAGAGGGAGAGGGAAAGAGACAGAAGCAGACTCCCCCTGAGCAAGGAACCCCACCAGGACTCCATCCCAGGACTCTGAGATGATGACCCAAGCCAAAACCACAAGTCCAAAGCTCAACTGACAGAGCCACCCAGATGCCCCAACAATACAGTTGAAGCTACATTAGAAGTATGTAAATGGTAAATATTAAATTTTGTCCAGAGATGAAGTTAGTGGAGATTTTCAAAAAAGTAGCCTGAGCCATATCTTTAATAATATGTATTTCTTTACATTCGAAAGGAAATTCGCACTCGTTATATGCCTTCTAAATGCCTTCAGCTTTTTTTTTTTTTAAAGATTTTATTCATTTATTTGACAGAGAGAGAGAGCTCACAAGTAGGCAGAGAGGCAGGCAGAGAGAGAGGGGCAAGCAGGCTCCCTGCTTAGGAGAGAGCCGATGCAGGGCTCTATCCCAGGACCCTGAGATCATGACCTGAGCCGAAGGCAGAAGCTTTAACCCACTGAGCCACCCAGGCGCCCCTAAATGCCTTCGGTTTTAAATACCATTTTTCACTGTTCTCTTTCTCCAAAAGTCAATTTTCTAAGTCCTTTTCTTCTCTGATCCCTTACTCAGAAAGCAAAATCCTAGCAAAAAGGGGTCTTAAAATTAATTGAAAAGATCTTTTGAGCCTAATTTTATAGAATATGTAAGATAAATGGGAGAGGCATTCTTCATGGAGGGAATAAAATGTGCAAAGGTGTCAAAGAGGGAAAGGATATGTGTGTTTGGGAAGACAACTGCAATTGAACAGCAGCATGCTGTAGTGATTAAAGCACATGCTTTGGAGGAAAATTTAACTTTGGAGGTTGGCTCTGCCTCATACTGGCTTTGTGACTTTGGGCAACTTGTTTCTTTTTTCTTTTTCCTACATTTTATTTTTTTTTTACATAATTTCTACACCAAACATGGGGCTTGAACTTACAACCCAAGATCAAGAGTTGCATGCTCTACCAACTGAGCCAGCCAGGTGTCCCACTTTTTTTTTTTTCCCTAGATGGTAACTTATTTAAGTTCTTTAAGCTTTCATTTCCTTACTAACTGCCAGCTGTTACTATTACTCTGGTTTTTGTCCTTGATGCTTTTAGAAGATAAAGTAAGAAGAGAGAGCCACGAAAGACAAATCCGCCAAGCAAGTCAACAACCAGATCAGGAAGGCTTTGTGTTTTACCCTGGGAATAAAAGGATATCTATATATATATATATGTATATTTATGATTATATATGTGTATATATGTGTCATATATACACATATATGTATACATATATATGATTTTATTTATTTGAGAGAGAGAGAAACAGAGATAGCGAGAGAGAACATGAGTGGAGAAGAGAGGGAGAAGCAAGCTCCCCGTGGACCCTGGGATCATGACCTGAGCTGAAGGCAGACGCTTAACCAACTGAGCCACCCAGGCGCCCCAAGATATACATATTTTAAAAGGATCGCTCTGGCAGCAGTGGGGGCAAAAGGTCAAGGAGTGGGTAACATAAGACAGAGAGACCAGAACTTGGGCTCTGGCCATATAGATGGGAGGGTTGTGGTTCATAGGATGGAGATTAAAGATAACTTGACCCACTAGAATGGGAGAGGAGTTAGGTAATTGCTTCCATGAGGTTGTCATTAACCAAGATGGAAAAAGTGATTTGAGTAGGTTGATGTAGGGGTTCGTTTGGTTTGGGACATGTTGTATTTGGTGTACGGGGAGAAGTTGGTTAGTAAACGTTAGATACGCAATAATAACAAGACCTAAAATTTTATAATTACATGTGCCATGTAATATGCTCAGTGCTTTACAAGCACTTTACTTAACTCTCACAGCAGTACTCTGAGGTAGGTCTAACTATTCTCCTCATTGGAAAAATTACCAAAGTGTGGCACAGATGCCTTAACTTATTCAAGGTTGTAGCTGGTACATGGAGTGACTAGGATATAAGTCTGGGACTTGGGACACAAGTATAGGAAAAGTGCTGACTGTTTGCAGGCACTGGGGTAGAATTGAGAACAAGAGAGATCTAGGCTTTGTTTTAATGGAGCTTACAGCCTAGTGAGTCATAGATGTTTGAGAGTAGTAAAACTAATCATGCAAGTGAAGAATTATAAGACAAGAGAGTCAAGGATAAAAACCCGAGGAACACCAATATTTAGAGGATGAAGAAAAGAAAAAGCCCCAGGGAAGAGATACAGAAGGAGGCACAGTTAAAAGTAGGGAGGAAAATGAGGAAAATGAGCAAGGTCTTGAAAAACTGGAGGAGGGAATCTTGAGGAGGTCTAGTTAGATAAGGATTGTGGGTATACAGTGGCATCAATAACTAACAGATCTTTGATGACGTTGGCAAGAGAAGCTTCTTAGGGATGCTAGGGGCGAAAGCAAATTGCAGTGCATTGAGTGAGGACCAATGGTGAGAGACCATTGTAGTGCAATGCTCTCCACTAGGAGACTGGAGTGAGATGGATTAGAAGTCCTGCATTAGCGTAAGCAAGAGAAATTGTGTGAGTTGGAGTGACAGTAGTGGGAAGGGAAAGATTAAAGGCACAAGAAACATTTTTAGGGGAAGAATTAACACGTGGTGACTGGTTATGAATAGACAGGGGAAGAAGAGTCTATGATGATTCCACTCTCCATGTCAGGTTACTGGGAGAGTGATGGTGCTGTTATTAGAGATAGGAAGTTAAACATATTGAATTTGGCATGACAGTGAGATATCCAGAAAGCAGTTTATTAGGAATTGGAAATTTAAAATGTGAATGTTGAAACGTTTACCAGGATTGGCTTAAGTTGTGCAACAAACATTTTTGTGTAGATTACTTGTGTAATATTCTGTATACAAGCATATACTTACTAGCTGAATTTCTCATTATTGCGGCATGAGGATAACTTTCATTACACTGGCAGATCAAAGCTGTGTATTGTTGCTAAGGAAATAATCCTATTAATTGCTGCTTTTGAAAGGATGTTTGAGTATTCATGAAAGCATGGTGATATTTATATATTTTTACTAAACAAGCACATAGCAATTATTACCTGCCACTTTACAATGTTAACTAATTTAAATTTAATCATCAAAACAATTCCACGAGGCAAATATTTTATCATTCTTATCTTATAAAGAAATATTGAGGTTAGAAAGGTGAAATGATTTGGCCAAAGCTACACAGCTTATACACGGGAGAGCTGGGAGCCAAACCCATGTAGTCTATGATGGTATAAATCATCAGTTTCCCATACATCTGCAAAATCCCCAGAATGTGGTAAGTTAAAATTTCAAACAAAATAGCAGTCCTAACTTGTGACATTTTAATACCATCCATTATGAAGCTGGTATGTTATATATTTATGTTTTAAAATAAAAAGGTGGGGTGCCTGGCTGGCCAAGTTGGTGGGGTATGCAACTCTTGATCTCTGGGTTGTGGGTTCAAGCCCCAGGTTGGCTGTAGAGATTACTTCAAAAAATCTTTAAAAAGTAAAATAAAATAAAAAATAAAATCTTAAGTGTAATTTTCAGTCATCACCTTGGTAATGCAAAAGATGATTTTGGATTTTTTCTAGTTGAATTTTTATTTATTTATTTATTTATTTATTTATTTATTTATTTATTAAAAAAAAGATTTTATTTATTTGAGAGAGAGTTTTATTTATTTGAGAGAGAGATCACGTGCAGGGCGGAAGGGTAGAAGGAGAAGAAGAGTCCCCACCGAGCAGGAAGTCTGATGCAGGACTCGATCCCAGAATCCTGGGATCATGACCTGAGCCAAAGGCAGGTGCTTAATTGACTGAGCTGCCGAGGGGCCCTCCACTTGAATTTATAGAGAAAGTGTCACTTGCCTCTAACCATTACAAATAAATCAATTTAAAATATAATTATAAAAATTAATTAATTATATAAAATTACTGTGCTACACAAAACATGCCACAAGATAGTCTAATAGCTAGAAATAAAAATATAATTTGTTGACACCACCACCAAAAGAGAATAGTAACAAGCGCAGGTGATAGGCAATGTAACGTTGGCATATAACTCTTTCTTTTAAGAAAGGAAAAAAAAAAGTCATGAGACTCTGCCATCGTTTAAGAATCCCATACATCTCATTATAAATGGATGCTTTTAATGATGGTTTTGGTACTACTGACTGTATTTTTGAGCTTATTAATGTTGGAGCAAAATATAATAATTCATTTGTCAAACTGACAAAGAAGCATACTCTTGACTTATGTAAAGGGTAATAAATTTAAAGAATAGAAAGAATAAAAAGTATAGGGATTCCTATCTATTATTAGTAATGATGCTATTAATACTTATATTCTCTAATTCAGCCTGTTCAAACAGGATGCCAAATAGATAAAGAATATCTAGTTAAATGCCACCAGGAAGTTCTAGTTAGTGAAATACAAGGTTTTTTTCTCCCTTATTTGCCATATGAGTATGTTCTGGAAGTAGATAGTGGTAATGGTTGTACAGCAATGTGCATTTACTTAATGCCACTGACTTGTGTACTTTTATTTATTTAATTTCATTTTTTTCCAGCTTGATCAAGATATAACCAACATAGGGGCGCCTGGGTGGCTCAGCAGGTTAAAGCCTCTGCTTTCGGCTCGGGTCATGATCTCAGGGTCCTGGGATCGAGCCCCGCATCGGGCTCTCTGCTCAGCAGGGAGCCTGCTTCCCCTCTCTCTCTGCCTGCCTCTCTGCCTACTTGTGATCTCTCTCTCTCTCTCTGTCAAATAAATAAATAAATAAATAAGAAAATTCTCCTTAAAAAAAAAAAAAAGATATAACCAACATATAACACCGTATAAGTTTAAGGTACATAATGTGTTGATTTGATACACATATACTGCAAAATGATTATCACAGTGGGATTAGTTAACACCTCCATAACCTCACATAATTATCATTTCTTTTTTGTGCTGATAACATTTAAAGTCCACTCTCTTAGCAACTTTCAAGTATATAATACAGTTATTAACTATAGTCACCATGCTGTTCACTAAAGCTCCAGAACTTATTCCTCTTATAACTGGAAGTTTATACCTTTTGACCAACATTTCCCTCCCGCACACCTCAGCCCCTGGTAACCATCATTTTATTCTTTTTTTAAGCTTTTGGCTTTTTTAGATTCCATCTATAAGCAAGATTACATGGTAACAGATCTCTGTCTGACTTATTTAGCATAATGCCCCCCGGTTTCACCCATGATGTGGCAAACCGCAAGATTTCCTTCTCTCTCATGGCTGAATAATATTCTGTTGTATATATTGACATACATATATATATGTATACACACACACACATCACATCTTCTTTATCCATTCATCCATGGAGGACACTTAACTTGTTTCCATGTTGTGGCTATTATGAATAATGCTGCAGTGAACATGGAGCGAAGATACCTCTTCAAGATCCTGATTTCATTTCCTTTGGATGTATACCCAGAAGTGAGGTTGCTGGATCATATGGTAGTTCTATTTTTAATTTTTTGAGGAACTTGCATACTATTTTCCACAGTGGCTGCACTAATTTACCTTCCTACCAACAGTGCATAAGAGTTCCCTTTTCTTCACATCCTTGCCAACACTTCTATCTCCTGTCTTTTTGATGATAACCATTCTAATAGTGAAGATTGTGGTTTGGATTTGCATTTTCTTGATGGTTAGTGTTATACTGTTGGACATTTGGATACCTTTCTTTGGAAAAGTGTCCAGCTCCTCTGCCTATTTCAAAAACATTCTTAAAATTTATTTTTTATTCGAGTATAATTAACATACAGCGTTATATTGGTTTCAGCTATACAATATAATGATTCAACAATTCTATACATTTCTAGTATAATTAGTGGGTCATATGGTAATTCTATTTTTAACTTTTTTTATCGATTTTAAAAATTTTTAAGTAATCTCTACAGCCAACATGGGGCTGGAACTTACAACCCCTAAGATCAAGAGCTGCATACTCTACTGACTGAACTAGCCAGGCACCCTGACTTTTAACTTTTTGAGGAATCTCCATACTGTTTTATGGAGTGCATACCAGTGCTGCACCAATTTGCATTCCCACCAACAGTGCAAAAGGGCTCCTTTTTCTCCACATCCTTACCAACAGTTGTTGTTTCTTAGGTTTTCTATTTGTATCATTCTTATATAAAGTGATTTTTCATTGTGGTTTTTATTTGCATTTCCCTGATGATTAGTGATGATGAGTAACTTTTCATGTGTTGGTTGGCCATTTGTATGTATTCTTTGGAAAAATGTCTATTCAGGTCCTCTGCCTATTTTTATTTTTATTTTTTTTTAAAATTTATTTATTTATTTGATAGAGAGAGAGCAAGAGAGGGAACACAAGCAGGGGGAATGGGAGAGGGAGAAGGAGGCTTCTCGCTGAGCAGGGAGCCCAGGGCTCCATCCCAGGACTCTGGGATCATGACCTGAGTGGAAGGCAGATGCTTAAGGACTGAGCCACCCAGATGCCCCCCTCTGCCTATTTTTAAATTGGATAGTTTGTTTCTTTGCTGTTGAGTTGTATAAGCTCTTTATATATTTTGGACACTAACCTCTTATCAGATATATGATTTACAAATATCTTCTCTCCTTGTTGCCTTTTCATTCTGCTGACGGTTTCTTTCCTTGTGCAGAAGCTTTCAGTTTGATGTAGTCCCACTTATTTGGCTTTTGTTGCTTGTGCTTTTAGTGTCATAAAAAAAAAATCATTGGCAAGACCAATGTCAAGGAGCTTTTCCTCAGTTTGCTACTGGAAGTGTTAAAATTTCAGGTCCTTTGTTTAAGTCTTTAATCCAGGAACACGAGTTTAAAGAACCAAAGTAAGTTACTAAGAAACCAAACATAAACGAAACATGAGCTTCAAAGAAGTTGGGGTGAAGATCAGAGAGTTCTCTTCAGAGCTGGGAAAAAGAGTGTTGTAAAGAAGGCATATTTTGGGCAAGAGATTTAGGACCGTATGGTTTAAACTGCGGGCATTTAGAACGGCCAAAGCCTGATCTGCGACAAATTTTTAAAGAATTCAGAAAAAAAATGCCACAGGATATGTCTTTCCTTTCTGGGTTTGAAGGTCTTTTCATCTGTTTTGATCACTGGTGGCTGTCACTTGTTGGGACTTTGCTTTCGTTTACTTGGTTTGCTGTCGTGCACCACAAGAGGCAGGAAAGGAATAAATAAAAAACCTCCCTTCCTTGTGAAGAAGAAGAAAACGGCCTCTTAACATCTTTCACTCTTCATTTTCGCCTTAGGGACGGTCCTCACCAGTAGCAAGAACTAGCGAGCCGGGGCTGCTCTGCGGAGATGCGCTCCGGTTTGGGGGCGGGACCAGGGGAAACCCCGCCTCCTGAGCCCAATCCCAGCTCTCCGCCGGCGGACAGGAAGCGGCGGCGGGCCTAGCAGCCGGGGAATCGGCCCCCGCGCGCATGCGCGCGCCCCTGGGGTGCCTGGGGGAGGGGGAGGGGCGGGAGGAAGGGGTGCGGCTGGGCCTGGCGGTTGGGCGCCGCGAATCACGTGGTGAGGAAGGAGGCGGAGGTCCGGGGCTCGGGGGAGGGAGGTAGAGAAGAGGGAAGGAGCGAGGGAAGGAACGCGGGGAAGGGAGGAAGGAAAAGAACGAGGGGGAGGGAGGTCCCTGTTTTGGAGGAGCTGGGAGCTTTGCCGGCCCCTGAAGTGGAGCGAGAGGGAGGTGCTTCGCCGTTTCTCCTGCCGGGGGAGGTCCCGGCTTCCCGTGGCGACTCCAGACCAAGCCCCTTCAGCTTCTCCCTCTGGATCGATGTGCTGCTGTTAACCCGTGAGGAGGCGGCGGCCGCGGAAGATGGTGTTGCTGAGAGTGTTAATTCTGCTCCTCTCCTGGGCGGCGGGGCTGGGAGGTGAGGCACGACCCCGAGCGCCGGGGACGCCTTGACCACGGCGGACCGCGCGGCAGCAGCGGCGGCCGGGTCGAGCGGAGCCCAGTCGCGCCGCGCGGCGGGCGCGTCAGTCAGCCCGGCCGGCCGGCGGCGCCACTCCGGCGCGCAGCGCTCCCGGCTCCCTATTGTCCCCCGCGCCCCGACCGCGTTCCCTTCCGTGGCGGGCCAAGGAGGCTCCGAGCCTCCGCCGAGGCCTTCCCCGCCCCCCACTGCCCCGGCGGTAGGGGAGGCGGGGGTCGCCTCCCAGAGAAGCAGTCGGGAGATCCGAGTTGCCGGGCGTGAGTCGTAGAGTCCAGGCCGGTGGCTCCATACCTCCAGCCTGCTCGCCGGGTGCCGGGACGGGCTGCCGCCGTGGGGCTGGCGGTCTTTACCTTCCTCCTTCCGCCCCCAGCTTCTGCCCGGTGGCGGATGCCGGAGTCCGCTCCACCGCGGGGAACCGCCGCGCAGGCTCGTGGGAAGTTGCAATGTGTGCTGCGGGGCTGATGTATTGTTCTTTACCGGGCGCGGCGATCCAGACTGACCCGGTTCTGCAGAGGGGCCGCCCGTGGAGGGGTAACAGTGGTCCTCTGCTTTTCTGAGAAGAGTCGCTTCCGCTCTCTATAGTGCCCTGCCCCTGCCCGAGTGTTTGGATAGAGCTCTCAGGAGGGTGTGTTTATGGTCAGTGAAAACATTCTGTTGCCCAGGGGAATGGGTTTGGTGGGAAGAAAGAGGTAAGCCGTTTCGGGACGTTCTTTGATCCGCTGTTTGGATTGCATCTCTTAGAGGGACAAGTCCCTGGGTGACCCAACTTGAGTTTTCCTGAGCTCTCAGGTGGAGTAGACGTACAGCGTAGTTAGTGGGTTGTCAGACGGTGGCAACTCCCCCACCCCGCAAATTGGAGTTAAATTTACTGTAAGCAGATAATTTTTTGATTACCCGGGTTTCGAAGACGATTTTTATGATCCTAGGACCAGCTGCATATTTTTTTGTACCAAGTGCTTTATTTTAGGTAAAGTTTTTGACTTGCCCGAAAGTATATTTAAAAACCTCAATGTATGTTTAAAATCATTGAATTGAAAAAATTACCGGAATGCTTCCTATGAGTACAGTCTAATTTGATAATTTAGAGAATACTGTATATTTTATGTAGTGTATTGTTTCTGTTCTTCTTTGTCACTTTAACTTATGATTGCAGAGCCAAGCGTATTTTTGTCCTGAGTTCTACTTAGTCCGAGAATGATGCTTTGTAGATAAACTTTTGTTGTAGTTTGTGGTGTTCATTTGCTAGATATACATTTTAGATTAAGAGTTTCTAGTAGATGTTTAGTTTTGAGAAGTATCATGTGCTAGAGACCCTTTATAAGGGCCTTTTTACAGCATTTGTATTTATGTTCAGAATGTGACTTCCAGCAAATCATTTCTTCTGCCTGTTACCACTATTTGTGATTATAGTCAGGTGTTAGACTCTTGATTTCTATGAGGTGGTACAAAGTAAGACAAACACACGAGTTACTGTAAATTACTGAGGAATGGTAGTATATAAAATGACCTTTGTTTTTAAGTGTGAAACAATAATATAAATTGGTGTAGCCTGATGGTTGAAGAAAAAGTAAATTAACAGCATAATTTTTACGTGTTAAGACCCTTGGTACACAAAAATCTAAATTCAGAACTCTGGAGTCATTTATAAAGTATCATTTTGCATTAAACATTAAAAGGCTACTTTTTAAAATTTTAATTGCTTTACATAATTTGGATTGATTTATTTAAAAGAAATATGTTAGCATTTAGATTATGGAAAAAAGTTCAATAGCTAACTTATCTTAGTATCTTGTCTCAGATATAAAAGGCTACTTTTTGATGTTTAAGCAGAACTTTTCAAAAAAGACACTAAAACTTTCATTTTAAAATTAGCATCAAGATCGTAGCCTTTGGGTATATGGAGATATTTGTAATTTTATTGTAATATATACTATTTTTAAATATGAGTCTGAACTATTTGTATTTATGGTCAAGTTTGTAAGAAGTTTATGATGATGATAGAATAGAATACACTCAAATTGAATATAATTTGTTTTAGCATATGAAAGAAATGAATATGTTTATGTAGATGAGGAGAAGTTGTAGTGAAAATATGGATTTAACTTTAAAGTATAGATCATTTTTATGTACTTAATTAATGATTCTGTTGCTTCCCCATTCTGATTTGTCAATTTGATTTTTCTTGCTTTTAATATGATGAGTGGGAAGTTGGAAGAGAGAATGAAAGTGTTTAGAATCCTAAAACTTAACATTTCCTAGTGCTGTTCATTTCTAGCACATGCCCCAGTCTTTTATACATGTGGGAAGATACCATAAAATTTGCAGAGTTCAATAAGTGTTTATATAGATATGCACTCAAATGTATACATAAAGTTGCTTTTCTTTATTATTTGTAACATATACATTAGAAATTTATTGGAATTTCTAAATATTTGTGTTTCAAATTTCAAAATATTTGTATTTTGAATATTTTGGGAGTTGTCTTTTCTCTTTTGAAAAATTAATTGATATGTTTGAGAGGGCAAAAGATATTTTAGCTCTAGTAGTAAATTTAATCCAAAAGTACTTTGGTTTGATGAAATCACACATAAAATGAAGTTTAGAGTATGGCATGCTTTTTATGTTTAAAAGTCTGGCATAAATCCTTTGTTTTGTACCATGCATTCTTTAGAAATAAATTTTCTGGAAGTTTGGCCAAAAGTATTAAAAGTATCAAACCTTAAGGTTAAACGATTTCTCTCACTTCTACCAGCAAATAAGGGTCTATGAATTTGATAAGAGAGACAGATTTGTCTTTAAGGCATTCTGCCTGTTCATCTTTTTAATTTGAGATCGATAATCTAGTTAGCTGTATTATTTTAAGGCCCATTCAAGCCATCCCCTAAAGATAAACTCTATCTTTTCTGTATACACAGAACCTCTCTGAGTAGCAGGCGTTGAGGGAGGGAAATGGGCATAGCAGACATCTCTGTTTTCTGATGTTTGTTTTTTTTATAACTTGTTTAAGATCTTCAAGGGTGTTTATTTATTACCTGATCTCTTAAATTTTCCAAGGACTTGCAGGGTTAAGGAGGGGGAGTAAGGGACGTTTCTGTGATGTCTATTGTGTTTCTGATACTGTGTTAGGAGTTTCACTTTTCAGCATTTCTAAGAGAGTGGTGGTATTTTACAGTTGAAGAAATAGGCTTGAAGAAATAATTTCTTTAGCATTATTCACCTGCTAAGTGGTAAATTAGACATTCAAACCCAGGCCAGCTTGACCTCAAGGCCTGAATTTTTTACCCATTGCCCCCTCATAACCTTTTTGAAAGCAGTTTTCACACATTAGCTTAAAGGTAGCCCCTGGACTGAACCATCTTAGAGATGTGTTTTGTTTGAGTCACAGTGTCTTTAGGTTTCAACTAGATATCAACGTTGAAAAATTGGGAAATTCCTCAAGGAAATTAATAGATTTCTAGATTTTTTTTTAAAGAATTGGAAACCCAGGCTCTTGTGGGCTGCATTCCCATTGTCTATATCAGAGTGGTAGAGCAGTAGCTGTCCTCTTTAGACTGGGCATGTGCTTACCAGTCACTGCAGTTACTATCATTCCTACTGGTAATATACTTGGCCCGCTTCACTCATTTTTGACACCTGTGTGGATCCTGTATGTTATTTGCATTTCTGCCTCGGCTTCATCCTGCATAGATGAATCGATTCTTTTAAAAATGTTTTTTTGTCGGGGCGCCTGGGTGGCTCAGTGGGTTGAAGCCTCTGCCTTCGGCTCAGGTCATGATCTCAGGGTCCTGGGTTTGAGCCCCGCATCGGGCTCTCTGCTCAGCGGGGAGCCTGCTTCCCCTCTCTCTCTGCCTGCCTTTCTGCCTACTTGTGATCTCTCTCTCTGTCAAATAAATAAATAGAATCTTTAAAAAAAAAAAAAAAGAAAGTTCTCTTTAAAAAAAAATGTTTTTTTGTCTTTGACATCTTATCCAACTTCTAATATGTTTTTTAATTCTTTATTTTTACAGTAGTCTTTTTTTTTTTTTTAAGATTTTATTTATTTATTTGACAGAGAGAGACAGCGAGAGAGGTAACATAAACAGGGGGAATGGGAGAGGGAGAAGCAAGCTTCCCGCTGAGCAGGGAGCCGGATGCGGGGCTCAATCCCAGGCCCGTGGTACCATGACCCAAGTGGAAGGCACACGCTTAACAACTGAGCCACCCAGGAGCCTCTATTTTTACAGTAGTCTTAAAACTTTTTTTTAAAAGATTTTATTTATTTATTTGACAGAGAGAAAGAGATCACAAGTAGGCAGAGAGGCAGGCTGAGGAAGAGGGGGAAGCAGGCTCCCTGCCGAGCAGAGCCCGAAGTGGGGCTTGATCCCAGGACCCTGAGATCAGGACCTGAGCCAAAGGCAGAGGATTAACCCACTGAGCCACCCAGGAGCCCCTTAAAACTTTGTTAAAAGCTGTGGCATACATTATTCTTTTTATTTAGCATAAGATTATTAAATATTTTAAAAAATCTTATTTACATAATAACAATTTGAAGGTCTTAAAAGAATGATAGTTCTAATTTTTCGAAATCACTTTATCTCAATGAGCAAATAAGAAACCGTTTCTTTTTCTACTTGGATGAAACTCACAGAAAAAAACAGTTGAGGGTCATGCAAGTAAAAACTTAGGCTTATTTTCTTTTAAGATCTTAAAAGAGTATTTCCAACTTTTTGGTTAAAATTCCTGGCTTTCTTGCAAACCTTGAGGATATCACCTTTTTTTTTTTTTAAGATTTTATTTATTTGACAGAGAGAAAGAGATCACAAGTAGACAGAAAGGCAGGCAGAGAGAGAGGGGGAAGCAGGCTCCCTGCTGAGCAGATGCGGGGCTCGATCCCAGGACCCTGAGATCATGACATGAGCTGAAGGCAGAGGCTTAATCCACTGAGCCACTGAGCCACCCAGGCGCACCAGGATATCACCTTCTAATTAGTTGTTTCTAATATATTTTCTGTGGAGAAACTAATCATACTTGATACACTTGCATGCAAAGTGGAATAAATAAGCTGTGCATCTTTTATGGAATAAAGTACATGAACTTTAGATACATATATATTTTAAAATTTATTTTTTAAAGTGATGTGTTCAGTTTTAAAAAAAAGATTTTATTTGTTTACATGAGAGCACGCATAAGCGGGGGGTTGTGCGCCCTGGGGTTGGCAGGGGAAGGGGCAGAGGGAAAGCTGGCTACCTGCTGAGCAGGGAGCCAGAAATGGGGATTGATCCCAGGACCCCAAGATCATGACCCAAGCTGAAGGCAGATGCTTAACTGACTGAGCCACCCAGGTGCCCCTAAAAGTTTATTTTTAGTGTATATGTTTTGGCTTGTGGAGTTTAGTGTTGAGGTTCCCTGTTCTGAACAATTAGGATAATGTTGTACTGATGTATTTTGGTAGTTAAAATGAGGCAAGGTGGAATGGAGAGAAAAAACCTGATAGATAACCAGGAAGACACGCCAAATAAAATGCACACTCATTTCGTTGCAGGTAGATCATTTTCTAGATCTGAATCATGAGTGCTTTGGCTCCAAACTAGTATACTAGATTATTGATATTAAATATACCTTAAAATGTTCAATTGTAGTATCCTCTGCAGTACTGCAAATTGTAAGTTACAAAAAATATTCTCAGTATTTAAAGTAGCAGTTAGGTAAAAGGTAGATGACAGAGGCTCTGGATACTGTGATACTGTGTTTTATTGTTAGTTTGTAGTAAGGTAACTGTTGTGTGTTACAGATTTGGTGAGTTTGTGATTTGCATAAATTGTCTGTCTTTGAATTGTATCCCATTCTCATGGTTAGAAAACTTTTGCCAAAGTTGGAGGTATATTTTTGGGATGGCCTAACTTAAAATATATACGTGGAGTAACAAAAATGGAATTTGTGTGTGTGGAGAAGTTGTGGGGCAGGGCAGGTAGTCACTGAATATAGCTGCTAACACAAGTTTCCAGGAGAGGCCTGTGTTGTCACTAATTGGGGTAGACAAATTGTAAATACAAAGGCTGTGGACAGAAAAACACAGTGGTTTCAGATCTGAGCCCCAAGTCACAGGGCAGATGCTCCACATTCTAGGAGTTGATTTGCATTTGGTCTATTTGCACATGGGCAACTCTATGTAACATGCTTGGGTAAGGAGCCTCAGGTTTTGTGTGTGTGTGTGTGTGTGTGTGTGTGTGTGTGTGTGTGTGTGTGTTTTGGAGGAGTTGATTTATTTAACGATTGTTAGTGATTCTTCTAAGCAACTCTAAAATGCTTTTGTGAATAAAAATCCAGTAGTGGTAATTCTAACTAGTTTAACTGTTAATCTTTATACAGGGAAAAGAAAGCAATGTTAATAAGAATAAATGGGAAAACTGTAATAATCCTACCAGTTCAATTCCTATGAGGGCAGTAACATTGCTATCCAGCAGTGTGAAGGCTTTGCTTTGGTACTAGTGGGGAGAGTCCTGTCTCACTAGGTTGCAGGAAACAGCAATACTGAGAATAGTTCCTAGAGAACGTAGACTCCCTTTGATACTGGGTGAATTCATTCTGAAGCTATTACAATTCCAAGTAAACAGTGTGAGAACGTGTACAGCGAGAACATTGCTGTTTAGTCACCAGTTTATTGTATGTCTGTGGTTAGTAGGAGTCATGAAGCTATAGTCTTGAGTGAGAAGTAAAAAACACTGAGTTTGTCAGCGTAGACAGAAATGCCAAGATATAAAAATACAGTTCCAATTATGTATTGTAGTTGCAGTTGAAATGAGGATTTATTTCCCCAGTTGGGGAAAGCTTTTTGAGAAAAGTGAATGGCATAATAGTCTAGTAAGGTGCTTGTAGGTTTTCTTTCCTGGAATGGAGAGTCCATGGCAGGAAATAAGAAGCGGTAACTGGGCCACAATAGGCAGGACTCCAAATATTCATATTCTAGACCATTATAACTGCAAGGTAGAGTGTTATGGAATATTGGTTGGAGTCCATGTAGAGGAGTTAGAATATGATACAGTAAGGGATAAATTAGTTCCTTGATGAATTGTGTGTTTGAGTTCTGTATTAGAGTAGCAATTGTAGAAATAAATAAGGATAGAAAAGAAATCTCATGGAAGAAAAACTGATAAAACTTGGCAGAAGTTTAACATGAAGCTAATAAAATTTATTGAAGGCTCACTCTGTGTGGAATTTAGATCTCAGAAGCTGTTGCATTGGAGAGAGTGTGTTTTCATCAAACTTAGAGAACTTCAGTCTTTGAAGTTGAAATTCAAAGTTTGGGATGAAATAGTTGAAATAGTTTGGGATGTGTGTCATAGTCTGGGATTTTATCTGACTTGCAATCAAATATTTTTGTTGGGTATTGGTTAAAACTTTGCATAGTCTTTCAGAAATATTTGGCTCGACATTTGGGAAGCACTGCTCCAGAGTTGTGAGGTAGAAGTTTGGTGAATTTGGTGTGGAGGGGAGATGTTAGTTTTTGTTTTTTTTTTTTAAGTAGGTTCCACATCCAGTGTGGAGCCCAGTGCGAGGCTTGAACTCATGACCTGGAGATCAAGACATGAGCTGAGATCAAGAGTCAGATGCTTAACCAACTGAGCCACCCAGGTGCCCGGGAGAGGTTAGAATTAAAGATACATTAACAAATATATTCTTGCAGGTATATATTTGTTATAAAGTTGGAATTAGGCTCTTTGGCAAATGCACATATATGATTTTCAGAGCAGAATTTTCTATCCGTCTTTTCTTGCATGGATGATGGCATGGGATACAATACACATATTTGAACTTTGTATTTAGTTTTCATAAGAATACAGATAGAATCCTATACTTATGAACTGAATGGGATATTAATATTCCATCTCTTTTCCTAAGAATTAATTGGGATAAGTTTGTAAAAAATACTGGACACTGTAAAATGTTATACAAATATTATAAAAATTATGTTGTTTCCAGGCCTACTTTCATTTGGAATCTATTAGTTTCAAAATATAGATGGATGAAATGCATTTCTAGAAGTTGAAATGCTAGAAAGTTGATACCAAGCATTAGAAAATAGAGTTTAAGAAAATCCATAATTCCTTCTCCACAATTTTATCACTTTTTAATATTAATCACTCAATTTTTAAAATACTTATTATTAACAATTTGCACAGTAATATTTATGCAGTTTTGTATCCTTCAAAAAATTAATGTGTAGCTAAAGCGTATATGCAGAGCATACACTGAAATATTTAGGTCTAGAGACAGTTTTCGTTGTCATACCTGGAGGGCTGCTCCTGGCATCTAGTGGGTAGAGGCCAGAGATGCTGCTAAACATCTTACAATGCACAGGACAGTCCCCCACAACAAAGAATTGTCTGGCCAAAATGTTAGTGCTGAGAGTGAGAAACCCTGCTCCAGAGGAAATTTGAGTCTTTTTTACCTTTATTTATTTTTTTAAATTTGTGATAGCTTGCTGTCTTAATTGATTACTCAAGTTTCATAAGCGTCCATATTTCTATCCTGTTAATACCTTTTTCTCCTAGTGTTCTATGTGCTGTAGCTCTGAAAAATTTACTCTATCATTTAACCTTCTAGCAGTTCCCATTCTTCATCTTCCAGTTTGTGGCTGGGAAGTAAATCTGATTATGTTAATTTATAATAGCAATTGAATGACTGAGAACTCATGAGGATTATTTAAAAACCAAACCAAACCAGTTGCTTGTTAACCCAGAAGAGCCATAGGGTAGTAGGATTTTAGTTTCTTTGGGGTAGTTTTGAGGGACTCAGCCAGCAGCTTCTGCAATTCTATCTTCAGAATTAGTTCTACTCAGTTTCAACTTTTCACAAAATATTTACTTCAAAATTTTAATGCATACGTTCTCAAAGACTTTCATATCTTTTTTTATAACTGTTCTCCCTTCCTCTTATTATCATCACTAACACCTTTGGCAGAATTGGTTTTTTTTTTTTTTTTAAGATTTTATTTATTTATTTGACAGACAGAGATCACAAGTAGGCAGAGAGGCAGGCAGAGAGAGAGAGGAGGAAGCAGACTCTGCTGAGCAGAGAGCCCGATGCGGGGCTTGATCCCAGGACCCTGAGATCATGACCTGAGCCGAAGGCAGAGGCTTAACCCACTGAGCCACCCAGGCGCCCCATGGCAGAATTGTTTTATTTGCACACCCAAATTTCCTGGAAGGAGGTAAAGGTAGATGCTTTGGGGCTTCATACGGGAGAAGGGTGAAGTAATGAGAGTGGGCTTAGGATGAAATGTGGATGTGGGGTAGGTATACACCAACAGGGGAGTTGTGGCTGAATCTAGTGTGTGTGTGTGTGTGTGTGTGTGTGTGTGTGTGTGTGTGTGTGTGTGTGTGTGTGTGTGTGTGTTTTACTTAGGTAGGTTGAAAGTCACAGTCCCTTACATGGGTTACTGTCTATACTTGTGTCTGCATTTATTGAAATGGTATAAAGGCATTTCAAATGAGCCTAGAAATCTAAATATGTACATGTTCCATTTTTGAATTTGTAAGTTGTATTTCATACATTAGTGGTAGAAATTTAATACATTCAGTATGTTTTAATCATTGATGTTTCGTGCTCTTTGTGATTTAGTTTATAATTAAAAAAAAAGCTATTTATTTTAACTTCTGAGCCAGCTACCTTTATGATTTTTAATTTTTAGAAACCAGCTTATCTCAAAAAGTGGGTGTGTTGAAATATGCTTATAATTGTAGGACATACCCTACTGTCTTGAACTTTCATTGAAACTGTTAGGTATAGGTATTTGCTTGTAGAAAATGTTCTGACTCATTTCTAGTGAAGAAATTCATACTGTGGTTTAAGTTTGAGATCACATTGTAGAAGTAACTTTTTCTTTTTCTTTTTTAAGATTTTATTTATTTACTTGACAGAGAGCTCAAGCAGGGAGAGCTGCAGGCAGAGGGAGAGGGATGAGCAGGGAGCCCAGTGCAGGGCTGGATCCCAGGACCCTGGGATCATGACCCAAGCCGAAGGCAGAGGGTTAACTGAATGAGCCACCTAGGCCCCCCCCCCCCCAGAAGTAACTTTTCTAAGAGTACAATAAAGTTACTTACATATATTGCTGAAATATAAGACATGATAGTTCCTGGAAGTCTGCCTTTGTCATACAAGAGAACAATTTTGTTAGTGGTATTTAGTGCTTCAAGATCAGAGTGAATATATATCAAATATAAGAAGCATTGGTCAACACAGTGTGATGTCTAAGACATAGTTGATGACTCAAGTTTCTCAGGAAGGAAATACACTTTTATGTTGGGGAAAAATGTTCTTGGTACTTAATTTTAGAATTATACAAGTAAAAAGTCTGTTGAAAACAACTTGATTACAAGTAATTTTTCTGAGAAATGGAAATGTGCCAGCCTTAGCTTCTTACACATCCTCTTATTTATTATAATTGAGTTTTTCTGTAAATAGGAAGATCTATAATGTCAAAACATGTTTGCCGATTTTTCTGCCCCCATTCTTAAAATTGTAGAATAAAGTTTCTTTGATATAGGAAAAAAAGTTTAAGTACTTTTGCTATCCCGCACAAGGATGATGATATTGACCCACCATCAGCAAGATATATTCTGATTATTTTTTCATCTTTATGTTTTTTTATCTTTATGTTAATGAAATTTTCCTTCTATGTTTTTTGCCCTAATCTTATATATATATATATTTTTTTTAAGATTTTATTTATTTATTTGACAGAGAGAGAGAGAGATCACAAGTAGGCAGAGAGAGAGGGGGAAGTAGACTCCCTGTGGAGCAGAGAGCTGGATGCGGGGGTTTAATCCCAGGACCCTGAGATCATAACCCAAGCCGAAGGCAGAAGCTTTAACCCACTGAGCCACCCAGGCGCCCCTGCCCTAATCTTATATTTAATTTAGATTGGAACAGAAGATTGTAGGCTTTGGATTCAGAAGCTGGGAAGGAAGCTTTTGTTTGCAGCATTCCTAGAAAAGTAAGATGCTACCTACCAATGAAATATGGAAAATATTCATAATGTCTAGCGTTCATAGAATACTTATTATATGCCAGGCACTGTTCTTCGGGGATTTTGTTGTATTAACCCAATTTTACAACATCTCTGTAAGATAGGTTCTGTAATTTTCTTTCTTTTCTTTTTTTTTTTTTTTTAAATTTTATTTATTTATTTGACAGAGAGATAGAGAGCACAAGTAGGCAGAGCAGCAGGCAGAGGGAGAGGGAGAATCAGGTTCCCCGTTGAGCAGGGAGCCCGATGTGGGGCTCGATCCCAGGACCCTGAGATCATGACCCAAGCCGAAGGCAGATGCTTAACGACTGAGCCACCTAGGTGCCCCAGTTCTGTTATTTTCATTTCACAAATGTGGGAGCAGGATCAGGGAGAATAACTTCTTCAATGTCAGAGAAGTCATATAGCTATTTGGGAAAACCAGAATTTGAATCTGGTCAGTCTGGCTCCAGAATTCATGCTCTTAAGCACTATATTGCCTCTAAGAAACATACCTCATGCTTTGAAAGGCATTGTATAGTGAGATTGTTAGATTCTGCCTTTGTACAAAGATTGAATTACTTTGCCGTCGGTTTAGACTCTTTATACTTACAATATTTGAGCCATTTGGCTTTTGGTCAGTCAAGTGTTTTTTTTGTTGTTGTTTTGTTTTCTTTACATTAGAAAATGTAAGAGGAAAGCACCTTATAGGACATTTTATTCATAATACCATATCAATTTTGTCATAAATTTGTGTATTTCATTTTTTAAAAGCCTGAGGATACACAATAAATCTCTGAATGGTAAGATATAAGTTATGTGTTTATGCAGTAATCAGGAAACAAATATTTTTTTAAAGTAGATTACCTTTAGTAAAAACCAGTGTCCAAAGTCATCAGACTTTGAAAAAAGTTACAGGAAGTAAAAATGCTATTCTCAAACTGTAAAAAGGGAGATACTTTCTAAGTTCTGCAGTGGCAAGGAGACCAAGTTATGTTTTTTTCTGCTTTTTAGAACTTGCTGGCCATTTTTTTACTACTCTTGCAAGCAGGTGGTTTTCTGGTATTGCTTTACTTCTCCAGTTTTCTTTTTTAATAAGTTTTGAAAATTGGTTGTGTTTTTCCATTTAATAGATCCAATCCAGTTATCCTTTACCAATTTTACACATAGGCATTTACTCAATATATACTATATTTTTTCCTAACTTTGTATCTTAAAAGCTTCTATACTTTCTGAGAGGTTGGAAGCATATATAGTCCAATTAACATTTGTGTACCTTTTTTTTTTCTTAAGATTTTATTTATTTGACAGAGAGAGACAGTGAGAGAGGGAACATAAGCAGGAGGAGTGGGAGAGGGAGAAGCAGGCTTCCCGCTGAGCAGGGAGCTCGATGCAGGGCCTGATCCCAGCACCCTGGGATCATGACCTGAGCCAAAGGCAGATGCTTAATGACTGAGCCACCGAGGTGCCCCAACATTTGTATACCTTTGATCTAAATTTATTAATGTTATCTATTGCCATGCTTGCTTTATCACTCATTTAAAGAATACTAGAAAAATATGTGTTTATTTATATACTTTTTTCCTCTGAACCATTTGAAAGTAAGTTGTACCACTAAAGACTTCGTTATGTGTCTCATGAAATTAATGACATTGTCTTGCATAACTAATAAGATAACTTTCTTTAAAGTTAAAAAAAAAAAAAGATAACTTTCTCTTTTTAAGTGTGGGGAGGTTCAAATTTCCCATGAAGCTTCTAAGTACTAGGCACTGTGTGAATTTATTACATGCTTTCTGAGGGTCAGATTTCTGTCAACTACAACTAAGAAACAGAAAGTAAAATGTTTTTGGGATGCTTTTATGTATGGGTAAAATAAAGTAATAGTAGAGAAAGGAGGAGACATTGATAGAATACTGCAGGATGGAACTATTTTTGTAGGAACAATGGCACAATAACATAATAGCCTATAGGTTATCACATTATTTTGAGGACGTCTTAGGATAAAGATGTTAATAAGGATGAGTCTGGCTCAAGAAGATGTTAAAGTAGAGGGAAAAATTAATAATGGTTCAAATGAAAAGATACCTGGACATAGATAAACTTCAGTTCTTTAGAAATTTTCCTCAGTGGAAGCTGTCATTTTCCACTGATGTCAGATTACTAACATCTTACTTGTACTTTAGGTTAAATGTATTTTATTTTCATCATCGTGAGATAACAGATCTGTTTCTCCATTGCTAAGGACTTTACATGAGAACATCGTTAGTGAGTATTCTATTCTTATTAGAAGGAGTAAAAAGGTGTAACAGATTGCCATCCTTTGAGTCCTCGTTAACCTTCCTGTCTTTCATTTTGTCCCTCATGGGTATTATATCAGAGTGATTAAAAAAAAAAAAAAAAACTCCAGGTCTGTATTCACAGGCAACAACAGAACTTTAGTTCTTTTTCATTACTGGTTTGTTTTTTACTCACAGATTTGTTGGCTGTGTTTCTTTTTGTACAATTCTGTTTCCTGTAAATAGAGGATTTAACTTAGAGGAAGAAAATAGTCTATTATGGGCCACAAATCACATGTAAATTTAAATTGCAATAGACCTTTGGAAGAAGTAGTTTCTGTTCCTGGATTTACTTATTAGTTGCTTCAAATAACCCCTAATATAGTGATGACCTCTCCATATTTATT
The DNA here is from genome assembly GCA_028534135.1 of Potos flavus. Lineage (NCBI taxonomy): Eukaryota > Metazoa > Chordata > Mammalia > Carnivora > Procyonidae > Potos > Potos flavus. Next base: position 38,930,350 of record CM052896.1, read on the forward strand.
TGTATCTCTAGCCCAGACCTCTCCCTTGATTTCCAGCCTCCTGTATCCCAGCTATATATTGGGTTAAGTGTCTAGTGGGCCTCTCAAACTTAACATGTCCAAAACCAAACCTCTGATTCTCCTCACCTCCCGCCTTTTGTAGACTTTCCCATCTCACAAATGGGAACTCTTGTTAGTTGCTCAGGCCAAAAACTTTGAGTTATCCTTTATTCTTCTTTCTCTTACCCTCTGCATGCAGTCCATCAGCGAATCCTTTCAGCTCCTTCTGCAAAGTATGTGCAGACTTTGAATACTTCTCACTAGTTCCACCCCTGCTGCCCTGATTGACACAAGCCAACATCCATCTCACTTTAATTACTGTAAACCCTGCTAACTGTTCTCTTGTTCTCCCAGTCTTTTTTCAACATAGCAGTCAATGTGATCCTGTTCAAAAGGTACTCCTTTTGTCAAAACCATCCACTGGCAAATTGTATACTTTAAAATGTTTCAAATGGTGAGTTTTATGTTATGTGAATTGCACCTCAAAAAAAGCAATAGCAAAATAAATAAATTAAAAAAACCCCATTCAGTGGCTTACTATTTTATGTAAAAGCCAGAGTCCTAACTGGCTTGTGAGGCCCTACGTGATGTACATTGTATGCTTATGTCCCCTACAGTATCTGTACAGTTCTCCCTCTTGTTTGTTTCTGCTCCAGCTACACAGAACTCTGTAAAAAATGCCAAGTTTGTTCCTGTCTCAGGGTCTTTGTCCTTGCTGGTCCTTTTACATGCAACACTTTCCTTCTAGATTGCTGTATTATCTGTCCTCTTTGTTTTTCATTTTTAAATTAAAACGTTTTTTTTTTAAAATAGTGGTGAAATACACATAACATAAAATTTACCATCGTGACCATTTTGTGCAGTTCAGTAGCAGTTAAGTATAATAGTCCCGCCTTAACCATGGTTTCACTTTCCGTAGTTTCAATTACCTAAGATAGCCCCAGTTTATAAGTAGATGATCCTCCTGACTTAGTGTCAGAAGGTCAGTATTAGCCTAACTGTGTCACAATGCCTGTGTCATTCACCTCACATTATCTCATTGCTTAGGCATTTTATCATCTTGTAACATCACAAGAAGGAAGTGTAATTACCGTACAGTAAAATATTTTGAGAGATTGCATTCACATAACTTTTATTACAGTGTTCTAATTGTTCTGTTTTACTATTAGTAATTGTTGTTAATCTCTTATGATGCCTAATTTATCAGTTGAACTCTATCACAGGTATGTATGAAAGGAAAGACCAAATGTCTAGGGTTGGACATCTACTAGGGGTCTTGGAATGTATCCCTTTTAGATATAGGGAAGGGAAGGACTACTGTACACTTACGTTGTTGCACTTGGCTCTCTTTTAAGTCTTTGCTCAGATGTTAGTGAGGTCTCTTATTACTTCATATGAAAAGACCAACCCTTTCCTTGGCGTTCTATTTGCTTACCCAATGAATACACTCTTATAGCCATCTAAAGTTATTCACTTATTTTATTGTCCATCTTCCTTCTCTAGAATAAAGCTTCATGAGGTCAGTAACTATTTTGTCCACTGCTGTATTCCCAGCACCTGAAACAATGGCTAGGATATTAGTAAGTGCCCATTATATGTGTTAAGCGAATAGATGAATGAATATTGAACTAAATTTTATTTTTTGTGAATTATGTAGGAATCGTAACTTTCTCAATATGTCTGGAAAAAAGCCTTGAAAGCTTCTAATTAGTCTTTTTACTTAAATCGACTTTTTTTCCTTTAAAGATTTTATTTATTTATTCGACAGACAGCAAGAGAGGGAACACAAGCAGCGGGGGTGGGAGAGGGCGAAGCAGGCTTCCCACTCAGCAGGGAACCCAATGTGGGGCTTGATCCCAGGACCTTGGGATCATGACCTGAGCCAAAGGCAGACGCTTAATGACTGAGCCACCCAGGCGCCCCTTAAATTGACTTTAAAGTGGAATGAAACTACCATTTTTGTTAGTGTATTGGTTTTGCTCATTGAGCATTTTTATATGTTCTGTTAATTGAAAAACTAGGTAGGTTGAATGAGTTAGAATTTTCTCTGTAAAAACCAAGTTGCTTTTTCTCAACTAGTATGTGTTCCTATTTTAAAAAATGCTATTTTTTAAAAGAGTTTTTTTAAATTATTAATTATTTATTATTACTTAAAATAATCTCTGCACCCAGTGTGGGACTCAAACCCACAACCCTGAGATCAAGAGGCACATGCTCCACTGACTGAGCCAGCCAGGGCCCCCTCCAAAATGTTATTTTTTGAAAATTTACTTATTTAAGTAATCTCTACACCCAATGTGGGGCTTGGACTCATAAGCCCAAGATCAAGAGTTGCATCCTCTTTCAACTGAGCCAGCTAGGTGCCCCTAAAAAAATGTTATTTTTAAAGCTTCGAGCAGCTGTCATTCATTGCAAAGTTGGACCGCAAGGGGAAATGTAGAGTGTCTTCATGCTTATCTGATTATACTCAAAACTTAAAAACTTTATTGTTAGCTTGTTAACTTTATGTTAAGATGAAAATCTTTTAAAAAGATTTATTTATTTTATTTGAGAGATGGAGCATATGCACACAAGTAGGTAGAGGGGCAGAGGAAGAAAATCTTCAAGCGTACTCCCTGCTGAGCCTGGAGTCCCACACAGGGGCCTGATCCCGTGACCCATGAGATCATGACCTGAGCCAAAACCAACTGAGCCACCCAGGCGCCTGAAGATGAAACTTTTAAAAACCCATTTTCATTTTGGACTAAATTTAGAATCACAGAATGTTAGAGCTAGAGGGAGGTTTTATAGTCTTAGGTGGGTCACTTAACCTCTCTGTGCCTCATTTTAAGATTAAGTATACTTGTTCTTTACAGTTGTTATGAGTTTAATAAGATAATATTTAGACATAATTTACTGAGTTTTTACCTATTATGTACTTAGACTATTATATATATAGACTATAATATAGTCTAGGGACTATTCTAAGTATATATATATATACACACACTATTCTAGTATATGTATTACTGCATTTTTACCTATTATGTACTTGGACTATCATATATATATATGTATATATACACATATATATATATATAGACTATATATGCTATTCTAAGCCTTTTACCTAAATTAATTGGTTTAATTAATTAATTGTTTTAACCCATATAATAACACGTTAGGTACAGATACTGCTCTTTCACCTGTTTTACAGATGGGGAAACTGAGGGACAGAGAGATTAAGTAACTTTTCCAAGACCCCTTAATTAAGTAAGTGGCAAAGCTGGGATTCTAACTCATGAAATTTAGTTCTACTTACAAATAAAGATAATGCTTGGCTAAACTGTTAGAACCTGAAAGAAGATATGTTGCCCTGCCATGGTTATTGAAAAACTTTAGTTGCAACAGGAATATGAGAGTTATAATTGTCCAGAAAGTCATGCGGAGTAGTGATGAAAACTGCCTAGGTAATTACAGAGACAAGCATCTAAAATGCAGTTGTGGGATCAGTAGAAGATTTTTAACAAATTACTTGGTGAATAAACCTATAATAATTTTATTTTTAACCAATTGCATTTTGCAAATGCTAGGCTTGGTAGAAATTCCGGTACTTCTTGGTAAGTGTCATTAGACCACTTATTTTCTGATGATTGCTTTCTTCTATTATCAGCAAGATATAGGCTGCTTTCTTTATAAATATGAATGAAAATGGAAATTTCCATGAAACCTTGAGTGGATTCATTAATTTTTTTTTTAATTTAAATTTTGTTAGTTAACATGTACTATAATATTGATTTCTGGAATAGACTTCAGTGATTCATTAGTTACATTTAAGACCCATTGCTCATCAGAACATGTGTGCTCCTTAATACCCACCCCCCATCTAGCCCATCCCCCACCCACTTTCCTCAATGATCCCTCAGTTTGTTCTCTATAGTCACTTATAGCTTATTTCCCTCTCTTCCCACCCCCCATATGTTCATCTGTTTTCTTTCTTAAATTCCATATGAGTGAGATCATATGGTATTTGCCTTTCTCTGACTTATTTTGCTTAACATAATATACTCTTAGCTCCATCCATGTTGTTGCAAATGGCAAGATTTCTTCTTTTTGATGACTGAATAATACTCCATTGTATATATGTACATACCACATCTTTATCCATTCATCAATCGATGGACACTTGGGTTCTCTCCATAGTTTGACTATTATTAATGCTGCTATAGATTTTGGGGTGATGTAACCTTTCGGGGTTCATTCATTCTTAAAGCAAATATTTATTGAACACCCATTTTCTGTGTCACTCTGTTCTAGGCACTGAGGGTACATCACTGAACAAAACAGAGTCTTTTTTTTTTAAGATTTTATTTATTTGAGAGAGAGAGACAGAGAGAGAGAGAGCACAAGTGGGGAGGAGAAGGAGAAGTAGGCTCCCTGCTGAGTAGGGAGCCAGATGCGGGGCTCGATCCCAGGTCCCCAGGATCATGACCTGAGCCAAAGGCAGATGCCCAACTGACTGAGCCACCCAGGCGCCCCATAAAGTCCTTATTTTCATAGAATTTATATTCTGGTGGTGGAGGGATATATGTCAATACAAAGAAAATAAGTCAGGATATTATTATTTTTTTTAAGTTTTATTTGTTTAAGTAATCTCTATGCCCAGCATGGGGCTTGAACCTACAACCCCAAGATCAAGAGTCGCATGTTTTTCTGACTGAGCTAGCCAGGCAACCCTAAAGCAGGATATTAGAATGAGAATGGGACCTATGCTTTTAGATAGGGTGACCAAAGACAGCTTCTGAAGAAATTGAGTAGATACCTGAATAACGTGTGGTGTCCAGCCCTGCTTTGGGAGAAGATATTCTAGGCAGAGGGACAATAAGGAGACTAATGTCGCACATAGAATTAGGGGAGAGTGGTGAGACAGTTATGGGAGTAGAGTAGGGGAATGCAGTCCTTTATAAGGCTCATGTTCAGCCCTGTAAGTCATGGTTAGGGCTCTGAGCGTTTGGGAAACATTTGGACATTTTTGAGCAGAGGACAGACATGACATGACTTGACTTGAACAACATCACTCTGTCTGCTTTGTGAAAACTAGACTGTATAGTGGGGGCAAGTGTGGAAGCAAAGAAGTCAGTTATTTGTCATGATTTCTGATTGTCTAGAACCTTTTGAACCTTGCTGTGTTTGGCACTAATTTTCAGTCTTATGAATTCCATCTCCCTAATTCAGATACCCACCCTTTTTCATCTGCAGCTAGGACACAGGCATGTAAACTAGTCTTCTGAACTAGGCTCCTCTAATCAGATCCCTCACTGGAGACCTAGATTCCGAACTGAGCAGATATGTTTGCTTGCTGAAGTTTTGCTGATATTGTGCATTTTTCAGACAGTTTTTTAAATGTCTTTTATTATTTAATTTAATTTAATTTATTTTATTTTATTTTTTATTAACATATAATGTATTATTTGCCCCAGGGTACATGTCTGTGAATCATCAGGCTTACATATTCCACAGCACTCACCATAGCACATAACCTCCCCAATGTCCATAACCCAGCCACCCTATCCCTACCCTCCTACCCCCCAGCAACCCTCAGTTTGTTTCAGGAGATTGAGTCTCTTATGGTTTGTCTCCCTCCCGATCCCATCTTGTTTCACTTCTCCCCCACCACCCACGACTCCCCGTCCTGCCTCTCAAATTCTTCATATCAGAGAGATCATATGATAATTGTCTTTCTCTTATTGACTTATTTTGCTTAGCATAGTACCCTCTAGTTCCATCCACGTCATTGCAAATGGCAAGATTTCATTTTTCTTGATGGCTGCATAGTATTCCATTGTATATATATGCCACATCTTCTTTATCCATTCATCTGTGGATGGACATCTAGGTTCTTTCCATAGTTTGGCTATTGTGGACATTGTCGCTATAAACATTGGGGTGCACATGCCCCTTCGAATCACTACATTTGTATCTTTAGGGTAAATACCCAGTAGTGCGATTGCTGGGTCAAAGGGTAGCTCTATTTTCAACTTTTTGAGAAACCTCCATAGTGTTTGGATTCTACAGTGGCTGCACGAACTTGCATTCCCACCAACAGTGCAGGAGGGTTCCCCGTTATCCACATCCTCATCAACATCTGTCATTTCCTGACTTGTTACTTTTAGCCATTCTGACTGGTGTGAGGTGGTATCTCCCTGTGGTTTTGATTTGTGTTTCCTTGATACCGAGCGATGTTGAGCACTTTTTCATGTGTCTGTTGGCCATCTGGATGTCTTCTTTGCAGAAATGTCTGTTGATGTCTTCTGCCCATTTCTTGATTGGATTATTTGTTCTTTGGGTGTTGAGTTTGATAAGTTCTTTATAGATTTTGGATACTAGCCCTTTATCTGATATGTCATTTGCGAATATCTTCTCCCATTCTGTCGGTTGTCTTTTGGTTCTGTTGACTGTTTCCTTTGCTGCGCAAAAGCTTTTGATCTTGATGAAGTCCCAATAGTTCATTTTTACCCTTGCTTCCCTCGCCTTTGGCGATGTTTCTAGGAAGAAGTTGCTGCAGCTGAGGTCGAAGAGTTTGCTGCCTGTGTTCTCCTCAAGGATTTTGATGGATTCCTGTCTCACATTGAGGTCTTTCATCCATTTTGAGTCTATTTTTGTGTGTGGTGTAAGGAAATGGTCCAGTTTCATTTTTCTGCATGTGGCTGTCCAATTTTCCCAACACCATTTGTTGAAGAGACTGTCTTTTTTCCATTGGCCATTCTTTCCTGCTTTGTCGAAGATTAGTTGACCATAGAGTTGGGGGTCCATTTCTGGGCTCTCTATTCTGTTCCATTGAGCTATGTCAGACAGTTTTTTTTTTTTTTTTTTAAGATTTTATTTTTTAAAGTAATCTCTGCACCCAGTGTGGGGCTTGAACTTCAAATCCCGAGATCAAGGGTTGCATGTTGTACTGACTGAGCCAGCCAGGCTCCCTGACAGTTTTAACAGATTTTCAACTAGTTTTATGGTTGTGTCTCTTATAGAAAAGTGGCATAGGAGAGATAGGGCAGTGTTGGTGTTTTTAAAGGGATATTTTTGGGTTAGCTATGGGTTATGTCGCTGGCTTCTAGGGATACTTGGATAGTTCTGAAGACTATAATAAAGTGGGGAGGATTCCCACATTATTGTCAAGTGATAGAATATTACTTCAAGTGAGGATATTGTATGGGAAGTATGGGAATTGAATAAGATGATAATGGAGAATGCTTTAGTATTTATGGAAAAATTCATAGGTTCTAGGTGAAGTTTCTTATGTAGGATTTACATGTTGATTTGCAAAGAACACAAAATCTTGGGTTCTTCTTTATGTCTTGTGTTATTTTGCCTGATTTATGATTTCTCTTGGTTCAAGCTTGATATTACAGAAGCAGTGATATTGTTAGCACTAGGGCATATATATTTATGTACTGATGTAACCTGGGAGAGTAGCAGATAACAAGGATCAGAAGTAGAGTACAGGTGACTCTTGAACAGCCTGATTTAGAATGGCACAGGTTTACTTATATGCAGATTTTATTTGATAAATACAGTATAGTACTGTGTAGTTTTTCTTCCTTATGATTTTTTTTTTTAAGATTTTATTTATTTATTTGACAGAGACACAGCAAGAGAGGGAACACAAGCAGGGGGAGTAGGAGAGGGAGAAGCAGGCTTCCCGCCGAGCAGGGAGCCCAATGCGGGGCTCTTTCCCAGGACTCTGGGATCATGACCTGAGCTGAAGGTAGATGCTTAATGACTGAGCCACCCAGGCAGTCCTCTTCCTTATGTTTTTCTTAGTAACATTTTCTTTTCTCTAGTTTATTTTAAGAATACACTATATAAAATATATTACATACAAAATACATGTTAATTGACTGTGTTATTGATAAAGCTTCTGGTAAACAGTAGACTGTTATTAGTAGTTAAGTTTTTGGGGATTCTAAAGTTGTATGTGTATTTTCAATATTTACGTGCAGAGGTGTGTGTATGTGTTGGTGCCCCTAATTCCCACGTTGTTCGAGGCAGCTTAGAAGGGACTAGACAGCTTAGAAGGGAATCAGGAAGATCTGCAACAAGAGGAGATGAGATACAAAGGTGAGTAAGGTCAGAGGCCAAACTGTTCAGATAGAGTTAAGGAGATGGGTGAATATTTAGCTGCATCAGTGAGATTTGGTGATAGAGCTGCATTCTGCCCCTACTTTTTGAGCTTTTGACTAGATGTTAAAGTATAGGAATAAATCTCAGTTGAGTAGGTTCAGACTCTGTATGTGGGAACAGGCAGTTTTGTGATATCTGACTGAGCTAAGTAGTGCAGAGGGTTGGAGATTGGCATGGGCTCCTGTGGAGTAAACTGTGCCAATTTTATTCACTAGCTGTGGAAATCAAGGATATACATATATATTTTCTGGGTCTTTAAAAGGTATGTTCTTATTTGGTATTTTATTACATGATTTTCCACATCTTGGAGGTAGATGTCAGTTTAGGTTTTGAAAGGTCTCTGTGATGTGCTGTATTTTGATATATTTTTTTTCTCTTCAGTTTTTTTTTTTTTTTTTTTTTGACGATTTTATTTCTAGGTAATCTGTGCACCCAAATGGGGCTCGAAACACAACTCTGAGATCAAGCAAGAGTTACATGCTCTGCAACTGAGCCAGTCAGGTGCCCCTCTCTTCAGTTTTTTATAATTACATCAGAAATGTGAATATGAATGGTGCTTGCCTTGTTTATGATGAGGGTAATGGAATTATTGTAGAAAATCATGAAGTAACTGACACCAGAATTCTTTTCTTGGCACTGCCTCCTATTTGCTATGCGACTCTGGGCTTGTTATGTATTTCTCAAACCTCAATTTTTGTAAAATAGGCTAATAGTTCTTACTTCATAAGTCTTTTGGGTGGGTTAAATGAAAAAAAAATGTAGAATACTACAGAGCCTGGCAGATTGCAAGTGCTCAATAAATTTCACTTATTATTAGATCCAGTTTTAAACATTATTTAATTAAATACTTAAAAAGTTAATCTAATCAAGATATTTTTTGTACGTGATGAGCTATCAGTGTGCACTTAAAACAATTAGAATACATTTTAAAAATAAAATAGGCTCATGTAGTTTTGGATTTTTAACTTCAGTTTAAAGATGTGACATATGAAGCTTTTTTTTTTAATGTCTTTTAGCCAGATTTTCATGTGAATTTTAAAATACTATAGTTCTAAAATAGGAATGGGAAGAAATAACCTTAGCATCATATTATGAATATATGATAAAAACTAAAGATACTCTTGTAAAAATCAGGAGCAAAGTAAAAATGCTCTACTGTTATTCATCGTGGTTTGTTAGTCCTGGTTAGTGTAGTAACTTTTAAAAAAAAGATAGAATTACAAATAGGTGAATAAAAGATTTAAATAAGAAAAGCAGAATCAATAAAGTACTAGCTAAAAAGAGAGAGAGAAAATAATATTCTTAGAATTTTGCATCCAAAATCAAGGAGCTCATGAATCTCCTGCAGAAGCACATGGATCTCATGTTAGAACCCGTGTTGTAGAGAAAAAAAAGATGGTTTATAACTAGTCAGTAAATGCTAAAGTGACTTTCTACAGATTTGATGCCCGTTTTGTAATGTTCTACCTGTTCAACTCTGCTGTTGTACAAGGAAAGCAGTGACAGAAAATACGGAAATGAATGACCATGTAACTGTGTTGCAAAAACAGGTGGCCTGCTGCAATTGGCTTTTGGGTTAATTTGCTTACCTCTGTTTTATATTATTTGGGAACTTTTTCTAATCAGTACATTACCTGTGATATCAGGTAAGACGTTTCTTGCTTAAGTGGTAGCACTTGTGGTAACTAGACCTATTAATACACTATTAAATGTTTAGACTGAAGCCGGCATTTTGAAAAAGAAAGATATAGCTGCTGGTAGAAGTCAGGGAATTTCTGTATACAGGAAAGTTGTAGGGCTTCTGAAAGTTGGATGTCTATTACAGATCACTGGGAATCATGTAGGTTTGGGTAGAGCCTGAGTTGCTTGGGGAATCCCAAAGGGGAGCACAAGATTTTTCATTGCTAACAATTCCCCAGGAGATACCCATGCAGCCAGTCCCCAAAACACAGTTTGAATAGCAAGGTTCTGTGTGTCAAGACTGAAATATCCACAAACAAAAATTTCCAGTCTCTGTGGTAATAGTTAATGAATGAACTCGTTATTTGAACACGTGGGGAGTAGTAGGCTCCCAGATTTTCTTTTAGCTTTTTAGCTTAAATTTTGAGTTGGAACTTCAACTGCTAAGAAGTTCTTGAAAATGGTGTAGTTTCTACTTTCTTAACTGATATTTTCCCTTGATGTTTGGTTTCCTCCAATGTTCTTTTGGTATCTGTGATCACTAGCTGTCGTTTAATCTTTTTGTTTCCTCCATTTCTTACTACTTATGTCTTATTAACAAAAATATAGTTATTTTTGAATAATGAGTCTATAGGTTGCTTAGTAGTTTCTTGGAATTGAGTAGAATGTTGATTTCATTAATTTTACTTTTTTTTTTTTTTTAAAGATTTTATTTATTTATTTGACAGAGAGAGATACAGTGACAGAGGGAACAGAAGCAGGGGGAGTGGGAGAGGGAGAAGCAGGCTCCCTGCCGAGCAGGGAGCCTAATGGGGGGCCCGATCCCAGGACCCTGGGATCATGACCTGAGCCGAAGGTAGACGCTTAACGTCTGAGCCACCCAGGCGTCCCTCATTAATTTTCCTTAAAGAGGATAAGTTGCAATATTTGAGTTATCTTTGTTTTAGATTCTGGACTTCTGTTTTTGAAAATTTTATAACTTAGGGAAAGGTAAAAGAAAGGCCAGATAGCCATATACCTACCAGTTTGATTCAGCACTTTTTTCTTAAATTTTGATTGGCTTTATTGAGGTATAATTTCTATACAGTAAACTTCAACAATTTTGAAAAATATATATAGCCATATAACTATTATCATAACATAGAACATTTACATCAACCTACAAAGTTCTCTTGTGCTCTTTGCAGTCAGTTGAAAATACTTTGTGATATCCCTTTTGATTTTTGCTTTGACCTGTGGGCTAATTAGAAGTGTGTTAATAAGTTCCTAATATTTGGGGATTTTACCACACATCTGTTACTGATTTAATTGCGCTACAGTCAGAAAACATACTGTATGATTTCAGCCTTTTTTTTTTTAAGATTTTATTTATTTATTTGACAGAGAGATCACAAGTAGGCAGAGAGGCAGGCAGAGAGAGAGGGGGAAGCAGGCTCCCAGCTGAGCAGAGAGCCTGATGTGGGGCTCCATCTCAGGACCCTGAGATCATGACCTGAGCTGAAGGCAGAGGCTTTAACCCACTGAGCCACCCAGGTGCCCCTGATTTCAGCCTTTTTAAATTTATAGAAATATGCTTTATGGCCTAGAAATAAGGTCTGTCTTGGTGAATATTCCATATGCCCTTGAAAAGAATATTCTGTTGTTGGGTGGCCCTTGAAAAGAATATTCTGTTGTTGGGTGGCCCTTGAAAAGAATATTCTGTTGTTGGGTGGCCCTTGAAAAGAATATTCTGTTGTTGGGTGGCCCTTGAAAAGAATATTCTGTTGTTGGGTGGAATGTTTTGTGAACGTTAATTGGATCGAGTTGTTTGATAGTGTTCAAATTTTCTGTATTTTTATTTTTTGTCTCCTTGTTCAGTGAGAACTGTTATGATTTCCAACTGTAATTATAATTATAACTTCTTTCAGTTCTGTCAACTTTTTGTTCATGTGCTTTGAAGCTCTGTTATGTGATAGACATTTATGTCCTTTTGATGAATTGGGAAATGCCCTCCTTTACCCCTCATAATTTTTTTGTTTTGAAGTTTACGTTGATAATATCTTAGCTACTCCAGCTTTCTTTGGATTGTTGGTATGGAATAACTTTTCCCATCCTTTTTACTTTAACTTATCTTTATTTTTATGTTTAAAATGTCTTTTGTACAGTCTGTATTTACCTGTTCCTTTTTTTAAAAAATGAGAAAATGACTGTCTCCCATTTATTTATGTTTAGATCATTTACTTTTTTTTTTTAAAGATTTTATGTATTCAAAAAAAAAAAGATTTTATGTATTCATTTGACAGAGAGAGAGATCACAAGTAGGCAGAGAGGCAGGCAGAGAGAGAGGGGGAAGCAGGCTCCCTGCTGAGCAGAGCGCCTGATGCGGGGCTCGATCCCAGGACCCCGATACCATGACCTGAGCCAAAGGCAGAGGCCTTAACCCACTGAGCCACCCAGGCGCCCCAGATCATTTACTTTTTTAAAAGATTTTATTTATTTGAGAGAGAGGGGGTGAGTGAGAGAGCACGAGTTGGGGGAGGAGCAGAGGGAGAGGGAGAAGCAGACCCACTACTCAGCAGGGAGCCTGATGCAGGGCTCTGTCCCAGGACTGTAGGATCGTGACCTGAGCCAAAGGCAGATGCTTAACCGACTGAGCCATCCAGGCACCCTAGGTCATTTACTTTTAATATATTTATTGATATGGTTGAGCTTAAAACAACCATCACACTATTTGATTTGTGTTATTCCCTCCTCCCCCTTTTCCTGCATTCTTTGGGATTAATTTATTTTAAAAAGATTCTATTTATCTCTGCTCAATAGCTTATGTGTTATATTCCTTTGCTCTATTTTTTAGAGGTGTTCCTATGGTGTACAATATATATCAATAACATCGTATACCTTCAAATAATACACAATTCCATTTCTGTTCTCCTTCACAGTGCTGTTGTCATATATTTTAATTCTATATGTGTCATAAATGTCACAGTACATTGTGTTTTTTAAAACAGTCATTTAACTTTTAGAAGGATTAAAAAAGAAAAGTTCTTTTTTCTCATATATTCATTATTTCTGGCACTATTCTTTGTGTCAATACAGATTTCCATCTGGTATCATTCCTTCTGCCTGAAAAGTTTCCTTTAACATTTCTTGTAATTCAGGTCTACTAGTGATGACTTTGTCAGTTTCGATGTCTGAAAAAGGGATCATTTTACCTTTTTCCCCACTCACCTTCATTTGTGAAAGATACTTTCACTGGGTATAGAATCTTAGGTTGAGAATTTTTTTTCTTAAAGTACTTTAAACATGTTGCTTCATTATTTTCTGACTTATGTACAATTATGCTGTCATTTATATCTTTGCTCATCTGTATGTAATGTGTCTTTTTCTCTAGCTCTTTGGGGTTTTTTTTGCCCCTAGTTTTCAGCCATTAGCCTATGATTTGCCTCTGTGTGATTTTCTTTTATATTTAATTCTGGTTAAGATTTGTTGAGTTTCTTGGTTCTGTAGATTTATAGTTAAATCTTTTACTCCCCCCCATGTTTGTTTTGTATGATCCTTAACATATGGAACATATTTACAATAGCTATTTTAACCTCTTTCTATGCTAATTCCATCATCTCTGCAATTTCTGTTTCTAATGTCTGATTTTTTCCCCAGTGATGCAGAAAAATAAATTTATATTTTTTGATTTTTTTACATGCATGGTAATTTTTGATTGGATGTAGATCATTCAATTATTACTTTTTGCATGTTTGATTTTGTCTCTCCTTTAGATACTGTCTGACTTTTTTGGTGTATAGTTAAACTACCTGGATTCACTTTAGTCCTTTGGAATATTGCCTTTATCTTTGCTAGCATAAGGTCCACAATAGCTTTAGTGTATGGCGAATTTTATTCCATGAATAAGGTGATATATTTCTGAGGTCTGTACTTAGCGCTCCATATTTTACAGGTCTGTCTTCCCTGGTTGATGGGAATATGAACACTTCTCAGCCCTTTATTGGCACTTATTTATTGATTTTTATTAACATATAATGTATTGTTTCAGGAGTACAGGTGTATGATTCGTAAGTCTTACACCACACAGTGCTCATCATAACATATACCATCCCCAGTGTCCATCACCCAGCCATCCCAGTCCCCCAACCCCCTCCCCTCCAGCAACCCTCAGTTTGTTTCCTGAGATTAAGAGACTTATGGTTTGCCTCCCTCCCTGGTTTGTCTTATTTCTTTTTTTCCTTTCTTCCCCTGTGATCCTCTCTCTTGTTTCTTAAATTCCACGTATCAGTGAGATCATGTGATAATTTGCTTTTGTCTGATTGACTTATTTTGCATAGCATAATACCCTTTAGTTCCATCCATGTCGTTGCAAATGGCAAGATTTCATTTTTGATGGCTGCACAATATTCCATTATATATATATCACATCTTCTTTATCCATTCATCTGCCATTGGACATCTGGACTCTTTCCATAGTTTGGGTATTGTGGACATTGTCGCTATAAACATTTGGGTGCAGGAGCCCCTTTGGATCACTACATTTCTATCTTTGGGATGAATACCTAGTAGTGCAATTGCTGGGTCAAAGGGTAGCTCTCCTTTCAAATTTTTGAGGAACCTCCATAGTGTTTGGATTCTACAGTGGCTGCACGAACTTGCATTCCCACCAACAGTGCAGGAGGGTTCCCCGTTCTCCGCATCCTCATCAACATCTGTCATTTCCTGACTTGTTAATTTTAGCCATTCTGACTGGTGTGAGGTGGTATCTCCCTGTGGTTTTGATTTGTGTTTCCTTGATACCGAGCGATGTTGAGCACTTTTTCATGTGTCTGTTGGCCATCTGGATGTCTTCTTTGCAGAAATGTCTGTTGATGTCTTCTGCCCATTTCTTGATTGTTCTTAGTTCTTTGGGTGTTGAGTTTGATAAGTTCTTTTTTTTTTTTTTTAAAGATTTTATTTATTTATTTGACAGAGAGAGAGATCACAAGTAGGCAGAGAGGCAGGCAGAGAGAGAAGGGAAAGCAGGCTCCCTGCTGAGCAGAGAGCCAGATGCAGGGCTTGATCCCAGGACCCTGAGATCATGACCTCAGCCGAAGGCAGAGGCTTTAACCCACTGAGCCACCCAGGCACCCCTGAATTCTCTCTTCTGTTCCATTGATCTATGTGTCTGTTTTTGTGCCAATACCATACTACCTTAGTGATTACAGCTTTGTAATAGATCTTGAAGTCCGGGATTGTGATGCTACCAGCTTTGGTTTTCTTTCTCAACATTCCTTTGTGTTTTTGGGGTCTTTTCTGGTTCCATACAGATTTTAGGATTATTTGTTCCAGTTCTGTGAAAAAAAGGCTGATGGTATTTTGATAGGGATTCTTTGAATGTATAGATTACCCTAGGTAGCATAGACATTTTAATGAGCAATGGAATCCATGAGCATGGAATTTTTTTTCCATTTTTTTGTGTCTTCCTCAGTTTCTTTCATGAGTGTTCTATAGTTTTCTGAGTACAGATCCTTTGCCTTTGCCTCTTTGATTAGATTTATTCTGAGGTATCTTATGGTTTAGGTGCAATTGTAAATGGGATCAACTCCCTTAATTTCTCTTCATCTGTCTTGTTGTTGGTGTATAGAAAGGCAACTGATTTCTGTGCATTGATTTTATATCCTGCCATTTCACTGAATTCCTGTTTGAGTTCTAGCAGTTTTGGTGTGCAGTCTTTTGGTTTTTCCACATAAAGTATTATATCATCTGCAAAGACAGATTCACTTTTTCCTTGCCAGTTCGAATGCCTTTATTTCTTTTTGTTGTCTGATTGCTGAGGCTAGGACTTCTAGTACTATGTTGGACATCTTTGGTGATAGTGGACATCCCTGCCATGTTCCTGACCTTAGGGGACAAGCTCTCGGTTTCTCCCCATTTAGAATGATATTCACTCTGGGTTTTTCATAGATGACTTTTATGATATTGAGGTATGTACCTTCTATCCCTACACTGTGAAGGGTTTTAATCAAGAAAGGATGCTATACTTTGTCAAATGCTTTTTCTGCATCTATTGAGAGGATCATATGATTCTTGTCTTGTCTTTTATTAATGTAGTGTATCACATTGATTGATGTGTGGATGTTGAACCAATCTTGCAGCCCAGGAATAAATCCCACTTGGTTGTGGTGAATAATCTTTTTAAAGTACTGTTGGATTCTGTTGGCTATAACTTGGTGAGTTTTTGCATCCAGCTTCATCAGGAATACTGGTCAGTAATTCTCCTTTTCAGTGGGGTCTTTGTCTTGTTTTGGGATCAAGGTAATGCTGGCCTCATCAAAAGAGTTTGGAGTTTTTCTTCCATTTCTATTTTTTGGAACAGTTTCAGAACAATAGATATTAATTCTTTAAATATTTGTTAGAATTGTCCCGGGAAGCCATCTGGCCCTGGGCTTTTGTTTGTTGGGAGATTTTTGATTACTGCTTCAATTTCCTTGCTTGTTATCGGTCTGTTCAGGTTTTCTGCTTCTTCCTGGTTCACTTTTGGTAGCTTATACATCTCTAGGAATGCATCCATTTCTTCCAGATTGTCTAATTTGTTGACATACAGTTGCTCATAATGCGTTCTTATAATTGTTTGTATTTCTTCAGTGTTGGTTGTGATCTCTCCTCTTTCATTCATGATTTTATATATTTGGGTCCTTTCTCTTTTCTCTTTGATAAGTCTGGCCAGGGGTTTATTAATCTTATTAATTTTTTCAGAGAACCAGCTCCTAGTTTCGTTGCTATGTTCTACTGTTCTTTTGGTTTTGATTTCATTGATATTTTCTCTAATCTTTATTATTTCTCTTCTCCTGCTCGGTTTAGGCTTTATTTGTTGTTCTTTCTCCAGCTCCTTTAGGTGTAGGTTCAGATCATGTATTTGAGACCTTTCTTGTTTCTTTTTTTTTTTTTTTTAATATTTTATTTATTTATTTGAGAGAGAGAGAGAGAAAATGAGAGAGAGTGAGCATGAGAGGGGAAAGGTCAGAGGGAGAAGCAAACTCCCTGCTGCACAGGGAGCCCGCCCAATACGAGAATCGATACTGGGACTCCAGGATCATGACCTGAGCTGAAGGCAGTCGCACAACTAACTGAGCCATCCAGGTGCCCTCCTTTCTTGTTTCTTGAGAAATGCTTGTAGTGCTATATACTTCACTCTTAGGGCTGCTGTTGCTGTATCCCACAGATTTTGAACAGTTGTGTTTTCATTTTCATTTGTTTCCATGAATTTTTAAAATTCTTCTTTAATTTCCGGGTTGACCCATGCATTCTTTAGTAGGAAACTCTTTAGCCTCCATGTATTTGATTTCTTTCCAACTTTCCTATTGTGATTGAGTTTGAGTTTCAAAGCACTGTGGTCTGAAAATAAGCAGGGAATGATCTCAGTCTTTTGGTACCAGTTGAGACTTGATTTGTGACGCAGGATGTGATCTATTCTGGAGAATGTTCCATGTGCACTAGAGAAGGATGTGTATTCTTTTGCTTTAGGATGGAATGTTCTGAATATATCTCTGAAGTCCATCTGGTCCAGTGTGTCATTCAAAGCCCTTATTTCCTTGTTGATCTTTTGTTTAGATGATCTGTCCATTGCAGTGAGGGGGGTGTTAAAGTCCCCTACTATTTTATTACTGTTGATGTGTTTCTTTGATTTCGTTATTAATTGGCTTATATAATTGGCTGCTCCCATGTTGGGGCATAAATATTTACAATTGTTAGATCTTCTTGTTGGATAGACGTTTTAATTATAGAGTCCTTCCTCATCTCTTATTACAGTCTTTAGTTTAAAATCTAATTTGTCTGATATAAGGATTGCCACCCCATCTTTCTT
The DNA here is from genome assembly GCA_028534135.1 of Potos flavus. Classification (NCBI taxonomy): domain Eukaryota; kingdom Metazoa; phylum Chordata; class Mammalia; order Carnivora; family Procyonidae; genus Potos; species Potos flavus. The sequence continues at coordinate 38,948,054 of CM052896.1, forward strand.
TTGATGTCCATTAGCATGGTAAATGGTTTTCCACCCCCTCACTTTAAATCTGGAGGTTTCTTTGGGTCTAAAATGAGTCTCTTGCAGACAGCATATTGATGGGTCTTACTTTTTTATCCAATCTGATATCCCGTGACTTTTGATTGGGACATTTGGGCCATTTACATTCAGGGTAACTATTGAAAGATACAAATTTAGTGCCATTGTATTGCCTGAAAGGTGACAGTTGCTGTATATTGTCTCTGTTCCTTTCTGGTCTGTGTTACTTTTGGGCTCTCTCTTTACTTAGAGGACCCCTTTCAATATTTCCTGTAGGGTTGATCTGGTGATCACCTTTATTGGCTTTCGTTTGGTTTGGTTTGTGTTTGGTTAATTTTTCTGGCCTGCAATAGTTTATTCTCTCACATGTTCAGATTAGTACTTAAGCAGACTCTTTTTAAGGTCTTATAGCTCCCTCTCTGTTTAGCTTTTTCTGGCACTCAACCCACAAATTCTGAATGCTCAACCTCCCTGAACGCAGGTATCTGGCTCCTCCATTCATTGAGACCCTCAGGCTGCTTGGGTTCTTCTACCCTGCACATTGGCCTGGAAACTGCTTGTAGTTAGTGAGTTGAGCCAATTGTAAATCTCACCTCATTTGCTTTTCTTCTTACGTTCAATTTTCTAATTGTTTATGGTGGTGGTAGGTTAAAGTCAGTCCCTTTTCTCCATTATAGCCAGAAGTGGAAACTGATTTAACAATTTGCGTCCTTTCTCTTTTTGTCCTGCTTGGAATCACTTCAGTGAAAATTATGCATGTCACTTTACCCCTAAATACGTTAAAATGTATCTTCAAAAATTCAGAGTATTCTTTTATATACCTACAATGCTGTTGTACTGAAGAATATATATATTTTTCAAAGATTTTTTTTTTATTTGAGAGAAAGGAGGAGAGAGAGAGACAGCGAGAGCATGAGGCGGGGGAGGATCAAAGGGAGAAGTAGGCTCCCACCAAACAAGGAGCCCAATGCAGGACTCTATCCCGGGACTCCAGGATCATGACCTGAGCTGCAGGCAGTCACCTAACCAACTGAGCCACCTAGGTGCCCCTGTCCTGAAGAATATTAACAAGATTTCCTTAATATTATCTAAGATTGATTCCACTTTGTCCAGGATTATCTCCAAATGTTTTTTGTTGCCTTCTGAATTGAATTCTTTTTCCGTTGATCCCCCTTTGTTTTATTAAGTATTAGGGTATGTAAATTACATAATATAGTTTCAATACATTATCTTAACTTCGATGATTTTTTTTTAATATTACTGAGATCGTCTCATAAATGCTGATATTTAGGCATAGTTAACATAGAAACATAGATCTTATGTAGAAGATGATAATGCCATGGACTTGAAAACTATATGTTCCTGGGTAGCATTTTTAACTTTACCAGTTAAAATCTGTGAATCATGTTTTATCTCAATTATAAAGATTCAGAAAATCATTACTCAGATCCTTTATCAGTGAAAGTAAACATCTTCCTTAGAAAATTCCTTTGTGTGTGGGACAGAGAAAACATGACTGTGTAATAACTCTCCCAGTAGTGTTCCATCCATGCACATAATTGAGCTTTTATCACATCACCAAAATACCAGTAGTTGTTGTTTTAATTTATCAAAAGTAGCAGAACACTTTATCTGAACTGTGACTTAAAAAGTTGACTTTTTTGGTGCTGAAAAAGGAGTGGAAACAGTAACTTTGCAAAGCCAAGTTTGTGCTGTGGCTACTCAGTCCACTTAAATACAACTCAGTAATTCAATGGAAATCCCACATTGATTTTCAAAGTGAAAGAAACTACCCAAAAGTTCTCCTACTACAACTTCCTCATTTTTGATATTTTCTTGATATTTTCTCTTGTGCCGGGTATTTTTTAAACCCAAGTATAAACTTAAAAATATTTTTAAAGAATATGGAAAATGTATAGTATAATATCTGATTCCATTATTTAGTCTTGATTTTTAAAAGTTTCATACTATCAGGCTTTATCATCTCTTATATCCTGGCTTCACTATATTTTCTTTGTTAGTTGCAAAGATAATTTTGGATTCTAGTTTTGGACTCCATTCTTGTCATCTGTCTTGAGAGCAGTGCATTTAAGAGGACAGTGAAGTGACTCAATAATAGTTTACATTAAACGATCCTTTAATGCCAGCCTTTGTACTAAGCAGGTTACATGCATTTAAGGTAGTCCTTGTCTCTATTTTACAGATACGAACCCTGAGATTTTAAAAAAGTTAAATAATTACTCAGCTTATCTAGTCATGGCTAGTATCACAGTGAGAACCCAGTTCTGTGTTTATTCCTCAATTTATGGCCTCAATTTGTGTATGTAGGTCTCAAAGGCAAGTGTGGGAGGAGGAAGTAGAGGAAGAGATGGAGGAGATGATGACGAATAATTTACTGAGCCTCTACGGTATTGTGGGCACTTTGCTAATTACCCCACATGGCTTAAATCATAATCCAAACAGCCTTAAGAGAGAGGTATTCTATTTCTCTCCAGTTTTAAGGATGGGGCACTGAAGCTGAGTTTTCCATTTGATGAGGGAAACAAGCTAATAAATGAAGGTAATGGTATTTAAACCAGATAATTTCTTTATTCTAGTAAAAAAAATACTTACCATAAAATTTTTTACCTTAACCATTTCTAAGTGTACAGCTCAGTATTGTTAAATAGATTTACCTTGTGCACAGTCTTCAGAACTTAAACCCAGATGATTTGACATAAGAGTTTGTTTCCTTAACTGTATAATGACTAGCCACTGACTTGCATATGTATAGAAAATTTAGCGATGGACACTTAGGCTTTATGAAATATGTTAGATAGATCATTACAGGTTTTTGTTTTTTGTTTTTTTTTTTTGTGTTCTGTTTTATAAAAGAAGGCAGTTTTCTTTAGGAAGAAATTCTGATTTCTTAAGGAATCACTCCTTTTAACTTCTGCTCATGGTGAAGATGGAGAAACCAGGAATAGATTTATCCCTCTGCCTGAAAAAAACTAAGGAAACTAAGGAAAAAACAAACAAATAAACAAAAAACAGGGATGTCACCAGATGGTAAAGGACAATGATTTCTGAGAGAGGGGAAACGAATGAGCCAAGACCTAAGATTACTTCAGCTTTCTATCTTGAGAAAATTCCATCTGCAGTGATATGGGAGGGAACCTAGATGGAGGCCAGTTAACTCTGAATTGAGGAGATGAAACTGAGGGTCAAGGGGACCAAAGCAACTAGAGGTCACAGACAGAACATCAGAGTGAAAAGCACTGCATAGAGAGAGAATCCCTGAGATCTGCAAAGGGTTCCCCTAGTGTTTGGCAGAGTTGATCAGTGCATATATGTGAAGAAACTACCTGAGGCCAGAGAAAGAAACAGTGCCCTGTGTTCACATAGAGCAGGAAATGTGCCTGTTCTCACTGGCTAGACTGAAAAAACTCATAATTTGTGGAGCAATGGGGTAGACTACTCAAATAGGTCTTGCTTCAGTAGTGGGGAGTAATTAACCCTACACTGAACACTGTTTCAGGCCCCCCTAACAAATCATAAATGCAAGACCCAAAAGGATCAAACTGTTTCCATGTAACTATATTTTCTCCTATAACAAACCCTGAGAATATTTATAAAAATACCAAAAAGCTTAGCACAGAACACAGTGAAATTTGCAATGTCTGGCATCCATTTGGTCAAAGATTATATTATAAGGCATGCACTGAAGCAGGAAAACAGCAGTCCATAATGAGAGGAATAAGCAATTAATTGGAATCAACCTGGAGGTGACACAGGTATTAGAATTAACAGACAAGAACATTAAAAGAGTATTATAGCTGTATTCCATATATTTAAAAAGTTAAGTATAGACATAGAAAATATAAAACACAAATCTTCTAGAGATGAAAACTATAGAGTTTTCAGTGGAAAATGCAGTGGACAGCATTAACAACAGATTAGATATTGCAGGATATTAGTGAACTAGAAGATATAGCAGTAGAAGCAATTCAAAATGAGAAGAGAAGAAAGAATTTTTAATGCATAAGGAAAACCACCAGTTGAACAGTGGGGAAAGTTTGAGTGACCTGATACACTTGTAATTTGAGTCCTTCTGGGGAAGGGTGGAGAGAGTTAAAAAAAAAAAAAAAAAATTGAAATAAGTTTGAAAAACTGTCCACCCACAGATCCAAGAATTTTCACTTAAATAAAACTCAAGAAATATAAATAAACACATTGTAATCAAATTGCCCAGAGCCAGTGATAAAGAAGAAAATCTTAAAAGCAAACTAGGGAGGGAAAAGATAACATTATATTCAGAGGAGCAAAGATAAGGATGACAGATTTCTTCTCAGAAGGAATACAAGTGAAAAGATGGTGGAGCAGTATTTTTTTTTTAAGGCTTTATTTATTTATTTATTTGAGAGATCACAAGTAGGCAGAGAGGCAGGCAGAGAGAGGGAGAAGCAGGCTCCCTGCTGAGCAGAGAGCCCGATGCGGGGCTCTATCCCAGGACCCTGAGATCATGACCTGAGCCGAAGGCAGAGGCTTTAACCCACTGAGCCACCTAGGTGCCCCGGTGGAGCAACATTTTTAAAGTATTTAAAGAAAAAATACAAACCTGACAGCCTGGAACGCCCAGTGAAAATATCTTTCAAAAATGAAGACAGAATAAAGACTTTCAGACATATAAAATCTGGAAGAGTTTTTCACCAGCAGAAGAAATATTAGAGGAAATCATCCAGAAGGAAAATGATACCAAATGGAAATATGGATTCACATAAAGAAATAAAGAACCCTGGAAATGTTAATTAGAGAAGATTTTTTTCCTGTTATTTAAACCTCATTAAAAGATAATTGTCTGTTTCAACCAAAACAATAATATATTGTGAGATTTATAAGATATATATAAGTAAAATAAACAATGGCAATAATCTCTAAAGGCCAGCAGGAAGGAAGTGGAAGTATAGTAATGTCAGGTTCTTGTACCTGAGCTGTTATAATATCACTTAATGGTAGACTGGGATGTACTAAAAGCCTTAAAGCAACTACTGAAATAACCACACAGGATTTTGATGATAATCCAATGAAGGGATAATAATGGAATCATAAAAATAATTAGTCCACGGGCGCCTGGGTGACTCGGTTGGTTAAGCAGCTGCCTTCGGCTTAGGTCATGATCTTAGGTTCCTGGGATCGAGTCCCACATCGGGTTCCCTGCTCCACGTTGGGCTCCCCACTTAGCGTTGGGCTCCCCACTTAGGAGTCTGCTTCTTCTTCTGCCCCTCCCCTCACTCATGTTCTCTTTCTCAAATAAATAATAAAATAAAAATCTAAAAAAAATCCCAAAAAACAAGTGGGTTAAAGTAAAAGGATGGGAAAAGATACACTATGCTAGCCCCTCAAAAAGAGGGTAATGGCCATATTAATATCAAAGTAGATTTTAGGACATAGAATATTACAAAGAATAAAGAAGATCATCTGATAAAGGATGAATTAATCCAAAAGGCATGATAATCATTAACATCTATGCCTGTAGTAACAGCTTCAAACATCAGTGAAGCAAAGAACTGCAAGGAGAAATAGAAAGAAATCAATCATAGACAAATTTCAGTACCCCTTTCCTGATAATAGAACAGGTAGATAGAAAATCATTAAGGATATAGAAGACTTGAACAACCTCAGCAACCAACCTGACCTGGTTGACATTTATAGAATACTCTAACTCAATAACAACAGAGATTGACATTTCTAGAATACTTACTGTTAACAGCAGAATTCGCATTCTTTTCAAGTGCCCATGAAATATTTGTAAAGGTAGATCATATTTTGGATTATAAAAGAAGTGTCTGATTTTAAAAGGATTGATAAAGGGGCACCTGGGTGGCTCAGTGGGCTAAAGCCTCTGCCTTCGGCTTAGGTCATGATCTCAGGGTCCTGGGATCCAGTCCTGCGTTGGGCTCTCTGCTTGATGGGGAACCTGCTTCCTCCTCTCTCTCTGCCTACTTGTGATCTCTCTCTCTCTGTCAAATAAATAAATAAAATCTTAAAAAAAAAAAAAATTAGAAGTCAGTAACAAAGCTAAATGAAAAATCTTCAGTATTTGGAAAGTAAGTAACAGACTTCTAAAGGGACATTCAAGGATCAAAAAAGAAATTCAAAAGTATGTTGAATAGAATGAAAGTGGTAACACAACAAAATCTGTGGGATGCTGCTAATGCTGTTTTAAGGGGACATTTATAGCACTAAACATCTGGATTAGAAAAGAAGCTAAGTCTTAAATCAGTGACATTACCCTATGAAACAAACAAGAAAGAACAATTAGACTCAAAGTAAGCAGAAAAAATGAAGATCAAAGTGAAAACCAACAAATAGAAAACAAAAATAATGAGGGAAAATCAAAGAAAATAAAAGGGTTGTGTTTTTGTTTTTTTTTTTTGCTTTTTTTTTTTTTTAAGAAGATCAGTAAAAATCAATAAATCTCTGGCCATCCTGATCAGGAACAAAAAAGATAAGATTTAGATTACCAATATTAGGAATGAGAGAGCTAACATCACTCCAGTTTCAAAAGATATAAAAAAACATAAGGGCATATATTATGAACAGATTTATTTCTATAACTTTAACAATTTAGGCAAAATGGACAAATTCTTACTGCTCACTTAAGAAGTAGCTAACCTGAATAGCTCTTTATCTATATATGAAACTGAAATTGTAGTTAATTACCTTTTCACAAAGAAACTTTAGGCCGAGATGTCTTTACTGGTGAAGTCTATGAAACATTTAAGGAAGAACTAATACCAATTCTATATAAAAGTGTCCAGAAAATTGAAAAAGAGGTATACTTTTCCAACTCCTCTTTTAATATCAAACCTTGGCAAAGATAGTACAAAAAAAGAAAACTATAGACCAATGTCTCTCATGACGAAAAGATAATACACCATGACCAAATGGGGTTTATTTCAGTAATGTGGAGTTGGTTTAATATTAGAAAATCAGTCAATTTATAATAAACCAAAAATAAAAAATCCATATAATCAACTTACTAGGTGTGGAAAGAGCAGGTGACAAAACTCAACATCTGTTCCTGATAGTTTTTATCAACAAATTATTAACAGAAAACTTAACCTGATAAAAGACATCAAAGACAAACCTATGGCTAACATTCACACTTTTGTGTGTGGCTGAAATTCCCATTACAATAAGTTTTTTTTTAAAAATGTATGTGAAAATACTAACATTAGTGAGACCGTTGTTCCATATGTATTTGTAGATATTTGAATAATCATGGAATCATATTAAAACTAGAATGGATCATCAGGATGATACTAATTCAAACTGTTTATTTTTTGTAGGTCAGTATGGAAATCCTTTAAATAAATACATTAGACATTATGAAGGATTATCTTATGATGTGGATTCACTACACCAAAAACACCAGCGTGCCAAAAGAGCAGTTTCACATGAGGACCAGTTTTTACGTCTAAATTTCCATGCCCATGGAAGGTGAGTAAATTTATTGCTGTGTCTGAAGTTTTCCTATATTTAATCTAAGTTAAAAGAAGAAATTTTGTACCATAAATTTTCCTTCTTTAATGGAAAGGTCCCCATTTGGAAATTCAGCCTACACTAGAGTTTGGCATATATGCAAAAAAATGTTTTCTTCTAACATGGATTACCCTTTTTATATTAAAGAAAACAGTCAAACTCAAATGTTTTTAAATTTATGAATCCAGTCCTCTATTATATTATTAGAGGATTTTTTAAAAGATTTATTTATTTTAGAGAGAGATTGAGAGAACACAAGCAGGAGGAGCAGAGGGAGAGGGAGTTAGAATCTTAAGCAAACTCTACGCTGAGCACAGAGCAGGACGAAAGGCTTAATCTCATGACCCTCAGATCGTGACCTGAACTGAAACCAAGAGTTGGATGCTCAACCGATGGCACCACCTCGGTGTTCCTAAAGAAGATTCTTTTTCATAATTTCCAACTACTTTTTATATGTTTTATGGGTTGCTATATCTGTCTTAGGGGGCCAACAGTGAAGGTAGCTGGTTTTATGTCATTAAGTCATTTAATTTCTCATTAACTCAATTTTTGTTTTTGAAAAATTTTTTATTTTATTTATTTATTTTGAGAGAGAGAGAGCACAGGAGTGGGATGGGGCAGAGGGAGAGGGAGAGGGAGAGAATGAATCTTAAGCAGGTTCCATGCCCAGTGTGGAACCCAACATGGGGCTTGATTTTAGGACCCTGAAATCATGACCTGAGCCGAAATCAAGAGTCAGATGCTTAAGTGACTGAGCCACCCAAGCGCCTCTAACTCCACTTTATCAGTTCTAAAATGAGTTTGTAGACAGATTACCTATTGTACTGCTCATTTCTCAGACAGAATTGTTAAGGGATAAAGAACAGGGAGCCAAGGGAGAAAGGTAAAAATCATATTTATTTAGTGCCTGGGGTGTCCCAGATACATAGATGCTTTATATGCATTTTCTTTTGTAACTTCTCAAAACCCAAACAAGATAAGTATCTTTTTATATCTGAGAAATCTAAGGCTCAGAGAAGTTAAATAATTTCTTTAAAGTTATACAGCATAGATTTGAGCCAGACCTGGCTCACTTAAACCCCATATTTTTTTTTCTTCCTGTGGGTTAGGGGTACTCGATACAAAATCTTGGAGTATTCTTTGTTAGACTCTCTCCCTTGCTTGCTGTAATTAGTAAATCTATTCCTTTTGTATTTTTCCTACTGCTGTAACCCTGTTTTATTGTTTAGCTCCTAATAGATTTCCCAGCTTCCATTCCATTTATCATTAAAGCTATCCTATGGACTTCTACAAGATGACTCTTCTTAAATGCTTTCTTTTTCATGTCAGTTTATTGCTGTAAAGTCTTCAATTAATAATTGTAAGCCATATTTCTTAACTTGGCTTTCAAGATTCTCTCAAAATTAGTTCTAGTCTATTTTTCTAAGCTTTATTATGTTTCCCAACATTAACTGTCTTTTTCACCCAGAATGATCTAATTGCTGAATATACCATGAACAGTTTGTTTTCTGTGTCATTTATCTTAAATCTTAATCATCTTTTAATGTACAATTCAAGTTCTGCTTCTTTAAAGATTTACCTATACCTTCCTTGGAACCTTTAAATAGGTGAAATGTACCATTGGCATCTGATTCATTCTATCTTCCTTTTCATGTATGTATTTCATATTTATTTTTCTATAACTGTGTTTTTTGTTCCTCACACGAAGACATCCTGGCTACTCTTTAGTAATGTTTATTATTTGTACTTATGCTTAAGTATAAATGTACAGTTGCTTAAGAAAGATATTAATGGATGAAAAATCAGATAATAAGAAATGCTATGAAACTTAAAGTATTTTATGCATGGAAATAAATGTATTACTTAGATTAACTTATTTTCCATATTAAAAAGTAATGATCATTGTAGAAAAAAGCACTTTTAAGTTATAAAATCTCTTACTTTGATTCAAAGGAGGTAAAAAGATTCATTTTAGGGTCTGTTTTTCTAGATAAAAATTTTAGTGGCAGCAATTCATGTAAATTTTTCTGACCCTTACCTTCAGCCATTTTAAAAGTATCCATTCTTTATTAGTACCATGAAAAAATAAGCAATCATTAAGCCTTCCAAATTTTTTAGTGACCACCTCAAAATAAAGTTAATACTATATTCCAAATACAATGTAACTACCAAAAGGAAAAGTTGAGATTCTGGCAGCCTTTGGTTTAGATAATACCACATTTCTATTATATCATTAGATTTTTATTTTTATCTATCACATAATTCATATTGAGCTTGTGGCAAAACTAAATTCCCAGACTCCCCCTACCCTTTCCTTTGGTGTGTTTATGTGTGAGTGAGAGTGAGCATGTGAGTGCATGCTGTTGTTTATTAATCCAAAAACTTATTTATTGACTGCTAGTTAAAGGTTACCTAGTTTAGGCTGTGGGTAGTAGAAACATAAATCAAACATAGACCTAATAGGGGCAGCAAGATGTGTGTTAGTCGTTTTATAAGAGGAAAATGTGATATGGTGCTTTATAGGTAAAATATACTATAGATTTTCAGATGAGGGAGTATTTACTTTTTACTTCTCTCAACAAAGGACCTGGAGCTGGGAGATCTCATAATGCTTCAAGGGGAGGCTGCTTCTCCCTTTCCCTCTCCCTCTGCCTGCCTCTCCCTCTTCTTGTGCTCTTTCTCTGTCAAATAAATAAATAAAATCTTAAAGAAAAAAAAAAAAAGAACTTGTGCCCCAAAATGTGGTCATTGTAATTATATCGTAACATACATTAGTTAAAAATGTCATGATCTGATAGTTTTATTTTTGTTTCCTTGTCTACAAAATGACCTGGGTGGTGTAGTTACAGATTTCCTGCAAAGTCTCTCCTACTCCACCATATACAAAATGTTAGTTTTGGTACTCTACAATCCCTCATAAACAGGATTTGTATTGATACACAAATTATGGGTTATTCAGTTAGCAATTTGTAATACAAATGAGAAGAGAAGTGATTATGGTAAAACAATGTGTTCATTGGAAGATCAGGCTTTATCGTGAATGTGGTTTTGGGATGACTTTGGGCTATAGTGAGCTGTATAATGTGTGCTGCCTTTGTGCATTGTGGCTAGAGTTGTTATCGTTTTTCATCTAATCAAGTAGAGTTTATTTCTCCTGATTGTATGGTAAGGCTTAATCCCCTAGAGTCAGATCACTTTATTTTAATAAATTACAGAACACAATAAATACCGTGCAGTTAACTGAGAAAAGAGGAAAATACTTGAAAAGAGTTCTGCTTAGTTAGACATTTATGACTTGCATTTCTGAGTACTAGCACAGTCTCTGGGTGTGTGTGTGTATGTATTAAAGTCATTCTTTGTGCTGTTTGTTTTATGCTTGTGTATGAGCAAATTTCTTTCCAACTGGCTTCCAATTAGGAAACTTCCAACAAGTTTCCTAAATAAGAAAGGGTATATCACATCCCAAATTTACTGATATTAATGTTAAATGAAGAAATTTTAAGATTCTTTAAGCCCTAAGTCTATTCTTAAGAATTCCATGAAAAACCACTGCTCTTGAAATAAAGTTCAAAGTTGTTTGAGGGGTGCCTGGGTGGCTCAGTTGTTAAGCGTCTGCCTTTGGCTCAGGTCATGATCCCAGGGTCCTGGGAGCGAGCCCCGCATCAGTCTCCCTGCTCGGCGGGAAGCCTGCTTCTCCCTCTCTCACTCCTCCTGCTTGTATTCCCTCTCTTGCTATCTGTCTGTCAAGTAAATAAATAAAATCCTTGAAAAAAAAAAGCTAAGTTGAGAACTGATGATTGCTCTGAGTTTAACTTCTTCGATACTATTTCAATCTGAAACACCATTTTTTTTTTTTAAGATTTTATTTTTATTTACTATTTGACAGAGAGAGAGAGATCACAAGTAGGCAGAGAGGCAGGCAGAGAGAGAGGAGGAAGCAGGCTCCCCGATGAGCAGAGAGCCCGATGCGGGGCTCGATCCCAGGACCCTGAGATCGTGACCTGAGCCGAAGGCAGAGGCTTTAACCCACTGATCCACCCAGGTGCCCCTGAAACACCATTTTTATTTTATATGTTTTTAAGCACTAAACTAGGCTTTATGTGGAAGAGATGGAATGAGTGTTAAAAAAAAAACCCAAAAGGCTGAGCTTCCTTCTGCCCATTTTGAAAAGGGAATGGAAGTAAGAGTATAAAAGAGTATAAAAGTATCTTCTAGGGTGCCAAGCATGCGACTGTTAATCTCAGAGTTGTAAGTTCAAGCTCCAAATTGGGCATGCAGCCTACTTAAAATGAAATTTAAAAAAATTTTTAAAAGAATGCCAAAAAAGTGTTTTTCTGACTATTTTTAACTCTTGATACCTCATCACCTCTAAAGTTCATCAAAAACAGGCTTTTGATGTCAGAATTTCTAGAGTTGATGATTTAGACAGTAAGTATCAGAAATTACATATATTTTAGTAGTAGAAAAACTCATCAATCATTTTCCTCAATTGTAAATTACATTTCATACTAAAATATTGCATGTGCAGTTGGGTCTTTTATGAGGTAAGTTCTCCAGCTTATATTTGATTTACTTTGGATTCATAGCCATTCTTGTTTTTTTTCTGTTCTTCAATTGATTAAACCCCACGTAAGTTGTGCTGTTTCTTAAAAGTGTAGCAAGGATTTTATATAACTAAAAGTTATTTAAATGTTTATTCTATTTCGTTATACTTGAAAATCCTTTATATAACTATTGAATGGATATGTCTAGTTTATTGGTTTTATGCTTGTTAGAATTGTTTTATTAAGCATCAGTGAAGTCTCGTATAGTTGTATGCTGCTTTAAAACTGGTAACTGTTTAAAAATTTTTTGGTATGTTTAAAAATTTTTTGTAATGACATGTATAGTTTCTTTTTGAAAAGCTTCTGAATACTGAGATTCCTCAGTTGGTTGTATCATAACCTCTTTTCTAACTTCTTGAAAGTCTTTGGTTCTTTGGGTTGACAATTTTTCGCGGGGAGGATTGACAAATATTTTTAATACTTGTACATAGGAATAAAATCAAACTGTTCATTTGTGTACGAGTCTCTGAAATCTTTCAACCACTTTGAACTAGTTCTAAAACAATCTGTATGGGGAGAATAATGCTGAATCAACAAATCAAATATAAACCAAAAGTCCAGCATCTAGACTCTTAGATATGTTGGTATGGAACATATAGTTGTGTAATATAGCAATATATTTTTTTTTTTTGGAACCCTAAACCACAGATTCATTTGAATGGAATTTTGATCTCTGGATTGAATGAACAAATACATTGTGCATTTCTTTTTAAGTTTATTTGAGCTACAAGAGAAGTTTCTCTAGTTTTAATATGCTATACTTTACTAAGTCCACTTTCATGTTTTAAGCACCTAATATATTCCAGAGACTTTAGTAGTCACTAGTAATAGAGTAACTGAACAGACAGGTCCTTGCTGGTGAGGAGTTTATGGATTCATGAGAAAGTCAGGTGTTGGATTAGGAATAACAACTGTGATAAATATTAAGAAAGGAATGTTCAGAAGATTGCTGTGGGAGCATTGGGGGAATGTCATCTTGTCTGGAGGTCAGGGAAGGCCACTCTTAGGAGATGGCATTTAAACTGATCCTAGAAGGATTACAGAAGAGGAGTTGGTTAGCCAAAGAAGGGAACGAAATGTATTCTAGACAGAGGAAACAGCATGTGCTAAGATACTGAGATGAGAAGTGGCATGTTTATGGAATTGAAGGAATTTCGTTATATGAGGGATTGTAAAATGTGAGGGAGAATAGTTCCAAATAAGACTGTAGATATAATAAGAGCCACATCTCTGAGCGTTTATGTAAGTCATGGTAATAATCTTTTATTTAGCCTTGGAAGGTCTTTTTTTTTTTTTTTTCAAGATTTTATTTATTTGACAGAGGGAGAGAGATCACAGGTAGATGGAGAGGCAGGCAGAGAGGAGGACTGAGCAGAGAGCCCGATATGGGGCTTGATCCCAGGACCCTGAAATCAGACCTGAGCCGAAGGCAGAGACTTTAACCTACTGAGCCACCCAGGCGCCCCCGCCTTGGAAGGTTTTTAATGATAAGTAACTGTGTAAGGTTTAAAAAGTTCAGTCTGACTGCAGATGAAGAATAATTTGGAAGGGAGTTAAACTAAATGCATTGAGGCTGTTCAGGAGGCTGATGCACTAGTCCTCATGGGAGGTGGTAGCCTGGATTAAGTTGGTATTAGAGGTGATGAAGGAGAGTGAATAGATTTAAGATATTTTAAAGGTAGAATTTATTGGATTTGATTGATACATAGTTAAGTTTTATAAAAGGAGTCATAAGAGGATGGTTTTCTGGTTTGAGCAACTGAGTGGCTACTAGGTCCACTTACTTAGATAAGGAATATTGGAACAGGTATAAATTTGAGGAGAAATCGTAAGTTCAGTTTTGGACATGTTTTGTGAAATTCATGAGGAGGGCCTAGGAGAGACCTAAATGGCAAAAATTTAAGTTTAGGTGGTGGTGGGTGGTGTGGAAGCAAAGCCTGATGAGTGGTAAGAAAAGTAGAAAACCTGAGAGTGTGGTATCCCTGAAGCCAAGGGAAACAATGTTTCAAGGACGGGAGTGGTCAGTTGGTGCTTCTTGCTTTTGTTATGCTGAACATTAGCAATGTTCCTAGTCTATATTATTTATCCTTTTAAAAATTTCTCTAGTTTTGATGATCTTGCTGGATCTAATTGCACAGGGTAGTCCAGATTTGGATACATCCTAGTCACGTATAAATAGGGTAGCAAAATAACTTTCTTTTTGGTGTGAATTTCTAATGATTCATGAAAATAGCCAATATATTTTTAGGCATTTTGGTTATAAGAACATATTGGCCAATATCTTTGACAACTATCTCTACTAATTCTGTAGTGATCGATTACAAGGACTCCAGTTATCTTTTGAGTATAGCATGGTTAATTTTTACTTAAATGTATGAAGCACAAACACATTAGTTAACTTAATTGTTAATTTATATGCATCTGTGAAATCTTAAATTATAATCACTTTGTATTAGTTAGGTTCCCAAACTGTCATTTCTGGAAGAACAATGCTGAATGAACAGATCATGTATGAACACAAAGTCTAGCATATCAAGAATCTTAGAAATGGTGGTAGGGGACAAATAGTTGTGTTATGAGCAGTATTCATCGTTTTTCGGTTTTAGTTCATGGTAAAACTGTTGAGACCATATACGTGACTCCCAAAATCTTCTTACATTTCAGTTTTACAAATAGCTTACTCTCACTTGTCAAACTGAGTAAGCCTTTCACATTCTAAATCTTGAGAGACTTTAGAGGTCACTTTGTCCAATGTAATATTGGATAATGTTTTTGAGACATGGTCATTCAGCTTCACTTCTATGTGTTTCAAGTCCCCAAATAGGAAATTTTACTTGTGCTTTCTATGAACATTTAAGAATCTGCTATATTGAAACCTTTGCTATCATACACTTTTTTCCCCCTACTAACTATAAAGTGAAAAGATGAAGGTGGTATCTTTTATTTATTTTAAGATTTATTTATTTATTAGAGCACGGAGGAGTTCAGCAGGGAGGGGCAGAAGGAGGTGGAGAGACTCACAGGCAGACTCCCTGCTGAGCATGGAGCCCAGTCCCACACCCTTGAGATCATGACCTGAGCCGAAATCAAGAGTCAGAGGCTCAACTGACTAAGCCACTGAGGTGCCCCGATGGTGGTATCTTCTTCCTAAGTTCTTGTCACTTCATCATTAACCGGTTAATCATAGTTTATTAGTATTAGTTGTAAAGTAGAAGTTCTTACCATTTTGTTCTTCTTCCAGAAGTTGGGATAATCAGCGAGGCAAATCAGAAAGCTATCAAATGTTTTGCAATAGCAGAGCAGCAGTAGTACCTCTCCTTTATCAGAAACTTTATCTTAAGTAGGGGGAAAATTTAGGATAAGAACTGAGTATAGTACCTACCCATAGGGAAGGAAACATGGGCTGTTTGAATAGCCACGGTTGGATGGGTGGAGCCTGGGAGTAGAGCTTAAAGGAGATGTTTGGATCTTCAGACCTGTCTGGATCTGGATAGTTAAAAGGGACAGGAAAATTGGATAGGAGTGGAATAATTGAGGAGCATAGGGAAGAGATAGTGATAGGTCTTATCTTTAAAAGAGAGAGATCTGAGGGGCGCCTGGGTGGGACAGTCAGTTAAGCCTCCAAGTCTTGGTTTTGGCTCAGGTTGTGATCTTGGGATTGTGAAATTGAGCCTTGCATCGGGCTCTATACTAAGCAAGGTGTCTGCTTGGGATTCTTTCTCCCTTTCCCTCTGCCCCTCCTACTTGTGGGCATGCTCTCTCTCTCTGTCTCTAAAATAAATAAATAAATCTTAAAAAGAGAGAGCTCTGAAATATTGAGAGGGGCAAATGTCCTCCCTACTTCCCTCGAAAAGGGAATAGGGTATATTGTAGTTTGAAGGGATATGATCATAGAGATGTTTTAGAGTGTCTTCCACATGAATAACCTGCTAGCTGCTCAGGCAAGTCTTCATTAATTCAGCAGAAGTTTTGGAATCCCGTCTCTATGGCAGATTCTATTCTCCTATCTTATCTTCTGCTATCCTGCCCTGTTTTTTAATTTGTTACTTATTTGTTGATTTTGAGGTAAAATTTGTGTAACGTTATATAAGTTTTAGGTGTACAACATTATAATTTGGTATTCGTATATACTAGAAGTAATCACCAGTCTAAGGCTAGTTATCCTCCATCACCATACACTTGATCCCTTTTACCCATTTTGCATACCTCCCAACCCCCTCTCCTCTGGTAAACCACCAGTCTGTTCTCTGTATCTATGAGTTTGTTTTTGTTTTGTTTGTTTTGTTTTATTTTTTAGATTCCACATGTAAGTGAAATCATATGGTATTTGTGTTTCTCCGTTTGGCTTATTTCACTTAGCCAAATATCATCAAGTTCCATCCATGTTGTTGCAGATGGCAAGATTTCCTTCTTTTTATGGCCAAGTAGTATTCCATTGCATAGATATTATCACATCATCTTTATCTATTCATCCATCAGTGAACACTTAGGTTGTTTCCATATCTTGGCTATCGTAAATACTTAAGTGAACACGGGGTGCATATGTCTTTTTGAATTAATATTTGAGAGTTGGTTCAGATTCAAACTCTGATTTTATTTGTGTGATCTAGGTCAAATCAGCCTTATCTGATCTGTGCGATTAATAAACTTAGGTGATCTCTATGATTTTGTATGTTTGATTTTTGTTAAATATCTGGATAACTCTTAAATCCTATTATTGTTTTAGTGTTTTATAGAAGCATGCTTGGAGTACTGCAGGTTTGGTTCCAGACCACTGCAATAAAGCGAATATTGCAATAAAGCAAGTCAAATGAATTTTTTGGTTTCCCAGCACATCTGAAAGTTAATGTTTACACTGTACCATAGTTCGTTCAATGTGCAATAGAATTATATGTAAAAAAAAAGTATGTACCTTAATTAAAAAATACTTTGTTAAAAAATGCTAAATGCATCATCTGAGCTTTTAGCAAGTTGTAATCACTGATCACAGATCACCATAACAAATACAATAGTAATGAATAAGTTAGAACTATTGTGAGAATTGCCAAAATGCGACACTGAGATATGACATGAACAAAAGCTGTTGGAAAAATAGCATCGGTAGACTTGTTGGATGCAGGGCTGCTACAGACTTACAATTTTTTACAAAAAACACACTATTTGCAAAGCATAATAAAATGAAGCACAATCAAATGAGGTATGCCGGGGGGCTCCTGGCTGGCTCAGTCAGTTGGAGTGTGCGACTCTTGATCTCGGGGTTTTAAGTTCATGCCCCACTTTGAGTGTAGAGATTGCTTAAAAATAAAATATTAAAAAACAAGAGGTATACCTATATTCAGTAGTTTTGCTTGCCAGTTGTTTAGTTGACATAGGTGCATAAAGTCAGAAGGTGTTTACAGTAACTTTTTTCCCCCTTTTCAATAGATAAATCTACTTATTCTCACATAACGTAACATACATGTAATCTTGTGTTCTGTAATGATGCCGTTATGGCAGATTCTTCTCCTTGGCTCTCCTTTGTATGGGAAAGACTTAAACTAATGATCTGTTTGTCTTTTACACAGGATAAAGTTACTTATTTTAGTTCAGGTTTTAGTTTTATCTTCATTGAGGATTCTCATATATGTATTTTTGCTTGTTTAGGGTAATTTACCTCAAGGACAACAGTTAAGCCTGGAACTAGGTCTTTCAAACTGTAGAGCCCTAGAATTTCTGGGGTGGTTGCCTCAGGTACTGCCCAGTACACCTCAGTGTACTGCCTCAGGTACACCCCAGGGTGCCCATGGGCTGACTGTGCCCTTTCTCCTTCTACCAACCCATTCATTTTATCCTTTTATATATATATACATATATATATATATATACACACAGACTTTTAAAAGATCATTTGAAAAAAGGACTTTTCTGTTTCAAAAAGTGCACTCATGGAAGTAAACTAGATATTTGACTCGTAGTAATATGATATTAAATGTTGGCAACTTGTCTTTTTTTTTTTTTTTTTAGAGATTTTATTTATTTATTTGACACAGAGAGAGAGATCACAAGCAGGCAGAGAGAGAGGGGGAAGCAGGCTCCCTGCTGAGCAGAGAGCCCGATGCGGGGCTCGATCCCAGGACCCTGAGATCATGACCTGAGCCGAAGGCAGAGGCTTTAACCCACTGAGCCACCCAGGAGCCCATTGTTGGCAACTTGTCTTAAAAAATAATTTGTATGGAGACTCAGGGATCTTTATTAAGAATAAAGTGAATGTTAAGAGATAACATCTAGAGACATCAGGGATGTCCTGTTAAGTAGTACAGTTTTATTTCTAGGAGTCATTGAGCCAGGTCTACTATAGACCTGTTCCATTTAGATATGATAGACTTCTGTTTATGATGATGGTTCTGGTCTTTGGGACTGCTGGATTAATACCGACGTACTTTTAAGCAAGGCTTTTGCTCTCAGGGTTCTTCCCTGTGTTACCAAGGTACTTCATTAGTTGAGGCTTTTTGTCCTAATACGACTTCGGTTCAAGGGACGTACCCTTTATCTATTGTTGTTTTCTTCTGAGAATCAGAGCCATTCTCTCATTAGCCAAAATAGCAACTGTATGGACAAAGGCAACTTCTTTTTACTCTGTATTCTTCCTGTTCTAATATACAGAAAAGGTACTTCTTCATATAAAGATGTAGAGGGTACATGACCTTCCAGAAATTTTTATAGAGTCATATCCTAAACAAAATTTATTTTGTTGTTCTGTACCAAAGGTGGTTCTGGTACCTCTACTGTTTGGTTTAGATGTAGAGTGCTTTTCTAAAGCCTAGAAAGGAAAACTAGCTATTATTATCATATGGTACAACTAGATCCTCAAAGCAGTGAAGCTGGAGAATTGGAATCTGTTTGGAATGTTTTTTCAAATTACTGTTATTTGTTAACTCATTTTGCCCTCCTATAATTTCACTGCATTCTTTACATCTTTACTATAATGTCACTGAGGAAAACAAGAAAGAATTATAGTAGAAACACTATAATCAAGATGAGGGACAAAATACCGTTGATCAGTAGAATCAGTACAGTGGTTAAATCTAAAGGTAGAAAAACATTCCAAGTGCAAGTAATGTTCTTTCTACAGAGCATCTTCCTTCCCATACAGAGCATCTTCCTTCCCAAAGAAAATCTAAAGTTTATCTTTGATGACAGTGTGCTATATAATAATAATAGTAATAATAATAATAAGACTAAACTTACTGAAAGAAACATATAAAAGGAGACAGAGGATAGCCTTATTCTTGAAAGTGGCTTAACCATTAAAAAAGAAAATTTCTTATGGTGGTATTACAGAATTTTCAGTGAAAATTAAATAAGGTTATATTTTTATTTCATTATCTTATTTATATTTGTTCAGATTTTAAAAGATAACTTGTTTTCAGAGACTGATAATACATTAAGACTACTATAACACTCAAAGTATATTAACTTGACTTCTTAAATCATATGCTTGAGATGCATTTGTGGTATGGTAGAAAGAGCAAGATGCAGCAACCAAATCCTAGAGTTCTAGTCCCAATTCTAGTCTTGTGACCTTGAGTCATACCCTTTGATAAAAATATTCATCATGACTCCTTTGCAGTCTTACTCTGAGGATAAGATGTAGTAACGTAGGTAAAAATGCTGTGAAAATCATAAACCTATATACATTTGGGAAGATTGTTGTAATCTCATTATTTTTACAATATCACTATCTCATTTGGTTCTCTTGGAGCTTTAATCACCAAGAAGGATATCTCTGGCCACACAGTTTTATCTTATTCTACAAGTCTTTGAATACAATGATTTTAAAAATTTACTTATTTATTTTTATTATGGTTATGGCAAAATAACATATCACTTACTATTTTAACCATTTTTCTTTTTTTTTAAATATTTTATTTATTTATTTGACAGAGAGATCATAAGTAGGCAGAGAGGCAGGCAGAGAGAGAGGGGGAAGCAGGCTCCCCGCTGAGCAGAGAGCCCAATGCGGGGCTTGATCCCAGGACCCTGAGATCATGACCTGAGCCGAAGGCAGAGGCTTTAACCCACTGAGCCACCCAGGTGCCCCTTAACCATTTTTCTTTTAAAGATTTTATTTATTTGACAGAGAGAGAGAGATCACAAGTAGGCAGAGAGGTAAGCAGAGAGAGCGGGGGAAGCAGGCTCCCTGCTGAGCAGAGAGCCCAATGCGGGGCTCGATCCCAGGACCCTGAGATCACGACCTGAGCCAAAGGCAGAGGCTTTAACCCACTGAGCCACCCAGGCGCCCCTATTTTAACCATTTTTAAGTGAACAATTCAGTTGTACATTCATAGTGTTGTGCAGCTACCACCACTATCCATTTTCAGAGTTTTTTCATCTTCGCAAACAGAAATTCTTTTTTTTTCCCCCACAGGCAGGTGAAACAATTTTACTTCACAGTTGTCTTTAAAACCACAAAGACACTATGTTCTTCATACAAAAACATTTGTACAGATAGCTATACTTTCTAGAAAATGATTATATAGACCCTCAAAGAAAAATGCACACCATTATATGATTTCAGACAAGTTGCTTGGGAAAAACACATCTGGGCTGATTCGTAAAACATACCATAAGACCACCCTGCATCTTTTGGTTCAAAGTATAGATTACTGTCATCAGTACGTGCTCCACATTCTTATATATTTGATAATACATATGTAGACTGGTTGGTTTGTGACTGAATGTTCCATTGGTTCATCAGCCTTTTCTGCAGGTTCATCAGCAGG
The DNA here is from genome assembly GCA_028534135.1 of Potos flavus. Lineage (NCBI taxonomy): Eukaryota > Metazoa > Chordata > Mammalia > Carnivora > Procyonidae > Potos > Potos flavus. The sequence continues at coordinate 38,968,983 of CM052896.1, forward strand.
TTGAACAGGCTGTGCCTTTCTCTGTGGTCTTTCTTCAAGACCTTCCAGGAATGGAGATACATCATCATCATCATCATAAATCATAAACTCCAAGTCTTTACCAACAATTCCAGTGGAAATATTCTTTGTAGTTATGTCTTGTTCTGCACGAAGTGTCTCTCATAAGGCACATAGACCATGTTTAACCAGTTCATTCAAATTGTACTCCATAAACCCAGACATATGTCTCTCCAAGTAAGTACAAGCTGATTGAGAATGGGCTCCAGTGGACATGGCTCTACAGTCAAAATAGTTGGCAAATGTGGACAGGTTTTGAAAATATGAGGGCCCATAACATCATAACCAACACCATATGGTCTCTGGTCATATCATTGCATTTGTATCTGGGTCTTGCTTCCAATTAGAGATGCAGGACGAGACACCAGAGGAGGTCTTCAAACAGAAATTTTTTACCCATTAAACAATAATTCTGCATTTCTGCCCTCTCAACAGTCCCTGATAACCTCTATTCTACCTTCTATCTCTATGAATTTACCTCTTCTAGGCCTCTCATGAGTGGAATCATGCCATAGTATGCCTTTTGTGTCTGACTTACTTAGCAAAGTGTTTTCAAGGTTCATCCATGTTGTAGCACATATCAGAGTTTCATTCCTTTTTAAGGCTGAATGATTCATTGTCTATGTATTCCACTCATATGTACATTTTTAAAATCCATCTATCGATGGACATTGGGTTGTTTCCATATTTTGCTATTGTGAATAATGCTGTTATTAACCTTGGTGTACAAGAATTTGTTTGAGTCCCTGGTTTTAATTCCTTTGGGTATATATACCTAGAAGTAGAATTACTGGGTCATATAATAATTCTCTGTTTAACATTTACTGAACCATCAAACTGTTTTTCCAGAATACAATGATTTTTATAAGGCAATGTTCACTGTAGTTTTTCTGACCTTTGAACCAAAAGTGTAAACAATTAAAAAACCAGATTATGTTTTCAGATTGGTTTTTATTCAGGGCTTGTTGAGAAACTGAGAAGGTAGAATGTGGTTAGCTAATTATTATTTTGTAATATGTTATCCAACAGGAATGTTGTGAAGAATTTATAATTCATAGAAATATTAAAATAACATAAAGATATGTATTAAACAGATGGTAGTGGAATTAAAATTAAGGAATTGGAATTTAGTAACTTAATTAATGGAGTAAATTATGTCCAGCTCCTAATTATTCATTTGTAGTTTGTCTATTTCATAGATTGTGACAGACTTGAATTCAATCTGGCTTCTTTCTACCATTTACCTGTCTTTCAGGATCACTATTGTTCCACTCCCTCTTCTGTTGATACATGTTTTAGATGCAAATTAATGTTAATAAAAGCAGTGCATTTGGGGGGTATGATCTAAGTTTGATTTTTTGTTTCATTATCTATACTGCTACTTGATTGTGAATGGATAATTGAGAACTGATTTTATATATGGTGTAGTCCAATTTAAATCAGTATGGAGAATAATGTTTTGTACATGTGAGATGATTTTCTTATGCTGCCAGTATCAGGGTTGGAAGGGACCTACTTAAAGTGTTGTTAAATTTTCTCTGTTAACTTCCCTCTAGGGTTCCTTTGTGCTTAAACACTTTAAGTGATGTAAAACTATTTTTGGAGGGGGTAGGGAGTATAACATAGATTGTTCTTACACTGAGCTTAAATGTCTTTCTGAAGCTTATACCCCCCCTTTTTTTTTTTAAGATATTTATTTATTTATTTATTTGACAAAGAGAGAAAGATCATGAGTAGGCAGAGAGGCAGGCAGAGAGAGAGGGGGAAGCAGGCTCTCCGCTGAGCAGAGAGCCCGATGCGGGGCTCGATCCCAGGACCCTGAGATCACGACCTGAGCTGAGGGCAGAGGCTTTAACCCACTGAGCCACCCAGGTGCCCCTATACCCCCCTTTTTTGCATATAGAATATACTCTTGCTTATAATGGTTATAGGGTATAATAATTTTGCTGAATAATAAATCTTGAATGATAAATATACTAAGCCCTTGGACGTTTAGTGTTTTAGTCTGTTTAGCAAAGATGCTCTTTTTCAGATAGTATTTGTATAGTGAGTTAAAAGTATATATAATGACTCTCTGCCTGCCTCTCTGCCTACTTGTGATCTCTCTGTCAAATAAATAAATAAAATCCTCAGGTGCCCCTAAAAAAAAAAAAAGTATATATAATGATAACTTGATGATTTTTCAAAATATTGTGGTCCTTCAAAAAATAATGTATTTATTTATACCTGCATATATGATCAAGAATTCCTGTCTGTTAGCAAAATAAATTTTATGAAAAGACAGGATGTGCAGTAAGAATTCAGGCAGGATTCCTGTTTGTTCAGGAATTTTTTAATTTTGTCTGCAGAGTTCCCATGTAGAAGGTATGTTTGACTTTTTGATTACTTGCTCCAGGGGATGGAAAACTTAAGGCTCTAAGGATCCTTTTCGTAGCCTAGAGTCTTCGTCACAGTCCTGGGAAGCTTTTGGAGTTTTTTGGTGAGACTTCTAGGCAAGTAGAAAATGAATACAACCTCAAGATAAAGGACTACCAAAGTTGACATGAAATTAAGGAAAATATAAAATAGGGGCACCTGGGTGGCTCCGTGGGTTAAAGCCTCTGCCTTCAGCTCAGGTCATGATCTCAGGATCCTGGGATCGAGTCCTGCATCGGGCTCTCTGCTTGGCGGGGAGCCTGGTTCCCCCTCTCTCTCTGCCTACTTGTGATCTCTCTCTCTCTGTCAAATAAATAAATAAAATCTTAAAAAAAAAAAAAAATAGAAAAAGTTGAAAAAGGGACACAACTTTCTGAAGCTAATGAGTATACCCTGTTGACCCTTATTTATTTGAAAAATGAGTTTTTTTCCCTTTAAGATAAACTTTATTGAAGTATAATTTATATATTTTTTTAGTGTATTTGCTGCTGAAGTGAGCACAAAGTATAATTTACATAAAATAAAATATATAGTTGGCCCTTGAACAGTGTAGGAGTTAGGGGCACCAACCCTTTGACACAGTCAAAAATCCTTGTACAACTTTTGACTCCCTCAAAACTCAACTACTGCAGTTGACTGGACGCCTTATTGATTATATAAACAGTTGATGAATACATACTTTGTATGTCTTATGTATTATATACTGTATTCTTAAAGTAAGCTAGAGAAAAAAATGTTTTTTGTTTTTTTTTAAAGATTTTATTTATTTATTTCACAGAGAGGAGAGAAGTCACAAGTTGGCAGAGAGGCAGGCAGAGAGAGAGGGGGAAGCAGGCTCCCTGCCGAGCAGAGAGCCCGATGCAGGGCTCCATCCCAGGACCCTGAGATCATGACCTGAGCTGAAGGCAGAGGCCTTAACTGTTCACTGAGCCATCCAGGCACCCCTAGAGAAAAAATGTTATTAAGTAAACAGTACTATATTGTATTTATGGGGAAAAAAAGTCCGTGGGTAAGTGGACCCATTAACTTCAGATCTGTGTTGTTGAGAGGTCAACTGTACTCATTTTATGTGTGTAGTGTGAGTTAGGTTTTGACAAATGTATATATTTGTGTAACCACCATTCAAATCAAGATATAGAACATATCCCTTGTAGCAAAAAGTTCCTTTGTCCCCCTTTGCTCTTAGTCTCTCTTCACCCCAGGCAACCACCGATCTGCTTTCTGTCACTGTAGGTAGGTTTTTGCCTATTCTAGAATTCCATATCTATGGAATTATACTATATATATTCTTGTGTGTCTCACAAAAGTGCATATTTTTAGTAGTTTGACATTTTTAATTGCTGAATAGTTTGCCATTGTATGAATAAGCCACAGTCTTTTTATTTCTACTTGTTGATACCAACTGAAAAACTGATTTCCAGTTTTTGTATATTTTGAATGAAATTGCTCTGGATATTTTTGTCCAATTTGTTTTTGTGGACTTATGTTTTATATTTTTATTTCTCTTGGGGTAGAATTGTGGATCATAGGGTTTTCATATGTTTAACCTTAAAAAAACTGTCAGTTTTCCGAAGTGTGATTGTACTATTTTATACTTCTACCAGCAATGTGTGACAGTTCCAGTTACTCCACATCCTACTAACATTTAGGGGTTGCTAACTGAACACTTCGGTTCAGATTCATTGAGGAGAAATTGTGCTATGTGCAGACTTTTATAACAGTTATAAAAGAGACTTGAGGGGCGCCTGGGTGGCTTAGTGGGTTAAAGCCTCTGCCTTCGGCTCAGGTCATGATCTCAGGGTCCTGGGATTGAACCCCGCATTGGGCTCTCTGCTCAGCGGGGAGCCTGCTTCCCACTCTCTCTCTCTCTGCCTACCTCTCTGCCTACTTGTGATCTCTCTCTCTCTCTCTCTCTGTGTCAAATAAATTAAAAAAAAAAAAAAAAGACTTAAATACGTTTAAGAGTTTAGTAATGATAGCTAATTAGTTGCCATTTATTTTGCAGCTCCTCTGTGCCAGGTGCTGTGTTAATGACTTTACATGCATTATAAGCTATCATCCTTGAAATGGTTTTACAAGATAGAATGTATTATCTTAAAAAAAAAAAAAAAGAAAAAAAAAAGAATGTATTATCTTTATTTAACAGATTGGAATCCTGGGCCAGTAGATTTTAGGCATAAGATCTGATTCATAGTTTGATTCAAATCCTAGATTCTTTATTTAATTTCACCTCGATATTTTGATCTTTGTCTTTTATAGAGGACCATTGAGAATGAGAAAGATTTCGGCTAAGATCATGGTCTTTGGTATTGGTCATCAGGGGCTTCTCAAATTAAATTGAGGAAGGTCTAATGATAATGAGAAGAATTAGAAGCCCTAGGGAAAACATATAAGCGTTGAAAGGAGATGTGTGTGTATGTGTATGTAAAAGAAAGAGCATGCATACTTGCTTTTCTGAGGAGAGTCATTAATATAGATGCCACTTTTTAATGTGTTGTTTAAGTTGTGAAAAGTAGGGGAAAATGGTAAAGCTGCAGAATTACTAAAGAGGAAAGACAGGTAGTGGTAAATAATAGTAATTGGGTCAAGAAGCTTGTTTTTATGTCCAAGCAACTTAGTTGCTATTGGAATTAACTTGTTTTACCATATGGGAATCAGCCTGTTGGCATTTAATATGTCTTAGACAGTTAATGTTTAATTATATATAATTTCGATTTGCATCACAGCTACTAGGTTCAATTTTAGAGCAAATTTTTTTAAAGAAAAATCTTGTAAAGTGTATTTCCAGGTAGAAAAATGGTGTGAAACAGTTTATATTTTGTAGAATTTTTAATAAAGTGTTTAAAATTTGAATCCTTTTAATTTCATTTTTTCCCTTTTCCGTCCTGTTTTGCAGACATTTCAACCTACGAATGAAGCGGGATACATCTCTTTTCAGTGATGAATTTAAAGTAGAAACATCAAATAAAGTACTTGATTATGATACCTCTCATATTTACACTGGACATATTTATGGTAAGTTGAATCTTAGAAGAATTCCTTTCTTTAGTTTTTTCTATGCAAAGGAACACATATATTTTGAGGTATAGGCATATATTTCAGAGAGGTGGGATAAATCCTGAGGAGATTTGAATGTATCATAAAGGATAACAGTCTTTGAAGAATAAAGTAACCTTTGGACCTATCTCTTTATGTATACTTAATATTGAATTATACAGTACCTGGCTTCTGAAAGATATGTAGTTTTGATTCTCTCCATGCCTAGGACTGTTAGATTTTTTAAAAAGTTTTTAATAACTTCTTTAATTTTCTGATCTTTAAAGCAAAACATTAGCTGTGTTTTATAAGAAAAGAGAAGAAACCTAAAGGGGAAACTGTAAAGATCATCTTAATAGCCAAAAATAATGGGACAAAGTCATTCATAGAAAAGTCTTTTTAGGGCCTTCCTGCCTCAGAATCTATTTGCTGTGCTCACAATTCTTTCTTTTTTTTTTTTTAATCAAGACTTTATTGGATAAATGTTACACAACATTCTTTAAGTCTTAGTATACTTTAGATGAGAAACAACTTTAGTCATTCAGATCTACAAAATGAAATAGGCTTGTGAAGATTTGAAGTATAGACAAAGGTAGCATGAAGCAAAGCTTAAGTATTAAGCAACTAAAGCAATGAAAAGTGAAATAGCAACTTGATATGTCTAGATTTTAAATACCACCAAATTTCATTTATTAAAAAATGAAAATGTGGTTTATAACAAAACACCTTTGAGAATTTTGTCATGAGAAAAAATATTTAGATATTTAAAAGAATTGGCAGAGATCAGGTTTTGCCTTTGTATTATTATTTCTTTTTTTTTTTTTTTTTAAGATTTTATTTATTTGACAGAGAGAAACACGGCGAGAGAGGGAACACAAGCAGGGAGAGTGGGAGAGGGAGAAGCAGGCTTCCCGCCAAGCAGGAAGCCCGATGCGGGGCTTGATCCCAGGACCCTGAGATCACGACCTGAGCCGAAGGCAGACGCTTAATGACTGAGCCACCCAGGCGCCCCTTTGTATTATTATTTCTTAGTCATTTCCGTCACTGCACAAAGAATTCTGAAGCTTCATTATTGTACAGTCTGCCATGGCATGGAGTTATCTGGTTCTTTTTTTTTTTTTTTTTTTTTTTAAGATTTTATTTATTTATTTGACACAGAGAGAGAGCGAGAGAGGGAACACAAGCAGGGGGAGTGAGAGAGGGAGAAGCAGGCTCCCCATTGAGCAGGGACCCTGGGATCATGACCCGAGCCGAAGGCAGACGCCTAACGACTGAGCCACCCAGGCGCCCCAAGTTATCTGGTTCTTGAAGTGAGCCTGAAAGGTACTGCTGGTGTTCAATCTCAGAACAGGATGGACTCCAGCCTAAGCCCTAGGGCCGTGAAGATCAGGGCACCACAGAGGTACACATAATCTTTAGAGCTCACTGCTGCTTCAGTTTCTGAGCTGACTTTTTCAGATTTGATCAAATGTGGATAATGACTTGATGAAGATTTCCAAAAAGACTTTAGAGTGTGCTCCAAACTACACAATTCTAACAAATTTCCCTTACTACAACTGAAGAAGGTACTGGGGGGATGGGGAGCACATTTAACCCAAGAAAAAGTTACATTTGACAGTTTAGTAGTATGGAAAGAACAGTGAAGTCTTCTGGAGATACTAGAGAGGTTCAAAATATTGTTATAACTGTATGTTTTAAATACTCCAGGTGATTCTCAGTTATTAAGACAAAGTTAACTGAAAGTTAAATTTCATTTCTGTGTATTAGAGAGATCTCCACTCAAAATCATAACACTGGAAAATTAAGTTTTTAAAAATATTTCTAATTTTTTATTGTGCCAGATAAATGAGACGTTTCTGTACTTAGAATTTCTTACTTGTAGATGAAATTTTTTTTTTAATAAATTAAAAGTTTTCTGTAAAATGTTTTTCCATCAGTCTAGACTTTCGATACTGAACCATTATTTCTTTGATCATTTATCTTTCTCGGCAGATAACTTTGTAGTGTCTGTCCTTTTTGCTAGGTGATGGTCAAGAAAAGTACAAGACTTAGTACAAGACTAAATGAGTTTGCAGATAGAAATCATGCTGTTTAAAATACCAGTGTCTTGGGTTCTTAACTTCAGTCCTTAGTTCACAGTCAGTTAATTAATGTTAATCTATAATTTAGAAATTGTGGAAAGCCTGATACTTATTTTAATGAGAAAATTTTAACAGGTAAATTTAACTTTTAACGCACCATCCTCCTACTTTCCACTTCTTTATATCATTTGATGGTTGGTGCTCAGTTTTTCTTTGTGAATATCTCAAAATACCCTTTTTATCCTGTATTTTCTTTCACTAGAGAAGTATAATTGATGGGACAGTATTACAAATCCAGTATCTTAAAAAGAATTGCTGGTAGGCTTTTGTTCAAACTACTTCTGAAATATTTGATACCTACTTATTTAAAAAATGTATTTATAAAAAAAGGAAGCCAAAGTTTCATGTAAATTATATCAGGTGGGAAAAGAACTTTTTTACTGATGGTGATTAGAGCAAAAACTCAAAAGATACTTTATTTTCTTTCTTTCTTTCTTTTTTTAAGTGCGGGGCTTGAACTCATGACCCTGTGAGATTCAAGACCTGAGCTGAGATCAAGAGTTAGATGCTTGGGGCGCCTGGGTGGCTCAGTGGGTTAAACCCTCTGTCTTCGGCTCGGGTCATCATCTCGGGGTCCTGGGATTGAGCCCTGCGTCGGGCTCTCTGCTCAGTGGGGAGCCTGCTTCCCCCTCTCTTCTGTGCCTGCCTCTCTGCCTACTTGTGATCTCTCTCTCTCTCTAATAAATAAAATCTTAGACAAAAAAAAAAAAAAAAAGAGACGCTTAACTGAGCCACCCAGGTGCTCCTCGAAAGATACTTTAATGTTTGTGTTTTGGAAGTGCATATTTTATCAGTGGATCTGCTTGCCTCTTTCTGAGTTTAAGTTAATTTAACAATTATTTATTGAATGACTATTGAATTCTTGTCAGGTACTGTACTTAGATGCTGGGAATGTGATTGTCAGTGAGAAAGACGTTCTTTTTCTCACTGTCGTTATCTAGTAATTATATAGATTTTAACTAAATACTAGTTGCTGTTCACGTCTCAAATTCCGTTTGATATATTCTACGTGAAAATTAATTTCCCCAATAAATTTGTATGCAAGTTTTTAAAATATATAAGAATGGCTTTTTAAAGGAGAACGAATTTAACATTTATGTGCAAATTAATTTTTCAAGTGTTTGTTGCTTTCATTAATAGGTGAAGAAGGAAGTTTTAGCCATGGGTCTGTTATTGATGGAAGATTTGAAGGATTCATCCAGACTCGTGGTGGCACATTTTATGTTGAGCCAGCAGAGAGATATATTAAAGACCGAACTCTGCCCTTTCATTCTGTCATTTATCATGAAGATGATATTAGTAAGTACTTAAATTTTATTAAGGAGCCTTCTGCAAAAAGACATATAAATAGTTAAAAGTATGTGGAGACATATGAAGCCTGAACTGTTTTCTTTCCTAAGCTATTAATCAGGCTAGAAAAGAGTTTCACAGCCAAAGTCTCAACTTAACGAATAGTAGACCTATATAAAGAGGTAATTTCTTTGGCAATCCTTGCCTACTTTGTTGATATGGTACAACAAATTCTATTTGAACTACGAGTCAGCCAACTCTGAATTGGAAATTCTATATTCTGATATCAGTCAGTCATTTAATGCTATAATGCCTTTGTGTGTGCGGCTTTCCTTCTAATGTAAATTTCAGGGTGGGTATTTGTGTAGTATTGTGTAGTATTCAAAGAATATCTTAGATATATTTGTAATCTCTAAATCCTTTGTGTATTTCTTTTTTGAATCTTGAAATAATGATTTTACTTCAGCTTGATGACACTCCAGGTTTATCATGGTGGATTTTGTCCTCTACCCTGGTTTTTATATGATGGTAATTTGTTGGGAGAGTTCTTTTTCTGTGTTTTAAGAGTAGAAAATGTACTGAGACTTCACTGTTTAATTTTACCATTGTCCATATATTCACAGTCATCCAATTGCAAGAATGCTTTAATAAAATACCACAGAAATACATTCCTCTAATTTATAATGCCTCTTGAATACTCACATCTTATTTTTGACCTATAATTAAACTAGTCTCTCATTTTTTGCCTATTTTCCTAACTTGGCAACTTCCTTCTGGCTTCATTTTCCATTCTACAGCCAGAAATTTATTGTCCATAATTTCATTCTCACTCCTAATAATGTACTAGAAAGCCTAACCATCTTGGCCTTTTGCTCTATCAGCTCTGACAGTTTCCATACTTCTCCAGTCTGTCCAACTGCTTGTTATCTCTGATGCTGGATTGCTATAGAAAATAGTATAATTATTCTAGATAGGGTGCATTTATGATTTTAGCTACTTGCTAACTCACAAATTCATTAATGCTACTTGCTTATATCTATATCTATATATATACATATTTTCAATGCTATTTGCCTATATTTTAATTCATCCCTGTTTGATTCCTTTTCCAGTTTATCCTCCTTGTGTTTCAGACTTTTCGCAAGCTGCATGCTACAGTCCTTCCTCACAAGCTAGAATATGAATTCCTTTGCCTTCCTTTCTTTCTGCCAACAGAATTACTATCTACTTGATTTGTATGTTACTTTGTAATTTTTTTTAGTAATTTACTCTTCTTGCAGGTTTACCTTTCCTATCAGTGTATATAACTTCTCCAAATGTGGTTTCTGTTTCTTTTGCTCCTTTAACATTCCAAATTTTATTTAATCTCTGGAGCAGATTCTTTATAGACACTTAATGAAATCTTGAAACATTTTCCTTATAATGTTTTCTCAAAATCAAACAAGGCCTTATGGAAAAGGGAGAGGAGGAGAGTAATGGACAGATTTTGAACTCCTGTTTTTATTTGTATTATAATCAAACTTTATCCTTTGCTGATTTACACTTCCCATAAGCACCCTATACTGTGTTTGTTCTGCCTTTTATGATTTCTATTATTATATCTTCTCTCTCATTTCCTTCCTCCTCCTGTCTACTTCTAAGTAGGTTAAGCATATTCTGCTCTTTTTTGCACTATTATTTCTTCCTGTCCTGTAATTGCATTTTTCCACGTTCCATCTTACAATAACTTCCAGATACCTTCCTTTATGTCAACCTTTCTTTTCCCCCAAAGATGATGAGTTAGCTTGGAGAATCAGTGACATTGGATGTGACTGAGTTTTCTTTCCCTTTTGGCATTTAACTTTACCATTGATTTTAGCTCTTACTTTTTTACTTGTCTGATTAAAATACATGTTCATTAAAAAAAAACGTTCATGCTAAGGAGGCCTTTTCATGTTGTTATTATATACCAGTAGGGATATTAGAGCTTAAAAACAGTAATGTTTAGAGTGATTCTGTTTGTAATTTTTTTTCAACCATTTAAAAATGTAAAAACCTTCCTTCGCTTGAATGGCAGGCCAAACAACTGAGTTGTTCAGCAGGCTATAGTTTGCTTACCCCTCCCTCTCCTAGAAGATGGGTAGATAACTTACTTTTAACTGGCTCTTTAACCTCTCTGTGTAGAATACCTAAGGTTATGGTACTAGTAGTCATCGTAGTAAGAACAGTTATTACTGTTCAGTGTGTCCTGGCACTATATAAAATTTTTTGCTTGCATTACCTCATTTAATCTTTATAGTAACACTATAAAGTGTAACAGGCACACATGTCATATCCCCTTCTCCCCAGCTTTATCGATGAGGAAAATTAAGGCTTAGAAAACTTATGTCACTTGATAATGGATCTTGTGTTCTTAACCATGTGCTCGTCTGCTTCACTTATGGAAGAAAGCTGTAAATTCTAACATTACTCCAAGGATTTCTGCGGCTTTTCTGAAATCTGTAAGCCTTTCTAAAATGACACGTTTGCATCTATTGTTGTTTTAAGCCAAATTCTCTCCTCATTATATTTAGCTGTGGATGTTCTACTTTATAACTAATTAAGAGGGAAAGGACATTCCTTTAATGTATATTAGTATTTTCATATAATTTGCTGAAGTGCCAATAATTTATTTTCACAACTAAATTACTGTGTGATTGTTTAGATCACTGTGTATATTATGCTTGAGTGAATTTAGTATCCCTGTATGTTTATTCTCAGCAGAAGCAAATGACAGATGAAGTATACCAACTTAGGGTAGGAGTTCTGATGAGAATTTGGCTACCGTTCTTTTAATACTGTTTTTTGCAACTGAAGGCATAAATGTATGAAGCCACCATGGAAAATGATATTGCTGTTCTGGAGAATCTTGGGAATATGGCTTCTGAGGCAGTACCAGAACACAGAGACACTTTGCAGTGAAAATGTTCAACAACTTCTCTAGGCGCTTTGATACTCATGGTTGATTTGGAGATTAGATAGATAATCTACATAAGCAATCTTGCCATCTTACATATTTATATTCAGACATTATACTGGGAATTCATTGATCTGGATATAACTGGTTTCAGCACCTTAAGGAGTCTTATAATCATGGATTTAAAGGTGACCTTGTAGATCAACTGGTTAAAAGGGTTTCAGGGTTGAATTTATTTGCTCAAGATCATAACAAGTTAGTGGAAGACATGGTAGGGAAAAAGCACAAGAGGTAATGTGTCAGAGAACTGAGACATGCATGCCATAGGTATGAGAAAGGAGTAGGAAGGGAAATCAGGACGATGTACTAGAATAGCCTGATGACCTTATGGGAAGATCTTACTTTTTTTATGCAGGTAAGTAGGTCTCATTTTCTGTGTATAAAATGAAGGTGTTAGACCAGATTTTTAATATCCCTTATCTCTTCTAAAATTGGGTGATATCTAACTACTTTTCCTCTAGAGCTGGAAATATTTTTGATTTTGCTGATTATCAAATGACTATAAAATATTTTTGCCTGTTAACGAAGTAGAAGTGGTGTGTCCACCATCCTTTAATTTTTCTTTTAAGTAGTTGCATAATATTCTGTTGTTTCATTGGTGAATATATTACTTACCAACCCATCAAGTAAATGGATGTTTAGATTGTTTCCCCTTTTTTACTATTAAACAATGCTGTGGTATACATTATCTTCAAAACTGCTTATGTAAAGTATACTATTTGGTAATTTTTGACATTTGTATACATCTGTGAAACTGTTGCCATAATCAATGTAGTGTATGTATCCATTGCCCCCAGAAGGCTTCCTCCTACTCAGCATAATCCTTCTCTTCTTCTCAACTGTTCTTTCCTCAGGTATTAAACTGCAGGCTAGTTTGCATTTTGTTGAATTTTATGTAAATGCACTTATGTAGTCTTTTAAAAATCTGGCTTCTTTAGCACAGTATTTTTGAGATTCATCCATATTGTTTGTGTATATTAATAGTGCATTCCTTTTTATTGATGTAGTATTTCACTGTGTAGATAACATCTTTATGCCTTTGCTTGTTGTTGGACATTTGGGTTATTTCTGTTTTGAGTTATTAAAAATAAAACAACTCCAAAGCTTTTGATAAACTCATCAACTATTGATTGATTAAACATCATTTTACGTGTGATAAATTTTGAAAAAAGACAAGAGGATATAACAAATACTAAGGACTTTTACTGTCTTGGTCTAATACCTGAGCTCTAGAGAGGGGACATTTTGGAAATTTAAGATGAGCCTTGTGGAAGCAAGAGAGCAGAGGAACATTCATCTTATGCGAGTTGTGTATAGATTGTCTCCCCCAAACCAATACTCATCCTTCAAAATGCAGCTCAGAAATAATCTAGAAGCCTTTCTGGCCCCTCACTTCTGTCTGTACCTCTCTTTACTGCTGTCGATGTGTTGGTGAGCCCTCGGTGTGTTTTGAATCCAGCAGTTTACAGGTCAGTGGTCCATGTGATTGATCTCTGGGAAGAGGCATGGAAGGAAAACAGCTGTTGACTGGATGAGTACATTAAATTCAACAAATATTTAACGCTTTATTAACTGTGGATGATTGCAGCAACATTTAACACTTAGGGAGTTAATATTTAAATGGATACTTGCTTATATGTCTAACATCCCAGCTAGACTGTGAGCTCTGTGAGGGTCTGTACTCTTTGTCTGTTTATTCTTGTTTGGTAACTAATAGTTTTTTTCCTCTCATTACTTGTGTAACTAAATTAATGCAATTAAGAATAACATTGACATACAACTAGGAAATTTATGTGCATACATGCCTTAATTTTGAACAAGGTCTGTGTTATAGTGGATCTGTAAAGTAGTTAGAGATTTAGAACACACTTTCATGTAGAAACTATTTTTTGGTTGCAAACAGTTACTACTTATCGCAGGTGGAATGAAGGCTAAAAGGAGGTTATTGGAGTCAGCAGTTTACAGATCTTTGGTTAATGGATGACCTTTGAAGAGGAATGGAAACCAGCTGCTGACTGAGAAATTAAATTCAACAAGTACTTATTGATTTGTGCATGTACCAGAAGGATTAAGGCTTAAAAAAGAAATCCATCAGGGAAATTTTCAGTCATTAATCTAGTCAGAATGTGATAAATGCTTAACCGAAATGTCATCAAAGCATGGAGGGTAGTACAAACTGAAGGAGCCTTAGGGATACTTAGGAAGACTTCTTAGGGGAGATGGCATTTGACTTCAACCTTGAACATAGGATAGACTTTTGGCTGTTAGAAGTAAGAATCTCTGAAGACAGAAGAAAGGTAGCTGTAACTCTGGCTGCAGTAGTATTCGTTTTTAGCTGCCACAGCTCAGGAACTTCAGAAAGGAAAGGAAACTGGCGTCGTCTTTGTTCCGGACTCACCCATTTTCTGTGTATAGGGGTATAGTCCCAGATTGAATAAATGGAAGTAATGGTCATATTAAATCAGTATGTTACAAGTTTTCATTACAAGTTTCAGTTGTAAGTTTTACAGGTTTAATGATTGATTATTTTTGAAATTTGAGTGTGGTCGACATGTGATTAATTTATTAATATCTTTTGAGTGCCTAATTTGTATAAGACACTTTCAGATGCTGTGGACACAAAGGTTCTTATCCTAACACATCTTCGAGTCTAGTGATTCTGTTTATAGTTGATCAGAATAATAGAGCAGCATTGCTCCTCTTGACCTGATGCCCATGATCTACTTGGGCCCCAACACTAACCCTTTCTTCTTAAAAACCAGAGGTGGGAAAGGACATGCCTGGCCCACCTTCCCATCTCTCTTTCCTGGGAGATCAGTGTTGTGAGTGCAGGTGAAAAGGGAGACTACCTTTAGTTTCCTCTCCTTCCCAGGGACAATCATACTATGCTTCTCTTTCCATGCTCTCCCAACCCTCCCCAGAGCCTAGATGTGGGGCATGGGGCAGGGTGTTCAGGAGAAAGGGACTCCTATCTCCTGGAGTTCGAAGAGGGAAGAATGTTTGGGGTTTGCCCTAGCCATTCTTCTATTTCTCTACACTTATCCTCTGTCCTTACAAAAAAAAAAAAAAAGCCCACTTCTTCCTTTTACTCTTCTTCAGTGAATCCTTGTTAATTTTTGACAACTTTGGGAATAAACAGCATTTTTGTGGGCAAGGACCCTACCCACTTACCTTCTAGGTAGTAACAACTTTTTGTTAATTGTGTATGAAGTCAGTCTATCTTAAATTCAATTAAGATAATGAAAGTTAGATTATTTCATTGGATTTGGTGATTCATGGCATGTTACTGGAAACATTACACCAAATTTGACATCTCATAACCAAGCCCTTGGACTTTGCAGTCAGATTTTTAACCTGCCAGTCACACACAGGTAGGGGAAGGCTTCCTGGAAATAGTGAGGATGCAAGGGGATGCAAGGTCTACACTAGTTAGTATGTAGTGAGAAGTGGATGTTTTTTATGCACCAGTTCTGTTGGACAGGGAATCTAAATGGTAAATATTTCCTTCTTCCTGGAGTGGATGATTGAGAGTTAACTAAGAACTATTTCCTGATTGAGGTGGTATCACAATATATGTATTATTTATATTTGCCCCTCCTACAGCAAAACAAAAGCAAGAAGTTGGCATGCAAAAGAACTGGAAGAAGGGCAATAGATTTAAAGCCAATCTTTGTTTTAAATAGGCTGAATATTCTACACCAAAGATTCATTCTTTGTGAAAGAATATGCTGTTTGGCCTTTTCAGGGGAACTACAGTGCATCCTATGATTTAGCATCACGATGAGGGCTTATTCATTAGTTGAACAAAGGCTTTTTCTAGAAATGGGGATTATATTGTCAGTAATTTTAGGGGGAAAATGTCATTGTCCATTTTCCTAGTTAATGTGGTGACCAGGGTAAATAGGTCTTTTAGAAATTTTGAAAGTATATAGGAAATATTTTACACTTGATTCCTTTTTTTTTTCCATTGAGACAGTTTTGTGCTAACAGAATTTGAAGCATATATAAATACTGTTGTTGCTTTGGAAATGTCTTTTTTATCTTAAATATCAAACTTTCCAAAGGAATGTCTATTTTTAGTTTATGATATATAAAATAAAACACTACATTTTTCATTTTAGATATTCTAATTCTTCTAATATTTTAAAGTATGGTATACTAAATAATAGTTTTTTTATTTTTCATTCCCCTATACATTTATAAGTAATAATTAGAGTTTTTGTATTGAGAGTTTTAGTATATTTAATACGAGGGTATTAGTATTTTCGTATTTAAAATTTTTAAAGGTTGGGAACAATTGTAATTTTCCCCATTGATATTAAGATCATTTTGCATAGTTTCAGCTGACGTGGTCAATTTTACTGCTGCCACTAATGTGGCAAAACAAGGAGTGTCTATAGTTAGCTGGGTAAATAGGATTGCAAACGGACTCTGGAAATATGATGTCATTGCCAGGAAGCATAAAGGAACTGCTAGAGGTTACAGATGATTATTTTTGAGTGAGAATAGTCATAGTTACCAGTTTTCTCCAGGCCCATTCATTTGCAGGGATGCAGGTGGAAGATTCATTTTAAACAGGATTTGGGTGAGGGGGGGCATTGAAGTTTTAAGGCAATACAGTGAAGTAATCATGATAATAATTGACAGTTGGATTTAAGCTGAATAAACAGAAGAAAGAGAATATCCAGTGATAGTGAACAAGGTGGTAACATTGGTAGATTGAAAGGTCTTAGTGGTGTTGCAGGATTGTTGGAGGGAATTTTCAGAAAAGATAATTGGTGGAAAGAAAGTAAGATGTGCAAGTTGAGATTATTAATGGGTTTCAGTTATTAGTAATGACAGGTTCAAAAGAATGACTGTAAGCGAGAACTTGGTGTAGGAGAAGATCATTGGAGAAAAGGTGGTGTAAGTGTAATGAGAGAATCATCGATATTATTGGAATCACTAAGAATTATGTTGGGGTGATGTCAGAGAGATAGAAGCTAAAAATAAGGAAATAAAGGGAGGTAGTGACCTAGGGGCAGCAAATGCCTATAATGAGTTAGAGTAGTTGCTGGTATAGTCTCATGACTATAAAAGCTAAGTCACAATGAGAATAGTCCTGATGGTCCTAACTCAGAAAGTGGTAGGTGGTTTTGAGTGTTTAGTGACATGAGGGGCAGGGAAATGTTTTCCCAGGAATAGAAGAGTTCTTGGGTTCCCCCTTGATTCTTGTGGACTTCTCCCAATGAAGTTGAGCAGTGCGGCAGGAGTCTCTTGACCTCTGCTAGATGATGGACCAGGGGAGGTGATTTTCTGAAATGTTTGTATTCTCTTGGTTCCAGCCAAATGCAACTTTTCGGAGGTGTGACAGCACAGAGCAATCTTATTTTAGGCTGCCTTTTAACCCTGTGGAATGATGGCCTGCAAGGTGGTGGTTCTGTTCTTGTTTCTGCTAGCTTCCTTTCACGTGTTGCTGATGTTAGCCTATAGGTGATGTGCTGTTATACTAGTACTTGTTTGACTTCTGACTGTGGAGGAGTGATGGGAAGAAATCCATTCTAATATTGGCTATATATACAGTGTCAACAAATGTATATGTGTGTGTATACCTGTATATGTTTATGTCTATAAATATATTAGCTTCATATATTTTATCATGTAGGTGAGATACCCATTAAGCAGTACTTGTTTGAGTACCCTAATCTTAATGTTCAGATGCTCAGCATCAGTGCAATATATTGATGACAACAGAGTGTCACTGTGTCTAGGATTACTAATATCTGGAAAGTATTTATATTTTATTGGGTTACTATATAATAGGGACTGCTGAATATGTAAAAATCAGACATGTATATTCTTCTTTGACTTCCCTTATCATCATACTAAAGAGAATGATGTTACAGTTGTTTAAGACAGGGATATTTTTGTTTTGTTCCTGAATTCAGTAAGATACTCATTTAAATGCTGTGCATATTTACTGGTTCAAGTGTTTGGAAGTATAAAATTCGCTGTTCCAGAAATACTTTGTAGTAGCTGTTTTGTGCCTGTGTAGAAACAGATTAAAAATATATTTCTTAGTATTTTTTTTTGAAAGATTTTATTTATTTGAGAGAGAATGAGCATGAGCAGGGGGGAGGGGCAGAGGGAGAGGGAGTAGCAAAAATCTATGCTCAGCAGGGAGCCCGATGTAGGGCTTGATCCTAGGACCCCAAGATCATAACCTGACCTGAAGTCGGATGCCCAACCAACTGAGCCACCCAGGTGCCCCTCTTAGTTTGTTTTGAATGGAGGTATATCCTAATTCCTCTCATGGTCAGATTATGATATTCGTTAATTCTCAAATTTGAATAATATCAAGGATATTAACTAATTTATATATTGAAGTATTATAATTGAACTAAATTATGTATTGAAGCAAAAATGTTATTTTGACATATTTGTTATGTGATGGACTTATAACAACATTGCTAACAAGCTTCACAGCTCTTTTTACTTTTTAAAACTGAAAATCTTGCATTGAGTAAATCTTCTTAAACTGTTTGAACAGTGAAAATAGCACATTTCTCTAAGCGTGCGAAATATTTTATCTGGGTGTTACAGAGTTTACAAGCTTCTATCTTTAGCTAAAAGTGGAATTATTACCGTGTGTATGAGTCTTCAACTTAACTGTATGTCTGATTTTTTTGGCAAAAGTTCTATCTGAGGATGAGTAAAAACTAGTTATAAATGAAAACATTCAGAAAATGACAATAAATACTAACACTGCTAAAGAATTTCTGATATGCTAGCCTAATTATTTTGGTACTGTGATTGGAAAAATTTGCCAAATGCCATTGGAGAGCAGGTATAAAATGAGTTTTTCTCTCTTTGACGAACATTTTTACCATCTAGTAAGGCAGTGCTAACTGCAGTACCAAACAGCCCCCAAATTCAGTGACAAAATGCACTAAAAGCTCATTTCTCACTAAGTAACAGTTTAAGGTGAGTATTCCTCATCAGACAGCTTTTCTTCAATAAATAATTCAGAAATTCAGGGTACTTTATTTCATGCTATTCCCAGGTTGTCTCCCATCAGCCATCCAGAAGGGGAAAGAGCATGGAGGATCCTGTCTTGTGTGCACTTCCCTACTGCTCATGTTCCTTCAACTTGAACTTGATTATATGTCACACCTAACTTAGAAGGGAGCTGGGAAATTCAGTGTAGCTTTGTATGCAGCATATTGAGGACCTAGTGGTCATTGGCTACCAAACTATGCCAAGAGTAAACATTTTTTTTCAAATGTAATTTTTGAATAGTTAAAAACCTTTTTTTATTGGCTAAATGATATACTGATATGAAGGGTTTTGGGGGACATTTATGTATTTTCGTAAACAAATTATTCCCTCTGCCCCCATATTCTTTCTTTTGTTCTTTCTTTTCTTCCTTTCCTTTCTTCTTTTCTTTTTGGTAGTGGTGAGGCGTGTGGGATGGGGAGACCATGTGTGGTAGACCTTTAGGGAAAGTTCATCTGAAAATTGATTGTAATGATGTAATCACAGGACTTGTCTTTTGAAAGGCTAATAAGTTAAATAGTTTTTATTTGAAAGTGGGGTCATGGGGTGTCCATGCTTGTGTGTCTATGCTAATGTCTCTTTGTGAGAGATAGCAGTTTGGGTTTGGGGGTTTTTAAGATGGTTTTAAGAAATGTCATGATATTAAACTCACGAAACAAACTGAGGGTTACTGGGGTATAGGGGGGAAGGGATAGGGTGGCTGGGTTATGGACGTTGGGGAGGGTATGTGCTATGGTAAGTGCTGTGAAATGTGTAAGCCTGATGATTCACAGACATGTACCCCTGGGGCAAATAATACATTATATGTTAATAAAAAAAAGGGGGGGGGGGAGAAATGTCATGATAAAATCAGAATTGTAGTTTAAAATAGTTCTTATTTTGAAGTTTTAATTTTAATTCCCATATAGTTAACATGCAGTGTTATATTAGTCTCAGGTGTCAAAATGTCAAAATAGCTTTTTTTTGTGTGTGTATGAGAGATGTCTAATTCGACTATAAGAATTTCATCAAATGGGGGGGCGCCTGGGTGGCTCAGTCGTTAAGCGTCTGCCTTCGGCTTGGGTCATGATCCCAGGATCCTGGAATCGAGCCCCTCATCTGGCTCCCTGCTCCCTGGGGAGCCTGGTTCTCCCTCTCCCACTGCCCCTGCTTGTGTTCCCTCTCTCACTGTCTCTCTCTCTGTCAAATAAATAAATAAAATCTTAAAAAAAAAAAAAAAAGAATTTCATCAAATGGTAAATATGCATTTATTTCATTGGACTTAAATTAGCCTAAGGTAAGTGGTAAAATAGTTTCTTATTATCTTAAATACAGACTTCATAAACAAAGCTAAATTAAGGTACCACAAACTGACCTGTTAGTGGAAAAATAAGACTATAACATACTAATTGAATAGTAAGTTGCTTATCACATTGGAACAGAAACTGAACTTTTGAAAATATATAAATTAGTTTTATCCATTGTTATATGGCAAAATATTTTATGTATCAGTAACTCTGAGTACATTTTTTACTATCTGCTTAGTTGCTGCCAGGGTCAGCAGAAGGATTCCTCCTCATACACATTGTTATCTTAAATAGATAAGCCATTTTCTTAGCCTTGAGTTAAGGGAAAACAAGCCAAAGACTCAATCCACGTTCTTAGTTATGGAGTCTGGACTATCCTAGTATGGGGGTAAAATAAAATAGCACAAAGTTATGGATGTATAAATGATATCAAACTATGAACATGGCTTTATAATAACAATTAAAATAAGTAGCAAAATGCCAAGAGATCTAAATTCTGTTAACTGAAAAAGGTACTTAAGTATGTGTATAAACTTGCCTATGAATATGAGTCTATATTTTTTTCTTTGTTTATTAAAATGAGTGTTTTGGCATGGAGGAACTTCTTCACCTGGTGGTTCAGGCAAGGTAGATTCCCGTAAGAATCTGGGCAAGGCTCATTGGGATGTTAAAATTGTATTATCAGAGGAAGGTATTGTGGTGATTATAACCCCAAATCTTCTAAAAGGTGAGAATTAAAAATATTACATTGGAAAACTTTTCGGCCTTTGTGGCAGATTCTTTTTGGGTACATGTTGGGTGGTGTTATGTTTTTACTTTTCCAAAGTCAACCTTTGAAATGCTAAAATAATACACATATTAGGTTTTGTCTCATTTGGTACTTCAGTGCCACTTTGTTTTGTTTTTGTTTTTTAAAGATTTTATTTATTTATTTGACAGAGAGGAGAGAGATCACAAGTAGGCAGAGAGGCAGGCAGAGAGAGAGGGGGAAGCAGGCTTCCCACTGAGCAGAGAGCCTAATGTAGGGCTCGATCCCAGGACCCTGAGATCACGACCTGAGCCGAAGGTAGAGGCTTTAACCCACTGAGCCACCCAAGCGCCCCACTTCAGTGCCACTTTGGAATCATTTGTTCTGCCAGTGTTGCAGTCTTATAGTCCTAATTTTATTTTGAAAATTTTTAAACTTAAAAGAATTATGCAATAAACACATATATCCTCCTCCCAGATCTGCCATTAAAAAAATTTTTTTTTGCACCCCTCATACACTTTTTAGGGAACTATTTGAAAATACGTTGTAGACATCATTGCTAAACACATCCCCTAAAACACACACTCCTTAAGAATATGTACATCTTCATAAATAGCTATGGGAGTGTTCACTCCTAAAAAAATTAATTCAATAATACCATTTACTATCCAGTCTATAATAAAATTTCTACAGTAGTCCTAAGAATACCTTTCGTGCATTTGTTTACTATGTCTCTTTTAGTGTCTTAATTACCAGGCTCCCCTACCCTTAGTTACGAACTTTTTCTGTTTTTTTCCTTTAAATGACATTGCCATTTTTTAGTTGTCTAGGTCAGTGACTTAAAGGATATTCTGCATTTTGTTGTGTCTTGATTGTTTATTCATGAACATATTTGGTCAGGAATATTGTATAGGGAAAGGTGGACATTCCTTACTGCATTACATCAAGAGGCACATATCTTTCTAGTACTGGTTGGGCTTAGCTTGGTCAGTTGGTAAATGAAGTGAGAATTACTATATCTTTAGTGCGAAGATAGCATTTTCCTTTATAATTAATAAATCTGTGGGGTGATACTTTCAGAGACTATGTTAATATCAGTAAATGTAGGTTGTCCCATAACCCCTGCCTCTTAACTGCTAGATTAAATTTGTGTTGTGTTATCTAATTAGCATTTCCAAAGAAATGGGTCACTAGTATCCACTTTAGGTTCTAGATTTTCTTAAGAAACTGCCTGCAGTATTTCTTTTTTTTTTTTTTTTTTTTTTTTTTTGCCTGCAGTATTTCTAAGTATAATTCTTTGTACTATATCTTAAGCTACTTAAGGATTTTTCAGTGCTTCTCCTCTCACCCATGTTTTGGTATTTTATCTTGACAGTTCTCTTAATTATGGTAACTTGATTAAATTATAAAATAGGTTCATGAATAAGGAGAACCCTAGCAAGGGAGACGTATGTGAAATTTGAGAGAGCGGAATAAGCTTTTAAATGACTAAAATGGAACAGCTATCTAGAAATAGAACCAATTCAGTTAAGGATAAATTAATCACTGTTTAATTATAAAGGGAAAACAAATGATAAAATAGTTATTGGCTTATAAAGCACTCACTTGAATTGCACTTTGAAGAAATTTAAACTCACTCTGCTTTTACTGTGCCAGGAAGCATGTTTCTAGGTCACTTTTCCTTGAGGCCAGTTGGTATTCATTGAAGGAATTCAAGCCATATAGAGTATTATATTAGTCTAACTGTAGTTCAGCTTGGGGTGTACATTTGCAGCATAGGAAATTTAATGTGTTTGGAGGGAAAGTTATAAATTATGAAATGAAGTAAATTGCAGTATTAACATACTTTATATATCTGAAGCAGGAAAGATTGGGAAAGTTAAACCTAGAATGAAGAATGATTATTGTCCTTTTTTAGAATTCACAAGTCATCTAGACAAAAATCTAGAGACCAGTGGTATTTTATTGAGGAGAACTTACGAACCTGCCAGCTTTTAAAATGAGAATGCTCAATAAGCATCTATGGCTTTCATTAATTATCACAGTTACATTTTCATTTATAAGATAGTAATCTCTAAACATGTGATAGTAATGTCATTACTTCTTTGTGTTTTAGACTATCCCCATAAATATGGTCCACAGGGGGGCTGTGCAGATCATTCAGTATTTGAAAGGATGAGGAAGTACCAGATGACTGGTGTAGAGGAAGTAACACAGGTAAGGATTTTAATACTAGCTTGCATTTAAGAAATGCAAATGAACTTGGGTATGTGTTCCTACATTAAAAGTGTATGTTCTAGAATTTCTGAAAGATTTATACCTCTGTGGGGAAATACTTATATTTTTTAATGTTCAAAAGGTCAAGTAACTTGCCTATAATAAAGACATGATGCTGAAATTAGAATGCAAATCTGTGTGACTCAAAAAACATTAAGTTACATGTCCAGAATATACCCTTGTCTTACATGTTTTGTTGTCAAGTTACGAAAAATAGTCCAAACATGTGTTTGGTATAAATATAAGTATTTGTATTAGTATGAAAATTAGAGCGACCAAATTCTCCTGGTTTGCCTGACATAAGCAAACTGAGATGTTTAGGCACTATAATAAAAATCACAAGGCTTTTGAGACTTACATATAGATATGTATATCTATATGTAGATATATATATTTGTTTGTCAAATTAATTGATTTTTAAAGTAATCTCTACGCCCAGTGTGGAGCTCCAACTCTGCTTTTGATATACTACATTTTTCCACCATTTGACTATTGTTTTTTTTTACTCTTTCTTTTGACCTTTTTTAAAAATAGTTAATTCGAGGGCGCCTGGGTGGCTCAGTGGGTTAAAGCCTCTGCCTTCGGCTTGGGTCATGGTCTCAGGGTCCTGGGATTGAGTCCCGC
Source organism: Potos flavus (assembly GCA_028534135.1). Taxonomy (NCBI): domain Eukaryota; kingdom Metazoa; phylum Chordata; class Mammalia; order Carnivora; family Procyonidae; genus Potos; species Potos flavus. Next base: position 38,992,887 of record CM052896.1, read on the forward strand.
ATCTGACTCTGCTCAGTGGGGGGCTTGCTTCCCCATTCTCTCTACCTGCCTCTCTGCCTACTTGTGATCTCTCTCTGTCAAACAAATAAAATCTTTAAAAAAAATAGTTAATTTAAAACACATTTAAAATGAAAAAAATTATTTTTATGGTAAAACATTTATTATGTATTTCAGCATCTTCTCTAAAAGTAGTAAGATAGAGTAATGTTGCTTGAGTTTCTTGAGTCACAAATGCAGATATGTGTGTTTCTTGATCTGTGAAATGGCACAAACAGTTCTATTTCAGGTGGCTCTTTCAAGTATAAGTGAGATTTTATTCTTGCACTTGTGAATAATTATGTATCAGTCTTCTGCCATATGTCAGAGACTGGTAGGCTCTGGGAGTACGTGGAGATGAACATGAAAGCTTGTTCTTAAAAAGTTAGTAACACTTGACCCTTGTACAACATGGTGCTGACCCTTGTGCAGTTGAAAATCTGCATATAACTATTGACTCGCCAAAAACTTAACTACTGATAGCCTCCTATTGACTGGATACCTTACTGATAACATGAATAGTTAATTAACATATTTTGTATGTTATATGTATTAAATACGGTATTCTTATAATAACATAAACTAGATAAAAGAAAATGTTATTAAGAAAATTATAAGGAAGAGAAAATACATTTAGAGTATGGTAGTTTACGTATGGAAAAAATCACATATTAGTAGACCCACACAGTTCAAACCCATGATAGGTTGGTTCACGGGTCAACTGTAGTTTAATTGGCTACACAGAGAAACAATCGAGAGTGGTAAGAGATAGAAGAGGATTAAGCATTGATACTGTACACATGAGAGGAGTAGTTAATCTAGCCTGGGAAGTATTTGAGGAAAATAATCAGAAACTAAAAGAATAAGCAGAATTTAGGTTGACCATGAAGAGATAGGAGGACAGGAGGAACAGTATATACAAAGGTCAGAGAGACAGCAAGACCAGGAAAGAATTTTTAACTCCACAGTGGGGTACAAAATTAGAGACTGGAAAACAAATTCGAAGTGTTTCAGTTACTCAGTTGAGAATAGCGGCTTGTACTAAGGTATTAGTAATGTGGATAAAGAGGATAAGACTACAGAATACTAAATATAAGAGAGTTTAGCAGTGGCTAGATAGAACATTCATATACAAAAGTAGGTTGCATTTCTTTATATCAGCAGACTACCAGAAAAAGAGGACATCATTTAATAATAGTATCAAGACTATCATGTATTGAATAATCAGTGTAACAAGGAGTTATAAGGCCTATATAAGGAAAATTATAAAACTTTGGAAGAAAAGTTAAAGAAGATTGATTTTAAATAAATGGAGAGATATACCATAGTTGTGGAAAATAATACCTAATATCATAAAAACATCAGTTTTCTCCATATTGATTTGTAGGTTCACTGCAATTCCAATATAAATTACAACAGGGTTATTCACAGCACAATGATGTGTTGAAAATGTTACAGAGAAAAGTAAAGAAGAAGTAGGGCCCACCCTTAAGGTGGTGAGCAGGAAAGAGGGATTTACCCTGGAAGATATTAAGACTTATTATAAAATTGAGAGTATGATGTTAGCATAAGATGAACAAGTTGACCAGAGGAATAAAATCGAGCTCTCAGAAAGAGACTGATACATATGCGAAACTTTGTTATGTAGTAGAGGTAGAAGCTCAAATGAGTGAGGAAAAGTAAAGAGCATTGAATAAGTAGAGCCAGAAAAAAAGGTTTGTCCATTTGCAAAAAAATGAAGTTACGTCTCCATCTTATATCATATTTAAAACAAAACAAAATTCCAGGTATATTAAGGTATTAAACGTCTAAAATGAAAAATGTGAAATGCTTAGTGGAAAAAGTAAGTGGAGATTTTCCTTCTAGCCATGATGGAGTAGCTGATATCCAGCTAGACCTCTTGTAAATATATGAAGACTGGACTGAACAAAATATTTGAAACAATTATTTTCAGACATTAGACAATAGGCAGTGAAGGACTGAGATCCCTGAGAGGGAAGAAATAAGTCTCTCTGTGATTTCCCTGACTTTTTTGACTGGAGGCAGAATTTTAGGTATGGCACAGGGGAAGGAGATCTCAAGAAGAGTGAGAAGTACATAGCAATTCTCTTGAGTTGAAGAGACAGGTTAAAGTTTAGGAAGGCTGAGGTATCTGGACTTAGGACAGAGTGCCTGAGAAGAGAGGACTATACTGGGAAAAAGCTCCAGATATCTGGAAAGGGGTTGCCCTGAGTCTTAGCTGAAAACTAACCTGTGATTGAACAGAAGGACAGACCTATTGGAGAATCTATAAATTGAACAACTGTAAGAAATTACACTTGGTAGAGATCCCAAGTCGTGCTAGGAGTAGGTTGACCTCACGCTAGAGTAAAGACTACTTGAAACCTGCCTTTTTAAGCTGAAAAATCAAGCTTGAAAAAGATCAAAGTGATTTTGAAGTAAATTAGCTCCCTCTCAGAATAAAGCTCAATAATATTTTTTTTTTAATGAGGACACAGAATGCAGATACTCAACAATGTAAACATTCATAACATCTAACATTAAAAAAACATTACTAGATGACAGAAAGATAAAAAATGTGATCTATAGTCAGGAGAAAAAAACACCCAGACAGAAACAGAAGCAGAAATTAGAGGCATTAGCACGCAAAGACATTAAAGCAAATATTATTAATATGTTCAAAGAATTACAGAAAAACATGAAAACATAGAAAAGAAATTATAATAAAGAACCGAATGTAACTTACAGAACTGTGAAAAGCACATTTTCTGAATTGAAAAATTTAATGGATGGGCTTAAGAGCAAATTAGTTATCGCAGAAGCTAACATAAGAAAACATGAATAAAGGACAATAAAACAGTAGAAATAACCCAAATCTAAGCACAGAGAGAAAATAATTGGGAGTCCAAGGAGGAGGGAATGTAGAAATAAGATTTGAAAAATTAATGTTTCCAGAATTTTAAGATATGGAAAAAAAGCCTAAGAAGGTCAGCAAAGCTTAGGCAGGATAAACACAAAGTCATACCAGGACGCATTCAAATCAAATTACTGGAAATCACTAGAAATGAAAGGGGTGCTTAGCTGGCTCAGTCAGTGGAGCATGTGACTCTTGATTTCGGGGTTGTGAGTTCAAGCCCCACATTGGGGATAGAGGTTACTTAAAAAAAAAGCAGCCATAGAAAAGAAGATAGTTTTACATATAGGGAACAAATATAAGAGTAACTGCTGCCTGCCCATCACACGTTGCAAACTGAAGATGTACATGGAGTGACATCTTTAAAGTGTTGAAAGAAAAACTATCAAACTAGGATTCTTTATTCTGTGAAAATAATCTTAAAAAATGAGAGCAAATTAATCATCTTTTTTAGACAAAGCTGGGAGAATTCGCTTCTAGATTTACATTGCAAGAAATGTTAAAGGATGTTTTTCAGGTAGAAAAAGGATACCAGATGGAAATGCAGATTTATACAAAGAAGTGAAGAGCATAAAGTAATAAATACATAGGGGCACCTGGGTGGTGCAGTCGGGTATGCCTTTCACTTAGTTTTGGCTCAGGTAGGGATCTCAGGGTTGTGGGATCGAGCCCAGCATCTACCTCTGCTCTGTGTGGAGTCTGCTTGTGACTCTCCTTTCCCCCGCCCATGTGCGCCCTCTCTCTCTTTCAAAAATAAATCTTTAAAAAGATAGTAAATACACAGGTAGAATATAAAGGACTTTTTTTTTTTTTTAGATTTTATTTATTTATTTGACAGAGAGAGATCACAAGTAGGCAGAGAGGCAGGCAGAGAGAGAGGGGGAATCAGGCTCCCTGCCGAGCAGAGAGCCTGATGCGGGGCCTTGATCCCACGACCCTGAGATCATGACCTGAGCCGAAGGCAGAGGCTCAACCCACTGAGCCACCCAGGCGCCCCTATAAAGGACATTTTTATCATTTAACTATTTTCTGTAAGAGATAATTAAAATAGTAACAATGTAAAATGTATCTGTAATATACAAACAATCAAAAGTTATGATAATGGCACAAAAAATAGGAGGGAAGGTGGATGTATATTGTTGTTTCTTACACTATACAGAAAGTGGTGTAATTTTGGCAGGTAGATTCTGTTGTTTAAAAGTTGGATATTGGAAACCTTAGTGCAGAGCTCAGCAACCTATAGCCTATGGACCAGCTGCTTGTTTTTTTGGTAAATAAAGTTTTATTGGAACACAACCACAGTCATTCTTAGGTACATGTCTGTGGCTGCCTTTGGACTACATCGGTAGAGTTGAGTAGTTGTAACAGAGACAGCGTGGCCCAAAAGTCTAAGTATTTACTGTGGTCCTTTTAAAAAGATGTTTACAGTAATGTCCCCTGCCCTGGAGTTACCACTGAATGAAAATAAAGGAGATACAGTTAACAGGTCAATAAAGGAAATCAAATGTGCAGTTGACCCTTGAAAACATGTATTTGAACTGCACAGGTCCACTTATATGTGGATTTTTTTTTCAGTAAATACTGTACAACATAAACTACAGCACTATAAATGTATTTTCTCTTACTAGCTTACTTTATATATGAATAAAGTATATAATATGTATGGTATGCAAAATATATGTTAACTGACTAGTTACTTTATCATTGAGGCTTCTGGTCAACAGCAGACTATTAGTATTTAAGTTTTCGGGGAGTCAAAAGTTATATGCAGATTTTCAACTGTGTGAGAGCTTGGCATCCCTAATCCTAATTCCTGGGTTAGGATCAATTGGAGTTTAAAATACTCAGTTAATCCAAAAGAAGGTAGGAAAAAAAAAGGGAACAAAAAACATACAGGACAAATAGAAAATAAATACCAAGATGGTAAGTTTAAATCTCACCATGCTGATGATTACATTATATGTAAATGGACTACCCACATTGACTTAAAAAGCTGAGATGGTAAGAGTGATTAAAACAAGACCAAATCTGTCTAAAAGAAATGTAGATAAAAATTTTTTTTAAATTTAAAGTCAATGAATTAACATAATGTATTATTAGTTTCAGAGGTAGAGGTCAGTGATTCATCAGTCTTATACCAGTGTTCATTACATCATGTGCTCTCCTTAATGTCTATCACCCAGTTACCCCATCCCCCCACTCCTCCCCTCCAGCAACCCTCTGTTTGTTTCCTATGATTAAAAGTCTTTTATGGTTTGTCTCCTCTGATTTTATTCTTGTTTTACTTTTTCCTCTCTTCCCCTATGATCCTCCATTTTGGTTCTTAAATTCCACACATGAGTGAGATCATATGATAATTTCCTTTCTCTGATTGACTTATTTCGTTTCACATAATTACCCTCTAGTTCCGTTCATGTTGTTGCAAATGGCAAGATTTCATTTTTTTTGATGGCTGAGTAGTATTCCATTTGTGTGTGTGTGTGTGTGTGTGTGTGTAGTCACATACCACATTGTCTTTATCCATTCATCTGTCAGTGGATATTTGGACTCTTTCTACAGTTTGGCTATTGTGAACATTGCTACTATAGACATTGGGGTGAAGGTGCCCCTTAGGATCACTACATTTGTATCTTTGGGGTAAATACCCAGTAGTGCAATTGCTGGGTTGTAGGGTAGCTCTCTTTTCAACTTTTTGAGGAACCTTCATACTGTTTTCCAGAGCGGCTGTACCAGCTTACATTCCCACCAACAGTGTAAAAGGGTTCCCCTTTCTCTGCATTCTCATCAACATATGTAATTTCCTGACTTAATTTTAGCCATTCTGATTGGTGTGAGGTGGTATCTTATTGTGGTTTTGATTTGTATTTCCCTGATGTTGAGTGATATTGAGCATTTATTCATGTGTCTTTTGGCCATTTGTATGTCTTTGCAGAAATGTCTGTTCTTGTCTTCAGCCCATTTCTTGATTGGATTATTTGTTCTTTGGGTGTTGAGTTTGATAAGTTCTTTACAGATTTTAGATACTAGCCCTTTATCTGATAAGGCATTTGCAAATACCCTGTCCCATTCTGTCTGTTGCCTTTTCGTTTTGTTGACTGTTTCTTTTGCTGCACAAAAGCTTTTGATCTTGATGAAGTCCCAATAGTTCATTTTTGCCTTCGTTTCCCTTGCCTTTGGAGACGTGTCTAGCAAGAAGTTGCTGTGGCCGAGGTCACAGAGGTTGCTGCCTGTGTTCTCCTCTAGGATTTTGATGGATTCTTGTCTCACATTTAGGTCTTTCATCCATTTTGAGTCTATTTTTGTGTATGGTGTTAGGAAATGGTCCAGTTTCATTCTTCTGCATGTGGCTGTCCAATTTTCCCAACACCATTTGTTGAAGAACCTTTTTCCATTGGATATTCTTTCCTGCGAAGATTAGTTTTTTGTTTTGTTTTTTTAAGATTTTATTTATTTATTTGACAGAGAGGAGAGAGATCACAAATAGGCAGAGAGGCAGGCAGAGAGAGAGGGGGAAGCAGGCTCCCTGCGGGCAGAGAGCCGGATGTGGGGCTCGATCCCAGGACCCTGAGATCATGACCTGAGCCAAAGACAGAGGCTTTAACCCACTGACCCACCCAGGCACCCCTCCTATGAAGATTAGTTGATGATAGAGTTGAGGGTCCATTTCTGAGTTTTCTCTTCTGTTCCATGGATCTGTGTGTATGTTTTTGTGCCAGCACCATACTATCTTGATGATTACAGCTTTGTAGTAGAGCTTGAAGTCCAGATTGCGATGCCACCAACTTTGGTTTTCTTTTTTAATATTCCTTTGACTATCCGGGGTCTTTTCTGGTCCCATACAAATTTTAGGATTATTTGTTCTAGCTCTGTGAAAAAAGTTGATGGTTTTTTTTTTTTTTTTTTAAGATTTGATTTGTTTGAGAGAGAGAGTGCAAGCGAGAGAGCCCAAGCAGGGGGAGCAGCAGAGGAAGAGGTAGAAGCATACTCCCCACTGAGCAGGGAGTCCAAGGTGGGGCTGTATCCCAGGACCCTGGGATCATGACCTGAGCCAAAGGCAGATGCTTAACTGACTGAGCCACCCAGGCCTCCCAAGTTGATGGTATTTTGAGAGGGATTGCATTGAATGTATAGCCTACCCTAGGTAGCATAGACATTTTAACAATATTTGTTCTTCCAGTCCATGAATGTGGAACGTTTTTCCATTTCTTTTTGTCTTCCTCATTTTCTTCCAAGATGTTTTGTAGTTTTCTGAGTACAGATCCTTTGCCTCTTTGTTTATTCCTAGACGTCTTACGGTTTTGGGTATAATTGTAAATGGAAACGATTCCTTAATTTCTCTTTCTTCTGTCTCGTTGCTGGTGTATAGAAATGCAACTGGTTTCTGTGCAGTGATTTTATTTCCTGCCACTTTGCTGAATTCCCGTATGAGTTTTAGCAGTTTTGGGGTGCATTCTTGTGTTTCCTACAGGGAGTATCATGTCATATGCGAAGAGTGAGAGTTTGACTTCTTTGCTGATTTGAGTGCCTTTTATTTCTTTTGTTGTTCGATTGCTGAGGCTAGGACTTCTAGTACTATGCTGAACAGCAGTGGTGATATTGGACATCCCTGCCACGTTCCTGACCGCAAGGGGAAAGCTCTTAGTTTTTCATTTTAGAATGATATTTGCTGTTGGCTTTTTGTATATGGCCTTTATGGTATAGAAGCATGTTCCCTCTATCCCTACACCGTGAAGAGTTTTAATCAAGAAAGGATGCTGTACTTTGTCATATGCTCTTCCTGCATCTATTGAGAGGATCATACAGTTCTTGTCCTTTCTTTCATTATTTAGTGTAGCACATTGATTGATTTGGGGGTGTTAAACCACCCTTGCAGCCCAGGAATAAATCCCACTTGGTCGTGGTGAATAATCCTTTTTAATGTACTGTTGTATCCTATTGGCTAGGATCTTGGTGAGAATTTTTGCATCCATGTTCATCAGGGATATTGATCTGTCATTCTCTTTTTTGGCGGGGTCTTTGTCTGGTTTTAGGATCAAGGTAATGCTGACCTCATAGAAAGAGTTTGGAAGTTTTCCTTCCATTTCTCTGTTTTCAAACAGCTTCAGAAGAATAGGTATTAATTCTTTAAATGTTTGTTAGAATTCCCCTGGGAAGCCATCCAGTCCTGGACTCTTGTTTGTTGGGAGATTTTTGATTACTGCTTCAATTTCCTTGCTGAAAGAAATACAGTTTAAATGTAAAGACACAGATATTTTAAAAGGATGGTAAAGCATGTATCATACAAACACCAATCATAAGAATGTTAGAGTGACCATATTAATATCAAAGAATGTATATCAGTTCACAGAATATTACCGTGGACAAGGAGGGACATTTTACTTTGTCATGGAGAAATAATCCTAAATGTTAGTTAATAATGCAGTTAGTAATAGAGCTATGAAATACATTAGGCAAAAACTGACAAAACTGAAAGGAGAACTGGAAAAATCTACAAATTATAGTTGGAGGTACACTTATTTCTGAGTAGAGAAGTTGACTGATATGTTGATAGAGCAAATAGATAGAAAACCAGTTAGGATATAGGACACTTGAATACTACTCTGAACCAATATAATTGTTATTTATAGAACCTCTCTACTCAAAAGTAGCAGATATGCATTCTTTTCAAGTGTAAATGAATATTTGCTAACATATGCTAACCTGTAAAAGAAATCTCAATATGTTTAAAAGGATTGAAATTATATAGGATAAGTTCTTGGGTCTTAAGGAAATTAAATTAAAAATCAGTAACAAAAAAGGGGTTTTTTTTGGAAAATTTGGAAATTTTTTGGAAAATTTGGAAAATTCTGTAATTTTTAGAAATTAAGTCACATCAAATAATGCATTTGGGAACTATTTTCAAGTGAATAACAAAAACACAAAATAATAAAATTTGTTAGATTCAGCTTAAGCTGGATAACCACTGAAAGAAAATTTAATGCAAATTAAATTTAATGCAAAAAAATTAAAGGATGTTCTTTGGTTAGGAAAAGGATAACAGATGGAAATTTATATCTATGGAAAGAAGTGAAGAGTGCACAGGAAACATTTGCTAACAACAAAGAATGTGAAGTTTTAAATGATCATATTAGAAAAGAAGAAATATCTAGAAATCAGTCACATAAGCTTCCATCTTAAAAACCTAGACCAGGAAGTACAAATTAAACTCTAAGTAAATAGAAGGAATCAAGTAACAAGTAAGAGAGGTATCAATGATATAAAAACAAGAGGAAATCAGTAGAAAAGATTAATTGATGAACTTCTAGCTAGTCTGATCAAGAAACAAAGAGAAAACACAAATTAACAGTGTCAGGAATGAAAGTGGATATTACTACACACATTAATAGTTTAAATTTTGGGGCGCCTGAGTGGCTCGGTGGGTTAAAGCCTCTGCCTTCGGCTCAGGTCATGATCTCAGGGTCCTGGGATTGAGCCCCGCATCGGGTTCTCTGCTTAGCAGGAAGCCTGCTTCCCCCCCTCTCCCTCCCGCCGGCCTCTCTGCCTACTTGTGATCTCTCTCTCTGTCAAATAAATAAATAAAATCTTTTAAAAAAATAGTTTAAATTTTGAGCACATAGAGCCAATAAATTTAACAGCCAGTTTAATCGGCAAATTCCTTTACAGATACAAATTAAGAAAAACAAGCAGAAATAGAATAGTAGGTGTGTATATGATGATATTAGATTGATACTTAATAATTTTCCATCAAGGAATGTTTAAGCCCAGATATCATTTCATCATAGAAGTCTAAGCATTTAAGAAAGAAAAAAAATATCAATCTTACACAAAGCTCTTAATAAAGGAGAAGGGAAAACTTAACACATTCTGTCAGAGCAGCATTACGCTGATACCCACACCAGACAAAGAAATTACGGGAAAACTAAACTACAAGCCAATATACCTTATAAATATATATGTAAAATTTCTTAAACAAAATATTAACAAGTCAAACTTAGCAATATATAAAAGAAGGTAACACATCGTGGTCATATCATAATCAGGCAAGAAAAAGAAATGAAAGGCATATAGATTGTAAAGGAAGTAAACTGCATTTATTTGTAGATGACAAAGAAAATCCTAATGAGTCTAGGAAAAGTTGTAAAATTAATAAGTAAATTTACCGAGAATATAGGATAGGTACAAAGTCAGTATGAAAAAAACCAATTATATTTTATACACTACCAGTGAACATTTAGAAAATGAAATTAAAAAAACCCTTTAAAAATATCATTAAGGGGGGCGCCTGGGTGGCTCAGTGGGTTAAAGCCTCTGCCTTCAGCTCAGGTCGTGATCTCAGGATCCTGGGATCGAGCCCCGCATTGGGCTCTCTGCTCAGCAGGGAGCCTGCTTCCCTCTCTCTCTCTCTGCCTGCCTCTCTGCCTACTTGTGATCTCTCTCCTCTCTGTCAAATAAATAAATAAAATCTTTAAAAATATATATCATTAATAATATAAAATACTTAGAATAAATTTAATAAGATATGCACAAGACATATATGAAAGCTATAAAACATTGCCAAGAAAAATGTCTAACTAAATGCAGAGATATGCTGTGTTTATTGTTTGGAAGATTCAATATGTCAGTTTTCCCCAAATTGTTCTGTAGAGTTAGTCAGTGCAGCCCCTATCAAAATCTTGGTGGGGATTTATCCTAGTAATTGATAAACTGATTCTGATAGGCTGAAATGTAAAGAACCTACAATAGCCAAAATAATTTTCAAAAAAGAACAAAGCTAGAGTATTTATACTGCCTGATTTTAAGCCATAATAGTCAAGATGGTGTCATTTTGACCTAAGGATAGAGAGTCCATAGGGTCAGTCGATTTTCGTAAAAGTCCCAAGAAAGAGCAGTCTGGCAAGTACTGGCATAATTAATTGGATATCCATGTGGAAAAAAAAAATCAAACCTCAGCCTATACACTATATCTTATATAAAAATTAGGTGAAAATAGATTAAAAAAATCTATGTGCTTAAGGCTAAAACTTAAAACTTCTAGAAAAAAGTAGAAATTTTTGTAACTTTGGCATAGGCAGCAGTTTTTTAGGATACAAAAACACCCTACAAAATTTATCAATTGGACTCCGTCAAAATTAAAATCTCAAAATACACAGTTAAGAAAATGTAAAAAACCAGAGACTGTGCAAAAATGTCAACAGTACATCTGACGAAAGGCTCCTCCAGAATATACAAAGAAATATTTTAACTCACTTAAAAAAAATGCATGAGCTCCAGTTAAAAAATGGGCAAAGCATTTGAAAAGATACTAAAAAGTATTTTGTATTTTGGAGTAGAGAAACACTTTGAATATGACATAAAATCTTTTGACTACAAAAATTTGATATGTTTCACTATATGAAAATTAAGAGTAAAAGACACTTTAAAGCGAATATAGTTATAAACTTTGAGACACTATTCACAATACATAAAATGAATAAGGAATTGTTTTCAGGAAATAGAGTAATCTTTTTCCTTTTTTTTCTTTTTTAAGATTTTATTTATTTGACAGAGAGAGAGAGACAGAGAGGGAACACAAGCAGGGGGAGTGTGAAAGGGAGAAGCAGGCTTCCCACTGAGCAGGGAGCTAGATATGGGGCTCAAACCTAGGACCCTGAGATTGTGACCTGAGTTGAAGGCAGATACTTAACCAACTGAGCCACGCAGGCACTCTAAAATATAAATTTTTTGAATATAAATATTTAAAAGTACCTTTGTGTATGTTTATATGTCTGTCTGCATGTGCATGTTTGTGTGTGTATTTGTTTGGAGGCGTTGGAGAGAACAAGGCTGTGAAGAATTACGGGGCTGGATCTTAGGAAAATATGAGAATGCCTAGACAAGTGAGCATGGCCTTTGGGGCTATCTTTTCTCCAAGTATATCTTCTAGTTCCTGATAAGGTAGCTGAGAGACTGAGAAGCTGAGTAGAACTCTCCAGATTCTTGAGGCTAAGGATAAAAATAGTACTTATGGCCTTCCCAGAAGGGCTTTAGGTTGGGATCTTGAAGGGCTACTCCCAGGGTGTAAGAGTGAGTCAAAAAATGTCCTACCTCCTTCTATCACAGGGATTAAAATTCAACATCACAGCTGCTTAATCTCTAATTAGAGTAAGGTGATCCAGGATTACAGTGCATCAGGCCTAACTGATTGCCAGAAGAAAAAATAAATCTTGTCTTGAGAAAGGTATCATCACCTGAAGCCTAAAATTGTATCTGTGGTTTTTCATGTACATTGTCTGGCACTCAGTTACAAATAATAAGCATATGAACAAACAAGACAACATGATGGAAGAACAAGAGGAGAAAACTATTGTATACCAAACATCAGTGATATAAGAATAAATGACACAGAATATACACCCTCAGAGAGCTTACATTCTAGCTGAGATGTCAGACATGTGAACAACCTAAAGTTTTCCAGATAATGAAATGATCAGACACATACAGACTTCAATATGTTCAAGTACATAAAGATGGAATTTAAAATTACAGCAAAAAACTGAAAATGAACAAAAGAGCCTGATGAAAATTCTGGAATTGGAAAATATAACAACAGAAACTAAGAATTTGATGGGTTTAGATCTGGATGGTGTATCGTAAGAAAACAGAGTAAACCACTAAGAAAAGGATAGAAAAATACAAAAAGGAGGGGCGCCTGGGTGGCTCAGTGGGTTAAAGCCTCTGCCTTCGGCTCGGGTCATGATCTCGGGGTCCTGGGATCGAGCCCCGCATCGGGCTCTCTGCTTGGCGGGGAGCCTGCTTCCTCCTCTCTCTCTGCCTGCCTCTCTGCCTACTTGTGATCTCTCTGTGTCAAATAAATAAATAAAATCTTTAAAAAAAAGAAAAGAAAAATACAGAAAAGAGATAGAGAAAGGGATTCATTAAAAAGGTCTGGCATATGTATAATTGATATCTCAGGAGGGAAAAAAGTGAGAGTGAAATAGGGACAGATATGGCAGAGAGTTTTCCAAATATGACAGAGGATATCAACAAATTCAGTAAGCCGTGTAATTAGACAAATACTTTCCAATGAAAGTAACACTCTAGTATATTACTGGAAAAGTATAAAAACCAAAAGATATATACTCTTAAAAGCAACAAATAATAAAAATCTGGTCACCTTCAAAGAAGCAACAGTTGAAATGACAGCTCATTTTTCATTGGAGGCAGTTGAAAACAGAGGATAGTGCAATGTGCTGGAACTAAGTAACTGCTATCCTAGAATGCTGTACTCAGTGAAAATAAATAAAAGTAATGAAGGCAGTAACTAAGAGAACAGTCAAACATGGAGTTGTCAAGGGAGAAAGAAAGTATAAAATGTGAATGTAAATTTGGAATTGTGGCTTAAAAATCTAATTTAATTTGAATTCTCCATTACTGTGTCATCAAAATTCACTTAAAATGAAGCTCTTAGATGTCAGGAAATGTTTAAGTGTTTAGGTTCAATAGCAGTGCTAATTCTTTAAACAAATACAAACTGAATATCTAGTGTTTGCCTGTCAAGTCTGTATTAGGTGATAGCAATATAGCAAGAAGCAAACACAGATAGTTTTTTTTCTGGAGCTCATATTCTGATGCTTGAAGTAATGGTGGTGGGCTGGGGACAGAAATTAAACCAATCACCACACAATAAACTAAAGTTGCACTACGTAAGGGACATGGGTACATGGTTCCATGACGTGGTATGATGGATGAATTGACCTTTGCTAAGTCTGAAGGGAGAAGTTAGCTAGGTCAGGAGAGATAGCAGTAGTGTGTACAGAAACTATGTCAGGAGACACGATGCTGGAGGATTGGAAAGAAGGCCTGTGTAGCTGTAGCACAGAGAGCAAGAATTGGTTTCTGTGGTAGATAGTCTGTCTTTGAAATAATATAGAATGAGAAGAAACTGGGCAGGTAAGTAGAGACTGCAGTGCTGATTTGGTGGCACATGTAAAGTATTTAGGGCTTTATCCTTAAAGCAGTAGGAAGCCATTGAAATCTATTATACAGGTGGGTAATATTTGCACATTTGCATTTTGAAAAGATTGCAGTATGGCGAATAGAGTGAAGGCCACTAATGGATATGAGTGGATTACATCGCTATTATTGCAGTATTCTAGGTAATAAGTGATAGTAGCTTGGGCTGATATGCGGGCGCCAGAGATAATGGGCATATTCCCTAGGTATTAGGAGATCAATTTGACAGGGCTGGGTAATAGATTGGGTATTAGAGGGAGATAGAAGAAGATATCAAAGTATTATAAACAACTGTAAGACTTGCTTTATATTTAAATGATTACATAAAAGGTAGGTTTTGAAAATGTTTAAAAGTGAAAGAATTGCTTGAATAAATTACAGATCATCTATACAGTGGAATATTATGAGGCTGAAAGTGAGATTTATGAAGAATTTTTAACGGTATGGGGGAATACCTATGGTGTTCCATAATAAAGCAGAATATGAAATTCTACATAATGTGTGTTCTTAGCTATATAAATTTATAATAATAGTGAAACATATTAATTATCAGAAATGACTCTTTTTTGACATATAGACAATTCAAGAAAAACATGCTGTTAATGGTCCAGAACACCTGAGGAAAAAACGTACAACTTCAGCTGAAAGAAATACTTGTCAGCTTTATATTCAGACTGATCATCTGTTCTTTAAATATTATGGAACACGAGAAGCTGTGATTGCCCAGGTATTTATAATTTTGCTACTATTTTAGGAGTTCTCATGTTCTCATACTGTTTCATTACACCTATATTTTCTTTTCTTTTCTTTTTTTTTTTTAAGATTTTATTTATTTATTTGACAGAGAGAGAGAGAGATCACAAGTAGACAGAGAGGCAGGCAGAGAGAGAGGGGGAAGCAGGCTCCCTGCTGAGCAGAGAGCCTGATGCGGGGCTTGATACCAGGACCCCAGGATCATGACCTGAGCTGAAGACAGAGGCTTTAACCCATTGAGCCACTCAGGCACCCCTACACCTATATTTTCTTCTAAGAATTAAAGTTATGGCATATCCCTTTTTTGAAAAAAATGCATATTTTTAATATTTATAAAATATGTAGGATAAGTACATAGATGACTGAAAGACTAGTTAGGATATTTTAGAGTCTTTCAAATGATTTCGTGAAGATGATGACACTGGAGCTTAGCTTTGAAAAGATGGTGAAATTTTCAGTTGTGGTCCTACAGAAGGGAAGAATAGAGGAATCCTTCCAGTGAGAAGTATTTAATTTCTGTTCTGTATTCCCATTGTACTTAGCACTTGTTTTTTGTTTGTTTGTTTGTTTTTTGTTTTTTTGGTACTCAGCACTTTCAGAGTTGTGTTTTTGCATTTTTGTCTTCTCAGCCTTTATTAAAGTAAAAAGTTTCTGGAGATACTCTTCAAAATGTCCTTCCTATAGAAGATTCTCTGTGAAAGTTTGACTCCAAATTTGATTTGAGACTAAGGATGTAGGTGCCACTAGTATAAATGGTGAATTCATTTTGATGGTGGTGATGAGCTTAATTTTAGATGTGTTTAAGAGCCAAGATTCCTTAGCATATCGAAAATGAAGAGCTGGAGCTTGGGAGAAGTTAGCCCAACCTTAAGCTTTCTGCATAGAATTTAAGGATACAGAAGATAGAGTTGAAGTAAGGGGAGAGAATGAAATTAAAAGGGAAGAAACTGGGGTTATCTGTATATAGTGAATAGGATGAGGAAGAGAAGCTATGGGGTAAAGCATAATAGTTAAACAGGTAGGAGATTAAATGAATTAGCCAACAAAGAAACAAGTTTCAAAACCAAATGCATGGCTAACAGTGTCATATTGCAGAGATATCAAAGGGAATGATTACAGTGTGTTAATTTACTAGATGGGGGGAGTTCTTTCACAATGTGTACATATATCAAATCATCAAGAGGTACACTTCAAACATCTTACAGTTTTGTCAGTTATACCTCAATACTGAAAAAAAGAAAAAAAAGACCACAAAAGGTAGTTGGTTTTTAGTTACTAGAAGATTATTGATGAATTTTAAGCTGATAGAGTTGTGAGGGTAAAAACATTGCAAACAGTAATGAATGGGTTGGCCAAAGCAGTGAGGGTTTTAAAAAATGTGAAAAATAGAAACAAATATGGTGACTTAGAAATAATATGGAATATTTGGGGGTGAAGGAGGACATAAATGAGGAATAAATGAGCAAGTTGGTAGGAAGAGGAAAATGATCCAGTAGAACAGCAATGTGGGATATAAGAGAAAGAAAAATTGATAGGAAACAGTGTTCTTGAAGGTCCAGTAAGATTTGGGATGAGAATAAAGAAAAGTTTCCCTTTAGGGAAGAACTACCCTTTGAGGAAAATAGAAATGGATGAAATTAGAAAAATTTGAAGGTAAAGATGGAGGGAAGTCAAGATGAAGTCTCAGTAAAGTATGAAGTATAATCATCTGTGGAGGAATGTTTGAACTACCACCATTGGGAATGGAGTAGAAACAGAAAGAATTGGATAAGAGATTTCCAAGCCAAGTTGAGGTTCAATAGCATGAATTTATAATGGACCCTGTCAGCACTGGTAGAGCTTTCTTTATCAGTTTGGCAGCCTGGGCTACTTTTGAAATTATTGTTAATGCTTCTACTTAACTATCTTAAGTTTAATAATTTCTTTGAAAATAATTTTAAAAGAATATGTACATGTTTTTACATAACTATAGCAAGATTGCTTTTTATAAATGAAGATGGGAAAGTGGTTTAGAAGTGGTTTAGTTGGGAGTCAGCTAGGTAAATAGAGAATCCCTTTATGTTATATCACCATGTTTAATTTCCTCCTGGAATTTAGGAAATCTTAATATATCTTACTTACATTTGCATTACTTCCTCTCTACCGTCACCCTCTAGAATAAATCTTTGTAAATTTATAGAGACCTTTTCTGTTTTTCAGCATTGTATCCCTAGCACCTAAAACAGTTCCTAGTATATAGTAAGTGGTCAACAAAACTTAAAGATTATGTGTACTAGTGCAGCAATAGAAAGACTAAAGTCGGAGAATGACTGAGTGTCCTGACGTTATCAGGGAATTTTTTTGGGGGGGTGGGGGGAGAGTGAGAGTGGGGCATGGGAGTGCGCAGAAGGAGAGAGAGAATCCCAAACAAGCTCCACGCCCAGTGCAGAGCCTGAGGTGTGGGCCAGTCCCACAATTCTTAAGATCATGATCCAAGCCAGAATCAAGAGTCAGATGCTTAACCCACTGAGCCACCCAGGCGCCCCTATCAGAAATTCTTTAGGAGATGTTTGAACTGAGTCTGACAGATAAAAATACTCTAGACATAAGGAAATAGCACATGAAAAGGCATGGAGGTCTGACATTGCAGGATTGATTGAAGCAACAAAGTTTTATATGATTGAAGCAAGAGTGATTGTTTCTGGCTGGAGAAGAGTCTGGAAAAGGCACAGAGTCTCCCCTCTTAGCCCCAGCTCACTAATCTGTTTCATCTTTTCATCCCATATATGATGTAGACATTTTAAAATTTGAGTGTGGTGGAACATGAGTAATTCTTGATTTGGGAAAATGGAAATTCACAGCCTTATTCACTTTTTAATATTGCCTCTAAAGTGTTCTTTTTTTTAAATCTATAGATATCCAGTCATGTTAAAGCGATTGATACAATTTACCAGACTACAGACTTCTCCGGAATCCGTAACATCAGTTTCATGGTGAAACGAATAAGAGTAAGGAATTTCAATAGTTCTTTCAATAGTTCAGAACAATAAGAAAGAGAAACAATAAGGACCATGTTTATTAAAAGAAAAATGCTTGCTTTTTAATTCATCTTTATGCGTTAATAATTAAATTGTATTACTGATCCAGTTTATCTTTACTCTTGGGTTTTACACACACACGCAGACACACACAGGGATACCTAGGTTTATGATTTAAAAAGGAAATCTATAAGGCTTTAATCTGGACTGCAAAAGAGGTATTGTCATACTATATTCTATCTGATTAACATGCCAGTTAGAAAGCCCTAGCCCCTCAAGAACTCCAGATGCAATACTTGACATTCTGTCCCACCCCCCCTTATCATTTCTCAGTTTCTTAAGATTTACCTTGTGCAGTATTTTTCAGAGTGTGTCCCTTTCGGTGCTCTAGGGGAGAGAAGGATAGATAGAATGGTTAAATAAAATTGGAAGTTGGACAAACACTTAGTACTGTGCTCTCTTCTTATCAATTCTTAGTACACACTAACATATCTCAAATTTTGAGAAGTCCTTCAGGAGAGAAATTCATAATTTTCAAAACTAATTTGAATATGGAACCTTTTCTGTATTAATGTCAGTTGAGGGTCCAGAGAACCGTAGAACACATTTTGAGAAATGCTCACCTAGAGCCACAGGGTCACAGGTGATTAATTTTAATATTATAAATTTAAATAAGTAGATATTAAATTACTAACAAAATTGGATTGTTTCAAAAATTTTCCAAATGTGAATTCTTTCTATGTGTATAGCTTTTAAGAATCTGAATTCATAAGCTAGATAAACAGCTGGAGTTAAAAAAAAAATCATTTTATGAAAGTATTTGCCATAGGGTTTCTTTATATTTGTGCTCCTAATTTTCTTAAAATATGGTTAACTAAATTATACTTTTTGTTTATGCATGTAATATATTTAATAGCATAGCTAAAGGTGGTCCATAGTAGTGTGATTAAGTGTTAAATCGGAGTTCAAGGTGAAATGTGGTTTGTAGATAAACATTATAAGAATTGTTCACAATCAGTTGCTTTCATGTATTTTGAGAGTAATTTAAGCCTTTAAATGAGCAAGTAAAAGTGATAATAATTATTGTTTAGTAGGCAAAGCAATAAAATGCAAACTAGTGGGAAGTAAAGACTACCAGAACAAATTGTAGTGAAGCACATTTTTTTTTTTTTAGTATAATGATTTGCATTATGAAGAAATGTGTGTCTATGAATGGATAGTATGGTATTTGATTGTTTTAAAGCTTTTAACTGAGACTAAAATTTTAGTTTACATCTCATCTGAAGATGCCGTGTGACCATTAATTTGAAATTTATATCAATAAACATTGAAATATTATCTCACTTTTAATATAGGTAACTACAGTTTGGGTGTGATTTTTATTTGTAGCCAATATTACAGAAATATCAAGGAATTTCATTTCACTGTTTAGTGGGAAAAAGCCATCTGTAGCCTGTCCCTAAGCATGCGCTATTTATAATATATAGTGTGATTGCTTTTGGATACTTTTGTGTTAGATGACCATTACTGATTGTTTTTAGTGTTAGTAGATAAACCAGAAATCTGTCCTCAGGCAATTTCCCACAGTAGTGTTTTTGCAATCCTGCTTCTGAGTCTCTTGGTTTTACTGAAAGGTATGGAACCTAAAAAGACCTGCAGTTCTCATTTTATCAACTGTTCTATCCTCCCTTTACTACTAACATTTCAATGGACTGAGGACTGCCTTCTAAAAAATGTTTACTTTCATGCGTATCCCTTTTTATTCTGTTTCGACAGTTTGTATATGTAATTTTCTAACTTGGGGAAAGCCAAATTGTTCTAGGACTTCAGAGAACAGGCAAGGGTCTTTGAAAGGAGGCGAGGGCTAGTAAATGAAAGCTTTTGTTTAGCAGAAGTTTAGTATCAGAACTGATTATTCTTCAGATTGTGAGGGAGGAACCTGCACTAGGAGTACAGTAGCTAAGTATCAAAAGAAACATTCTGGAGGAACTCAGCTTGATACAGTAAGAGAAGAGAATGGGGAGTAAAAAGAAAATTCTTGCCCATATTCAGGGGAAAAAATTGAACTTGCAGTTTGTTGGGCTTGACTCCTATGGTTTTAGGCAAGGAGAACCAAGGAAATGATTTGGCTGTTGAATTGAGGGTCTTGGGTTTGATATCTATTTCATGTTCTAGTAATTAGCTAAAATTTAGGGGTTTATATCCTTTTATTTTCCACCATGTGCAAGAGATTAGTACTAAAAGAGACTTGCTCACATGATTAAATTTGAGAAACTCTACTTCTTTATTAGAAGTTTTGAACGCAGAACCTGTTTTTCCATCCCAAGTGTTCAGTGTTCAGAAATTTGGTCAACACTTGACCAGAAATTTAACATACTCAGTTTTAATTCTCCTACTCACTCAGCCTTTCTTTTTTCCTTTTTTTCTTTTTCTTTTTGATTTCTATGATCAGCTCAGGGATGGGGGCAGTGGGAATAATTTTAGAAGCCTTAATTCAGGCCTGATTTCCCTTGGGTTCCAAGCATATTGTCCAGGCGGATTCAGAAGAAGGTGAGCAAAGACTTTACACATAGGCTCTGCTAACGTTAATTGCCTATTTAAATAGTTGTCTTGGATTTTAGATCAACACAACTGCTGATGAAAAGGACTCTACAAATCCCTTCCGTTTCCCAAATATTGGTGTGGAGAAGTTTCTGGAATTGAATTCTGAGCAGAATCATGATGACTACTGTTTGGCCTATGTCTTCACAGACCGAGATTTTGATGATGGTGTTCTTGGTCTTGCTTGGGTTGGAGCACCTTCAGGTAGTTTATCTAACTATGTCTTGGCTTAATACTTGAAACAAGCAATTTTTAGGGCTAATTGAATTTTACAAAAGTATAGTAGAAACTGATGCCTGTACAATATCTTAATTTAAAGAGCTTGAGTTAGGCAAGATTCATAAGTATAATGTAAGTAGAAAAATAGATGAAATAGCTTTTTATTTTGAAATGAGTACTAACGGGGAGATAGCCTGACATTTGGTACGTTCAGTGGCTGAAATAATTTTATGAGGAAGAAGTGGTACTTATTACTAATTTTTTATGAAAGTTAATGTTATTAATTTTAAAAATATATTTTTTTTCCGGGAAAGAGGTCCTTAGAGTTAAAAGGGGGAAAACTATATTCTTTCTTCTGTTCTGCAGTGAGATAGAGAGCAGAGAAACCTCAGTCAGAAGGAATAGGTAGAAAGAAAAGAAACACTGCACTTATTATTTTATTTATAGCATTTATTTTAACAAAAGGTAAGTGTTGTCTGAAAAGAGATGTAAGCAGAAGGCTCCAGTACCCACAGCTCTACTAACCTCAGCACCTGAGCCCAAACTCTGCTGGGGTCTCTGCTTTAGCTATGGAAACTGCTATCACTAAGAAAGCTGTGAAAGGATAATCCCCTTCCCATTATAGTGGGGATGGGGAGTCTGTAATTTACAGTCTAATAAGTTCAGGACACTAATTTAGAGAAATACAAATTTATTAATTGAAAGATTGAGTAGAAACAGTCCCAGACTCTTTGAATATGACTTTGGCCATACAGAGTTTGATCAGTAGCCTGTCATCTTTTTGAGTTATATGTGGTAATATCTTTCTTCTGATGTATCATTTCTTTTTAAAAGATAGAATGCTTTATACCTGGTAAGGGAAGCTTTTTTATTCCTGTTCTTTAATTAGTTTATTGTTTGATTTGTGATGTATATTTTAACATCTTAACTAGTACTATATTTTATATATATATTTAACATTTTTTATATTTCTTGCTTTATTTTTAAAGCCAGCAATGAATAATACTTTTACAATTTCAAGGCTTCTTTTGCTTTTCTTCACATTTTCATGATGTCATTAAGGTGCAAATTTATGTCATGAACTATATATCATAGTACAGTATTTTTGGAGATTTATATTTGTCTCTTATGTTGATCTGTCCTGGTATTGTGTTACTTGCATTGTTAGCAGATTGTATAATCTCACTCTTTCCTATGATGATTTCACATGTTTTATAACTTTTATATTCTGAAGTTTCTTTTCCCCTTCTTGAATAAGTTAGATGATTTATTACAAAGTTTATGATTTCTTCTACTTACTCATTAGTAAGTACTGTGAAAATTCAAGGATTCATTTGATTTTTTATTGTAAATTACCATTAATATATTCTCAAAGTGTGCTCCTTCGACTAACAGCATCAGCATCACTTGGGAACTTGGTAGAAATGCAAATTCATGGACGCCACCCAGATCTACTGAATCAGAAACTCTAGGTGTAGAGCCCAACAATCTTTGTTTGAACAAGCCTTCCAGGTGATTCTGATTCACAGTCAAGTTTGAGAACTACCATATTCACATTTTTGTCTCTAAGGAAACTTACTCAAGAATGGCTTCTGGACAGGTGATTGGATGATTTCAAACCAAAAACTGTTTTACATTTTTAGCTTCAGACTTTTGTTCTTTAGGAATGTAATACTCCTGAAGGAGCTTGGTTAGTTTTTTAAAATCTTCAGATAGCCTCATGTCTGTAGATGCAAAAATAGACTGTATTTTTAGTATAGTTTTAGATTCACAGAAAAATTGAGCATATAGTATAGAGAATTCCTGTATACCCCCATACATATTTTTAACAGCTTACATTAGATGGTACATTTGTTACAATTAATAAAATTATTAACTGAAGTCCATAGTTGATTCACTTTTTAAAGTTTTTACCTTAAGTCTCTTTTTTGTTCTAGGATCTCATTCAAGATACCACATTACATTTAGTTATCATGTCTCTTTAGTCTTTTCTTAACTATTATTGTTTCTTGGACTTTTTTTTTTTTGGTGACCTCGACAGTTTTGAGGAGTACTGGTCAAGTATCTTGTGGGATGCCCCCCCTCTATTGCAGTCTGTTTGATGTTTTCCTCATGACTAAACTAGGGTAATGGGTTTGGAGGACAATTAGTATTTATATCTAGTTATTTTGATATTTGAACCACCATTTGTGATGCTACTCATTGTACTGAACAGCAGTGGGCAAAGTTCTCAATTGAAAGTGGGACATGTAACTTGTATTTTTGTCATAAGTTCTTCTTCTGATACCCTCTTTCTTTACTCTATGTTAAACCCCCGACTCCAGTTCTTAGAAGCCTTTTTCTAAGAGCTACTGGGAGGGACAGAAGAATGGGGTCCAGAGTGGGAAAGAGAAGAGATCTTTGTTCTTTTTTTTTTTTTTTTTTTCTTCAATATTTTATTTGAGAGAGAGAGAGCCCAAGAGACAGCAGAGAGTACACGCAGGGAGGTGGGAAGAGGGTTGGAGGAAGGGGCAGAAGCAGACTCCCCACTGAGCAGGGAGCCTGATGTGGGACTCCATCCCAGGACCCTGGGATCATGACCTGAGCTCAAGGCAGATGCTTAACTGACTGAGCCACCCAGGCACCCTGATCTTCGTTCTTTTGATCCTGCTTTTTCTAGTATAGGGTGCCTGCTTTAACATGACATTGACAGTTTTCTTCTCTTCTCTTTGCCCTTTGACTACCTGAACTGAGTTTTATATTTGACCCACATTATATATTTTTTTAAAGATTTTTATTTATTTGAGAAAGAGAGAGCATACACAAGTGGGGGGAGGGTAAAAGGGAGAGGGAACTCGAGCTGAGCACAGGGCTTGATCCCAGGACCCTGAGATCATGACCTTGAGCTTAAGGCAGACGCTTAACTGACTCAGCTACCCAGGCACCCTACGTTGTAATTTTTTATAAGGAAAAATATAAATTTGGTTTTATTGATTATTTTAGTACCCTTCTGAGGTGTAGGTATTATTACCTCCATTCTGCAGATGAGAAAACTTGGATTTAGAGATTTTGTGACTGACCCAGGATCACAAAGAACCAGAGTCTAGACCTTTTGACTCTAGATACAGTGCATTTGGTAGTTACTCTGCTGAGTATTATATACTATATAATATCTTAGCTTTCTCTAAAATGTTTCTGATAAGAAGTTGAAATGTTTCCTGCATCTTAGTAGAGGTTTTGTATTGCTGGAATCCATTTTTTTGAAAGAGAAGTTATTTATTTATTTATTTTTAAAGATTTTATTTATTTTTTCGACAGAGAGAGAGATAGATCACAAGTAGGCAGAGAGAGAGGGGGAAGCAGGATCCCTGCTGAGCAGAGAGCCCGATGCGGGACTCCATCCCAGGATCCTGAGATCATGATCTGAGCCCAATGCAGAGGCTTTAACCCACTGAGCCACCCAGGCGCCCCGAAAGAGAAGTTATAAAAGAGTTCTACTCTTTAATATTTAGACATCATTTTGGAAGGTAGCTATGCTCACCACTATACCACCAACACTAGACATCATTTTGGGAAGAGCACTAGTTTGGGAGCTAGGAGACTGGGTTCTTGTCTGTTCTGTCTCTATAGTTTAGGTAAATCATTTTGCTTCAATGTGTTTATTTTTCATTGTAATTTCTTCTCTCTTTGTCTTTTTTTGAGACTGCATGTTTCTGCCTATAGATCTTAGTAATTTTGTGGTTATCTGTTTATTAAAAAGTACCATTTCATAGCTGATCTGTTCAGCTTGTGATCTGTTAGTTTTTTAAGTTTTTCATTTTTATTTGGTCTAATTAATTTTGATTTTGTTGTATTGTTTAGCTTAGTTTATTTAATTCTGCAGGTATTTTACTACAAATAGATGGTGGTGTGGAGGGTTTTGTTGTGATGTTAATTTTCACAGAATATTACTCAAATTATTAGCTGTGGTCTTCACTGACTCAGTTAAGCTGGGAAAAGCAGTGAAAGTTGAAACATTTTAATAGTAGGTTTCTTGTCTTTAAGTCTTTTTAATATCATACTGTAGTTGGGTACTGCCTTGGGTTTCTTTAACCAGGAAAACAGAACCTCCTGCCCAACTCCATAATAAGTGGAAACAGCTAGTGAACTGGACTGGCTTGGAGGCTCCCATTTAAAATTATACAGAGATTAGAAGGGAATCAAAAAAAGGGAATCTGGTCTTCTAAACAAAGTCAGTGTTGATTATGGATCTGGAAAGATTTCTTCAAACTTTTCTTTGTATGAGCACAGTTCTGTGTTAAGCAGGTAGCCTGTTACTTAATGTAGAGACTGAAACATTGATTCCTTAACTAAGTAAATTCCTTGTATTAGATAATCTTTTTTATTTTATTTCATTTGTGGCACGCTTCCAACATGCCTTTTGAGAGGGGCCATTTTTTTTTTAATATATTAAGGTATGTTCTGTTCATATATTATCCTTTTTAATGTTATCCTAATGAATCTAGTCTCAGTTTGGGCAGACCACTGAGTAAGGCTATCTCTGAAATTCATCTCCGTATTTAATCCTGAACCATTCGGTATTCCTCTGACCATTTGTGAAGAACATTTTTTTGAGACATTTCAATTGTTAGCAATTGTTTCTTAGGTTTAGAAAATTTAGTTTGATTTTACGTATTAGGATTTAAGGACATACAGAGCTCAACTCCGTGTTCTCAAGACAACTCATAGCCTATCAAATTCTTAACATGTTGTTTAAAAGTCTAGTTATAAGACTGGGAGAATTACATCATTAGAATATTACAAGAGGACAGTTAATATTGGCATTTTGTGCAGTCTGGATTGTTCCATGCAGAATGTTTAACATCCTGCACTTAACGTAGCTTAGCACTGGGTAATGTATGGAATTGTTGAATCACCATATTGTATACCTGAAATTAATATAACACTCTATGTTAACTGTATTGGAATTAAAATAAAAAAATCAGTGCACTACTGCCAAAAAAATATTAAACCATAACTTATAAAATTTAGTATTTTTTTCTATATGATTGAGTTATTTTAACATATGTTACTAGTTTATAACAAATATTAAACTTTTCTGTAAGAGATACACATTAAAACCAAAAACATTTACTAAGATGTTAAACAAAATGTGAAATTTCAAAGACTGTATTTTAGAAGAGAACATTCAAATTTATGTCTGATCTTCCCTTAAACTATATAAACCTTAAAAATACAGAAAAATATATTATCAGATTTTTAACACATGCTATTTTTTTTTCTTTTTTAACTGAAAAGATTTACAGTGTGAAGTCTTCTATGCTTAATTCAAGTTTGACAGTACTGCATTGGACCAATTTGCATATGACATCTTCACTAAGGCAGGATATTAATTTACTATTTGTTTAAAACTATAATTATTACATACAGAGTGCTTATTCATATCTTTCCTAATTTCTAGAAATAGTGATACAGTCCTTAGGATTCATCTCCGAAAGTAGAAGTTAACATAAGAAAATATATTAAATATTAATAAATCATTTGTTATGTTTTCTTTCTGTTCAGTTTTCTTTGTAGAAAAGGTAGTAAGTTCTGAATATCATAAAAGTTCTCCATCTTGTGCTAGTTAAAATCTGCATATGGCTTAGTCTTTCAGTTTACTTTTCTGTGGAGCTTATTTTAGCTTCCTAAATCATAACGGTAATTCAAATTTAAGTTAATTTTGTGTTAAATTTACTTAAAAAAAATATTTATTTATTTATTTATTTATTTGAGAGTGAGAGAGAGAAAGAGAGCACAAGATGGGGGGAGGGTCAGAGGGAGAAGCAGACTGCCTGCTGAGTGGGGAGCCTGATGCTGGCTAGATCCTGGGACTCCAGGATCATGACCTGAGCCAAAGGCAGATGCTTAACCACCTGAGCCACCCAGGAGCCTCCTGTTAAAATTTTCTTTCTAATATTAAAATGAACAGGGCAGCAATTGTAGTGTTATGCCATTCTAGCAAATCTATTTTTAATTGCCTTTATTATATGCTTTATCAGGGATTATAAACATTAGATTTTTTAATGGTTTAATAACTTGGTTGTAACTTTGCATATAGGAAGCTAATTTGAAATAATTTGATCAATTATCAGAATATCCTAACATTTGATTATATTTTAATAAAAACATCAAAGAGAGAAACCCTTTACATGTGAATGTAAACTAGAGAGTTCTCACTAAGAGTCTTTAACAGTTTTTTTTTTTTTTAATATTTTATTTATTTATTTGACACAGAGAGATCACAAGCAGGCAGAGAGGCAGGCAGAGAGAGGGGGAAGCAGGCTTCCCACTGAGCAGAGAGCCAGGACCCCGAGATCATGACCTGAGCCGAAGGCAGAGGCTTAACCCACTAAGCCACCCAGGAGCCCCTTTAACAGAGTTATTAAAAGAACTATGTTCTTCTCAGTACTGTGTACATACAGACATGGGTTGACCAGCCAGTTTCTGATTTTCCCATTGTTGTTTTTCTAATTTCTTACATTAACTACCTTTAGATGTACAAGTACTTTCATTTTGCTATTAGGCTATTTTAGAAAGCTCCTATTATGGAACAGGTGAACTACAAAGTTATTTAATATGTATAGTAGAAGTAGCATTATAGGTTTTCTTTTAAAATTTGTAAGTATTCTCAAGACACATTGGAAAATCATAATTCAATTTTTTTTAACTTATTTTGAAAAAAATTTCAAACTTGCTGAAAAGTTGCAGGAATAGTATAGTGAACTCCTGATAGGTTAATCAGTCAACATTTTTCCACACTTGCTTTCTTCTCCTTCTGTCCATCTTCTTTCTTTCTTTCCCTCTCACTCCCCTTTTTTTTTGCCCACTGGACAGATTTCTTTTGCCCCCCAGCTTTATTGAGGTTTAACTGAAAACGTTGTAAGATACTTCAAGTGTACAGCATAATGATTTGATATTCATGTACATTGTGAAAGGATTCCCGCTACTGAGTTAACACATCTATTATCACATATATTATTTATTTTTGGTGCGAATGTTTCAGTTTTACTCTCTTTGCAAATTTCATTTATACAATACAGTGTTATCAACTATAGTCATCATGCTATACATTAGATATGTAGACCTTACTCATTTTATAACTGGAAATTTGTACCCTTTTACAAATCTCTCTCTATCCCCCTACTTCCTTGCCAGCGCCTGGCAACCACTAATTATTTTCTTTTTTAAAAAATATGTTGTATATTGCCTCTCAAGATAGTGAATCATGTACTCCTGTGCATCACTACTATTATTTGTAGATGTGACTTTCTCAGAATCTACTTGAGAATATTTTGTTCAACTTTCATTTAAATTAAATGTTTTTCTTTCTTTTTTTTTTTTAACAAGAAGGTATAACCTTTGACAGCGTAAATACATGTATTTTCAAATTTAACAGAAACTTTTGTTTTGCTAATTAATGGGAGTAAAAATTAGGGAATATTTTGATAAGAAGAACATTTTCTTAAGGGCCTTATACTAAGTCCTGGGAGTTTCTTTATGTGTACCATTAAAGCTTACTTGAAATGACTTCCTAATCTTGGACTAAAGAAACTTTTGAGTATTTGATATATGTGAAATACATAAATTTTTTTGTTTTATAAAATGTTTTAATTTAATGTAGCATATGTTGGAAGGTTATTTTCAGGGGTATATAGATGCTAATTTAGCCATCTTTTGTTCTGAATTAGGAAGCTCTGGAGGAATATGTGAAAAAAGTAAGCTGTATTCAGATGGTAAGAAGAAGTCCTTAAACACTGGAATTATTACTGTTCAGAACTATGGATCTCATGTACCCCCCAAAGTCTCTCACATTACTTTTGCTCATGAAGTTGGACATAACTTTGGATCTCCAGTAAGTATTGCCTAATCATTAGATTTTTTAAAAGTTATTAAATTTTATATTAACTGATTTGTTTGTTTACAAGTTCATATGGATGTTTAGTTTTTTTTTTTTTTTTTAAGATTTTATTTGTTTATTTGACACAGAGAGAGAGTTCACAAGTAGGTGGAGAGGCAGGCAGAGAGAGAGGGAAGCAGACTCCCCGCTGAGCAGAGAGCCCGATGTGGGGCTCGATCCCAGGACCCCGGGATCATGACCTGAGCCGAAGTCAGAGGCTTTAACCCACTGAGCCACCCAGGCGCCCCCCTTTTTTTTTTTTTTAAATTGAAGTATAGTTGACGGTTTAGTTTTTATATATTGGAACAAAGGAATGTACTTGACACTACTGAAAGAGAGGAAGATAGAATATTTGCAAGTCAAATAAGAAAAGTAAGCATAACAATGTAGGAGTCTATGAAGGCAAGGAATTTTGTCTGTTTCATTCAGTTCTCTGTCTGCTGGTCCTAGAACAGTGCCCACTAGTAGGGGGAGGGGCAGAGAAAGGGTGAGAATCTTAAACAGGCTCCACCCACAGTGTAGACTCACTCTATCTCATGACCCCGAGATGGTGACCTGAGCTGAAATCAAGAGTGGGATGATCAACCAACTGAGCCACCCAGGCTCCCCTCACTTTTCATTGTTTAAAGTACATTTTGAATGTTAACAAACTATGGAGTGTTTTTTGTTTGTTCTTTTGTTTGTTTGTTTGTTTGTTTGTTTTGCTTGGTTTCTGTTAAAGCATTATCAGAGTTTGTTAGATTTGTCTTTGTCTATTGTGGATTGATATTTTAAAATTTTTCGGTGTGAACATACACAGAAGTAGAGAAAAATAGTGCAATAAATTCTTACATGCCCGTTATCTAGAACAAGGGTCAGTAAACTTTTTCTTTTTTTTTCTTTTTTTTTTTTTTCAGTAAACTTTTTCTATAAAGACTCTGCTAGTAAACATGCTAGGTTTTGGGGGTAACATTTGGTCTCTGTTGCATATTTTTCTTTGTAGTTTTTACAATCCTTTAAACATGGAAAATCATTCTTAGCTTAGGCCGTATAAAAATGGGCTGTGGGCTCCTGTTAGCCAACTTCTGATTCAGATTCAACAGTTACCAAGATGTTGCCACATCTCCTTTCTGTGTGTTTCTTTCTTTTTATAAGGGATTAGAAGCAAATTTGTTCACCCTTATATATTTCAGTGTACGTCCCTAAAAAATTAGACATTTTCTTACATAATTGTAATGTGCTGTGATACCTGACAAAATTAACAATTCTTTGGTGTCATTTAGTACTCAATCCATCATATTGATTTTCAAGTGACCTAAAGATTAATGCACACAGAAGTACAAAATACTGAAAGGTAGTCTCTGTGATATTGGTAGGTCTTATTAAATAACAAATTTGGGAAAATTTCATTTGACAACTATGTAAATTCATTTTACTTGGACCATATCACTTGTAAAAATGGAAATTTTCATGATTTTAGAAAAAAATTACTTAGTTGGAGCTTAAAATCCTCAAATGCACTTCTCTAATTTTCTCCCAGTTTGTAAAATGGAAGTGCCATCTCACTAAATTACAGATCTTTCTTCTTCTAAGTCCCTATCAGAAATTGATAGATTATTAATATTCTTGGATAAACTATTTAAAATGTGTTTACTCTCTGCCTCTTGACTGCTTTTGTGATCTGTTCTTTGTGATTTGTTCTTTGAGCTTGATACATTTTTTTCTCATTAGAGGTTCAAAACTTTGAAAGCGGTTTCTCTTTGCAGCACAGGTATACATTATGGGATCTGTTTTATTTATTTATTTATTTATTTGTTTGTTTGTTTGTTTGTTTGTTTGGGAGAGAGCATGAGCATGAGCAAAGGATAGGGAGAAGCAGACTCCTCTCTCAACAGGGAGCCTGAGGTGAGGCTTGATCCTAGGACTCAAGGATCATGACCTGAGCCAAAGGCAGAGGCTTAACCGACTGATCCACCCAGGCACCCCACACTATGTGATCTGTTCTTAAAAGAGTAATTGAAATTGTAGAGATGAGCAGAGAACTATTGCTTATGGTTAATTTGTTTTTTCAAGGGCAAGTAAATGTTCTCTTTTCTCTCAGTCCCCTTGATACCAAACCTTACTAGGGGAGTTGTAGTACTCTTCAGCTACTCCTCTGTCGTTTAGGCTAGGGCCTCCCCAATTTTTTTTTCTTTTATTTACATTTTATTTATTTTTTCGAATTAACATATAATGTAGTATTGGTTTCAGAGGTACAGATTTGTGATTCATCAGTCTTATATAATACCCAGTGCTCATTACATCATGTGCCCTCCTTAATGTCCATCACCCAGGTACCCCATCTCTCCACCTCCCTCCCCTCCAGCAGCCCTCCGTTTGTTTCCTGTGATTAAGAGTCTCATATGGTTTGTCTCCCTCTCTGATTTCATCTTGTTTCATTTTTCCTCTCTTCCCATATGATCTTCTTTATCCACATTTTCTTTATCCATTCTTCTGTTGATGGACATCTGGGCTCTGGGCTTTTTCCATAGTTTGGCTATTGTGGACATTGCTGCTATAAACTTGGGGGT
This sequence comes from Potos flavus, assembly GCA_028534135.1. Classification (NCBI taxonomy): domain Eukaryota; kingdom Metazoa; phylum Chordata; class Mammalia; order Carnivora; family Procyonidae; genus Potos; species Potos flavus. The sequence goes on from CM052896.1 coordinate 39,023,886, forward strand.
GCAGGTGCCCCTTTGGATCACTATGTTTGTGTCTTTGGGGTAAATACTCAGTGGTGCAATTGCTGGGTTGTAGGGTAGCTCTATTTTCAACTTTTTTGAGGAACCTCTGTACTGTTTTCCAAGTGGCATGCATTCCCGCCATAGTGTAGGAGGGGTCCCCTTTTTCTGCATCCTCATCAACATCTGTCATTTCCTGACTTGTTAATTTTAGCCATTCTGACTGATGTGAGGTGGTATCTCATTGTGGTTTTAATTTGTATTTCCCTGATGCCGAGTGATTTAGGGCCTCCCATATTTTAATGTGTGTGCAAATTACCAAGGATCTTAAAATATAGATTCCTTGGGGAGGGAGGACAAGTTTCTGCATTTTTTTTTTAGGTAGGCTTCAACATGGGGCTTGAGCTCATGACCCTGAGATCAAGACCTGAGCTGAGATCAAGAGTCGGATGCTTAACCAACTAAGCCACCCATGCGCCCCAGTTTTTACATTTCTGAGACATTCCCAGGTGATGCTGTAGCTGCCCCTGGTCTGCAGACCATACTTGGAATAGGGAATCTAATCTGTTCTCTTTTCATTTCCTGTCTAATCTATTCCCTACCCAACTGCCAGAAATTTTTTTTAGTATATTAATTTTATATTACTTTTTTTGTTTTTTGTTTAATGGATAAATTGGTTCACGTTCTTTGTTTACCCTGCTGTCTTTTCCTCTCATACCAGACTACTTTTAATGACTCTGCCATGCTCAATCACACCCCATTCCTTTGTGCATGTTATTCACACTACCATACATAAACACGGTAGTGCTTACTATTAAATTACTTATAAATTTACCAAGAGCAGCCAGGACTATAAATTCCTGAGCCCGTCTCCCTTGACATCTTTATCTGAAATCTGTTTTTATCTTTCCTGTTGTACATCTGTACTATGTCAGTGTTACTTTCTCTCTTAGTTGTTCATACTATCGCTTGTATTTATTTATCCTGTCCCAAATCTTTATTGTACACCTATTGTTAGCCACTTTATAAGCTTTGTCTTGGGAAGTTGTAACCATAAATGAGACAAGTTTCTGTCTCTCAGTATGAAAGTTATAATATGTGCCTGCTCTTACCAAATTAATCTTTGTCTAGTTTATAGTTCTGATCGTTTTGATCATGTCACTTCGGTTTACGACCTTTTTTCCTGTACCTGCTGATATTGCTGATACGGTTTCCTTATCTTAGCATTTAGGGTTTTCTGTCTTTTGGGTTTAAGTATATTTGCAGTGTTAACTGCCCTCTCTTATCAAATTAAGTTACTTATAGTCCTTTAAAATTTTTCTTTTGCCAGGAAGCCAATTCCTTCCCATCTTTGTCTACTGAAATCTTGATCCATGTTCTATAATGTGAATAGATAGAGCCCTTTTGTTAGTTATTTGTCATTATGTATCAAGACGCTTAAAATGTTTGACCTTGTAACTCAGAAACTCTACCCTTGGGAATCCAACTTTATAAAAGAAAAATGCAGAATCTGTCAAAGATTTATGCACATTAAAAAAAGTATCCATTGTAGTTTTTTTTTAATTGTAGTTTTATTTATTTATAGCAAAAAGTTTTAAACAGCCTAAATGGCCCCACAGTTGGAAAGTATCCTGGATTGCTCTGCAATCATTTAAAAAATCAGTGTTTGCCTTATACTGTTAAGCTGAAAGAAACCATGTATATAACTGTACAAATGGTATAGTTCAAATTTTGTATTAAAATATGATATGACTAGGTACAAGTCAGGTAGGAAGTAGACCAAAATGTTAATAGTAATTATGCATGGTTGAGTATGATTGAAATTTTTTATCTTCTAAATTTTCTAAAAGAGTATGTATTGTTTTTATAGTCAGAGAAAAGTTTTTCTGTTTTCTTGTCAAACGTAGAGTTTCTTTGTGAAACCATTTGAACTGTCAGCACTTTTTGGGGATATAGTCAAGATAGCCTTTATATTCTGTTTTATATTTTGCTTATTGGTGTGCTTGTTTATCTCCCGTTCTGAGTATGACAAATATGAATAGTTGGCATGCTTGTTTATAACCTCTTCTCCCTCCGTGACCATTAATGATTATCTATTACAGTATCCTTGGGCTAGTAAAGTAATAACTGATCAGTGATAGCTGTTTGTTTGTTTATGTATGTATGCATGTACATAAGAAAGCAACCAAGTACTTTGCCCAGTGTGGGGCTTGAACTCATGACCCTGAGTTCAGGAGTTACGTACTCTTATCAACTGAGCCAGTCAGGCACCCCCAATTAGTGATATCTGTAATAGATTTATGGGGCAGAGAGAGAGTCAGACTAGCCAGGGATATCAAAATATACTATCTCTTTTAAATAGAATATAAGGCTTTGAGGGCTAGGGACAATGCTTAAACTCATCTTTATATTTTTAGATTATATTTTTAGTTCCTCATATAATATCGGAAACAATTCTAATATTTATCGAATTGAAAATATTTTGTGATAATATCAAGAGTTATATAGTATTGGGATTTTTTTCTTTCTTTTTCTAAAATTCTAATGCTGAGAATAAATCTAGTGTCATACGTTATCATAAAGCAAATTGAATTCAATAGAATGAAAACATAAAGCAGGGTAGTATTGGAGAGTAGTCAAGAGTTGTTAAATGCTGAATCTGGCTAGATTCAGGAGAACAGCAAGAGGTACCAGGAAGAATAAATGTGATAGGAGAGGTCTTATGTTTAATAGTTGCTTCAGGGGGTGCCTGGCTGGCTCAGTTGGAAGCCATTTGATCTTTGAGTCATGAGTTTGAGCCCCGTGTTTGATATAGATATTAGGTAAATTAAAAAAAAAAAAGAATAGAATCTTAAAAAAAAAGTTGTTTCAGATTAGGGAGTAGAAAATGAAAGTAATTTAGGTGGGTTTTGAGAAGAAACATAATGCCCTTGGGCATTCTTTCTTTTCTGGAATGTAGAATTGTTGGGTATTCAAATAAGTTTAATTAAATAAAACTTTTATTCTAGGACCCAAATATTTTCACCCTTTCGGGCAAGTTTTGAATTGTTGTTTGAGGAGCATTATGAGGTTGTTCATTTTTTTGTTTGTTTGTTTTGAGATTTTACTCATTTGACAGAGCGGTCACGAGCAGGGGGTAGCGGGAGAGGGAGAAGCAGGCTCCCTGCTGAGCAGGGAGCCCTATTCTGGGGCTTGATCCCCGGATGCTTGGATCATGACCTGAGCTGAAAGCAGCCGCTTAACTGACTGAGCCACCCAGGCGCCCCTGGCTTGTTTTTTAAATGCATATCTCCCAGGGGAGGAAGAGGGGTGGGGATGCTGGTGTGTTCTGGTAATATTCTGTTAGTTGATCTCAGTGCTGGTTTATTTACTTTATTTATACTATTATTTTACTATATTATTTACTATATTTATTTAATTATACTATTATTTTACTAAAATTATACTATATTTACCAAGTATATTTACTTGGAGAAAATTTATGGAGCTTTAGTTTGGTACTTGGTATTTTTGGTATGTATCTGATACTTCAGTAATATTTGCCAATGCCGTAAACTTCCTGTGTACATATACATGTATGTCTGTTCTTTTACTCTTGCAAAGAGTGTTTTAGTTTTACCACTTGGCTTTTCTTAATTGTCATTTAAAAATAGCATTTACTGGGGCGCCTGGGTGGCTCAAACGTCTCTTGGTTTCAGCTCAGGTCATTACCTTGTAGTTGTGGAATCAAGCCCCATGTTGGCTCTGTGCTCAGTGTGGAGTCTGCTTCAGATTCTCTCTCCCTCTCCCTCTCTATCTCAAATGAATAAATATTTTTAAAAAATAGCATTTACTTATCTTTCTTACGTACTAGTTAGTAAATCAACTCTCTTAGATGCCTATCTTGTATGTACTTCGCTTCATGCCATTCTCTTTTGTTTCCTGTCTTTCCTCATCTTTCCTCATCTTTCCTCTCTGAACTAGTCATAGTAATTTCGCATGTATGTTAAAGAATATGTAGTCATTTTAAGTAGTTTATGTTCCTGTTACTAGTTTTGAAAGTAGGTGAGCTTATTTTTTCATTTTATTAAGTTTTTAATTTTAATTCCAGTGTAGTTAGCATACAGTGTTATATAGTTTCAGGTATACAATATAGTGATTGAACAATTCTGTACGTGACTCAGTGCTCATCATAAGTGCATTCCTTAATCCCTATCACCTGTTTCACCCATTGCCCTACCCACCTCCTCTCTGGTAACCATCAGTTTGTTCTTTATAGTTAAAAGTCTATTTCTTGGTTTCTCTCCCTCTCTTTTTCTTTTGTTTGTTTTGTTTCTTAAATTCCACGTATGAGTGAAACTGTGTGGTATTTGCCTTTATCTGACTTATTTCACATAGCATTATTCTCTCTAGCTCAATCCATGTTGTTGCAAATGGCAATATTTCATTTTTTATGGCTAAATAATAGTCCATTGTATATATGTACTACATCTTCCTTATCCATTCATTGGTCAGTAGGCACTTGGCCTGTTTCCATAATTTGGCTATTGTAAATAATGCTGCAATAAACATAGGAGTGCATGGCGAGCTTATTTTTGATAGACTTTATGATGGTTTATCCTCCATTCTACTCCCTCTTTACAGAGTTGTACATTGTTGTGGGTAGACCTTCACTCCCCTTTTTTTCTCCCCTTCTAAGAGAGTGGCTCCTAAAAGAGCAAATTGTTTTTCTTCTCACAGTCTAAAACAATTGTAGGATCTTTTTTAGAGGAGAGTCTACAAGCTTCCATTGTTCTTCTGATGAGAAAATTACGTTTAATCAGATGACCTGAAAACCTTATTTTACTTCCTGTTTATGTAACTCTATATTCTGTTTGGCAGCATGATTCTGGAACAGAGTGCACTCCAGGAGAATCTAAGAATTTAGGACAGAAAGAAAATGGCAATTACATCATGTATGCAAGAGCAACATCCGGGGACAAACTTAACAACAATAAATTCTCACTCTGTAGTATTAGAAATATAAGCCAAGTTCTTGAGAAGAAGAGAAACAACTGTTTTGTTGGTATGTATGTTTTCCCAACATGTATTTTCAAACAAACATTCAGAAAACTTGAAACACCCATGTACCCACCACCTCTGTTTCATAACTATTAAAACTTTGCTGTATTTACTTTACAACTTATTTATTAACTTATCCATCCTTCAATCCCATGTTCTTTTGTTGCAATTTAAAATGGATTGCAGACATCAGTATACTTCACCCTTAAACACTTTAGCCTATATAATTAAAGTTCAATATTGTTTGTGGTTCTTTTTTTTTCTTTAAACGTAAATGAAATGTTGCACAGTAAGGCCACCATTTAATGAGCTTTGACAAACGCATTTACCTGGGTAACCTAAGCACCTGTCAAAATACAGAATATTTCCGTCACCCCAGAAAGTTCTTTCATTTCCTTTCGCAGTCCGTTTCTGCCCCCAACCATTCTCAGAGGCAACCATTATTCTGATTTATTTCATCGTAGAGAAATTTCGTTTGTTTTGTTTCATATAAGTGGAATCATATGGTTTATATTCTTTTGTGGAGGGCTGCTTTCACTCAGCATATTTTGAGATTCATTATTAGTGTTTTGTTCTATTTTATTGCTGAGTAGTTAATATTGCTTGCATTGTATGAATATATGACACTTTGCTCATCCACTTTCCTATTGTCGAACACCTGGGCTTTTTGGTTTCGGCTAATGTGAATAAAGCTGCTGTGAAATTCTTTTTTGCCTTATGGTAAAGAAAAAAAAAGATATAAAATATGTATAATGTAAATAAAAATAAATAAAAAATAAAATTTTACAAAATGTGTATGTAAGCTAATTTTAAGTTAAAATTCAGTGATATTAAGTATATTTATAGCAATGTGCAACCATCACCACTATCCATTTCCAAACTTTTTCATCTCTCCAGATAGAAATTTTATAATGATTAAAAGCAGTAACTCCTGCTTCCCTCTCTCCCTACTGGGTAACCTGTAATCTGTTTTCTGTCTCTATGAATTTGCCTGTTCTAGGCACCTCATACAGATGGGCTCATACGATATTTGGCCTTCCATGTCTAGCTTATTTCGCTTAGCATAAAACTTTCAAGATTGATTCAAATTGTAGTGTGTATCAGAATGCCATTTTTTTATTGCTGAATAATATTCCACTGTATGGATAATACCACATTTTGTTTATCCATTCATCTGTTATGCTTCTCTTGTGGCATTTAATATGTTCTAAATATTCTACCTTGTATTATGTTTGTTTGGGTCCCTGTCCTATTTCACAAGATTGTTAAGTTACTTGAGGGCAAACACACCTACCCTCCTCCTGCTATCCCCTCACCAATACCCAACTAAACCATTCTTCATTTCTAAAATGTCACTCCAAAATGTTATATAAATGGAATCATACATTATGTAACCTTTGAGATTGGCTTTTTGCACTCAGCAAAATTCCCTGAAGATTCATTCAAATTTTTTCCTTTATCAGGAGTTTGTTTTTATTTCTGAGTAGTATTCCACAGTGTGTATGTACTACAATTTGTTTACAATTGTAGCACAGGCTACAAGGGAACACAGCTCAAACACATGAACCCATCACAAGGCATATCTGAGCCCAAACTATTCTAGAAAGACTAGCTGTATATTTAGAAAGTTCATTCACCTGTTAAAGGCTATCTGGGCTATTTTCAGTTTCTGGCTATTATGAATAAAGCAGCTATAACTGTGTACAGGCTTTTTATGTGAACATAAGTTTTCATTTCTCTGGGATAAATGCCCCCCCCAATCCAGTTGATGGGTCATATAGTAATTGTTTGCTCTTATTTCTACAGAACTGTCAAAGTGTTTTCTACAGTGGCTGAATTATTTTAGAGTCCCATCAGCAGTGATCTAATTTTTCTGGATCTTTGCCACCTTTTGGCATTTTTATTGTTTTTATTTTATCCATTCTGATAGGTGTAAAGTGATATTTTGTTGTGGTTTTAATTTGCATTTTTTTGATGACTAAAGATGTTCATCATTTCATGCACTTTATTTGCCATCTGTTTATCTTCTTTGGTGAAATGTCCATGTTTCTTGGCCATTTCTCATTGGATTTTTTTTTTCTGTTGAGTTTTGAGAGTTCTTTACGTAGCCTACATACTAGTCATTTGTCAGATATTGATCTGCACATGTTTTTCTTCCAGTTTGTAGCTTGTTATTTTATCCTCTTCACAGAATCTTTCCCGGAGTAAAAATTAAATTTTTGTTCAGGCCCAGATTTCAATTTTTACTTACATTGATTGGCTTTTTCTTTTAAGGCCTTCTATTTCTTTTAAAAGGGCAGTTTGAAATTACATGGGTGGTATCATTTTTTTACTGCTGTTGTTATTAGCAGTAACAAATCATCTTATGATTTGTTAGGTTTTCTAAATCATCTTATGTAGGTTTTCTAAATCATCTTATGTAGAAGTGCTACATAGTTTCTTTATGTGTAAACCAGCTTTTCACAGTAAACTTTCTGATTGAAGTTGTCTTTTGAAAATGAGCATATTGTAGGTATTATGGTAAGGAAATTTGTTTCTTAAATTATAGTGAGATACGTGTCTATTATAAGTTTTGCATTTAAACAGCACCTTTTCCATGTGTCCTAGCTTATTTGAAGTAATATTTTTATATGAAATAAAAACCAATGTGTAGTAAATATTGCCTCAGAGGTTTTCTGACTTAATCATTTTTCCTTTTCGCCTAAATTACATGTCCTTTGAATTCTGAAATGATGATTACAAGACTTAAGAAAAAGTCATTATTACTTACTTAGGATATATGTCCATGTTCATGCTTCTAGTTTTAGAGAACAGAATAGATGGTACAAAATGAAAGAGAGGGAGAGAGCTTCAGTTAGCTCTAAGATTTCCTTTAATATTTGATGTGCTTAAGGATAAGAATGAATTTTCTAAATATAAAGCTAGTCTTTCTATAATAGTTTGGATTCAGATATGCCTTGTGTTGAGTTCACGTGTTTGAGATGTGTTCCCTTATATTTACTCAGTTCTCAATTTGAAGCCTGTGCTAGAACTGTTTCCCACATCAATTTGATATAGCAGAAAGAGAAGAGAGCCAGATTTTAGATCTTGGAAACCTGGTTTTGGTCCCTGATTTGCCTGTACTGTGGTATATGGTTTCTGGCAAGTCACAGACTCTCTGGAGTTAGTTTTCTTTTCTAGAAAGTGAAGACATTTGATTCTTGTCATTTCTCTGCAGATGCTAAAGTTCTGTGATCTTCTGATCTTAGAAAGAGTAGCATTCCTCTACAGATTTTAAAACACATTGATAAAATTCGAGAACTTTAAAAGAGAGCCAAAAAGTTTTCCTAAAAATATTCACTGTGCTTAGACCAGACTATCTAACATTAATGAGCCAAGATTTGACCCAATACTGTTAGCCTTTTGGGAATACAAAAAATAGGAATAATATGTAGTTCTTCCCTTAGAGAGCTGAGGAGCAAATTAATGTACATTAAAAAATATATATATTTACTGACTAGGATATAATCAGCTAAACACAACGTGGCAATTCTGTAAGACAAAATGACCCAATTTCTTTAACAAATAGCGTAAAAGTAAAAAGAGTAGGGAGTGTCTTATATATTAAAAGAACACATATCAACTAAAAGCAACCATGGGGTTGAGGATCCTTATGTGGAACTTGTTTCAAACAAACCAATTGTAAGAAGACAGTTGAGGAAATTGAACATGGATTGGCTATTAGATACTGTTAAGCATATTATTAATTTTGTTAAATGTGATAATGCTATTATGGTTAGATTTAAAAAAGAAAAAGACCTCCTATTTCTTAGATTCATCCTGGAGTATTTACAAGAATAAATGAATATGTTGAGTGGAATTGTTTACAGCATATTGTTGATAGTTGTTAAAGCTAAGTGATTGGTGCATGAGAATTCATTGTACTTCTATTACTTCTATGTATATTTGAAATTTTCTGTTAACACAAAAGGTTTGATTTTTTTCTGGTTGATGAAGCACTAACTTAGTTCATATTTGTGTAATGTAAACAGTGCAATCATTGTTCAGTAAAGCTCAGTGTAGCCTAAATAGAATGTTACCACTTCCAGAAGGGACCTTAGAGGGAACCATAATGTCAAATATCTTCATTGTACAGATTAAGAAACTGAGGCCCCCCAAAAGGGAAGTGACTTGCCCAAGGCCACATTGCTAGTTATCGACTGAGCCACTGTTAGAATTGAATTTAGGTCTTCTGATAATTTCGAGATTCCTAGTTCTACTTTTTTATATTCATCAAATTATCCTCTCTCCCTTTGTTATGAGGTTCCAAAGTTTGTGCATTTTAAATCAAATTAATGTGTGCTGACAGTGTTTACTTTGTTTTATTGATTTTCCTCAGAATCTGGCCAACCTATTTGTGGAAATGGGATGGTGGAGCAAGGTGAAGAATGTGACTGTGGCTATAGTGACCAGTGTAAAGATGAGTGCTGCTACGATGCAAACCAGCCAGAGGGGAAGAAATGCAAGCTGAGGCCTGGGAAGCAGTGCAGGTACCCTGCTGGTGCTGGGAGTGCTCACGCTGCCACTGGTCAGCCGGGGGCAGTTACAACCCATTTAAAACTGACCTTAAGAGACTGATAGGGTTTGGAAACTTTGTCTTTGTTTGCTGCCGTCTTGCATATTTTTCTGGAGTAGCATTGATGAGTGCACTGTGGTAGGCAGATTGAGCTACTTGTAATTGTAGCTTGTGTGTTGGGTATAAAAAACAGACAGGCAAAAGACAGGATGCTCAATAAAATACACACTATTTAGTTCCTAACTTAAAAATGTGACTATCATCCGTATTTTTAGAATCTTAACTTTAAATATTTAGGTAATACTGATTTCGTAGACTCTTGTAACTTAGTGTCATATAATTATTTCACTTGTCAAAAATTACTTTGGTAGTGGTAGATACAAGCAACAGAATATTGCTTGTGCACTACTTTTTAAATGGTTGGTCTATATATCCTAGTTTGATTTTAGCATATAAATGTGAGAAAAATTGATGAATTGACTAATGTATGATGTTAACGGTGAAACACACTGATAGCTCACCTAATATTAAATCTATTTTCCATGATAGCCTTTCACTAAAGGCAAGTAGAATATGAATGTTGAATATAGTATGCCTTGACTATAAAAACAAGACAGTTACTCTTTTACATTTATAGAATGTTGAAATTTAGTAGCCTCTTAGTCCAAAATTTGAAGTTTTATACCAGTAACATACTTACATTTAAAAGATGAGACTTATGATTTAAAAATTAGGACCATATCTATGCATATAGGAAATAAGCAAGTGATTTTCTTTAATCACTTTACTGTTTATTCTAGCCCAAGTCAAGGTCCCTGTTGTACAGCACAGTGTGTATTCAAATCAAAAACTGAGAAGTGTCGGGATGATTCAGACTGTGCAAAAGAAGGAATATGTAATGGCATCACAGCTCTCTGCCCAGCTTCTGATCCTAAACCAAACTTTACAGACTGTAATAGGCATACACAAGTGTGCATTAATGGGGTAAGCATTTGATTTATAAGCTTTTTATTTAGTTTTATAAAACCTGCTTTTTCAGAATAATTGTTTGTTACTTAAAGCTGCAGCGTTCCAGTAATTGATCCTGATCCCTGTTTCAATAATATCCCTCTCTGTTCCCCCATAAAGCCGTGAATATATCATGTGGCATAAGTGCCTGGTGGCATTCGATTAGTTACTGACTAACCTTTCATCTTTCCACTGCATGTGTTTGATAGTCTCTAGAGAAAAATAGTTGTATAGCTAGGCATATGATTTTGTACTGCTTTTGAGTTTTATAAATTAGTATTTTAACAGCCTACATAAAAGAACTCTTCTGGTCATTTTATCTGAATGTGAAGCTTTTAAAAAGCTTTCTTGGCTAAACATTCACTTTACATGAGGAAAATTTCATTTTTCTCTTCTTATAAAAGAGCCATAATAACCAATATAAAATTGATGCTCATCTAATCTCTTTCTCTGTTTTTGTTTTCTTTAAATTTTTTAAAGTTGCCATTTCTTTAAAAGATTTGCTACCTTATTTACACTTAACTCTTTTTCAGATGTGTTTATATGATCCATTTCTGATATTAATCTATACTTTTTTTTCCCACTTGTATTTCTATTTAATTATTTTAGTGTCAGAGGTGTATACCTATCCCGGTGAACAATAGGTTTGACTGCATAGAGATTAATAACTGGTCTTTTATTTTCCTTTCAGCAATGTGCAGGTTCTATCTGTGAGAAGTATGGCTTGGAGGAGTGTACCTGTGCCAGTTCAGATGGCAAAGATGATAAGGAATTATGCCATGTCTGCTGTATGAAGAAGAGTAAGGCTTTTAAAAACACAAGAATATAAAATCTGCTTTAAAACCTAATTTTTCTCCTTAATTTTTTAAGCTTGTTTATTTATTTATTTATATTATTATTATTTAGTAATCTCTAGGCCCAATGTGGAGCTCGAACTCATAATCCTGAGATCAAGAGTTGCATGCTTCTCAGGCACCCCTAAATTTTTTTTTTTTTTTAAGTGAACTCTACCCTCAATGTGGGGCTTGAACTCACGACCCCAAGATCAAGAGTCACATGCTGTATCAACTGAGCTAGCCAGGCACTCAGTTTTCTTTTTTTTAATTTTTTTTTTTTTATTAACACATAATGTATTATTTGCCCCAGGGTACATGTCTGTGAATCATCAGGCTTACACATTTCACAGCACTCACCATAGCACATACCCTCCCCAATGTCCATAACCCAGCCACCCTATCCCTTCCCCCCTACACCCCAGCCACCCTCAATTTGTTTTGTGAGTTTAGGAGTCTCTTATGGTTTGTCTCCTTCCCGATCCGATTCAGTTTTCTCCTATTCAGTTTTCTCCTTTAAACTTTGTTATCTAGTTTGGACAGTCATTTCCACCAATACTGATCCTCTTTGGAAAATTTTAAATGTAGCATAGTATTTTGTTTCTAGTATTATGATCCCTACAGTGTTTTAAAAATGATAAGCTAGTCAAAAACCTGCCAGCTTTATGGCAATAATTAATATAAACACCGTTAGCCATTGTAGGTACTAAGTCAAGAGTTGCTGGCTATTTGTTTATATTGTATGTTTAAGGCGAATTACCAATGGTGTTATCCAGCCTAACTAATGCAAGTCTATATAACATGTGATGGTAATGATTTTAGGCAGTTTTTCCTTTCCTCCCTCTCTCCCCAGCTAGCCTGGTAGGAAATCTGATCTTCAACTTATATTTGGCACTTCTTTTCCAGTGGATCCATCAACTTGTGCCAGTACAGGGTCTTCGCGGTGGAGCATGCACTTCGTTGGTCGAACCATCACCTTGCAACCTGGATCCCCTTGCAATGATTTTAGAGGCTACTGTGATGTTTTCATGCGGTGCAGATTAGTAGATGCTGATGGTCCTCTAGCTAGGCTTAAAAAAGCAATTTTTAGTCCAGAGCTCTATGAAAATATTGCTGAATGGATTGTGGTAAGTATAGTTATTATTTATAAAGAAACCTTATCTTAACATGTTTTTTGGTCATTTTACCTGGCCAGCAGTCACCAATGTTATGAGATAATCACTTCTTTCCTATATAAACTGGAATTAACTTTATCAGAAGAATGATTTTTAAAGTTCAATTATCCCTGTGTATTATTTTCTTTTAAAGTGGTCAGAATCTCCACGTGTATATTGTTCATAGATTAGTTGGTAGATGATAGGAGTCCTTCTGTTTTACTCTGCTCTCTGGTTCTTCTCCCTAATGGGTTACTTTCTCTTCGAGTCCATATTATTAGGGCATTTTCCTCAAGTTGTTCTGGAAAGGCTTGCTTGCTCTTTGTATTTCTCCCTTATATTTCTCCCTTGTCTCAATATGACAGATAGCCAGCTGCAGCTTTTACTTTGCTGAAATAGAAGTTGGTGATTTTTCCGAAGGTTTTTTCTGCTGTTTCAATATAATTTCTTGGTCTTTATCTTGTCAGTGATCAGAAATGTTGGAAAAAGCTAAGATCTGATACAGAGCCTTTTGCAGATTTGTTAATGATTATGGATGTTCATCGGCATAAATCCACTGAACTATATTATTTTTAAGCCCACATTTCTCGAAGCTGTCCAGATGTTGAATTACCTGAAATTTTCTTGAAAGATTGCTGAGAATGACTATCTGAAGTCACTTAAATATTCATGTTTCTAAGTGATTACATCAAAATATCAGTAGGAAATTTGCAAGTGATATATTTGAACATGTGCTATATCTGAATTGAATGAGTTTGTTTTGGAAATTGACTTAGAACTCAGCTCCTCCTCCCTTCCCCCATTCCCAAATTGTTTCTTACATTTTTTGTGTGTGTTCAGGACTGAGGATGCCTTAAGGGCACAAAAAAAGTCGTCTGTGGGTTTTTATCCTTTTGGGTACTCTTTTATAACATTTGTAATATATAAGCTTTGGAATTATCCCCGGTATTAAAATGGTGTTTCTTGGGGTGCCTAGGTGGTTCAGTTGGTTGAGCCCCCGACTCTTGATTTCGACTCAGGTCATGATCTCAGGGAGGTGAGATTGAGCCCCAAGTGGGTTCTGCACTCAGCAGGGAGTCTGCTTCTCTCCTCCCTCTGTCCCCCTTTGCACATGCATGCATTTGTGTGTGTGTGTATGTGCATACACACGCACAATCTCAAATAAATCAATAAAAAATCTTTTAAAAAATGACATCTATTATACATACGAAGAATAATACTCTGCATGTTAGAATATAGAATATAGGATTTTTAGATTACATAATGATTATGAGGTAGAAGGATCATTGAACCTGGATTTAGGAAGCCTAGGATTTATTTATTTATTTTTGGAGAATACTTTTCTTTTTCTTTTAAGCTCTGTGTCCAACAAGGGGCTTGAATTCATGACCCTGAATTAAGAGTTGCATGCTCTACCTACTGAACCAGCCAGCTGCCTCTAGGAGACCTAGGTTTTAAACCAAAACCAATTGACTTAACCTAGGTCTCCTTAAAACATGGTATGTTATTCATTTTCGTACTCCTGTGCTTAGTGCATAATAGGTGTTCAAAAAAATATCCATTAAGCTGAAGGTGCCTTTGGCACTGTGGCAAAATGGAAAGAGTATAGGCTTGGGAATTGTGCAAGGATTCATATCATCCTCTGGCATTTGTCAGTTCTGTGACTTTAAGTAGCTTACCTTTCTTGGTCCTTTACTTCCCTCTGTTCAATTCAGATCTAGTTCTCCCCCCCCCCCCCCCCCCCGCCATTATCTCTGATAAGAGTAAGTTGAGATCTGGTATACTTGTCAACTATAGAGGACAATGTATTTAAAAACGTAATCTGATAATGGAGATCTCAGAGTTATGTTCTACTGAGTATATGTTGTGCCAGATACTTTAGATTTTCTAGGTAGTGAATCAGATTTAAAATTAATATTTTTT
>CM052896.1:39038495-39106545 GCA_028534135.1 Potos flavus
TTTTACTTTTCTCCATTCTCTCTAATTTTGATTCCTGTTATTTAGCATATCAAAAGCTCATTCATTCCTATTTTAAAAATATTTAATGGAAATGATTTTTTTAAAGTATTACTTTTTTATCTAGGTTTTTTTTTTCTTTTTAAGTGGGCTCCATGCCCAGCATGAAGCCCAACACAGGGTTTGAACTCCAAACCCTGAGATCAAGACTTGAGCTGAGATCAAGAGTCGAATGCTTACCTGACTGAGCCGTCCAGATATCCCTAAAAGTATTTTTAAAACGTTTTTTCATGTTTAGATTTGAGGATTTAGTGAACTGCTTCTTACAATGAATTAACAATATGAAGTCTTTTCTTGTTTTCTGAAACTAATGATTAATCAGGCGCTTTTAGGTTTATACAAGTTTGCCTTAAGTGAGTGTAGAATGCTTTCATTTTATATCACTGTTGACATTCACATGCCACTCTTTCAGATAGCATGGTCCAATGGTTAGAGAGTACCACTAGGCTGTTGCTGCGTTTGTGGGCATTATCAGGCCAAACAGTCAAGATAACAAAAATCCAGTTTCTTTTTTTTTCTTTTTTTAAGATTTTATTTATTTATTTGACAGAGAAAGAGATCACAACTAGGCAGAGAGGCAGGCAGAGAAAGAGGGGGAAGCAGGCTCCCCGCCGAGCAGAGAGCTGGACAGGGGGCTCGATCCCAGGACCCTGGGATCATGAGCCGAAGGCAGAGGCTTTAACCCACTGAGCTACCCAGGCACCCCAAAAATCCAGTTTCTTAGAAGTTATTTGTCTGATTTGTGTTCTGTGCAGAATCACTTGCATAGCAGAGTTTATTTTATTACATGAATACTTGATGCTCTGGTTTTTCATCGTGTCAAGAAAGTATCCTTCTAGTTAACAAGCTAGGTTATTAGGATGCTGTGGTGTAATACGCTGTGAAAGGGAGAAGGGTTAGTTTCACTGACTTTCCTTTTCAGTGGAGCCAGTGGCTTTTGTCTCTTTTCTGTAGCATACCCTGGCACCTTTTCTCAGATTGGGTAGAGTAAGAAGAACCTGAACAGTTTAATACTTTTCAGGGCATAAGGTACTGACTGCTGCTGGTATCATGGAAATGATGTAAGAAAACTTTTACTTTTCTTTCCGGGAAAATTTGTTTTTGATAGTATTTTGAATGTATTTTTAAAAAAAAATGTTTGCTATATTTGTGTCTGGCAAAGAGATAATGAGAAATATCCTTTGGATTTATCAAGGAGTCATCTAGTCCTCAAAAAGTTTGAAAGTGATTACCAAGAAATCTGTAGAGACCCTGCATCCTTATCTCCTTTTTTTTTAAAAAAGGGTTGAAGGCATTGGTAATTCTTTTTCACTTTCTTCCATAGTTATTGATATGTTCGCATTTTCTACATCTTTTGTATTAGATTTGACACTGTAGAAAACCGTCTTTGACTTTGATTTTTTTTCAAATTTATCATTGTATTTTTCCATCTTTTTAAAATTTATTTACGTATTTGAGAAAGAGACAAAGCATGAGTCGGGGAAGGGGCAGAGGGAGGGAGAGAATCACAAGCAGATTCCACACCAAGTGTTGAGCCCGATAGGGGTGGGGGGTGGGGGGCTGTATCTTACGACCTGAGATCATGATCTGAGCTGAAATAAAGAGCGGATACTTAACCGACTGAGGCACCCAGGCACCCCTCTCCATCTTTTTAAAAATAAGTTCCTGTTATTTTGTTACTTTTTCCTTTTTAATTTGTTTAGATTTATCAGTTTTTCTTTTTTTTCCATAAAGATTTATTTATTTATTTATGTGAGAGAGAGAGAGAGCACGAGAAGGGAGAGGTCAGAGGGAGAAGCAGACTCCCTGCCGAGCAGAGAAGCCTGATGCGGGACTCGATCCAGGGAGTTTTTCTTTTTTATTATTATTTTGATAAGAATCAATTGTATTTCTCATTTTTTAATTAATTTCTTCTCTCATATTTTGTTGTAACTTTATGAACCTAAATATTAAATATCTGTTATTCTTTATGAAAGATTGAAGCCAGTGTTTCCTGAGTGCTTCATAGAACACTAGATATATGGGTTTGGTAGTCAAATGAATCTGGAAAATATTATATACCGTAGTCCCCTCTTAGATACTTATGAGAATATTGTGGGAAGTCTTGCAGTAAAAAATCCTTAAATTTCATTTTCCAAACTTACCTGACACTAGAAATCTTTATTCCTGTAAGGCTTATTAAACCCTAAATATCCTTAGAAGTCACTTGAGGGAACATGGGTTAAGATCAGTAATTCTTATTCCTGGTTGTTCATTAATTAGGGCTTAGACCAATTAATTCAGAATCTCATGGGATAGCACCTAAGTATCTGGGGCTTTTAAAAGCTTCTCATCTATTTCTGGTGGGGAGCAGGACTGAGAACCAACCATTCATCTAGAACCAGGGGTTAGCAAAATGGCTTATGAGCCAAATCTAGCCCACTGCCTGTTTTTGTGTGGCTCACAAGCTAAAATGGTTTCACATTTTTAAGTAGTTGAAAAAAAATCAAAAGATATTACTAAAATAATATTCCTTTGAAAATTATATCAATTCAAATTTCAGTATCCATAAATAATGATTTATTGGAGCATAGCCACACCCATCCATTTACATATTGTCTGTGGCTGCTTTTGTACTTTGAGTAGTTGCAACAGAGACTGTATGGCCCCCCAAATCTAAAATATTTATCCGGCGTTTTAGAGGAAATGTTTGCCATTTAGAGGAAATGTTTGCCACCCGTAGTCTAGAGCATTGGATCTCAAAAGTGTGGTCCCCTGACCAGCAGCCTGAGTGCCGTCTGGGAACTTGATAGAAATGCAGATTATTGGGTCTCACCCTCGAGCCCCTGAGTCAGTAGGTGATGGTGCATGCTCAAGTTTGGGAACCATTTTTTTAGTCTCTGCAGTGTAATGACTCCTTTTTTAAAAGGCTTATGACAGAATTTTCTACTCTGTCATCCTCACATGTTAAAATGGAGAGTGGGTGTGGACCTTCATTGCCTGGTGGAATAGGCCACAGAGCTATCACTTGTGAAACCTGAACGACAAAGATGCGGTATTGTCACAGGGCTTAGCATATGGTAGGAATTCAGTATATATTTGCTAGATGAATGTAGCAGATTTCTTAAATGTCATAATTTATATGGAAAAGAATAAAATTGTGCATATTATCGTAACTTTGAAGCTATAATATCTTCAGGTTTCTCTCAGTGGTATTTTATCCTGCTTGCCCAGGCTGCACTTAAAGTAACTAAGAGATTAGTAGTCAGTTGCTTTCTGCTTGGCTGATTGGTGTGAGGGGTAACATGAGGGGGTGTTTCAGGATGGAAGAACATTTAGTCAAAGTCTAGACAACAGTATATTCTGAAGGATAGAAGGAAAGTTTTCTGCCCCTGCAGGATGGCAAAACCAGCATCACCACAAGGAGCTGTGGGCCCAAAAAGGTTTTGTGAGCCACAGGAAGTCTAGAGTGCATTTGCTGAGAGTGAGTTGTCAAACACTGGAACATTCACTGAAACGATTATCTGGTTGAGTTTTTCTGGAGATTTTTTAAGATTTTATTTATTTATTTTAGAGAAAGAATGTGCACGTGCTCATGTGCATGCTCATGCACAAGAAGGGAAGAGGGGCAGAGGGAGAAAGAGGCAGAGAAGTGGATTCTGCACTGAGTGCAGGGCCTGCCATGGGCTCCATCCCAGGACCCTAAGATCATGACCTGAGCTGAAACCAAGTCAGGTGCTCACCCGACTGAGCCACCCAGGTGCCCTGTGGAGATGTTTAAAATACAGTAAAGACTATCCTGTGTCTGGAGAGACTTGAGTGCATGTGTTGCTCCTTCCTCCTCACAGTTTTCTTTTGGGTGATACCTGTTTTATCATTTTATAATCCTATAGGTCCCTTTTGTTTATTTATTTATTATTTTGTTTATTAGATTATTAAATAAAAAACTATTATAATTAGTACATAATAGATTAGACTGGTAAATTTTAACCTTTTTTTTTTTTTTTTTAAGATTTTTATTTATTTATTTGACACAGAGAGAGAGATCACAAGTAGGCAGAGAGGCAGGCAGAGAGAGAGGAGGAAGCAGGCTCCTTGCTGAGCAGAGAGCCCGATGCGGGGCTCGATCCCAGGACCCTGAGATCATGACCTGAGCTGAAGGCAGAGGCTTTAACCCACTGAGCCACTCAGGCGCCCCAAATTTTAACCTTTTAATTTGTAATTTTTACTTTTTTTTTTTTTCTACTTTGTGTTCTTTTGGCCATGTATATGACTCTGTTGAATAACATCTGTCTGTTTCCTTTGTAGAATTATTTTCTCAGACTTGATTTAGTTTGGTAACTGCAAAGCTGTGTTTTAACCTTTTGATTATCTTCTCTTTGTCTCTTAAGTTTCACTTACACCCTTGTGTGTATGTATGTATGTATTTTAAAGATATTATTTATTTATTTGACACAGAGAGAGAGAGAGATCACAAGTAGGCAGAGAGGCAAGCAGAGAGAGAGGGGGAAGCAGGCTCCCTGCTGAGCAGAGAGCCCAATGTGGGGTTCGATATCAGGACCCTGAGATCATGACCTGAGCTGAAGGCAGAGGCTTTAACCCACTGAGCCACCCAGGCGCCCCCACCCTTGTATTTATGAAAGGCAAGAGTTCGCGCATAATTTACACTCTTTAAATGTTTGTTGAGTAAGTGACAACTCTCCTTTCTTTCATATTCTAGCAGGTGGACAAATTGTGATCTTTTCTTTACAGATGAAACACACGTTTTTCATTCGTTAGCCTAGTTTGGTATTCTTTCCTCTAATATTATAGTATGTATAAAAGAGAAAAGAAGCAATTTCACATTTAACCAATTCTATGATAATTCTCTTTTAAAGGGAACATTAAAAATACCCTCGACCAAAGGTGGCCATATTTACTACACTCTCAAATACACCATTGTTTTGTTTAGTTTTTCTTGCTGTCTTCTCACCACTGTGATGTTTCATTTCCCCACACACCAAACTCAGAAGAGCTGCTGTCATTGTCATTAAAACATCTCAGGCTGTGGGCTTTTGAGATATGTAGTTAGTTACCTGGAAAAATTTGGAGGAAGTCCAAGAACACTGCTAAAAGGAACTGGAAGTTCTTAAGGACCTGGATGCCATATTTTAGTAAATGTTTATTGATCTCAACTGGACCCTCAACTTTTGACTTTTGTTTTCTACAGTTATAACCATTACTAAATCTAGGCTTTCTTTCTTATCTGCTTCTGTTCCTCTCATACTACTTGCATCTGTACTTTAAGATTTTTAGGTACTAAAAAACTAGTATCATATCAAAACCACGATTTTTTACATCCTGTCTCTGTTGTGAGAGCCTTGTCACATTATTTGTATGTATGGGCAATCTAGAAATAACAAATGAGCTGTTTAGAAGTGTTTACAAAAGTCAGTGTTTGGAATAGTGACTCACTGGTAATAATTAGTCAACAGGTACTTTTTTTGTGGGACAGGTACTAAGTTTGTAGCATTTAAATTCAAGGAGCTTTTAGTCCAGTTTGGATTAGAGAAGACAGGCACAGAGAAACATGTTTTCATTTCTGCCTGGTGTTTTCATAGAAAATAGGGAAGACCTATTTAGGGAATACCTCTTTAAGGAGGTGATACCAAAACTAAATTCTTAAGGAATAGTAGAAATAGAGCGTACAGATGGATGTTTTATGAATAGAGAGCATCTAAAAAGTCACATACATATGAATTTTTTTAAATAAAAAAGTCTTGTTTTTCCTTTTTTCCTTTTGAAAGTATGATTTTCCTTTTTTTAATTGACAAAGTAATGCATTGAAAAAAAGCCACCTTTTTCCCCTGAAACCCAGTCTTTTCAAGATGATTTTTTTGTATATTCTTCAGAAATTATCTGTACCATTACAAGAATATATCTATTTATTTATTTTTTATTTTTTTTAGAGAGAAAGAGAGCATGAGCAGGTGGGGAGGGGCAGAGAGAGAGAAAGAGAGAATCTTCAGCAGGCTCCACACCCAGTGCAGAGCCTGACATGAGGCTCGATCTCACAACCCTGAGATCATGACCTGAGCTGAAATGAAGAGTTTGATGCTCAAGTGACTAGCATCCACATATGTACATATACATACATATACATATATACATACATATGTGTGTGTGTGTTTGTTTGTAATCTGTTTATCTTAGCACAAGCAGGAAGGGCAGAGGGAGAGGGAGAGAGAATCCCAAGTAGACCCCATGCTGAATGCAGAGTCCAACATGGGGCTCAATCTCATGACCCTGAGATCACGCCCTTAGCTGAAACCAAGAGTTGGTTGTTGAATCGACTGTGCCACCCAGGCGCCCCCCCATATATATTTTTAAAGTGGAATCATATATGTACTTTGCTGTACTTAATTGTACTCAAGTTTTATTTTTTTTCCTCCCTCCTGCTTAATGGTTTGAGATTCTTGGTGGGAAGCTTTTAAAGAAGGCTTTTACAGAGAGGAATGGCATAGTCAATTCCATATTTTAGGTAGTTGTAATACTGATGACCATGTGGAAGATGTTTTTGAGCAGGGAAGACTAGAAGGAAGGAAATATGTTAGAAAATATAATGGACTTTATAATCTCCTGTAGCTAGCACATCATCCTGAGAGTAGGAAAACCATTGATTCTTTGTGCTTATGGATTGGATCACATTGGAGGTGATACTACCTCCCCAGAGGGAATTTGGGAATGTATAGTGTTATCAAAGTAACTGAAGGGTTCTACTGGCATTTGGCGGATGAGGGCCAGGGATGCTAAATTTCTTGTGTTCCTGACTGTGTGTACCACAGTGCCAGCATGTCTACGCTGAGTAAGAAGCACTCATCTACATCCTCATCGCTGGTGTGCTTGATTAAGATGCTGTTTCTTGGGCCCTCCACCAGAACAGCTGAAGTGGAATTTAGGGTTGTGGCCTGAGAATCTGTGTTTTAATAAGCATATCAGATAATTATTAAATCTACTCAGTGATAGGAACCATCCCTTTACCATGTGAGTGCTGATTATTTGAGCTATTTTCCCAGTCTCATTGGACTTTGTCTTTCTGTAGCCAGTCATCATATATTCTCAGCTTCCTCCCAAATTCTCTGGCAGGCAGTTAGGATAGAGATTTAGAACTGAAAAGTTAATGTTCCATGATATCCATTTAAGTGTAGTTTCCAAACTAACATCCTATATGTGGGTGTGGGACAGGGGTTGAGAGACAACAGTCCATGGGTCAAATCTAGTCTGCTCCCGGTTTTTGTAAATAATGTTTTTTTGGGGAAAAAAATATTCCCCCACTTGTTTGTTTGCATGTTATCTGTGGTGGCTTTTGTTCTAGAATGGTAGAAATGAGTAGTTTGACAGAGACAAGCCTAAAATATTTGTTGTTTGGCCCTTTACAGAACAAGTTTGAGACCAGTGGTTCTCCGTCTTGGCTCCATAATGGAATAATCTGGGCAGTTTTAATTACTGATGTCATAGTCCCTCTGCTACCCCATTTGGGTCTGGGATTTGGTCTGAGAATCTTGAGTTTTAAAAGCTTCCTAGGTTATTCTAATGTACAGCTAAGGAGAACCACCGGTATAAAGCAGGAAGAACACTTGTAGTAGTTCAAACTGGTGATTTTAGTTCTTTATGTATTTAACTGGGTCAGAGTGTCAGAAATGCAGACAGTGGAGGGAAAAGAAGGTCCTACTTCATTAAGTGCTGTATTTAAAAGGCCTCTGGATGGTGGGAATAGGACAGAAGCTGTGTTTATAGACTATGGAAAATTTATGTAGCAAAGAAAAGGAAATATCCTAAAGACTCCCAGGGAGAGCAATGCTCTGAAAATTATTTTCTATAGAAAACAAAAGAAAATTTTAGAAGATTCTCTGGCAATCCTCAGTAGGATACAAAAAGTGGCCTCTGAAAAGTAGATTATAAACTTGTGGTTTCCAAGTGCAGTTCAGCTCTGTAAACATGTCTTGTATGGTCTATGTATTGTTTTTAGAAATTTTGACCGAGGTGCCAGCATTTATAAATAGATTTCATATAAAAATTTAATAAATTTTATATAAAATTTATTATAATTTTTATAATTATAAATTATATATTTAGATATATTTATATATTTTATATATATTAAAAATTATAAAATTTATATAAATTTCATATAAAAATTTAATAAATGAGATTTATTAGCTTCTTTTGAAAAATCAAATCTTTCAGCAATAAGGCTGAATTGCATTATATCTTACCTTCTCCCTTCCTGAATAGTATATTCCTAAAGCCATTAGGTGGGACCAGGTAAGGTAAGCATCCGTGCCAGGTGGGGGGAGCTGTCATGGCACAGAGCAGAGTGTGAGAGCCTAAGCAGAGTAGGGAGGGTTTGGAATGGGGAAGAAGACCTATGAGGTGTTGTTAAAGCCCACGCAGGGTGAGAAGGGCACCTTGTGGAGGGGCAGCTGGCTTGGATATCAGAGTACAAGTGTTATGAGGAGGGTGTCTACATAGGAGGGGCAGTTCTAAAGGCAACCAGGGCTCCTTGGAGAAATGTCTGATTCCAGGGCTGGGGCAGGGAAAGAACAAGATAAACCTAGAACTAATTGTGCCAGAAAGTAAAGTGTGCAAAGACTGGTAGGAACATGTTCAGAAGACACACTGTGAGAGTAAGATTATAACCTATTGAATAAAATAGGAAACCATGAGGGAATAATAATGAATGAAATGAATAAATTGAAAGTTTGATGAAGAACAGGGTATCTGTATAGCTCCAAGTTATGTCCCTACAAAATACTCATTGACTACAAAAAAGAAGAGTATTCTTATGGTGAAGTTTGACAGATAACACCTTAATCAAGTGATAAGTTAACACATTAATAACAAAGTCAAAAACATGTGTCACCTGATAGGATGCAATGAGAACAATGCAGCATCACTTCTGTGGTCTTCTTACTAAAGATATATGACCGGAGTCTACTCATAGGGTCACATCCAAGAAACCCAAATTGAGGGACATTCCTATACTAAGTAACTTGCCTATAATCTACAAAAGTGTCAAGGTTATATAAGCCAACGAAAGACTGTGGAACTTTTCTAGATTGTAGGAGACTGAAGAAACACAGCAGCTAAATATTGGCACCACATAATTCTGATTGGATGGTTTTAGGACAGGCAACACTTGATTGGGGTTTGAGGATTAAATGGTAGTAATTTATCAGTGCTCATTTACTGATTTTGATGATTGTGTTTATCTAGAAAACCCTTTATGTTGTAGAAACTGTATGCTAAAATGTTTAGGTGTAACAGGGCATTATGCTAGCAATTTATTTTCAGATAGTTCCAGATTTTAAAAAGTTCTTGTACTAGCAGCTTCTCTATAAGTTTAAAATTCTTTTAAAATAAAAGTTTAAATAAAATAAAATTTAAATTAAATAAAATTTAAAGTTTAAATTAAATAAAGTTTAATAAAGTTTAAATAAAACTTAAAAATATGTATGTATATGAAAGGTTTTATGCACACATGAAAAAAGTAGCTTGGGGCATTTTCTACAACACGTATTTTTATTTTAGTTTTTATTACTTTAATTACATTGTCATTGCTGATAAAGAAAAAAGGATAGAAGTAGTAGGCTATTGTTGTAAGACCTCGTATCATAAAAAATCTTAAATGGGAGTTCTTGGGCAATAATTAGCAATAACTATATATATATATATGTCTGTGTTAAGCCAATGTGAAGGTTATAAAATAACCTTTTATTAGTACTTGCTATCTTAAAATTTAAATATTTTGAATTGCAAAATAGACTTAGAATTTAAGAATAGAAACAATAATTTTTCTATAAACAAGATTATACCAGTAATTTTTGAGGTTTTTTTTTGGTTTGGTTTATTGATATGTTTAATATGATTTAAGTTAGAAGTGAAATTTTTAGTTCCTTCTTAGACTGGGTAAACTTTGCTTGTAGAATATGTATATCCTTCCATTTTCATATTAAAAAAGACTAACCTTTAAATAAATGAATATATAATATTATGATATAAATGTATAATACTTTATTATCATTATATATGGTAATATATAAAACATTATATAATATATATAATAATATATCATGTTAATATATAAAACATAAGAACTAAGATATATATTACATAAAAATAATTTAATAACAGTAGTTTGGGGCTTAAATTCCAAATGAATTAGAATAACAGGAAAAGAGAGGGGCTTATAAAAAGATAGAATCTCAGTATTAACTTTGATTAGAAAAAATATATAGGTTCAATATTATTTTAAAAATTTATCTGGAAGTAGAATTTATTTATTTAAAGATTTTATTTATTTAATTTGACAGAGAGAACGCACAAGCAGGCGGAGTAGCAGAGAGAGTGGGAGAGCAGACTTCCCACTGAGCAGGGAGCCCGATGTTGGGCTTGATCCCAGGACTCCCAGATCATGACCCAAGCTGAAGGCAGATGTTCATCCGATTGAGTCATCCAGGTGCCCCTAGAAGTAAAATTTAAAGCAAGTAATATAACCTCTAAGTCACTAGAGAATGTAAAAGCAAACAGACATAGTTTATAAGAGTAATAGGCAAAAAAAGAGGGAAATACTCAAACCAGAAAATACAATATAAACTATGTGCAGGATGGACTCTAGTTTTGCATGTGAGTTTATCCGTGTGTATGACTAACAGCTGTATCTAGAAAAGAGACTGAAAGTTAAGATTGGGTGGTTTCATCTAGGGTGTGAAATTATGGGTGATTTTTTTTCCCTTTATACTTCTGATATTTAAAGAAATTAATCTTAGGGTGCCTGGGTAGCTCAGTCCTTAAGCATCTGTCTTTGGCTCGGGTCATGATCCCAGGATCCTGGGATCAAGCACCATGTTGGACTCTCTGCTCAGCGGGAAGCCTGCTTCTCCCTCTCCCTCCTTGTGTTCCTTCTCTGTCTCTCTCTTTCTGTCAAATAAATAAATAAATAATTTTTTTTTTTTAAGATTTTATTTATTTATTTGACAGAGAGACACAGAGAACAGAACAGCGAGAGAGGGAACACAAGCAGGGGGTTGGGGGAGGGAGAAGCAGGCTTCCTGCTGAGCAAGGAGCCTGCCGCGCTTGATCCCAGGACTCTGGGATCATGACCTGAACTGAAGGCAGCCGCTTAACGACTGAGCCACCCAGGCGCGCCAATAAAGAAATAAAATCTTAAAAAAAAAAAATTAATCTTACATGTGGTATCCATACACTTCCCAAAGAACAAATGTTCTTCAAAAATTAAAATGAAATGTATGTATTTTATGTAATATAAAATATTCTAAAATATGTTACAGTTCTTTCAGTAGAAAAATCTGTTTATTTCTAGATTTATTGGTGGGCAGTACTACTTATGGGAATTGCCCTGATCATGCTAATGGCTGGATTTATTAAGATATGCAGTGTTCATACTCCAAGTAGTAATCCAAAGCTGCCTCCTCCTAAACCTCTTCCAGGTAAGACAGTTTGAGCAAGATATGTATTTTTATAACTTGGAACTGTTCAGCAGATAGAATTGAATGATAAATGGGTCTTTAGTAACAAATTTTATAGTACTTTCTCTTTGAGAATAAGATTAGTGGATGAGTTATTTGATTTTTAAGTATGTTTTTTATCAATCCAATCTAGTTTGCTAATGGCTACCAATTTAATGCTAATCTGTCTTGAGTCACTAAAAATATTTAGACTTAGACAATTTTATTTTTGCCTGATACCTGTTTTCTTTTTTCTTATTTTTTGTATTCTAAAATCTTCCCTTCTTTGTTTTTATTATGATAGGCTACTTCTTTTTATTTATTTATTTATTATTTTTTTCCTCCCTCCTTCCCTTCCCTCTCTTTTTCCCCCTCTGATGCCTCCCGCCCCACGGCCCCCGGGAGTCCCGCCGACAAGAAGATAGGCTACTTCTAAATGATTGATTTTTCTATTCTAATAGCTATGCTTCTGTTATTGTTTCTAATGTTTATGCTCTTGAAGTATTTTCTGGCACGTAAATTCATTTTCCCTAGGGGTGATGCTTATGGGGAAATAAAGATAACGGTCTGTGGGAAGGGCTTAGGATAGAGGCTTCAGTCACCAAGTAACCATAGTTTTTACTCTCCATCTCCGAAAACAATTCCTGAGGTTTGGTCTCTATCCTTGACCTCTCACGGAGACAGCATTGGGAGGAGGCTTTCTTTAGATTAGCTCCAGGGATTTGGAAAAGAAAAGGGTTAGGAAGCAACTGCTCCAGATTATTTAGTTCCCATCTGTTTGTGCCTCACCTTCCCCAAGCTCTTTGTGGCTTCTGTGCTGCCCTCAGAAATGCCTGCCCCAGAACTCTTCCCTCCAGGTATGGGGCAGACATGATGCCATAACAGTGGAGGAGAATGAGAGGTAAATGACAGCTGTCCCTCTCCTGCCTCCCACAGACTTCTCATTGAAGCGTCTTGCCTCAGGCCAAGTTTGATACCCTACACAAAGTAGTTTAAAACTAGGGGTGTCTTAGAATTTTTCCCTCAGCTGCTTGCCTGAATTTACCTATCTTGGCTCAAGAGAGCTCAGTAGTCATGCTTGGGACAGCATCTTGGTGGGAATCAGAGGAAATCTGATTTTGATGTCATTGCTTTTTGTAAATTCACAATGTGAGCACCATAGAATTTATATTAATTTCCCAGGGATTTCTAAGGGCCACATGACACTCATTAGGTATGTTACCAATTATGATCTCATGCAATATAACAGTTTTTTACTTTATTTCACTTTAAGCAAATTCTACCTTTAAAAACTTTAAAAAAAAGAAAAGAAAAGAAAACCAAGCCTAGCTATCATTGAACCCTCCCAAAAAGCACTTTTACATGAATTGTCATATAATCCTTACAGATTATAGACAGGCTGTAGGAGTTCGTTATTATCTCTGTTTTACAGACTAGGCATTCTAAGTTTCAGAGAGGTTAAGTCATTTGCTCAAAGACTCTGTAATGTATTCCTCATGGATTCTGTCCTGAGAATTCATATTAATCTAATAGTTAGGTCTGTTGGGCACTTGAAATGTGGCTAGTTTACAGTGAGATGTGTTGTAAATATAAAATATATACCAGACTGGGAACACTTGGTATACAAAAAAAGAATGAAATGGTTTATTAATACTTTTTGGTATTGATTACACCTCGAAATGATAATATTTTGCCTATGTTAGATTAAGAGAAATAAAAAAGTTATTAACATTATTTTGCCTATCTTTTTGACTTTTTTCATTATGGCTACCAGAAAATTTAAAATTACATATACGACTTGTATTTCTGTTGGATAGTGCTGATCTAGAAACTTCTTTATTGAATTGACAGCTTTGTTTTTTAAGATTAAAAAGCGCACAGTAAATCCGTTTTACTTTTGTTTGTGATTCGCAGGCACTTTAAAGAGGAGGAGACCCCCACAGCCCATTCAGCAACCCCAGCGTCAGAGGCCCCGGGAGAGTTATCAAATGGGACACATGAGACGTTAACTGCAGCTTTTGCCTTGGTTCTTCCTAGTGCCTACAATGGGAAAACTTCACTCCAAAGAGACACCTATTAAATCATCATCCCCAAACTAAACCCTCACAAATAACAGTCGAAGAAAAAATGGCAAGAGATCATGTCCTCAGACCAGGTGGAATTACTTAAATTTTAAAGCCTGAAAATTCCAATTTGGGGGTGGGGGGTGGAAAAGGAACCCAATTTTCTTATGGACAGCTATTTTTAACCTAATGGCACAAAGTCTTAGAATATTATTACGTGCCCCGTGTTCCCTGTTCTTCGTTGCTGCATTTTCTTCACTTGCAGGCAAACTTGGCTCTCGATAAACTTTTATCACAAATTGAAATATATATATATATATTTTTTTCAACTGCCAGTCAAGGCTAGGAGGCTCGACCACCTCAACATTGGAGACATCACTTGCCAATGTACATACCTTGTTATATGCAGACATGTATTTCTTACGTACACTGTACTTCTGTGTGCAATTGTAAACAGAAATTGCAATATGGATGTTTCTTTGTATTATAAAATTTTTCCGCTCTTAATGAAAAATTACTGTTTAATTGACATACTCAGGATAACAGAGAATGGTGGTATTCAGTGGTCCAGGATTCTGTAATGCTTTACACAGGCAGTTTTTGAAGTGAGAATCCATTTACCTTTTTATAATGATGGAGTTGGTTCTGATATTCATCTTGTCTTCATCCAATGGCTGCTAAGAGCACAGGAGTGACTACGCTGAAGAACACAGTTAAGTGTGCAAACTGGACGTACGCAGCATACTACTTCAGAGTCCGTTCTTACGTAAACGTCTGATTTCTGCTTACTTATTTTAAACTTTCTAATTCAATTCCAGTTTTGAATTGATAGGTGAAATTTTAATCACGCTTTGGTAGCAATTATGTCAGTGAAATGATTTATTTGTAGCCTGTTATTTGTGTTTTCCATATATCTAAAGTATGCTAATTATGTTTTTGGTTTTCTCTGATATGGAAAAGAAAAGCTGTGTCTTTTATTTTATCAAAGTATTGGAACAGTTTTTTCAGCATACTATCACTGATCATTGGTAACCACTAAAGAAGGGTGATTTGTTCAACTACTAGTTAAAATTGTAGATAGGCCTTCTGACATTTTTTCCCTTAAAATATTTTAACAACAGTGAAGGTGAAACAGCACAATGTCCCATTCCAAATTTATTTTTTAAACAGATGTAAATAATTGGCTTTTTAAAGAAAGAAAGCAAAAGCATTTAATGTATTAACAGGCTTATTGCTATGCAGGAATGGAAGGGGGCATTACAAAAAGTTTTAAGCTTGTGACATATTTATTGCTTCTGTTTTCCAACTACATTGCTTAAATTAGAAGTAAACAGCTATGATTTTTTCTGGCTTCACATAGGAGGCAAATTTAGGGAACGTTGAAAAGATTTGTGTTTTGGCTTTTTTTTTTTCCTTTTTGTTTCTTAAGAGTATAAGGTTTACACAATCATTCTCATAATGTGACGCAAGCCAGCAAGGCCAAAAATGCTAGAGAAAATAATGGGATCTCTTCCTTGTAAACTTGTACAGTATGTGGTGACTTTTTTCAAAATACAGCTTTTTGTACATGATTTAGAGACAAATTTTGTACATGAAACCCCAGATAGACTATAAATAATTCTAAACAAACAAGTAGGTAGATATGTATGTAATTGCTTTTAAATCATTTAAATGCCTTTGTTTTTGGACTGTGCAAAGGTTGGAAGTGGGTTTGCATTTCTAAAATGGTGACTTTTCTTCTGCAAGAGTTCTTAGTAACTTCTTGAGTGTGGTAGACTTTGGAACATGTACATTTTTTGCTTGTAATGTTATCCTGTGGTAGGGTTTTGGCAGGTACACACTGCCCTATTTTATTTTGAGTCTAAGTTAAATGTTTTCTGACAAGAGATACGTGCACTGAACTCTTTCCACTGCAAATCAAGATGTGGTAAAACAAAGGATCAAGACAAATGAGATCTAATACTACTGTCAGTTTATGTCCACTGTGTTTTATACAGTATCTTTTTGTTCACTTTGGAAATTTTTACTAAAAATTGCAAAAAATAAAGTATTGTGCAAAGATGTAAGGTTTTTTGAGACTTGAAATGCATTAATAAATAGACTTGATGAAATCAACTTGAAGGTTCCATACTCTTTGAACTCTGAGAACTATCAAAAGGAGCTTCCCGCAATGCAGCTTTTCCTTACTAACTGAAAGAGAGATGATTAAGCAGAGAGGATTGACTCTTTCCACACACATACAGATAGTTTTATTCCAGTTTAGGAGTCCATGAAAAAAATTTATGATTAGATATCTCTGTATCTACACACAATGATCATTAAAAAAAAACACTCAACTGATCTCAACTGCTTTACATTACTTCTAATCGATATTCAAAATGTTTAAAAGTCTTTGTCTTGGTAGACGAGCCTAGTCATTTTGGAAACTGTGGTCTTACATATATTTTACAAAGTTTTGAATACTAAGTACCTATTTTATTTTAAAAGCCTATTTTAGTAGTTAGTATGTTTTAAAATTTGGAGCCACATTTTCCTGTTTTGTCAAATTCATAGCAAATAAGGAGAGAACTGACATTTCAGTCTTAACTAGAAAAAGAATTTTAAGCCCAGACTAGTGCCCTGCATAGAATAATCTGCCCCAAATTCTTTTTTTTAAATCAAGACCAGCTGTAAATAAGTAGTATTTGTTAAATGAGTAAATATGCAGTAGTAACTTTGATTTATGAACATCAGAGTGTATATCATGTTTAATTTTGTTTGTGAAGCCATTAATACTAATTAATTCATATGATTGCAAATTTGTTGTTTTAGCTTACAGTTGAATGCTTGAATTTGTTTAGAATATTTTCCCCACTCAGTTTTCTAAATTCCAGCAACAACTCACAAACAAAATCAATAAGATAAATTATTATGGTTTTTGGACTTCGTGTTCCCCATAGCTTCAGGCAAGAGCATACAGTTTTGGGAAGGACTTTTTAAAGGGAAGGACGACTTTATCTGGTCAGTCTTGTTTTCTGAGGTGTCTTCAGCACTTTGTGCTTTGGGTACTTTGTTTTTGTCATATTCACAGGCTACTGAAAACTGGAGATTTCTCCAAACTGAGCAAAACAACTTTTAAGTTCTTTCTCTGTCCGTGTGGCCAGTACATTTTAAGATGAATAGTGATTATTATTTCTCCCAGGATGGGATTAGTATCCTTGGCAGCTGTGCAGTTGTGGGTGCTTGCACTCGAGAAGGCTCTTCATTTCTTGTTAAGGATTTCTAATGGAAAGTGTAAGAGGGTTGGTGTAGTAAATGCGTTACAAAACTGGACAGCCCATCCTCAGGGGTATAAGAGGAGGTGATGTTCATATCCAGAATTAAAAGGTCAGTGTCTCCCCAAACTGGAGAGCAAGCTGGATACAGTTTTAAAGCAGGTGCCAGGGACAATTCATCTTTAAAGAAGTCTAACTTTGCAATAAATTGTAGTTTCTTGAAAAACAGTTTTGACTTCTAATAAATATGGTCAGTTTGCACCACAGAGCTCAGCTTCAGTTTCGGCATTTCTGGTTTTATGTTCTTGATTAAAAACAACTCCTATTTAAATCTCTTTTTCCATTTATTACCAGTTTACCAGTTTTTCCGTTATTGTTTCTGTATCCAGCCCTTCATATTATGAGGATACAAAATGATCCCTTCCGTGCTATATTGTGATGTTGTTTGTATGTCTAAGAAGTATACATGTGTGCACTATTTTCAGTAGAAATTTATGTATTTTACAATTGATAAGCTCTTCAGAGTGTGTGTTCTCTCCCATAAAAAGCAATGGGATCCTAGGTAAAATGGAGGGTTGAACAAAATATTTATAGCATCTGCTCTTTCCTGAAATCTCCACTAAAGTCACAGTTTAGTGGGGAAAGAAAAGAGCATAATCCAACAAGGATAAGGAATACTGAAGCAAAGACAACAAGAATACAGTTTTTGAAACTGGAAAGCAGGTGGAGTAGTATCTGACTTGGCAGGCCCAGGGAGGCCAAGTCCTAAGCCAGCCGTAGAAACATGAGAATGACCCAGTGTACCCTGTTCAGATTTGGGGATATAGCCTACAAGACATTTTTCTATGCATGTAGTGAAAGGCATGATATGAACACTTCTGTACCCACCTTTCTTATTTAACAATATGTTGATATAGTATCCATATAATTTTAATGACTAAATGTTTCGTTCTATGGATTTACTTACTGTACATTCTTAAAATTAACCAGTTCCCTTTTGTTTGCACATTTAGGTTTTTAGATCATTTATTATTTTTAACAGCCCTACAAGGAAAATTCCTATGCCTAATAAAATAAATACCTAAAAGTGGAATTGTTGGGCTAAAGGTTTTTTAGAGGTCATGGATAAAAATTATGATATTGTCTTTCAGAGAGATTGTACCAAGTTATACTCCTACCATTACCATATAAGAATACTTCCACCATTAGCATATTGTATGCTTTTTTCAAAGTAATCTCTACAGCCAGCACAGGCCTCCAAGATCAAGAGTTGAATGCTTTACTGACTGAGCCAGCCAGGCACCCCAGCATATTATATAATTTTTTTTTTTTAATCTGAGAGCCCCATGCTTAAAAATTCACATATATTCAGTGACATGAATTTGTTAGAAACAGTAGAAAACTCCTGCTTAATTGACTTTATTAGCTTTGAACATAATTCAAGTGAAAGTCAAAGATAGGGCCCCAATTGTGGTCTCTAAATGCCATTTTCTTCAAAGTAACCGGACTTAGTTGATTTAAATGGCTGATTCCAGGTCCCCGGAAAGAAATGTACAAGAAGAGCCTAAAAACCATGCTGTCATACCAGAAAGCAAAGAAGCCATTAGAAGTCTGTCAAAAAAGATTGAGGAGGTACCTTGGCCAAAGCTGAGATAATTTTAGCATCAGTAAGGATAATATCTGCAAGAAATTGAAACTCCTGTTTTGTTTTACTCTACGAGTTTACAAAATCATAGTTACCTTTGGAATATGCTCTTAAATATACCAGCTAAGAAGTTAAAGAGGAAGGATAGGATATCACCATTTTAGCCCACAATGATTAATGGATCTAGGCAATGATCACCAGTATCTTCTAAACCCACAAAGAGAGAGCAAACATTTTGTGCCTCTTAATAGAAATACATATACCACTTATGAAGCAGTTCTGCCAAAAGCCGAAGCTGATGCTGATTGAGCCTCCATATCTGATCACCTCCTTCCTAGAAATACAGAAAAGAAAGGAACATGTTAATTGATAACACAAGAGATTCAGTCAGCAAAATCCAGACTCTGGAAAACTATAGGACCAATAACCCTATTTTTTCAATAACAGAATTGGGAGAAAAAAAAATGGACTAAAAGAGACTGATGAGCTATATCTACCGATACAATTTATGGGCTTATTTGGATCTTGATTTGACTAACATTAATAAAAAATGAGACCATTGGAGAAATCTAGAAATAACTGGATATTTGATGACTTTAAGGAGTTTATCGATTATTTTTAGGTGTGCTAATTGTGTTGTACGGTTACATTTTTACAAGGAATCCTACTAGAGATGCAAATTGAAATACTTAAAAATGAAATAATACAGCATTTAGGATCTGCTTAAAAATAATTGAAGAGTTGGAGCCGGGTAGTGTGTGGGAATACAGATGAAACAACGTTGACCATGAGTTGATAATTACTGAAACTGGGTGATGGGTACTTGGGAATTCATTATACAGGTACTATTTTTCTCTACCTGTGTTTATATTAGAGATTTCCTGTAAGTTTTTTTAAGTATGAATCAAATTCATAAAGAAACTCACTCATTGTTTTTATTTTAACAACCATTCATTATAATAGCCTATATTTACAATGATTTTTTTTATAATGATTTTTTTTTTTACTGGAATTCAACTTGAATCAGTCAAGCTAACGTAATTAATTATATTCTGCTCCAGTTGCAATGAATGATTAATTGATTTCAACTGCTAGGGTAAATGCTTGAAGCTGTCATTCAGCAGTCAGCAAGCGGGCCATTCCATCCCTCTTTGTTCACTAGTTTTTGTTGGTCTTATTTATTCACATTTAACCTGTGTGTCCTATAGCAGAAGAAATAGAATAAGTAACTAGACTCTACTCTTTCTTGCTGAAATGATAATGATCTCCAGAGGTAGAAATATATCTTTAAAAAGATACCCTGGAGTTGTTTGTTCTCAGTGTAAAGAAATTAGAATAATTTGAGTGTAGGTTGTCTTATACAAAAAGTGATTGCAGTACATAAGTTTTTGAAATAATTTGGGGAAAGCAAATACCGAACGAATTAAGCAATTCTTCATTCATTTTAAATGTATATTTTTTCCCTCTGCCTTTTGGGCATGGGAGTTTTAGGCTTTGATTTCTAACAAAAAAGTCTTGTCTTTATAAATAGAGGTGTCAATATGTTATGATTAATTTTCACTACTTAGTTTTGTGATTGTAGTTAATTCTCATTTTCCGTTTCTATTAGTAGCATCTCTGAATAAGTGAATTGACCTTTTAACCATTCTTCCTCCCTCCCTCCCCGTCCCTGCTTCCCTGAAGTCTTATCAGAGGATGTTTGGAATTCTTTGGCTCCGATGGTAAATATGCATAGACTGGCTAGCGATCCCTCATAACCTCAGTTATTCATTGGGTGGATCATTAAGCACTTGGTTGTGCCAGCACATCTGCTAAATTAATAGGAATATAGTGGTGAACGTCCAATGTCCCTGCCCTCATGAAGCTTATGGTCTGGTAGGTTAGACAGATGTTAATCAAATAATCATGAGGTTACATGTACCATCTCAAGCCCGATAAATGCTAGGAAGCAGACACTGCTGGTGGAGAGCTGACCATGCACGGATGGGACTGAGGGAGGAGGTGGGACCTGGTCAGGAAGGTCAGGAAGACTTCCCCAAGAAAGTGAGGCTTGAGCCCAAATCTGAAGGCTGAAGAAAGGGGTAAGTGGCTCAAATAGAGTTTTTAATAATGTCGAATGGTTCTATACTGGGTACTGATAGCTAATTTTTACTCGGGGAAAGGTAGTATTTTTTGCTCTTGATTTTATTATACGTAAACCTCGCCATTCAGATTCCCTTGTGTAGTTTTTAAGGGTGATTTTTCATTTTGGCTTAGCACTATATTCATTTACTGAAGGGCTGGCTTTCCCTTTGGCAGATGTGTCCTACTTGGTGCTGGTTCTTGAGGATGTTGGCTGGCCTAACAGTTTGGAGGTTGTGAAAGGCTCTTGGCTTGTCAGACCTTTTCCTCTGAACCGTGGCTGCCCATCAACTCAGGAGCAGGACATCTAAGCTCGTAGTGTGCTTAGTGAAGTGACCTGTGATGTGCTCTCTGGCATTCTGTACATGCTTCTGTCCTAGCTCGGACCGCACTGCGGTGCTAACCCTGCTTCATCTAAGCCGAGCCCTGCAAAGGGCCATCGATCCTCAGTGGCTACCTCAGTTCCCATTCACTTCCCAACCTCCTGCATGCTGTCCTCCCAGCCCCCTCGCTGTCTTCTCAGGGAGCTCACAGTCTAGTAGGAATGGAGAGCCCAGCAATGATAATTCTGAGGGATTCGTGCTGTATAATTGTCCAGATACAGGGTGGCTAGAGGCTCAGAGGAGATGCACATGCAGCTGCCATGACTCCCCAAAGGAGACAGGCTTGAGCTGAGTTTCGGAGTTTTAGTAAAGGTTTGCTCCAGCTTGTCCAAACTTATTGTCACTAGCTTTGAGCAATGATGTAATTGCAGGGCCGTTCCTTGACTCTTCCCTGCTCTGTCATACTTTCATGCCTGTGGGTATGTTTTTCCCTCTGCCCAGATTGCCCCTTCCCTCTTGGTTCTTCTACTTTATTAGACTCTGTGTCCTTGAACTTGGTCTAGTGAGTGTTCCATAAACATTTATATTTTGATAAAGGGTGTGTGCTTTATAAATAGGCAATGAAGCTAATTTCACAAGATAAGCACAAATGTTAGTCTCATTACAGCATAGTATGGACAGCCATACTTGTAACTTTTAACATCTCAGATTCTAAAATCCCCTGGCTGCATGACCTCTTCCCTTCGCCCCCAGGGAGAAATTTTCTTTCAAAATCTAACATGCACTTGTATTTATAGAGAATAAAATCTATCCACCACGTTTTGTGCAGATGGGAAAAACACAGCTTAGCTTTGGAGGGTGTAAGCAACAAATTGTAGCTCCTGGCAGAGGGAGAACTGGATGCAGAAAAACTCGAATTAGAAATTAAATGGGGAGGCCCTCACTTCTTCATGTGTGAACAAGTGTTTTCTTTAGCTGAAGCATGGCGTTTTTTATTTGACTATTTCATAATGAAAAGTGAAAGTTAAACATTTTGTAGGTGGTATTTTCCTGCCACAAATCTCCTGATCAACATTTTTCTATAAAGTTTTCCCACAAAATTCTAGTTATGTGGGTTTTTAGACAAATATTCAGGAAAAAAAAAGGTGGGGGGGTATGGATCCCAGGGTCAAATGGAAATGCTGAGTTAAAATCAACCACGTTTTTGTTTTTATTTTCATGTACTGATTTATTTTAAATGAAGTACCTTTTAGAGCCTCCTCTATGATCACTAAAAAGGTCTTAGAGCATGCAGTGCTCCCAATTAGTTAACTCTTCTCCTCTTTCTCCCCTTGAAGAGTCTGGGCTCCACAGAAGCATTTTGGGGATCGCTGCCTTTTTTGGGTCCCCAGCCAGGGACATGTTCTGCTTACATAAGGAGTTCTTACTGGGCTAGAGTTTCATGAATGCTCCAACACACAATGCCAAGGGCCGTGGGGGGATGACAGGTCACACAGACTCAGAGGACAGGCGACCTAGCCCCTCCTTTGCCCTAGAAGCCCCTCTGGCTTTCCTTGGCATTCATTTCAACAGCTGCCTGGGACAGTGGTCTCCAGCTTTCTTGATTTTACACCCTATACTTAAAGGTCTTGAGTACGTACTCCTGATAAGGACATATAAATGTATTGTTGCACTATTATGTGTGTTGGAAAATATGCAAAACTTTTAAGGACGAGGTTAAAAGTTAGTGGAAGTTTTTCCACATTCCAATGAGTCATTTTGCACAGACCCGGGTGTGTGAACAACCCACTTTGTAAACCTCTGGCTTTAGAGACAGAATCTACATATCTTTCAAATTACCTGTCTGTCACCCTCCCCGCATTCCTAGGTTAAGTATGCTTTCCAGTGGAACACTGTAGCTGTTGAGGAATGCCGGCCGCCTCTCCATATTTACTGGTAAAGATGTCTAAGAGAGTAAGTGGAAAAAGCAAGTATTAATAAATATGTATGGTCTGATTTCTTGTGTGTAAACATTTTTAAGTTTGTAAAAATGTATAATTTATGTATAAAAATGTCTAAATCGATACATTAAAAATGGTTATTTCTGAGCACTGGAATTAAGGGTCTTGGGAAAGGAAGAAGATTATATCTTTCCATATTGTTTGAATTTTTTATGAACTTGGATTCTTTTTATAATAAATAATTTTTAAAGTCATTAAATCCATTGTGATGTCAAATATGTTACAAGACATTGGGTTTTGTTTTGTTTTTTTTTAAGTTTTATTACATAAGTAATATCTACACCCTCCATGGGGCTCAAACTCATGACCCTGAGATCAAGAGTTGCTAGCTCTTCCGATTGAGCCAGCCAGGCACCCCAAATACATTGTTAATGTTGCTTGTTGAAGTTGAGTGGTGGGAACATTGGGCTTCGTTATACAATTTTAATTGTATGTATATTCAAATATTTCCATAATAAAAAATTAAAAAGAAATGAAATGCATTGCAAAAAAAGAAAGTCTATGGCAATAAACCACATAGTTAACAGGATTATCTTGGGGGTGGGAAAGAGAGAGTTGGGGAGTAGAGCTCCAGGTACATTGCCCCGGATACAGTCTACAAGCATATAATGGGAAAACACATAATCAAACATAAACACACACACTGCAGAGCCCCCAGTGGAGTTTCGTGCATAGACATGAGTTTAAAGATACTTGTTTGACTTCCCAGACTCTTGTTAGTTTCTAAAGGAAAAGACAAAATGAATGTGCAAGCCAAGATGGTTTAACGTATAGGGCTCAGCTGTTCCATGTTAAGATCTTGAGGCTTGTTTTATAATGCGATTTCTAATTCTTGAGCTTGTTACATAATAATACAAAGGGGAAACTCCAAAGCACAGCCAAACACGCCTGCACAGTCCCAGCAGCATCAGGGAGAGCACAGCTAGTGGTCTGCCATGAATGAATTGCACTGTTAGCTAGTTACGAGCCTCCAGGATATGAAAGACAGTAGCTTTAAGTAGAGTACCTAATTATAGCTCTCCCATGGGCCTCAAGGGAATTAATATGTAAAGGACGTTCTGTGTTGCTTACTGCCATGGTAGGCTGCATTCACAGACCTATAGAATCCGTAAGGAGGGAAATGATGGTTCATTAACTGCGTGACCTTGTAAAAGTTAGTTAAGCTCTAGGTGCCTCATCTGTGAAACGGTGATAATAACACTAGCCACCTCAGGGTACTTGATGAGGATTAAATGAGCATGTTTGTAAGGCACCTTGCATATGGTGAGTACTCAAATGCCAACTCTTCTTGTTGTCATGTGAAAAACTGCTCATTGGGCTGAGAACATTTAGCTCGCAAGCAGGTGTTCCCTGATTTTAAGTATTTTCTCAAACAGCCGTGTGGTTAGGGCTGATTGGTCTTTGGTTAATCCCATTACCCTTGCCAAGTTTAGGAATGGGCATGTAACCCAATCTGGCCAGTGAGATATGAGGGGATTTCTACTTTTCTTTCTCTGGATGTTGTCTTGTCTAAGTGTGCTGCCTGGAATTGTAGTAGCCAACTTGCCATCAGCCTGAGGATGAAGCCAACATCAAGGATGGTAGAGGAGGGAAAAGAGAAAAAAATGACTTCATCTTAATGATGCTACTGAGCTGCTGAATCAGCCATTCCTGAAGCCCACTCTACGTTGGGACTTAACTTTTTCGTAAGATTGAAAAAAAAATTTTTTGTTTTAAATTTAAACTTGTTCCAGTTAGCTTCCTAAAGCATCATAATGAATAGAAGCTGCACCAAAGGAGATGTGAGGTAAGAGTGGTGGCATTTATTCAGTCATATTTATTGAGTACCTTGGAATGCAAAAATAAACAAGAGAAGAAGTTTCAAGCACGAGGAATGGGCGTTCTGGAAAGATAGCAGCTTGAACACATCCTGCCTCTTTTCTACTTGCAATGTAACCCATCTGGCTCTCCTGAGAAGAGCAGCTGCTGGGGCCTCCAGGAGGCAGACAAGGCCTGGAATGTGGGTAAGGCTCGAGGCTCTGGCAGAATCCTGACAGAGAGAGAGGACCGGAAGAGGAAGCCACAAGGAGGGGAGCAGGAGGAAGGTCTTTGTGAGTGTACCTGGTCTCCCAGGTTCCTGAAGGGCTGAACAGATGGACTGAGTTGCCTCCACCCCTGAGCTGGAGAGGTGAGAGGAGGAGGAAGGGCTTCCTCCTAATGCCTCACCAGATGACTGGCAGCCTGTCTGCCGCTAAGCTTGGGCCAGGGGAGGCTGAGACTACTTACTGATCCTTCTACTGCTTTGGGAGTGCTGCCATTTAAGACATCCCAGGACATGGACAGAGCCCCAGTGAGCAAACAAAGGAAAAGTTTCCTAATGCAGCCCAGCAGCCTCAGAGAGAAGAATTAAAAGCAGAATCCTCAGTATAGAAATAGCTGCTGGCACAGATAACTTGAACCGAAAGAATAAGAAAAGTTAAGGAGATTTAAGTGCCCCTCCCCCCGCACACACACTCATACACACACTGATTTCCTGAGACCAAAAATGATTTTGATGTAAAAATTTCGAGAGATAAACTGAAGGAGAAAGAGGTCACTATTGATGTCTGAATTAGTCTCCTGGAAGATAAGAGAAAGATACACCTAAAGGCACAGAGCAAAAATACACAGATATAAATCAAAAGATGAATAGAAATCCAGTAGGAGGTGGGGGATGTGATAGAAGAGGCGATCGATAATACAAGAAAAGTTTCTTAGCTGAAGAGAGGCTTGCGTCTCACAGAGTTCCAGGAAGGATTGATGATGAAAAGACTCCTAGGCATATTCTATCTTTGAGCTACACGGAAGAGAGAAATCTTACACGTTTCTGCAGAGAA
This sequence comes from Potos flavus, assembly GCA_028534135.1. Lineage (NCBI taxonomy): Eukaryota > Metazoa > Chordata > Mammalia > Carnivora > Procyonidae > Potos > Potos flavus. The sequence continues at coordinate 39,064,300 of CM052896.1, forward strand.
CAAGTTACCCCTAAAGGGGAAAGAATCATCCTAACATTGGACTGTTTATACAACACTGGAAGCAACAAGGTGGAAAACTGTTGACCGACCAGGAGGATTGTGTGGAAATCTGCCAAGACAACCTCTGTACCTTCAGTTCACTCGGTCCTGTAGATTAACCCAAGAATACTTACCACTTGCTTCTACCTAGGCAATAAATTCCGAGTCAAAGTCTCCAGAAGACTGAGGAAGGGCAAGGAGAATATAAAACGGTAAAAGGGATCATCACCGAAATCTAGGTGTTATCATCAGCACCTGGGTACTCAGAGCACAGAGAAACTCCTTCCTCAGACTGTTGAGTGTGGCTAGGCTCTCCACTCTGTAAGAGTATATTCTTTTTCCGGATTGATCACATCACCATCTGCCTTGACAACTCTTCTAAAAACAGTCTGGAACTAAAAATAATAAGCGAATCTCAGCAAATCTGGGCATCAGGGGTGGGTGGAAAGGAGGGAAGTGTTCCAAAGGTCTTATCTGGGGAGTGGCTGTGGAACTGGTGGAGGAAGTGAAAGTATTCTAAAGTTTGGAGTGGAAGTAGTGGGGGAATAGAGTATGTTGGTGGGAGAAATATATGTCTGGTTTTCATATTGTGGTAAAAAAATATGTATCTGATTATGAGCAATAGGAAGGATAGAGTAGCTGGAAAGAGAATGGAAATTCACAAGTCTGCTAACAAGATGAAAAGGGGAAGATAAGATCAATTTGATCAACTTGCAAAAATAAATATAAGTAAAAGGAGGAAATAATAAGTAAAATCAGACACCAAATAAGATACCAGGAGTCGTCTAATCATTACGCTAAATGTGAATGGACTGGATTTTCCCATTAAAATCAGAGACACAGATTGAGCTAAAAATATAAATAAGTCTGCTGTACACTATCTAGAAGGAAAATATCCGAAACAAAATTTTAAAGAAATAAAATATAAAGAGAAGTTGAAAATGAAGGGATAGACAAAGATACCATGCAAACATGATGAAAAAGAAAATAGGAATGGCAAAAATTAATAGCAGACAAGGAAGAATGTAAAGCTAAAGGCATTCTAAGAGGGATATTATGTAACAATATAAAGCACATATGCATAATTAACATCAGTAAACCTCTGTATACTAAACAATGCAGAGGCAAAGACAACTTGATGAAAGTTTTGTAGATTTCAAAACATGTTTTCCAGAATCAGAATATACAAAAAATAAGGATATAGAAGAACTGCATAATACAATCAACATACTCAATTTAATAGCTATACAGATAACCTCATGTACCTTAAATAAAAAAAGCGAATTTTTATATATTCATAGAACACTGTAAAAATTGATTATGTGCCTGATCACAAAGAAAACCTTACCAAATTTAGAAGTGAGAGATTTTTGTAGTCACATATAATAAAATTAGAAATAAACAATGTAGGTGTCCAGAATAGCTTATTTATAAATGAAGGAATACTTCCTGGCTAACTTTTGGAGCATAGAGGAAAATAGAGCTAAAACAGCAAACTAGAAAGCATTTGGAAAGGGGAATGCTTTATAGCAAAATCTGTACTCAGAGGAAAATTTATAAACTTACATACCATTACTATTAAAGAAGAATAAAAATCCTTGTTTCTCTACACAACGAGTTCACGGAAAGAACAAAATTAAGCAAAAGAAAATATAAAGAAGGATGACTACAAACAGAGTCGGGACTTGGAGCCGTAAGTGAGGTGCCTAGGGCACAAAATTCCAGAAGACGAGGTCGTGCAAGGGCCAAGCCTGCCCCTGGAGGCACCTCACTTTTAAGGAAGCACTCCCTCTCAGGGGCGCGGAGCGAGGGGGCCTAGCACCTGCAGGGTCTTGCCTCTTCGGATTTCGTGTTGCAGATGCCTTTCCTGCCTCCCTCCCGGCCTGGCCCTGACTGTCAAAGTAAAAGTTTCCTTCTTAGGGGAAAAAGAAAAAGCATTGTCCTGTATTTCTTTTCCTTTCTTGTTTAAGTTAACTAAACTCATAATAACCCACAAACAATTTGTATTTGTTGTTGTCACCTTTTAATTTTACTAATTTTATTCCAGCTTGGAAGAGAGTAGAGTCAGAAGAGATCTTTTTTTTTTTTTTTAAGATTTTATTTATTTATTTGAGAGAGAGAGAGAGCACGTGTATGTGCTTGATCGTAAGAGCGGGCTGAGAGGCAGAGGGAGAGGGAGAGAATCTCAGCAGACTCCGAGCTGAGGGTGGAAAACGGGGAGGGGGGAAGGCGTGGCTCCATCCCAGCACCCCACAATCACGACCTGAGCTGAAACCAAGATTTGGAGGCTTAACAGACTGAGTCAGAAGAGATCTTACAGACATAACTTATGTAATCCTTTGGATGTTTTTTCCCTAGAAATTGTTTTTTTTTTTTTTTAAGTACATTAGTTCTCTGATCTTACTTTATATTCCTAAATTGATGGGTCTGTTTAATGGGCCTACTCACATCACTGTATGTCATTGTTAAAAAAATAAGACTCATTGTACCTCTTATTCCATGAGAATTTCAGGATATAAGGTAGAAAACAAACAAGTGGGCTGTTCAGAGAGCATTAGCCATGCAGTGAATGAACCTGCCAATCACCCAGGAATTGCAAGAACTTAGAATTGCTCCAAATGATCTTCCTAAAAAGATAGTATTTAAATATATTCTTAAGAAGAGTATCTCTAGATCTTGGGAGAAATACTATCATTCTCCAGCATAGTTTCTCTTTATAGTAAACTAATTTAACTTTATAGTCTGTTGGTTTCCCCTTTTTTTTCCTTTGGTGGATTATATCTAAATTTAATGTTGGACAGAGCACTACATAGTGTTCCTGTGACCTAATCTTATTTTCCATGAAAAATGTGTGCATTTACTCACTTAACCTCAGGCAGAATTATTTGAATTTCAGAGTTTAGTTTGGGATTTTTTCCTACGCTTTAATGTTACGCTTTCATTTACTCCTGATTGTGATCATATATAACTTTGTACTTCTCTTGCTGAAAGGCATTTCACGAAAATAATTTTAATAAATGTTATATGCAATAAACAAGTAAAAACTGAAAACCTAAGAATATTACATGCAAAAGCACAAGGACCAGATGGTTTCACAGTCGAGTTTTTCTCTAATTAAAAAAATAAAAAGATCATCACAATCTTATCTAAACCATTCAAGGCCATATATTAAAGCTGTTGAATATCAAAGCATGAAAATGATAACACCAAAAAAAAAAAAAATGTAGATCAGTCTCACTCATGAAAACAAAGGCAAAATTCTTTTTTTAAAAAAGACTTTTACTTATTTATTTTAGAGAGAGAGAGATGGGGGCGTTGGGGCAGAGGGAGGGAAACTCTTAAGCAAACTCCATGCTGAGCACAGAGCCTGACACCGGGCTTGATCCCTGGACCCTTCGATCATGACCTGAGCTAAAACCAAGAGCTTGATGCCTAGCCGACTACGCCACCCAGGCGACCCAACAAAAACAAAATTCTAAATAAAATTTTAGTAAGTCAGGTCCAGCAGTGTTATAAAAAAATGCATTGTAACCAAGGCGGGTTTAAGCCAAGAATGCACGTGTGGGCCAGTATCAGGAAATTTAGGAGCATAATTTGTTTTATGAATAAACTAAAGAAGAAAATCTTTATATTATCAAGGCATTTCCTAAATTTCTAATAAAAATAGAAGAAAGCCACCTAAATACACTAAAATTTACTTGCCAAAACAAAACAAAACAAAAAGATGTATTATAAAGGCAGAACATCAAAACTGTTAATTGATACCAATAAAGAAACAGAGGTGTCCGCTACCAGCATTTTTAGCTAACGTTGTCTTAGAACTTCTGGCAAACCCAGTGAAGTGAGAAAAGATAAAACAGTCACTCCCTATATATTGTCTTTTTGGTGAGGAAGGGATTGTAAGTCGTGGCGCACTGAAATCAAGTTCTCAGATACCAGTCTGAGCGGCCAGGCAGGGCTCCCTCTGCAAGGGAGAGTAGAAGCCGCTGAATCCTGCACGGAGCTGTTATTTTTTTTTTAATTTTTAATTTTTTTTAATCAGAAAAGCAATGACACATGCCTTCCACTTCATGGGAAAGGAGTACAAAGGGATGGCGACTATCTTGAAGCAGGCTTGCAAGTTCCCCTATGTGTAGGCACGCAGGGAGTCAGTCATGGGATAAGGGAGGAGCGGGATGTTTGGGCTGGCAATCGCCAGATGCAGAAAGGGGAGACCGAGGGTTACATTCTTCCACAGCTCCCCACTTATGCCCTGCCCGTGGGGATCATGGGCTCCTGCTCCTACCGGGCCATTGGGTTCAATACCTGGAGAACAGGAGCACTGCTGGTGCTTCAGTTCCTTCCGCAGTCCCCCCTTAGGGCTTACAATGGACTTTCTAAGAGTAACTCCACAATTGTACATGAGATTCTGGTACGAAAAAAACCAAATGGAGTTAGTAAGATAATTTGATAATGTGGACAAATATAGAATATATAAACAAAACCCAATAGCCATTCTATATAATAATAACTAGCATTAAATACAAATGGAATGTATAATTCTGTTCTCAATAATGACAAAAAATTAAAATTCTTAGGAATAAATAAAAGCTGTAAAAGCTTATTGGAGGACACAAAACAAGATTTGAGGGGTGCCTGGGTTGGCACAGTCAGTTGAGTGACCGACTCTTGGTTTCAGCTCAGGTTGTGATCTCAGGGGTGTGGGACCAAGCCCCGCATCAGGCTCCCCGCTAAGCATGGAGTCTGCTTAGGAGGCTCTCTCACCCTTCCTCTGCCCACCCACTCTCTCAAATAAATAAATAAATAAATAATCTTAAAAAAAAAGAGAGAGACTTGAATAAATGGAAAACATACAATGTTCCTGAATGAGAAGACCTCATATAACAGTTCAATTTTCCTTGAGTTAATCTCTGTATTTCATATGATTCTCAGAACATCTCAGTGATTTGGGGGGAATTGGATAAAATTACCATGAAATCTATGTTATAAAAGAAATGTTAGACTTTTTTAATCTAAACAAAAAAATTCAATGACTGTATAGCAAAGAATACTATTCAATATTCAAATCAATAGAGGAATAGGTTTGGGAAAATGTTTGCAAAGAAACAGAAAGATAAAGGGTTAACATACTGCATAAAACATGTAGTTTTTACAAACTGATAAGAAGACCAGCATTCTAACAGCAAATGATATTTGAACATTTAACTCACGGAAAAGCAAATCCAATAAACATCCAGAAAGATTCTCAGACTCAGTGGTAGGTAGGGAAACGTAGGATAAAGTAACAATGAGGTCATCCCTTATACTCATTAGACTGGCAAAAACTAAAATAAGCAATAGATATCTCTGCCTGGAAGGAGGTGGGGAGAGAACTCTTACGTTGCTGGTGGAGCTGCAAATTATTTCAGTGTCTTGGGAAAGCAACAGGGCAACATCTATTAAATTAAAAAAAATCATTTAATCTAGCAATTCCACTGCTAGAAATATTTCTCTTAAATAGGATATGATGTTAAATGCCGCATTTTTCAGGAGGGGCAAAAAGTTGAAAGCAAAGTGAAGATACTTTGGTATAAGACTAATTGAATGCATTAAGACAGCACTACACTTTAGAATATTATGCAGTCATCAAAATAATGAAAGCTGTGTCAATTGACCTAGAAAGATTTCAGGAGGTACTGTTGAGTCAGAAAATCAATTTGTTGAAAAGAATATATAATATCGCATTCTTGTAAAATAGGGACATCTCCCTTCTACATGAGAATCCGTATATATGTTTGGGTATATGACTGTAGCAAATTTCAGTTACACCTTTAGTCGTCAACATGGGTCAAGGGACAAGGCAGGGGCCCAATCAAGAAGAGTAGGAAAATATTGTACTAATTTCTCTAGGATGTATAATTCTACTTTATGGCAATGAGGAAAAGATCTGTACCTCCAGCCTTATAGGGATACTCATGATATATCATTATCTAAAAAATAAAAGCAAGTTGCAGCGTGATCTATAGACTGTGATTCTATTTTGGTGAAAACAACAAACAGTCAAAACCCAGGGGGTGTATAAATGCTTCTGGATGTTTGAAGAAATAACACGGGAGGCTGTTCCTACTCCCTACCCCTGGCTCACTGGGGTAGGGCAGGAGGGGGACGCAAGGACGCGATTGTATATATCTCTGCACTGTTTCACCTGTAGCTTTCATGCTTCTGTAAAACAGCTTTAAAATGAGAAATTTGAAACAACCACATAAACAAAACCCCAGAACACACAAAGACTTCTGACCTGAAGTGCTCCCGGTGTCACACAGCCTGTCCTCAGCTATCGGAGGCATGAATTTGGTCTTTAGTCTCTGTGGCTTTCGGGCAAGAAACTGAGGAGGGAGTGGGGATGTCTGGGTGGCTCAGTCAGTTAAATGTCTGCCTTCAGCTCAGGTCATGATCTCAGGGTCCTGGGATCGAGCCTCATATCGGGCTCCCTGCTCAGCGGGGAGCCTGCTTCTCCCTCTGACTCTGCCTGTCACTCTGCCTGCTTGTGCTTTCTTTCTCTGACAAATAAATAAATAAAATATTAAAAAAAAAAAAAAAGAAAGAAACTGAGGAGGGGAAGTTACTGGCAGCCAGATTTCGTCTCTGCGAGGGTAGGGCCCTCCCCCTTCACCGCAGGTGCTCAGCCACACGGATGATGTCCCCCCCTCCCCGAGAGGAAGGTTTTGGATGAGGTCAGTGTTGTCCCAAATGTTCTGATGAGAAGAATTACCCAGAAAACTTGTAAAAATAAGCATCTCTGGGATTCCTCCTCACCCCGCTGAATTAAAATCGCCCAGGAGGGGGTCTGGGAAGCTGTATTTTCATTAGTGCATGGGTGCTGCCTAGCATCAGAGCAGGGTGGGGAACCCTGGCCTCATTCACGCTACTCCTAGGGTGGCCTGGGGACCTGCCATGGCATCATGTGAGATCTTGCCGGAAATGCAGGATCTCAGGCTCCATGGCGGACTGAGTCAGAAATGGCCCTGGACACGGTCCCCGGGCACAGCACCGTTTGAGAACCATTGTTCTTGATGACCCGTAGGGTCACTCCCAACTCTAACTTATTTGGCATGAAGAGAGTGTCTAGAAAATCCTTTTTGTGATAGACGTATATGAGAAGTAGAAATGTAGTCAGGGAACACAAGGGCTTTGAATGAACCGACTGAGGCAGAGGCTGAGCCGGGCTGGGAGGCGGCTAGTGGGCGGGAAGACGGGGCGGTGTCCTTGAGGTGGAAGGGAAGCCACCTCCACACCAGCCTGGCTGTGTTTCTGAAGCGGTGAAGTCTGTAGTGAACGGGTACGGTAGCTGGCGGTAACAATGTATTCAGAAAGACTAGACGTACCTCTAGAAAAGATGACCGACACCTGTTGGTTCAATACGTATTGGCAAGATGGCAATGCTGCGTCACGGTGGGCTGGCCATTCAGCAGAAAGCAGCCAACAGCTGGGGTCTCTCCCTGACTTCACAGAGCTTCACATCCAGTGGGGGAGACAGACATCGGATAACCGGCCCCCCAAGTCGCCAGGAGGAGGCTGAGGTGGTGGAGGCACTCGCCTGGGGTGCCCAGTAGAAGAGGGGCTCCTGAAACAGTTATCGAAATAAATAATATTTTAAGGCACTATTTTTTAAAAGATCAAAATTAATGAAAAAACCTATAGTGAATAAAATATCGCAATTTTATATAAAGACGGGATCTCTCCTTTTGTTCATGGCTCCACAGGGCGGGCCTGGCCACGGACAATTTTACCACAAAGATGTGAAGAGTTATGGAGAACAGGGTGAGCTGATAGAAGCTTGGGATGGGTGGGATCATCCTCCTTAAATTATCCCCAGGCAGTCACAGCCGGACTGGGAGGGAAGCTTGTGAAGAAGCTGGGAGAAGTGAAGGGGGTGTGAGCAACGGAAGGGCGGGAGAGGCCCAGAGGCGGGAGAGCCCCCAGAGGCGGGAGAGCTTTGCACTTCTGAGGAAACCGAAAGGTGGCCCATGTGCCTAGACCGACCATTCTCAAGCTTCAGTTCTCAAACTCAGTACATGTTAGAATCATCTGGAAAGCTTTTAAGTCTCCATGCCTAGGCCTTGCTCAGACCAAGTAAATAAAAATCTCTAGGGCGGACACATGGGTGGCTTTTAAGGGTTTCCATAGCAGTTCCTGTGTGCAGGCTGGGTTGAGACCTGGAGGACGGTGACAGGGGGATCCGGGGCCGGAGGAGGCTGACTGGAGGGAAGAGCAGGGCTGGGCTGGAGGCCTTGGAGGTTAGGGGAATAACTTGGGACTTTTTCCTCTGAAGGGCTTTACACAGGACGCTAATAGGCTCTGACATTCCCCCCCTCCCTTTTTTTAAAGCTCGTCCTGCAGCTGTGATAAGAGTGGATGCAACGGGAAGAGTTGCGAAGTTGTTGCAAACATCCAGCGCGGACAGTGGTGGCTGGGGCTGGACTGATGGCAGCCTCGGTGCAGAGATGAGGACATGCTGAAGGATCTGATGACTCTATGATCGTGGGGGCCCAGGGGAGAGGACACATTATGGATGACTCCCCCTCAGTGTCTGGCATCAGCGGTTGAAAGGTGGTAAGGACGTTCAGGAGCCCCAGAGCAGGCGGTATGGAGACCCATGGGTTTGGGAGGGCAGGAGGGAGGTTCAATGTGGAACATTCTGGGCTTATGTGACGTGGGGCAACTGCACAGTTGTATCACAGGAGAGAGCCCCACACCGAAGCTGACGTACACGGTTAACGAGAAAGCCAGCACAGTGGCTGGGGTTGCCTAGGGAGAGAGAAGTGAGGGAGCAGAGGAGGCCCAGCGCCCAGGAGAGACAACCTGAAAGAGTGGAGCAGAGGACAAGGAGACGGAGGAAACAGAAAGGAGGGAGCGGGAATGACTGACGACCAAGGAGCAGCGGAGGGTACTCACAGACTAGAGAGATCCCTGAGCGCTGGGCCGAGCTGCAAATAACTGGTGAGAATAGCGGCCTGGATAGAGAAATAAGGTGCAGTTAGGCAGGGAGGAGGGAATTGAGGGGAGAGGGGAATAGGGAGGAGGTATAAGAAAAGGCAGAGATGGGAAAGGGCTGGGGTGTCTGGGGGCCATTCCTCACGTGCTGGGATTGGAGCCAAAGTCTGTAGTATCCTATAAGGTTAGCAGGTAGATGTGACTCGGGATTGCCTTCTCGTTTCTTGCTCTTGCCTGTCTCTGTCTCCCCTCCATCTGACTTTCATCCCATCTGGCTGTGTGTGTGTGTGTGTGTGTGTGTGTGTGTATGGGGGGTCGGGGGAGCGGCATTGCTCTGGGCAGCTTGGCTTCTTGCTTTGCCCCCGCCCCCCTCCCCCACGGCCCGCCCTGGGGATGCACAACTTCGGTCAAAGCTTTCACAATATTTGCAGCGGCGTGATCAAGGTGAACGCTGAGGACAGTCAGCTTTGCTGTGGAGGAGAGTGCATTCATTTCGGATGAATGGAGAGATTGTTTTCTTCTCCCTGACTTCAGGCACCTCAAAGAGCCCAGCTGCAGTGTAATCGATGCTTCTCTGTCTCTTTCCTTGCGCTCTCTTAGAAGTAAAAGCACAAACAGGCTTTTGCCTGAAAGGCAGGATGCCAGTGTTATCTTTCCTGAGTGGGCTCATAAATACAGATTCTTTGGAGAGAGGTGCGTATAATCAGTGCACGAGCCAGCATTTTGCATGTGCAATGAACAGATGTGGCTACATTATTCAGTTTCCCTATTTGACTTCCCTCCCAAGATGTACTTCAGAAAATGGGATGTCGATGAACACATCTTCCAGAGTGAAAATAACCTATGCCAAGAGGAGTTTCAAATGTTCCAGTTAACCATTTGTCATGTTGGTTGCTTATCGAGTTCTCTGCCCAAAATGTTATGACGTACTGTGTCACTTCAAGCTTTCCTCCTAGAGATGAAATAATTTCTTTCTTTTTTTTAAAGATTTTATTTATTTATTTGACACAAAGAGAGAGAGTATGATCAGGGGGAGCAGCAGAGGGAGAGAGAGAAGCAGGCTCCCCGCAGAGCAGGGAGCCGGATGTGGGGCTGGATCCCAGGACCCTGAGATCATGACCTGACCTGAGGCGACGGCAGACGCTTAACTGACTGAGCCACCCAGGCGCCCCAGATGAAATAATTTCTAATTATATTTTGTGTGAAACGACATTAATACCGAAACACATCACACTAGAGTAGAGAAATGTTGGTTTTAACTCTGCCCTTTATCTTCTTGGTCCCCCCACCCCCATTGCAAGATGCGAAGAACATTCGTTCCCCAAGTGAATGTATAGCATTCATATGTAGAGTTGAAGAAACGGTTATAAAAATGAACACCGTGCCTCTGGCCCCCGGAGGCGGGGCTCAACCCCAGGACCCTGAGGTCATGACCTGAGCCCGAAGGCAGCTGCGCTTAACCGACTGAACCACCCAGGTGCCCTCGTGGAAGCTGATCTTAAATTGATTTCATCAGAGGCAGGCACCTCTTGGGGATTGGTTGTTTCTCTGCTGAAGAGCAGGCACCTTGCGAGCTGGGCGGAGCTGCAGCTACGCGGAAGTCAGGTCAGGTGGCGCGGCGCGCACGGTGCGCTCCTTCTCCCCGGGTGACTTGAAACACAGACACGAGTCATGACCATGTCTAGTATTTCCTTCCCATGCTTTGTGGTGGAATTTGCTGGTTAAAACATCCTTACTTCATTTATTGGACGGTTTGAAATCTGGTATCTAACTCTTTGAGGTAAGTTTTCCGCTAGCTTTTGTTGCAAGCCTTAGTAAAAGAGAAAAATTGTATTTAGTGCAATAGTAATTTAATTGTTAAAAGGACCAACTGTCCGGCTTTCATGCTGCCATTAGTCGTTTTAGGAGGATTCTACTTTTATTGGTTTGATTCAGCGAAATAATTGTAGAATCTGTATGATGGCAGCTATTAGCTTAATTAGAATTTTTCTTCTTTTAGTGAGCTGAATTGTCTTAAAGCACGTGTATGTGGAGACATACGACTAGTGTGTAATTGGAATTTCATTTTATTGAAGCGTGAGTTGTGTCATAAAGAAGTAACTTTCTAGAATGGTTCAAAAAACAGATCAGAATAAACTAGGAAGGAAATACGGGGAATTTGACTTAACTGTAAAAGACATTGTAAATTAGAACAATGGATCGAAAATGGCTATTTGTACTTATAATTGCATCTATTACCATTTAATCAGAGATACAATCTGGAAATTTTTAGTTATACAAATATTTGAATACAGTTACATAATATAGTTTCTAAAAGCTCAGCTGAGCATAGTGAAACATACTCCCCTTTTAAACCTAAACTTTGTATAAACTTTATGCAAGATTATTTATATAACTTGGGTTTCCAAATAAAGTAACCATCCCAGATGAGGAGTAAGATCATTTATTCTTCACAGTCGGTCTTCGTTAAAGCTCATCTGATCTTTCTCTTCAACTTTTTAGAGTTTACATCACATCTCACAAAGGTCTTCTCCTGGCTCGGGTGGAGCTGTAGGCCATCCATGTTTTCTGAACAAAATGTCATTCTGAATAGAAAACAGAGCAAACACAGCATTAACTTTAAGATGAAGCTTATTGAAGTGTTTCATCCTTTGTAAATAAAAACTCAATTTATGTAATGCATGCTATTTTTAAAGAAATTGGATTCTTATGTGCACAAATATTTTCATAACTTCAGAGAAAAATAAAACCCAAGTCGGTGAAAGCAATCAGCGAAAGGCTGCTTCCCGGAGCTCTGCACTGAGGTGATTTCAGCTCAGTAAGAACAGAAAGTCCTTGGGGCAGTTCCCCTTTTTTTCTCCCTAACCACGGCTCATCAAAGATTTGAGGGTAACTATTGTTCCTTTCACAGCATTGCCCCGACTCCAGGGTAAACATTTCCAGTTCCTTCCACTGTTCTTCACAAGGCAGGCTTCTCTCCCCAGCCTTCCTTCTTTGGACACGCTCCAGTTTGTCAGTGCTGCTCTTCAAGGTCCCTGGGCACGAGGCCACTGTCACCAGCCTCCACTGGGCTCAGCCCTGCAAGCCCAGTCCCTTCCTCTTATTGGTGCAGGCACCCGGCTACAGGGGACCTCACTCTGTGTCTTGGGGTCTCTCGGAGACCAAGCCTTAGACTGCTTTGATGGTTCGTTAGCTTGGCCTGAGATGCCGTTTTGTGTTGCTAACTTGCATCTACTAGGAAAAAAATTATCAAGAGTCACAAAGAATTCTAGTTTATGGCTTCTTCTTCTTCTTTTTCTTTTTTTTGCGTTGCATCTAGGGTCAAGTCTTCATTAAATCAGACTTTTTGAATTAAAATAGTGTATAAGCCAGATGGAGAAAGAGAAATACTGCAGGGTATCACTTACACGTGGAATCTGCCCTCCCCTCCAAAAGTAAAATTCATAGAAACAGTACAAAAGTGGTTCCTAGGGGCTGGGGGAGGGGAAGATAGGGAGAGGTTGGTAAAAGACTATGACCTTTCAGCTGTAAGATGAGTAAGGTCTGATGATCTAATGTAAAACAGGGAGACTATAGTTGGTAACACTGAATTATATATCTGTGAGGTGATGGATGTGTTAGTTAACCAGATGGAGGGTCCGTTCACATGTTCACATGATAGCAAATCACAGTGATGTACACTCTAAATATCTGAATTTTATTTGTCAATTATATCTCAATGAAGCTAAAATTTAAAAAAGTGTTACAAATAATTCGTGAATGCAATTTTGAAAAATTCATATGGTGAAGAAATAAATGAAGTCAAATATTAAAGATCCTCTTTGCCATCACTCTTCACCAGTATCATTCCTTTCCACTTTCCTGGTTTGGTTTATGTCTCTCCAAACCTATTTCTTTTTCTCTTTTTCCTTCCTTCCTTCCTTCCTTCTTTCCTTCCTTCCTTCCTTCCTCTCTCTCTTTCCTTTCTTCTTTCCTTCCTTCCTCCCTCCCTCCCTTTCTTTCTTTCCTTTTTTTTAAAGATTTATTTATATGTGGAGGAGGGGCAGAGGGAGAAAGGAGCAAGAGAATCTTAAGCAGACTCCCCATTGAGTGCAGAGCCCCACACGGGGCTTGATCTCACAACCTGAGATCATGACCTGAGCCGAGATCAAGAGTTGGACACTAAGCTGACTGAGCCACCCAGGTGCCCGACTCCAGACCTATTTCAAAGCATTTACACATATATCAATGTTCATATGTAAACAGAGAATTTTTAATAGAAGTGGGGTTATAACGTACATATATTTCTGACATTTTTCATTGTCATCAAGTAATGGACTTGGAGACCTGTTCATCTCACTATCTATGAATCTGTCTCATTCTTTCTCCCCTCCTGCATTACATTCCATTGGGTGGGTGTATCACAGGACATTAGAGCCATTTCTCCACTGATGGACATTGAGGTTTTCCCTAATGGTTTACTATTTACAGATAGTACCACAAGAAACATATTTGTACCTGTATGTATATCTCTTGCGGATATTTTGAGTATTTCTCTAGGATAGACACCTAGAGTTAAAATTCTGGGTATTGTGTATATTTAAAATTTTGATAATGTAAACTCCACGAGACCGACGGCTTTGCCTATTCTGTTCCCTGCTGTATACCTGGGGCCTACAACAGTGCCTGGTATAAGGTACTGGTGGTATAAGGCTCACTAAATGTTAGTTGTTAAATGAAATTCTCCTGCAGAAGCTCCATAATTTGCACTCCCGCAAATAGTGTATGAGAATGCTTGTTTCTCCACACCTTTACCAACTGTGGATCTTGTCTGTTTTTAATTCCTGCCAAGCTAATGGGTGACCAGCGATAATCTCATTGATTTTTGTCCTGCATTTATATGATTACTGTGGAAATTGAACATTGTCTCATTGTGTGTAGCTGATGGCTTTTGCTGTCCCGCTGTCGAACCAACATTTTCTGCCCTGTCTCTTCCACCACAATAGGTCCTCTCATCCCTGACTTTGTGCCCCTGGAAGAGAAAAGCACCTCTCATCGAATTCCTCCCGTGGACGCACAGAGTGAGTTACTTAACCATTTTTGTGGCCTGTAGTTAGCAGAGAGATTAAGACTGTGAGGTTGCATATTTGCATCCTGGCTCTGGGATTATGGTTTGTAGAGGGGCTCCAAAATTGGTAGTTTGCCATTGGTCTCATGAGATACATATTATAAATTCCATTTATTGCTAAAGAACCAGGTCTCTGCAAGGTGCCATTAGTGTCCGAGGCTCCACAGGTGGTGAGCAGCAAGTGGATTTTGAGCTTAGGGCTGGCAGATGCAGGCCATCGGATTCTGCCTGCCATATTGCTTTGCTTGCTGCCTGTCTCTCCGGGAATGCCACCCGGCCTCCCCACGGCCTGTTGTGGTGCAGCACCCCTGATTGCTGTCTTCCTTCTAGGCTTCCCAGACCATACAATGCTAGACCTTCACTTATGCAAAGTGTGGTCCATGTGCCAGCAGCAGCCGCACCTGGGAGCCTGTTAGAGATGCAGGAGGTCAGGCCCCACCCCACCTACGTTTTAATAGCATTTTAACACGACTCCCGGATGATTCCTGGGTACGTGAAGGAGGGAGCATGTTATTAGTAAAATTAATGCATCTTATTATCTTATTTTCCTAATTATTAGGTCCTAGAATTTCTTTCTGCCTAGAGCCACACTCAGATTTTTTTTTTTGGGGTATCCCCCATTGGTACCTCATGCTGTGAAGGCACACAGGAGCCACTGAGCACTTGCAATTTAAAAAGCTATAGGTCCCACCACCCCTCCTCCTTTTTCAGCCTGTACCCCCTACAGCTCCGAGGAAGGGTCCGATGTGCAGATATACAAATACCCAGCTCTGCAACTCTGCTACTTTAGACTAAGGAAAGTCAGATTCACGGGGCCAAGACGAATGGAGGAAGGAACTGTTGGGAACAGTGCCCGGGCAGCAAAGAGGCAAGGCATCAGACAAACCCTGGGTCGGATCTGGGCTCGGACAGTTATCAGCAATGCCCCCAAGCTGTGTCAGGTCCCTGAGCCCCAGCTTCCTAATCCGCACAGCCAATACTACCCATTTCTGAGCATCATTGGGAAGGTTCCATGAGACTAACCCTCTCAACCTGCTTCTGTGCCCTCCCTGCAGCGGGAGCTCTGGAGGTGCCATTCCCATCCCTCTGCCCTTTCCGTCCTCAGAACCATGTGGGTCAGCACCCGTGAGAAGACTGGTGGGTTTTATACAGCCTTTCAGATCGAGTCACAGAGAACTGTCACGGTGAACAGCCACTAGGCCTGAGGAAGGACCCTCGAGCTGAGGGAGTGTGGGGCGGGCTGGCTGTCAGAAGCAGAGTGCTTCGAAAGGGCCAGAAAGTCATGCAAGAATAGCTGAGTGTCTGAGAGGAGAGAAGCAGTTTAATTTTCTCAAATTGATCGTGTGGAGAAATCTGTTGGCAGGCTGCAGAGTGTGCTCTTAGTAATTGCCAGGATTTTGTATCCCAGGGAGATAAAATCTCGGAGCGCTGTTGTATAAGGGAGTCGGGGGCATAAATCTGCCACGGGCCTGCTCCCCGGCCGTGAGGCCCGTCGGGTGAGCGAGGAGCGTAGTTCAGAGTTGAGAGGCCTGCTGTTTTCCATCTCTACTGGGGACAAGCCCAAGAGAGAAATGGGCTTCCCAACCAAGGAAGGTGGGAGAAGCGAGGCGAGTTTCCTGAACACGAGGGGGAGGAGGAGGAAGGGTCTGGGGGAGGGCAGAATTCTCCTCTCATGGAGAAGTGCAGAACTCCAGAGAAGCAGAGTTGCCATGGCAAAATATGTTGGGCATTCCTTTGCTGACAGGACTGAAGGGGCAGCTGGACCACCCTTTCTTTCTTTTGTGTCTTACTCTGTCCCCAACCCCTTATAGTCCCCGGGGGCTTTGGGGCCGAGGGAGACGTTAAATCGTTAAATCGCACAGAGCAGAGCTTCTTAAGGCTACTCCCTCGGTCCACATCAGAAGTTCTTTGGGCTTTTATTAGCAAATATGTGTCCTGGGTCCCTTCACACACCACCGTGCATCAGAAGGTCTGCATGTCTTTGGGAAACCCGCATATTTAGGACGCTCCCCAGGGGTTCTTTGGCACTCTAAGATTCGAAAGGTGCCCTCACAGAATGGGATTTCAAGATTGCGATCTGTTGAAAGCCTTTCTCTGGGTGAGCAGCAAAGTGGAAATGTCTGTCTTGGTCCTTGCCACTCAAAGTGCGGTCTTTGGACTGCAGCACCCACAGACATCTGCTGGTGATTCAGCTGAAGTCTGAAAAGTGCTGGGCCAGTGAGGCGGTTCTCGAACTCCGAGCCAGGTAGCTCTGCACCACAGGCAGCGGGAAGAGGCTAGACCGGGAGTCGGAAGACCTGAGTGCCAATCCTGGTCCTTCCCCTATGGCTGCGTGAACTCGGGATGGCCGTCTCGCCTTTCTGAGCATCCACGTGGCATCGTTAGGACGTGATCATGGCCACTTTATGATATAAATGCAAGTGTTCACTGTGGAGGTGCCAGGGGAGGCTGGGTCAGTACTCACCGTTGCTGGGTTTCTCCCGCTTTGACTCTGATGTTCTTGACAACCAGGCCTGAGTAGAGGGGCCCTCGGCTCCATGGGATGATGGTTTGGACCGTGTTCCAGACATTGGTCCATACTGCGCCATTTTCCCACTTGAACTTGATCATGGTGAGCTCACCGATATCCAAATCCAACGTGATAAGAACGGAATAGGTTTTATTACTAGTAATTTCTTCATCCCTTGAAGATACAAAGGAAATCAGACCTAGTTTGTTTGGAACAGCAAAGTCATGTTGGGCACATTCAGGCTGTGTTGGGTTTGCCTGAGTGACTTGGGAAGGTCTCTTCTGCTGCATTTTCCAAACTGGTCTGGGACAGACTATTAGTAGGAACAGTAGTGGGTGGGCCAGGCCATTAATACTGGGGAAACCATGTATTTTTGGAGTTAGCATAATTAAGAGGCTCTGAGAGTTCTGCCATTAATGAATCTGATAAGTCTGTTGAGCTCAGGCTTCCGAGCTTCTACGTTAACAAATCAGGAGAACTGCCCCTTAGAAGACAGTGGGGCTTTGGCAATGACCTCTGGGCCCTTCAGCTCCCTGGAGGTTTGATTAACACAGTAGAGCCACCCCATACTCTTATCTCCCCGCTCATGCTTTTTTTCCTCCCCATAAAAATAGAAACAAGGAAGTTTAACAGTAATAGAAAACCACATGTTAAAGGGATGCACCAATTTGGAGCAAAATTTAAATGCAGATCCTTAGTTATCGTTAACAGCTTTGACTAGTCTGCAAGACATTAACATGTCCCAACACTGAGCAGGAGATGCCCTTCCCACCTCGGAACTAATCCCCAGGGGAGTTCTGGGACGGCGCAAAGGTAACACTGGATTTAGGGAGAGACAGGTGGATGGAGGGTTCCTCTGCACGGCTTGTCATAGCTCTTCCTGCAGAACGTTGTAAAGAATTGCTTAGGAATCCCTCTGCCCCGCTAGGCTGTGAGCATCCTAGGGCTAGGGTTCTCTACCTCTGTTGCAGAGCACATTCTAATACTGGGGGAGATCCAAAGCTGGGGGAGATCCTTGGGAAGCCGAGGACTGTCCCTGGGGCAGGCGGAGGGCTAGTGTCTCTTCCAAGGAAGAGGCCACAGTGAGGGTCGAGATGTGGAGAAAAAGCGTTTTTTCTGGTCAGTGAGGCTGGGGAGCCTCCGAGGGAGGCACGAGGCCACTGTTCACATTGCGAGCAGGTGTGTAGCAGGGCAAAGGACAGATGGGCAAGGCTGGCAGTGCAGGCTCACCGAGATGGGAAATTTGTGCCAAGTTGAAACCCATTTGGTTTCTGGGTTATGGCTCTCAGAACTCACTGGAAAGGAGCTCAGGGCTGTCCTGTGGACACCTGCTCCCGCCCTCCCCCCTCCTCCTGCCTGGTTCCTCTTCCTGCACAGTGGACAATGGACTTCGCCACCTCTGGCTTCCCTCTCCGCTCAGCTCACCTCACAACGAACCCGTTGTAAACACAGGTCGTTCCACCATAATGCAATCTGTGGGACCGGATGAGGCTGGGGAGGGATGACAAGGCGCCGGGCTTGAGGGGGAGGGGGCATCCCATCGGACAGGTGTTTGGGGCAGTTATATGGGCTGAGAAGAGGGAGCTGTGTTTGGCCTGGCCCTTGAAAAGTACGGGGTCCACCTAGACCCTGTGAGAAAAAGTAGCACATCATCACCGTAGACGGTGCTGCACCTTATACTCACAGAGTGATGGTGATTTTCTGGGTTTCCTCTTTTGTTCCGAGGAGTATCATAGTAAAAGTTGGTTCTACGGGTTTCTTAAGTTGGTTGATGAACTGGATCTTGAACTGGTAATGATACACTAAAAAGAGAAGGTGGAGGGAGAGAGAGAGAGGGAAAGAGAATTTAAATAGGAATTTTTTTAAATTAAAAATCTCATATTTTTAAAATTTAAGAATGCAGAGGGAGAAATCTGGATGGATAGATACCAACTTTTTTTTTCTGGGTGGAAGGATTATGAATACTTTAAATTTTTTTCTTTTTCCTTCTATTTACTAAATGTTTACAGAGGACATATGGTGTGTTTGTAATATAATAAGTATTATCTAACAGAAGAAGGCAGAATGGGAATATGGTATACCTAGCATTCTCACCTGTTTCTGGGTGCAATCCTGTTAGACTATTCCATGTATTTGGCAAGAGTCCCCTTTCATAAACTGAAGGATATTATTGCTTTGAGGCACCTGACACAGGCAAGAGAACGCATTGCCGTTTTCAACGTTTGCCTCTGTTTGATGGGGTCTGTTTTGGGATGGACAGAGCTCTAGTTAAGAAGCATATGCTCTAGTGACCACATCTCTGTATTCTGGGGCAGTTCCTGGGCACTAGCTCCGTGGGGTTCCACAAGCACATTTTCCGATGGAAATAAGAGAACTCTAGTTCTAGCACTTGGACCTAAAATGTTTCCATCTTATCAAATGTTCAGAATATCCTTCTACTGGGTTGCGTAGGAGACGGTAACATATTTTACTCTTCTTTACCTAAATACAGTCTATATTTAATTAATAAAAGCAAATCGCTTACTATCGCACAGGTATTGTTAAACATTTCCTACTACCTCATCTCGTTCACTCATCGGAAGAACCCTAGGAGGTGGGTATTGTTGTCATCCCCATTTTATGAATAAGAAAACCGGGGCGCAAGAACAGAAGGGACTTGTTCAAGGTCACATAGCAGAGTCTGTCTCAGCCTGGGCCTATTGCTAAGGTTTCTAAGATGGCCTTGACTAACCCTGTGTTGTCACACCAACCACCAACAAGGTTGTTCTTGCAATTACCCCACTTCATTCCAAAACGAATGGACTGCTTGGACTTCTGTCTCTTGCCGTCTCCATATTCTCTACGTGCCTGTACTGTTTGAGCTCGAAGATGGCCAGCAGGCTTCGTATGGCATGCTGGTTCCACCTGATAGCTCGGACTGCCCCGAGCCCTGAGTGGAGATGGGTACTGAGGCTACGCCCAGGCTCTTGGGAAGATTGGTGTCTGCCTTGGGCAGCGGAGAGGGATTTATGGATGCTTGCTGTGGATTTGCCTTTCCTGATTCATCCACTAACCCTGATATGTGACTTCCACGATGTAGGTGTCTAACAAACGTGGTGGGATGAACGAACCGACAGTTGGGTTGGGAGTAACACGATGTGTATCACCATTTAGCAAGATGGGAGCCATCTCTGAGACTCCAAGACCTGAGTTTCAAGCTGTGTTGCAGGAGAATTCCCACCAGAAAACACAGATCATGGCATTAGCCTCTTGTTCATCCATCCCATACAACCGGCATGGAGATTCGTCATCTTCATGAGTCAGTCCTTCTACCTACCAAACGCCACACGGCCACGGGAGGTTGGGAGCCACACAGGGACCCAGCAGCAGCTGTTGTGGGTGGCGTGCTGCCAACAGCCCAGCTGCAGTGTCCCAGGCTGCCTGGTTCCCTGGGGTTCTGGGTTGTTTGCACAACCCTCCCCTTTGGCATAAACCGACCTTCTCATTTGGGTTTTATGGTGGACTTGCTTACGAGCCTGGGGTTATCTCTTGGGTTGACTCTGAAGCACCAAAGTTTCTTTTGGTATATTTATGTTCACGCAAGAGCCAAACAGGAACTGTGGACTTTTATAGGCCAGGAGTTTTCTGCTTTAGGCAGGAGCTCGCTTGGGCCTCACCTGGCACTGAGCACAGTGCCCCGTGCCCAACAGGGGCTCAGATCCCTAAGCATGGAATAAAGTAGTTTGAGACGCTCAGGACTGTGAGGCTGCGGGTGAGAAATAAGAGAAGGGCTGTGGGCCCAGGTTCCAGAGAGGGTCCCTCCACCCTGGCTGGCAGTGATGGAGACAGGGACCCTGGCCTAACATCCCAGAAGCCTGAGAGGCTGTATACTCTTTGGGGTCTATCAAGAGAACCCTGTCGCAGGCAGACAGTGTTATAAGTTGAACAGAGGCAAAAGGAAAGAAAGGTCCTTCCAAAGACACAGGCCGTAGGTGTGTGGCGTGGGGGTCAGATGTGGACAGGAGGGGGCGGGAGGACTGGCCTCGGATTAACCTCCTAACGAGGAGGCAGGCATCTTGCAGAGCACTCAAGGAACTCCCATAGCAACGAATTTTAATCCAATTTCATATGTATGAATTGGAAATCTGATGGTGCTCAGCCCAGTGCTAAGAGCTGTTGGGGACAGAGGAGTTAAAGAGGATAATTGGCAGTACGCATGATAACAACACTGGCTAATATTTATTATGTTTGCCTCTGCCAGGCACTTTGCATCTATTATTTCACTTAATCCTCACAACAGGTGATACGATCATCACCTCCTTTTAGAGAGGAGGAAACTGAAGCACAGAGAAGTTAGGTGACTTTCCCAGTATCACACAGCTCGTAAGTAGCATAGCTGGGATGTAAGCCCAGGCCACCAAGCTCCAGAACTTGAACTTTTAAGTGTTTGTACCTAGGACCATAGCTTTATATACCCTAAGGAAAAAGTTGAAGTATGGAAAGAGATTTAAGTTCAAGAGCGTCATAACAGAACTGTTTAACCAAAAATGAATCAGCAACACATGAGATACTCACCTGTCGAAGAATGACCATGGACTGACTAATCAGGACACTTATGAGAACTACCACTTAGCTTTTTATCGTGTCCCCAACCCGAGCCAGTCGTGTCATGTAGTTACCTCATTTCTCTTTACAACAACTTCGTAAGATGCCCACTTTATCTTCCCTCCGCATCATTTTACAAATGCAGAAGCTGATGCTCTGCATCAGGGAAAGTTAAGTAACTTGTCCATTGTCATGCAGCTAAGAACAGGGGAAGCTGCAATTAGACTTGAGTCTGCTGATTCCGAGTTCATATTCCCAACCATGTGATTTACTCTTATGAAGTCATTAAAAGATATTTTTGGAGCAATTGCAATCCTATGAAAGAAGTGGGAAAAAAAAAAAAGCCCCAAACAACAACCAGGATACAAAATTGCATCTCTAACATGAGACCAACTTAATAAAACAGAATACACAGGAGGGAATTCATAAAAATGTAACAGTGCTTATCTTTGGAGAGGAGAGAGGGGTCATTTCTATGTTTCTTTATGCTTTCCTGAAAGTTCTGGGTTTTCTACAATATGCCTGTATTCTAATTAGACTCTTGCTGGAAAAAGAAAAAGCTTTAAAAAGTATTAGAATAGAAAACAAGAGGATCAGAAGCCATGGTCCTCGACTTAGAGGAGCTTGTAGCTGGGAAGCGGAGTCACTTCTGTGACTCTTGTCCCCTTCTGTCTTCTTGCCTTGTGGGCATCAATGTCCATCTCTTTTCTCCCTGAGGGCAGTCTCCGTGTCATGTGAATGCTCCTATCGGCACAAGTCCCAGCACGCAGCAGGCACCTAAGGAGTCTTTAGGGGCTCTTTTGTGTGAAGATAAGGCAGGACACATGCTGCATTGAAGACCCTAACTGTGAATGGGAATCGGCATTTGTGGAGATCCTAGTACACATCAGGCTATACACTAAGCGTTCTGTCTCCATCATTTTTGGTCCTTGTAATGAGACTATATAAGGTGCAGGCCCCATCGGTTTCCTTAGTTTCCTTAGTACTGCCCACCCTCTGGAAGGAGTCCCACCCACGCGCTTGAGCTGACCCTGGCCAGCGGAGTCCTGTTTTCTCCTGAGACCTAGGGTGTCAGTTACTCTGGTGGACGTCAGACAAGGAAGCGGAGATTTGGACACGTGTCCAAGGTCACTCAGAGTGTTACAGGCAGAGCCGAATTTGAACCCAGGTGTCTGTCTGATTCTAAAATCCCCTTCCCACTGTCTCCTGGGGTCCTGGTTCTGCAAGCCGCATCTGCTCTTTGGAAGCAAATGGCAAACCCTCGGCCCCTGAGGAAAGGCAGCCGTCAAAACCTTCCTGGAATGAAGCCACCAAAACAAAGTGCCTCGCGGGTCTCACCCGCTGACATCCATCCTGGGCTGTTGCTGCTGGAGATTCTTCCTGCCTGTCCCCTGAAGGCCTAGCCCCCGAGTGGGGATAAATGGCTCGGGTCCCTGTGCTAGAGATGGGTTTTTGTCTTCCTTTGTTCTCAAATCGTGAGTCGGAGATGGATTCCCATGTCCGAGATGCCACGGTTGCACGATTCTGGGGGAGGGCGTAAAATCCAGGGGTAGGCTTGCCAGGACCCCTTTAGCTTCCCATCCTTTGAGTGAAAATTACCTGACCTCCTGCAGTGTCTCCCCAAGGTGGGTCCTGTGCAGGAGGTCGGAACCCCAAAGGTGCGGAAGCAGCGAAGAGCCTGAGTCCGCCGGCCTCCCAAGAGCTCCTGAAAGATGTGTGGGCCATGGAGTGGCACGGGGGTGAGGGGATGAGGGTACCCTTGTGTCTGCGAGGGCCCGGCTGTGGAACTCCGCAGGTTGATGGCACTGGCGGTCCCAGATGACCTGCACTAGGAAAGTCACTTTTTTGGGGAGAAATCTTGAAATGACATAATTTTTGTAAATATAGAAGAGGCTTTCATATGGAGAACTAATTAGATGTTCTTATTTTGGATTTTTGTGTTTTTCTTTAAAAGAAAAAGAGACAATTTGCCTGTCATCCCCCACTCCCTGTTCCCCCCACCCCCACCCAGGACAATGATGCTGTTACAAAGATTAAGGAAAAAAAGCGGGAGTCATTTTGCTCACTTTCCCTCATGACATGTTTAATAAGGATTTTAAAAAATGATTTAGGAAAAAAGCTTTTGATCCTGTGACTGCGGAGGGGACAGCCCAGTGCATTCCTCGGTTCAGGCAGGAGAAATTATTTTAGGTCTTAAAGATAAAGAGCATGAAACAGTCCATTAACCCTGAACGAGATCAGGCAAATGCCACCTAGAGCAGAGATGTGAGGCCTCTGGAGATTCTGCTCAAATAGAGAGTCCTCCTGAGATTCAATACCCTAAAAACCCCGGATTCCGATCTCGTGTGAACCCCACTGGTGCCACTTAAGTTTCTTTTTAGCAGCCAGCCACAGTAGACATTGGCTTAGTGGAATTTATGAAAAGAGAATATTTCGTTTCTCCTTTTTTTTTCTTCTTCTTCTTTTCCTCCTCCTTCTTCTTTTTGTCTCATGGAAAAAATGATTCCAGATCATTAGATATTGGCTCTGGGAGATATTATGACTCTCTTTGCAAACATCAAAGAGGCCTTTTTCTTTCAGTGTATCGATTTTCTTTCATGAAGATGGGAGGAATGCGATCTGTTGTGTTGTCTTGCCGCATGGAGTGCTTCTTCCTAGACATGAGATGCCTCTAACTCGAGAGGGAGGCTTCAGACCCTGGCATGGTGCCAGGGTCCCATGAAGGGATTACCCCACCAGGGGGCCAGCACCCAGGGAGGCTGGAGGAGGGATGGTGGGGGCAGGTGGTTTTGGAAGCAGGCGTATTGTGCAGCTCTGAGCTCATGTTGGTGGCATAGTTGGGCTTCACAGTGCCATGTGTGTCCCATGAAGTGCTTCAGAATGAGCCTCTCCCAAAAGCACGTGGGGTATTTTCAGTGGAAGACAAGCAAGGCCCCAAAGACTCAGGAAGAGCTTTTTGCCTCCCACTTATCTGCCCCTAAGAATTTAGACGGTGGTCTAGTCCAGGGAGAGAGCTCCCGCCACAGAGAGCTGCAGAGTCTGGGTGATGAGGGTGGTCAGCACGGGGTGGGGTGGGGGTGGGGAGCTCTGGGCCTGTGTGTTGATTCCGTTCTGTGTCGCATTGTCTCTGCATGGTGTGACAAACATTCGTTTCCCAAACCTTTGCTCTTCTCATCTTCCTGTGAATTAACTTCCTTCTCTCTGAAGCCCCACAGCCCCACCTCCTTCTCTTTAGCTCAGGTTGGCAGGTAGGCCTCAATTGCCTGACTTCTTTGAACCCCTCATGGCTCTGTGAGGCTCTAGTACACATGAAATGAACATTTTCTCCTGTTAAGCTGTTTTGTGTCAACTTAATTAATAGGGCAGCCAGAAGAACCTAAAAAGGGTAGAAGAAAAATTTTCCTCCCCTAAACCCTGATGTCACGGGATTGGATGCTTGCCCCTTCTGTGGGCAGTTGCCTTTTCTGCTAGGGGTGGGATTAGGGGAGTGTGTGTGTGTGTGTGTGTGTGTGTGTGTGTGTGTGTGTGTGGTAAGGAGTGTCTCGCTGACTGACTGGCATCATGCTGCCTGCTGTTTGTGCCCACAGTTGCTTCATGTGGGAGGACAATAGGAGCCCTCACCTGAGGGCCTGGAGTCCTCTCTCTACCACCTGCCACTGTATGGTCATGAGCCCTCATAGCCTCTCTGAAGCTCCATTTCCTCACGTGTAAAGTGGGCATCAACAGCCCTGTAACGGGGGTCGTGAGGATGTGATGCGGTGGGACAGCGTATATAAAAGTGCCCAGCTTCTAGAAGGTGTTAACCCAGGGATACCTATTCCCTTCCTGTATGCTGCACTGACCAGGCACGGTTCTGAGCTGTCCCCCAGGCACCGGTTTTAGTGGTTCGCCCCCATGCTCTTCCACACACCATCACTCTGTGGCTGAAGAAACTGAGACCTGCATGGGTTTTGTCACTAGGTCAAGGTCACATATGAGGTGGGCAGCAAAGCTAAATTCTGGACATGCCCTATTCCCAGTCTCAAGCCTGCGCTGTCTCTATTAGACCCAGTACTTTTTCTGGACCTCTCCCTGGAAATTAGGGAAAACCTTCCAAAAGAAGTAGCAGAGAAAAGCCAAAGACAAACAGATTCCTCCGAGTCAGAGTTTGGTTGGTTGTCTACCAACCAGAAGGAAAGAGTACTCAAGCAAGTTCCCCTAGGTGGGATGAGGCCCAGAGTGCAGAGGGAGAGAGAGGGAGAGGGAAGGAGGCGGGAGGACCCGGCGTTGGTGCTACAGTCGGGAGACCATGTGGAGTGGAAGAACAAGGGCGGTGAGTCAGAGCAACCTGGGGTCAAACACTGCATTTGCTGCTCACACAGTGTGTGACTTGGGGAAGTTGTAAACTCTCTGAGTCTCAATTTATTTGTTGGGAAATCCACCATCATCTGTCCCCACCCTGACCCATCTCAGTCTCTGTCCCTCTGTCTCTCTGTCTGGGTTGTTGTGAGGATTAGACGATAAAGGAGCTAGTTTGTACAACATACCCAGTGGGGAGCCTGGACGGAACAGGTCCCCATAAGTGCCACTTCCTTCCACTCTGAGTGGCCTCGTCCCACCACTGGAGAGTTAGTTAGATAAGGCATTAACTAAGCAGGTATCCCTCAGGATGGATATGTTCCCTCTCTCCTCTTTTAAAAAACAGGCTCCCAGACTGGTGAAGGCTCTTCCTGGGAGAGTGAAAATAGAAGTGGGCGATAACTGTCTTGTGCTACTCTCCCAGGGGGCGCGGGGTTCTGGTTGTAGAAAACAGACCCTTTCATGGTTTTGTTGAAATATCTTAGGAGCCAGAGGAATGAGGGCTAAGTTAGTCACCCTTTGTGAAGCTACAATCGGGAAGCCATGTTTATCTTGCCCAGTCAGATCCTGCACTAAAATATATCATACAATTAGATGTTCTTAAAAAATTTGAATTATAGGTTCTCTGAAACCAAGGCTGGGCAAGTCTCTTCTTTTAAGAATCTGCAAGTATTCATCAAATGCTAGTGAAATGGGCTTGGAGGGCCCAAGTCAGAGATGATCATGACCGTGATGGGTGGAGAAAGGTGTACTTATGGGGACCTAGATTAAAGGCCTTGTGCCAGTACTGTCAACGGACCTTTCTGTGATGATGGAAGAGATCCATTTCTGTGCTCTCCAATATGGCAGCCACGTATCCGAGCACTTGAAAGGTGGCTAGTGTGATTGGGGAATTGAATGTTTGATTGCATGTAATTCCCAGTAATGTAACTAGCCACAGCCACCATACTGGGCGACGCGGCATTATCTAGATCGCAGCATCCCAAGAGCGGCTACCCCCAAACGGGCGGAGTCTCACCCAAGATAATTTTTGGCCACACCAAGGGCAGCTTGACATGACTCCTAGGATGCTACTCCCCACTGGTGAACAGATTAGGGTTTTGCTCACTGGATGAACCAAAGCAGAACGGGGGAGAATTTGGAAGGCCCAGAGAAGGGGAGGGGGCAGTGCGGGCCACAGCTCAGCCCCGGAGCCTCTGTTAGGGGGCAGTCCTGACTCATAGGCCCATGCTCATCAGAAGCATCTGGAGCGAGATGAGTCGTTGGCAATAAAGACACCTGAGTGTTGTCTCCAAGGGACTCCCTGCCTGTGTTCCTGGGATGGCGCTGAGAATGTACATGTGCGGGGGTGGGGGGCTGGTCTCCAGTGAGCCCCATGAGATAGGGACTCTGACCACTCTGGCTCAATTACGTTTGAAGAATAAATGAATGGATGGACACATTGGTTTCTGGTAACTGCTGGGGTGGGACGATGCTGGCTGAATGCAGTTCTCTGGTCCTCCTTCATAGGAAAGGGACCCCTGTGAGTTCACACCAGTGGCATGTGGTAGTCGGGCACCTGAGTCCTTGGCAAAAGGGAGGAACTCAGCCTGGGTGTGCCTACTCGTCTTTCTTTCCCCTCTTCCTTCTCTACATGCTTGCCTGCCCCCTTCTCCCTAACTCCAAGCCCCCAGCAGGTGTCCTCCAGCTGGACCAACTCCTCCCTTCAGAATACCCCCACGCCATGGAAGGTGAAAAGTAGTTTCATTTCTTCCCAGCTTATCTCAAAACTTCCCCCTTCTTCTCTCCTTCCTCCCTCACCTCCATAAACAGATAAGGGGCAGGTTCCTGAAGGGGTAGGGGGGAATCAATCCCTCGACTAGTTTGGAGGTCTGGGTCTAAATGCTGACTCTGCCAAGAATTCACTCTGTGTCCCTGGGCGAATGATTTTCCCCAGCTGGGCCTGGGTGTCTGCGTCTGTGAAATGGCAGGGTGGAACAGCCTCTAGAAATGCTAACATCCCACGATTTAAAGTAGAGCCAGTGAAATGTGCTTATCGGAGGGGCTTAATCACTCCAGGCAGCTTTGCCTTTTAAAAGAGGAGCTGGTTAACCCAAATGAGTGTCTAATTGGCAGCCTGCCGAGGCGGGAGCCCTTCTAAATTCCCTCGCCTGATTTCGGATGGTACCTTCTCTTCCACCCCCAAGGGGCGGACAGCAGAGGGGACCCACTGGCCCCTCAGGCGGGAAGGATCCGCCTTGCCTGTGATGCTCTCAGAAGGCATCATCCGCCCGCAGCGGATTTCTGTCATTCCTGGGCTTCGCGGAAGGGAAATCTGGCTGGGGAGTGCAAGTTCAGATAAACAGGAATCCTGTGCTTAAAAAATAAGTTGCCTGGGAACTTGAACTTGTGAGTGTGATAATAAAAGGAACACAGACCGGGAGTCGGATGCACCTGGTCGTTGGCCTCCTTCCAAACTGTGTGGCCGTGGGCGGGTCACTCCACCCAAGCTGCCCTTCCCTCCTCTGGAACATGAGATCATTATCAGCCCTGCCGACCTTGCTTGGCTGTTGTGGGGACCACAAAGAGGTGATGGCCGCCTCTGACGTTTTGTATACAACGCTGTGCAAATGCAAAGTGGGGGTGACCACATGTTCACCCTCTGCAGCTACAAATATTCTGGGAGGTAAGAATCAAACAGCCCAGTGCTTCCGAACGGCGCCGTGAGCATGCGCAGTGAGACAGTGAGCCGCTAAATCACTCAGGGGCTGTTGAAAGGATCAGACAGAAATGTTAATGGCAGCCGATGGCAGCTCGTTCACTCCTGGAGGACTCGGGCTTCGGGGGAGCAGTTCTCCACTGGCTTCAGCCCCAGAAGAGGCACAGCTCCAACCTCTGGTTCAACCCAGAGGGGCACCGGGGCTCGGTTTCTGCCCCCAGGTTAAGGATCTGATGAGGAACATTGGAAGCCAAACTTCATCTTTGGAGGGTCTCAATAAGACGGTGATACCCTATAAGATCAGCGGGTCCAGATTTTAGAGGAAACGAGGAGCCACACACATAGCCCGGAACCTCCTTTTCTCATGGAGGCTGTGAGCAGAGCTGGAAAGCACTGGGCTCCTGCTGGAGTTTGAAGACGCCTCCAGGTGCCTGCTCAGTGAGACTTGGGTGGTCGAGGGAACTGCTGCTCAGGGCCTTCTGGACCTAACATTCTAGGGGACCGTGAGAGTGGATGAAGAGAGGCTCATTCAAGGATCATTCCAGAAAGTGTCCAGGTTTCTCCTCCCGGCGCTTGGCAGCCAGGTGGACACACTCTTGGGAATGAACAGAGAGAGAGGCTGTGCCGACATCACCATCTGGAATCTGTGGTTTCAGGACCCCTGAGAGAGCAGAGCGAGCCTTGGGCCGAGCGGCTGCCCTGGGGGCCACCACCCGCACTCACCTTTGTAGGGGGACTGGGCGCGCGTGACGAGGAAGAGCCTCTTGTGCTTCTTGCCCTGCCGCTCCTGGCGGATGTGGTAGCCCAGCGTGTTGCAGCGGCCCTTCTGGCAGCTCAGGCATAGGCCCCGGCTGAAGCTGCCCATGTCGCCGCACTGGTAGGCTGTGCTCTGCTGGCTGGGGTGCAGCAAGGAGTCGATGTAGAGATGCACCGACCGCTCGTGGGAGCACTTCATGGTCTGAGTGATGGCTGGAACACAGGGCAAGAAGGACGTTATCACCCCTCCGTGTTCCAGAGAACCCTCCACTCGTCCTCTGTGCAGGGCAGATGAGCGGCACGTCGGGAAGGAGGGGTGGGATTGCTGAGGCTGACCCCCTGGCCCCAGTGGGAAGGAATCCGCCACTGGAAACTCCAGGAGTAGACCCCTCTCAGTCAGGTGGTGGAGAGATGTCTCCCCAGGCACCGTGGGGCTCCTGAGGGCACCCTGGTGTTTTAACGGAAGCCTAAGTCCCTAAGAAAATACTGAATTGTTTAAGAACACAGGGTAGTGTGATTTAGTTAAAAAATATTTATGTCTGGGGCGCCTGGGTGGCTCAGTGGGGCGCCTGGGTGGGTTAAGCCTCTGCCTTCGGCTCAGGTCATGATCTCAGGGTCATGGGATCGAGCCCTGCATCGGGCTCTCTGCAGGGAGCCTGCTTCCCCCTCTCTCTCTCTGCCTGCCTTTCTGCCTACTTGTGATCTCTCTCTCTCTCTCTGTCAAATAAATAAATAAAATCTTTAAAAAACATATTTATGTCTTAAATGGCTAAAAATGAGCAAGTGCTGATGCCTTGCATTGAATTAGCTGGAACAGGCTTATGTAGGATGCCTCTTTGCTTAACTTCGCTAGGTAAATGAGAGCCAAGGTACTCTTGGGTCTTAGTTAATGGTCTGGTAAAAGCCCAGTCCTCCCCCACAATGTCTGCCCTCAGTCCTACAGTAGCCGTTGGCTCTGTTGGGTAACTGGCCTGTAAAACCAGCAAGGGGATTGGCTTCTAAAAGCATACATTCTAGTGACCAGGTCTACATGGGCCTAGCCCCAAACAGCAAGGTTAGGAAGTTTATCTACCATGAATTTCTGAGCTTTTTTTTTTAATCTCCAAATCTTAACCTAATCTTTAATAAATTATTCTCAAGGATGTTGAAGAACCACCACGAGGTATGTAAAGTACCTAATGTGAAGGTACAGCATGGGTAACTTTGCCAAAATCCATTTCTCCCAGTGTCTGAAGGCTAACTGCGAAGATTGGACACCTTCGCTTGGTCTAAGACTGCATTCGTCGAGCACCTACTGTAAGGCAGGTCCTATGCCGAGTGCTTTCGTGCACCCACCTCCTGAATCTCACCACAGCCCCCTGAGGCAGCTGTTGTAGATGAGAAAACTGAGCTTCAAAAGCATTCACTCACTCATTCCAGCTCACGAAGCCAGGAAGGGTTGGGGTGGCAAAGCAGTTACCAAATTACCTTCTGGTCAGATGCTTTGCGAGAACCAGCCCAGAATGGGATCGCTTTTAAACTGAAAGGTGAAGAAAACCGAGAAAACCACACCAGAACTGGGCAAACGAAATAAAGGTACTCGGTTCTAGCACTTGGGAGGTTCGCACAAAAGAGCAAATGGCACTAACAGAGATGTATTTATCAGGCAACTAGTTACTCAATACCAGGCCTGTGTGGAGCTCTGGGAAGGAGTGGATCTGGGAGGAGGGCTGGTCGGTCAGCTGGGAATGGAACGGGCCCCTGCGGATAACTGGAGGGGCAATGACACGAGAGGCATGTGAGGAATGACGAGAGAAAGTTTCCAGAAGGTTCTCTCAGGTGTGGGCGGGTGGAAGGCTGGGAGTCCAGCCAAAATGAGATGATGTTGAGTATGAAGGTCATTCTGATACTGGAGAGGTGAAGGTGGTGATGTAATCACAGGAGAGCATATTCTCAGCTCGGTTTTTGGATGATGGAGGTGAGAAGGAGGTACGCGGGGCAGGGCAGGGTCAGGCTCTCCAGTTGGCTTAGCATAGGTTGACATGGTTTCATCAGGATGATATTTTATTTTTTTTATTATTTTTTTTATTTTTAAAGATTTTATTTATTTATTGACAGAGAGGGAGAGATCACAAGTAGGCAGAGAGGCAGGCAGAGGGAGAGAAGGGGAAGCAGGCTCCCTGCCTAGCAGAGAGCCCGATGCAGGGCTCGATCCCCTGACCCTGAGATCATGACCTGAGCCGAAGGGAGAGGCTTAACCCACTGAGCCACCCAGGCGCCCCAGGATGATATTCTGTAATAATGAGAGATTTAGGACACCCAAGGAATGTATGATTTTTTGCTGACAGGCTCGTTCTTCAATCCTGTGCGTGTTGTCAACGTGCATGTCAATATTCTAGTCTAGGATGTCAGAGAGAAGTGGGATCACAACCCAGATGATGCCACAATCCACTTCCTGCCCCGAGATAAAAGAAGCGACAGAGACATGTTTAGGACTAAACTTTGAATTGGAAGAATCCCAGTAAGGTCCTGTAGGACCAGCTGATTAAAGGTCCCAGGAGTGGAAGAGTTACTCCCTTTCTGGTCAGACCAAGGATCAAGAAGCTAAAGATGAATGATCTATTAAGTGCATCCTTGTGTGGCCCAGAATAGAGGAAGCCTCCTGGGTGAGGAAGCTTCTGGAGAAGGAGAAATAATCACAGGCATCAGGACTCCACTTTTAGAAGGGCTGGTGCCCCTGGAGAGACTTTATTGGGAGGGGCTAAGAAGTAGGGATTCCTGGTGGTGCCCCCAGCTCATTGTCAGAGCGTGGGCTCCAATGACCACTGCCAGTTAAGAGGAGGGCCTGCTGGAGGGTCCCCAGCCCTTACCCGCTCTCTCACAAGCCCTCCCTCTGAGTGGGCTTGGTGACCATACCACCCTGGATTCCCAAACCCTTCCCAGAGTCCCGCAGAGTTGGAGATTCAGTGGGTCTGGGGGCCGGGAGCAAGGATAGGGCATGGGAGCCAGTGCAGGTTAGCGCTCTCTCCCGGGCCTTCTTGCTCACCATTTAAGCCGTGCTTGGTAATATGTCTGTAGAGCTCTAGGAAGTGGCAGCCAGGCTGGAAGTAGCCCCCGTTGGGGTAGAAGTCGTAGTGTGCTATGGGCTGTTTGATGCCCACGCTCAGGCCCATGTGCTCCCGGGTGAAGGTGTGAATGACGTCCACAAAATTGGCATCATCTGGTGAGAGACGGTCGCTGGGCGAAGATCCCTCAAACAAAGGGCCCGCGGCATCCAGTCCTAAGGGTAAGGGTTAGGTGGGAGCAAGGGGAAGAAAGGAGAATGCCCCTTTTAGCTTCCTCGTGTTATTACACATTCATGAGCTAGCAGGAAGAAGCAAATCCTAGAGGATAATCTTTCTCTAGAAAATCTTGCTATAACCTTTTCAGAGTAAAACCACAGTAATTCATGGTGCTGAAAATTAGACACAGGCTGCACATTATCTATGGGGAAAGAGGTCTGCAGGAACTATCCAGTGCTAGGAATAAGGTTATGAGGGAATGCTTGATTTATTTAAGCACATCAATTTTAAGTACCTCTCAGGCTGCTTTCAAGAGCATCTGTTTGCACACAAAAAGCCACTGTGCTTATTGTAAGTAGTTCTAACCTACCCATCAGAGAAAGAATTTATTTGCCTGTGTGTTGTCAATAAGTTCGCTAAACAAGCTGGCTCTTCTCCCACACCAATGGCATCTCACTGGAATGTCCAGAACAGGCTCGGGACATGACTGTTCCCGGGTGAGAATGTCA
The DNA here is from genome assembly GCA_028534135.1 of Potos flavus. NCBI lineage: Eukaryota > Metazoa > Chordata > Mammalia > Carnivora > Procyonidae > Potos > Potos flavus. The sequence goes on from CM052896.1 coordinate 39,097,073, forward strand.
TGAGCAAACAGGACTGCTCCAAGCTCTGCTCGAGTTACAGACGTGTGTGCGCGTGAGACTAAGAGGCAGCTCCTGGCTGGCCGGCGTCTATAAATACGGGAGTATTTCTGCGCTCACGGTTTTTCCTCTGTCTTTCTTCCTTCACCTTCTCTGGAAGACCCTTTGATGTCCCACATCAGCCCTGGCTTGGGGGCGAAGGGATTGACAGGGGGCAGTGAGCACCTGTCTCCAGCTCTCATCTGTCGTTACGAACGAAAGATGTCTAGGTGTGATTTATATTCCGTTCTTCATGGGGCTGAGGAGGAGATGACAGGAGTAATTAGCTGTCCCGCTGCCTCTGTCATGAGTGGGCCTGGCTAATAATGCCTGATGTGGCCCATGACGCAAGCCAGAGCGGAGAGGGTGCTGGGCCTGGTGTCGCCCCTCTGGGATTCTGACTCAGCCTTCTAGACCCGGTTCCTCAGGGATGGGCCTTCTGTGAAGGTCTCCTCACCCCCAGCCTATTGAGGGTTAAATCACAGAGTGATAACCATTATAACCAAGGTGATAGCCATATAACCATAACCAGATAACCATTCCCGGGGGGCATGCATACTGGCCTATGAACGAGGTCTCCCCAGTTCCCGGCAAGGTCAAAAAAGTAAGGATGAGGAAGTGAGTTCTCATAATGACAAATTTATTTCGTATATATGTCTGCCATTATTTCTATCTTTTTTTAATATTAAAACCAACCTCTTCTTTGGTGAAGTAATGGTAATTGTAGATATTAGCTGCCCAAAATGTTCTTAATTGATAAAATGGGGTCATTAAAATGGGCACCTGGGGCGCCTGGGTGGCTCAGTGGGTTAAAGCCTCTGCCTTCGGCTCAGGTCATAATCTCAGGGTCCTGGGATCGAGCCCCACATCGGGCTCTCTGCTCAGCAGGGAGCCTGCTTCCCCCTCTCCCTCTGCCTGCCTCTCTGCCTGCTTGTGATTCCTCTCCTCTCTGTTGAATAAATAAAGAAAATCTTTAAAAAAAATAAAAATAAAAAAATAAACACATATGTGTTACATATATTTAAAAAAATAAAATAGAATAAAATGGGGCACCTGGGTGGCTCAAGTGGTTGAGCATCCAACTTTTGGTTTTGGCTCAGGTCATGATTTCATGGGTTGTGGGATCGAGCCCCGAGTCAGGCTCCCCCCTCAGCGGGGAGTCTGCCTGAGACTGTCTCTCTCCCTCTGCCCCTCTCCCCACTCTCTCTGTCTCTCTCTAAAATAAGTAAGTAAGTAAGTAAATAAATAAATCTTCTTTAAAAAATGAAAAGTCACAACAATGCTATTCATCTTAAATTTCCTTTGAATTGTTTTAGCTTGTGAAGAATTGTTTTAGGCTGCTGGGTCTTGAAGGATGAGTAGGAGTTTGGTAGGTAGACTGGGGCTGGGGGGATAAGTTGTGGTAAGATATTCCAGGCAAGGGGCATCTGGGTGGCTTAGTTGGTTGAGTGTCTGCCTTCGGCTCAGGTCATGATCTCAGGGTCCCGGGATCAAGCCTTGTGTAAGGCTCCCCTCTTGTTCTCTCTTTCCGTCTCTAATAGATGGATAAAGTCTTAAAAAGAAAAAAAAAAAGATATTTCAGGCAAAGGAAAAAGGACATACAAAGGCCCGGAAGCATAGGAAGCCATGGTGTGTTCGTAAAGTAGAGAAAGACCCAGTGTCATGAAAGCCTGGGACCACAGGAAGAGAGCAGCAGCAGGAGAGGTCGCCGAACTCTGGAGCACTACACTGAGAAGGGCTTCTTCTGGCTGGCTTTCTTTCTTTCTTAAAAATATATTTATTTATTTTTAGAGAGAGGGAGAGAGAGAGCATGTGTGCCAGTGCCAGGGGAGGGGCAGATGGAGAGGGAGAGAAAGCCTTAAGCAGACTGTGCAATGAGCACAGAGCTTGATGTGGGGCTCGATCTCATGACCCCAAGATCACAACCTGAGCCAAAACCAAGAGTTGGATGCTTAACCAATGGCACCACCCAGGCGCCCCTGGGCTTTCTGAGTTTTATCCTGTGGCTATCTGTGGGCCTTGGGGACTTGGCTGGGGAACAGTCTGATCAGATGTGTTCTTCCAAACACAACTGTGGGGTAGTGTTGGGGGATGAGGTTGGTGTCAAGGAAGCCTGGGAGGAAAGGCCTTCCTGCACATCCCCAGCTCTTCCTTGGTATCTGGAGCCATTTCCAAGTCAGTGTGGAGCCTCTTCCTTCAATCCAAATGGGTCCCAGAGTAAGACCCATGTGTTTCACAAATGTGGAAACTGAGGCACACACGTGGCTGTTACCACAAATTTCGGGCTGTGATCCTTTAACTTGCTCATATTGAGCTTTTTAAACTATAGGTTGAAAAATAAATTCTTTCCTTGTAAAAAGTGTATAGAAAGTCTGCTTTTCAGGTCCTATTTGGCATGAGAGGCACCTATTGGAGGAAAGGCAGTAGGAGTTGGGACTATGATTTACTCTGAATTCTTGAGGGACAGCAGTCTAGGACAGTGGTCGTGCTTGGAATAGTGCGAAGGAGGCTGGGTGCATAGTAATTCTGGGACTGTTAGAGAAGCGGGTCCTGCCCCACACCCCCACGCTGTCGTTGGTTATGGGCACGGTTACCTGTAATTCTCCCAATCTTGTGCTTTCCGCCCATGTAACTGCCTGCGAATCCTGAGACATGGGCACCCAGGCTGTACCCAATTAGATGAACATTGCTTCGAGAAAACTGAGCAGATTCCTGGAAGACAGAGGCAAGACGGTTAGCGGGAGAGCTGCCGGACAGAAACCTTGTGTGGCTCCAGCTCGTTCTCGGTTCCCCCCTTGTTCTTGGCCCCGGGTGGCAGATGAGATGCTTAATTCAGCCTCCTGAGCCAGACTGGTTTCTCAGACTCAGCTACCTGGGACCCCACCTGGTACTGCTGCCCGCAAACACCCCCCCCCCCCCGCCTGCCTGCATTTACTAGGACATGAACTCCCTGCACAGTGCTCCAGTTCATTTCTTAGGGTTTGATGGTACACGGGTGTGTTCAGATCCCCTAGCACATCCAAGGGAGTGAGGATAAAAGAGATAGTGGATGGGGGAGGGGGAGGAAAGACAGTTCTGCAAAATAGGGGTTGAAGCAAGACATCTGAGGGAGCCCCAGTGTCCCACCTCCACCCTGTGCCCTCCCATTCCTCCGAGCTTTGTAGAGTGCTTCTCCTGTTTGGGGTGCTTAGGAGACCAGCTTAATTCTCTCAGTCCCGGGGCAGGGTGGGGGAGGGTGTGAGGAGGGGAGGGGAGAGGAGGATGGGGCAGGCCTTGCCTCCAGCCACTGGATGAGAGCCGCCACCTCCTTGCCCACGAGGCGGGTGTTGCGGACGGCGACCGTGTAGTGGTGGTAGGCCAGGGTGAGCCAGTCGGCCAGCCCCACATTCACGGGCTGGGCCCGCTGAGACTTCAGGGCGGCGACCATCTGCCAGATCCAGTTTTCCAGGAAGCCGTCCACCTGCGGGGCGTGGGGGGTGCACAAAATCGTCAGCTTAACCCAAAGGGGCCATGGGGTGGGGGTGCCATTGTACTAGTTCCAACTCTTGGCTAATTAAGGATGGATCCTTCTTTCCAAAAGAAAGGTCTTAGCGTGGGGTTTCTCGACCTTGGCGCTCTGGACATTTTGGGCCAGATACTTTCTGTTGCGGGGGCTGTTCTGAGCACTGTAGGCTCTCTAGCAGCGTCTCTGGTCTCCCCCAAGCAGGTGTCAGTGGCACTCTCAAGTTGTAAAGACCAAAAATGTCTCTGTGCTTTGCCAAATGTTCCCTGGGGGCTACACCCTGGCCTCCAACCGAGAACCATTCTCTTAACAGGCCCCTATTTTAAGCATTTCTGAGCCTTAAAATAATGGAAAAGTCTATGTAATCAAGAGCTGAAAGCTGAGCTATCCTTTGAGGGTCAGCTCTAACCCCTCCCCTCTCTGGGAGGCCGGTTCGGCCACAGCTCCGAATCCCAGCTCCTTTGCTCTCCTCCTGCCCGCTGCGTCTGCTTTCTTTTGAGGGAATAAGGCACCATGAGTTGGTACATGACAGGAGCTCAATCCATGTGTATGAAGGATCTTTCTGTGTGTGTATGTGCTTTGTTCGAGAATCAACTTGCAGGGCACGCCTCATGGGCTCATGGAACGAAGACGTTGATGTCTGCAAGGATAAATAGGAGCTCACTTACGAGAATCAGGGTGGGCTGGTGGCTGTGGGGCAGGGAGTCTAGGGCGGTCCAGGCAGAAGGAAGAGCATGCACAGAGGTGCACGATCATGCGAGGGCCTCAAGGGATGTTTAGGGGGAGAAGAGACTGGTGTGCCTGAAGACCGGCCGGCAGGAGGCCAGGCTGGAGAGCAATGCTGATGACGTGGCAGGTCACTCGGGGTCAGGGGCAACCACTTATGAACGTGCACCCAGTGCCTTGCGTGTGGATAGAGCCCCTCGGGTTCAAGTCTCAACTGTCCCAATTAGTTAGCAATTTGGTTAACTTTTCTGTGCACCACTTTCCCCATCTGGATATGGGGCTAACGATAGTGGCCTTTCTCCAGGACTGCTGTGAAGAGATCAGTCCGTCGCTGGGAAGCACTTAGAACAGCACCTGGAAAGCAGCAAGCACTCAGTAAATGTTAGTGACGCGTAGTGACGCGCAGTTACCTTCAGAGTCACTGACCCAGTGAGGCAGCTGCTGCTGTTCCTGTCACTAGTGATAGTAGTTCTGGGCCCCTCTGCATTTTAAGAATGAAGCGTTCATGCTGAGAAAGGACCCTGGTAACGGTCCTATCTTCATGTTGCATTTGTGAACAAGATATTTATTTAGTCATGAATTCAGTTCACAAATATTTTTGGAGCACCTACTATGTAACGGCTACTGTTCGGCAGAAGAGGGAGAAGAACACTCCAGGCAGAAGGCTCAGGCTGAGCCAAGGCCAAGAGGAGAGAAAGCAGGGAGGAGTGGAAGGAGCTCCAAGCAGTTGGGGGTTGCTGGAGTTGAAGTGGGGGGGCAGGGAGAGGTAAGGGGGAGACAGGGAGAGTCAGAGGAGGCGGGGAGGGTGAGGACAAAGCAGGGAAAGGTGAAGGGGGCAGGGGGAGTGAAGGGAGGTAGGGTGGGTGAGGAGGAGACAGGGAAAGGTAAGGGGGCCACAAGGTGTGAGTCGAGGCAGGGGGAGTCAGTGGAGACAGGGAAGGTGAGGGGGGCAGGGTCCGAGGGGAGATCACGGAGGGGGGAAATTGCTAACTCTGCTGTGTGCAGAATTTCTTACTTGGTGGCTCCAGCTTCTAACTCTGCCGGTCCCCAGATCTGTCCTCTGGATGATTCCCTCCTTCCTGCTTTCTTTCTTTTTTCTTGTAAGGAAAGTGCATTGGGCTAAAGCAGTTGAAGAAATGGGATACTTTTCTCTACTGTGACTGGCCTCCTTCTAATCCCTATCCTCCCCCAGGGTTCCCACAGGAGAGCTTTCTGTGGCTGATCTTTAGTTTCCTTTAGAACAGGTTTCATCTTAGCGTTCTGCTCTCTATCTCCTATTCTGTTTTTCTTCCAGAAACATAGATTGAGCTCCTAGGCCAGTGAGAGAGAGCCACAGTGAGGATTGTGGGGTGAAGCCTGCTAGGAATGGGGGCCCAGTCAGATCCTTGTGACAAAGGGAGTCTTTAAGAGTGTGAGCTGGGAGTGTGAGGGTTCTGGGTTTGAATCTTTGTCCACTCTTGGCTGTGTGACTATGGTAGCTGCTCGACCTTTCTAAGCACAGTTTCTTCTTCTAAGAGATACTAACCCACCTTGGAGGAAGGCATAGGGATTAAACGGGTTGCTGTATAATGTAAAGGGCCTAAGTCCATCAGTCCATGTTAGGTCCCTTCTTTAGGGGCAGCCACCACCACCTGCATTGCTGACCCTGGGGTGTGTGGAACCCCTACTTCCCTAGAGCGGGAGCCCTTTAAGTCCTAGGGGGAAGCTGCTAGCAGGCTACACGTGTCTCTGTTTTTCCCCCTAGCAGTGGCAAGCACCCCTTCTCGTGGCTCTACCCCCGTGACATCGTGTGTCTCCCCATTACAACATGAGACCAGGCACGGGGTCTCTATTGCTCATGGGAAGGCTGTGAGCTTGCACATAGCAGGCTCTCAGTGAATCAATGTTGAAAGAGTGGTGGGCGGGTAGATGGGCTCGTTTTGCTTTTGATGGTAGGATAGATGAGGGTTTCAAGAGTATTTTTCAAGTAGATGGCAGGGAAAGGTTTCCAAGTCACGAAATAGATCCCCAAATCTTTTGAGGTTTCAAGTTGTGAACTAAGCTTCAAATCGTGGGTTGGTTGGAAACCAGGGAGGCAGAATTTCCTCTTGGAGACAAGTCCTTGCTTAGTTTGATTTCAAGCGTTGCCCACAATATTCTTTCTCCCCTTTGTCCACAATTTTTAGCATTCCTAAAAGGCTGCACTTTCTCTAAGAGGTTACATATCTCAGTCACCTTTCTACCTAGGTATGGCTCATGGATGTAACTGGAAGCATTTTACAGATGCTTCTGGATAGGGAACCTAAAAAAACCACTCTTTTATACCAAAAGCCATTGAACTGTACTCTTTAAATGGATAGATGAATTTAAATGATATGTGATTTATATCTCAATACAGCTGTTTTAAAAAAAGCATGCTCTTTGACTCCTTTGTGTATACGTTTTACTAGTTGTGCTACCTGGAATAAAGATGTGATGGCTGATGCTCTGGCTGCCATCTTGGACTATAAGGACAAAGGCTACACTCTAAGAATGGCAGAGTAGTAAGCTGGAAATGAGCTGGGTCCCTGAAGACTTCATTGACCAAAGTCTAGTTTTGGATTACATATCTCTAGGCTATTGTGTGAAATGGAAACAAATATCTGTTTCATTTGAATACTGCCAATTGGGTTTCTGTTATTTGCAGCTGCATTTAAACCTTATAGTTATAACATTTCATTGGGAGACTATGTCTTCTGGCTTCCTATCTCCTCTTGTGAAACAGGCAGATTCACCTGCACGGACCACAATCACTTCCAGGCCCCCATGTGCTGTGTGACCTCCTTGAGCCACATTTTATTATCTGAATCGTGGAGACAATTATACTTTCCCCATCCTGCTTATTCATGGGATTGAGATAATCAATGAGATTTTGTGTGGGGAAGTACTTGGAAAATCAGAATGTGCTTTACAAATATTATGCATGAAGTTGTTATCACTGGCTCCCTATCTTTTTATTAAAATTGGACGCCGAGGGAGAAAAGCAGAAAACGTAAATGCAGAGAGAAAAAAAGGCATGTCAGCATTTCCTACCGACCATCCGTGGATTATCATCACCAGGGGCAGAGAGGAGTTGAAGCCACACCGCTCTAATGTGTCCGGGTGATTCAGCCGAACCTGACAGCCCTTATCTGTTTCTTCTTTAAAAAGCAGGAATCTGGTCTCTGTCTCCTGCAATGCTTCCTTTGTTTCAACAGCTTCAACAGCTCTCGATCTTCTTCCAGCTGGCTCTGGAATGTAAGATTGGAGACAGTGCTTAGCCTGGCATCTGTTCCACCTCCGCCGGCTCTGGGATAGCCTGAGCACCAGCTAGCGGGGTTACTGGGAGGTGCTGGAGGTAGGCACAAACCGTAGCTTTGGGGAACCTCAGAGGGCATGTCCAGCAGAATGGCCGTCTCTCCCCTGGGAGATGATGAAGGCTGACCTACCAGAACCCCGCACAGAGGAAGAGGGGGCCAGATCCTCCATCCGGCCACCCCGACTGTGGGCTCAGCCAGCCAGATATTGGGGTACCTCTTGGACAATAGGGATATGGAAGAGGCAGTCGGATAAGATGAGTATTTCACCCCAAATCACACTGCCCAGAAGTGGTGGCATCAGGATTTGAACCTAGCTCCCTCTGATTCTGATTGCCTACTTTCCTGTGCTGCAGAGACAGTGAATAGAGCACCTTAGTTAGATGACGTGGTGCATTTGCCCGTGTAGTTTGGCCTGTTCTCACTTGCCACATTATGACACGTAGCCTGGCCTGGACCAGGGGGCTGGGACAGAGAGGATCTCAAAGGAGTGGCTGATTCTGCTTGATGCAGGGAGTAACATTCAGGGAGGACTTTTCAGGGAAAATGATGCTGATTCTGCCTGAAAGGATGGGCGGGGCTTGTGTGTGGGGCTGCGTGGGTGGTGGGAGGGAGCAGAGCTTTTTGAGCTGCAGGAACAGAAGAGTTAGGGCTCAGAGGGTGGCACCTTGTGGGCACGAGGAGGAAAGAGAAGCCTGGGCAGCCAGAGTGTCCGGGGCCCCAGGATGCTGGCGAGTCTGGACTTTATGCCCTAGATGATAAGGCTGCAGCAGAAAAGGATAAATGAGTATCCATTCAGAATCTTTCAAAGACTGTGCAAGAATGGGGTAGGAGAGAGGAAGATTCTTTTTAAGATTTTACCTACCCTCAGTTGTTTTCTCACAATGCCTTCTAGTCTTTCTTTTGGGGGAGACTGATCCCGATCCTGAGTCTTTTTGGAGCGGTGATGAGCAATCACACAGCTGTGTCAGGCTGGCCTTTGCTCAGGGGTTGGGGGAAGCCCCGGGAAGTTCTCAGGGTTGGGGCACCAAGGTAGGTGACATCTTTTGGGCCAAGATTAGGGCTCAGGCCAAGAGCTGGGGAGGATGCCCTCATCCTCCCTTCCAGCACAGGGTGGGCTCTCTGAGGACAGAGGGGCATACCAGCATTTTGGGGGAGTGAACTCAATTGAGCCTGATTACTAAGGATCCCGATCATTCCTTCTGAGCATAAAGTCATTCAGGGTTCTCAAACAATAAGTCTTGGGCTTTTGGTTTCAGGGGACAGCAGGATAGAGAGATGATGAACCTACAAAGTGCAAGGGGAGGTATTAATGAAACCAATTTTCCTAACCCAAAGGTTATTAATTTGAAAGGTTATTAATTTCCAGCAAAGGGCAATGATTTTTCACTATGATGACAGAATGAAATGCATCATATTTTATTAAAAGGAGATGTGAGTGAGAATCTGAATAACTGCTCCCTTATTATTAAGAAAATGTCTGCTGCCCAGTTTGGCTTTCCCAAGCTTAAAGGGTGCCCAGGATTGTCCTCATCCCTGCCATGGGGCTCCCAGCGTACGCTCCCCATTTCGCTGGCTGCACCAGCTTCCCGGTCTTCTAAGTAGAAGCTGGGTTGTCACCTTGCCCTCCTATACCAGCCTTCCAATCAGTCTGAAGCTTCAGGTTCCCCAATACCCTAGAATCCAGTGCCCTTGCTCAGGTGCACATTGTTTCTTGCTTGGTTGATTGCAATAGCCCCCTAACATGTCTCTGTCTCTCTCTCTGGTCTTGACATCCTCCATCATGCTGCAGCTCAAAGAAGCTTCCTAGAACAGGAACGACGACTATCAGATCCTTTAGTGACTTTGAGCTTTGTGGTGTCGCAGCGAAAGCCACCACCCCAGTGATAATCCCT
>CM052896.1:39106645-39149339 GCA_028534135.1 Potos flavus
TTGTCATGGGGCCTGGTAATTTATTTGTTTAGGTGTGCGCTGTTTTCTCCACCAGGCTGTGAGCTCGTGGAGGGCAGTGCTGGTAGGGGCTCATAAATGTTGAGTCAATGATGTATTCTGTGGTATCCAGGTCTCACATCAAAGGCGAAGATTTGATTTGTCAACCATGCATGCATTGGTGTGAACTAAATGTAACTAATTTTCTTTTATTTAGTGACGGAATTAGCTACATCTTCCTTGTTGTAGGATAGCTGACTCCAGTGTTGAGAAGACTATATATTAAAATAAAATGGGGATAGAAATAGTACCTGTCTCATGGAATTGTTACAAAGATTAAATAAGATATTTGTAAAGAGCTCAGAACAATTCCCGACACGTAATTAGCACCTATGTAAGGCTCTGTTGTTAAAATAAGTACCAGTTGGGGCATGTGGCATTTTGCATTTTTGATCTGTGAAATCCTTTCTTTCTGTGAAAATTTATCCCAGTTGCCCTCACAGGACCAATTCTGTCTTATATGTATTTACTCTGGATTTAGCTGGGAGAATAAGCTCTCACGCTGGTGCCTAGGGCCTCAAAGCTGCTCAGGAGAGCGCTGTGGAAAAGCAGTCATCAGGTAGAAAAGCCCACAAACAGCTGAGAGGAACTGGGCTCTCCCTGTTCTTCCTGGGGGCTTGGCTTTCTTTTGGCACGTAGAGGAGAGAGGAAGTTATGTATATATATGTATATATTCACTCATTTAGTTCCTCCACGAAAACTTACAAAGCATATATTATTATATTATGCCTCGGGCCCTGGCTAGGTACCATTTGGGGGCACAGAGCATGACCTCTGTTTTTCAGGAGTCCCCAGTCCAGTGGGAGAGGCAAGTATGAGAACCAGTCATCCCATGCGGTTGCTGTGGGTGCTGCCGTTGAGGGACCGCCTGAATAGGGTCTAGAGAAAATGCCAGGGGAAGATGGGGCATCAGTTGAGTCTAGAAGGATGAAAGATTCTTGAGGAGCTCACGTCTAGGATAAAATTTTGAAGAAAGTGAGGCTCGGGTACCTAAAAAGAATCAGATTTAGTGGAGGACATGAGCCTCAAAGGGGCTGCTATGGGGGAGAGGGCCTAGAATTCTCTTGCGCAACTCCAGGAGTTAGAGATGGAATCAATGGGTGGGTGTGACATGAGAGAAAATCTTAGACTTTATGACGTCCACAAAGACTCATAGTTGAAGAAATTGGGACAAAGAGAAAATAGGGGCAGTAAAACAAAGACCGAAATGCTGACAGATGAGCGCTCTAGAGTGTGCACGACGTGATCCTCTAATGTTGCTGAAGATGGGCCACAGCTTTTATTCTGAGCTTCTTATTGGCCAAGCCAGAGAGGGAAACAGGAGCCGTTGTAGGATTCATGGTGTCCCGTTGCTGACACTTTCCCAGTCCTGAAGCTTGAGACGGTTTCCCTGTATGTTACTGTGAAAAGAGGCCGCTGGACGAGGCCAGGTCTTGAACACCATTCCTAGAAAATATGCGGTAGCAAGTTTTGTGTTGACTCCGAGTGCTCTGCTGTCCTCCGTGGTGGGGGCAGCCACAGCGCCAAACAGCATGTAAGTCCCAGTGAGTCTCTGTGAGGCTCTTCACTATTATCCAGCAGTAGTCTCTGTGACTGACCGAGGGAGGCAGGGGTCACTTCAGGTCCCATTTTGGGTGGCAGGAAGGACTCGAGCTCCAGAGCCCGAGTGTCTGAGCCTGCATAGGAGCAGAGTCTGATTGCCCTTCACAGAACACGGAGAATGGCGCATTCTCAGCCAAGCCATGGCACCAAGGACACATACATGGCTGTCGCCCATACCCACACGTATACCAAAATCTTTCCCAGGCTTTAACCCCACATGTAGCCAGCTCCCGACTGAGCCCCTCTACCGGGGGATCCTTTCGGTACTGCAAACCCAGTGAGGCCAAACCGAATTGCTTTTCTTTCTTCCCAACCCATTCTTCTTCCTTTCTCTCTACATTTCCTATTGTGATGCAAAACACCGTTATATGTCCATGCTGTTGCTCAAGCTAGGAAGTTTCCAGCTGTTCTGGGATATTCTTTCTGTCCCCTTGGTGACCTTCATGGGTCATCAGTACCGAGGACTCAGCCTCATGATTATCTTTTCTGTCCCCTGCCACGGGCCTGGTCTAGAACCTCATGCAACTTTAATTTTTTAATTTTTTTTATTTTTTAAAGATTTTATTTATTTATTTGACAGAGAGAGACAGAGATCACAAGTAAGCAGAGAGGCAGGCAGAGAGAGAGGGGGAAGCAGGCTCCCTGCTGAGCAGAGAGCCCGATGTGGGGCTCGATCCCAGGACCCTGAGATCATGACCTGAGCCAAAGGCAGAGGCTTTAACCCACTGAGCCACCCAGGCACCTGCAACTTTTTTTTTAATTGTGAAATTGAAATAGCTTCTTAACTGTTTTATATTTTATTTGTAGAATTAATACACACTCATTTTATATGTATATGTATATAGAATTTGAAAAATGCTGAAAATGAATAAAGAATCTCACTACTGGAACAGAAACACAAGTAATATTTGGAGTGTTTCCTTCTAATCTTTTATTATGGCATTCCATAGATATTTATTTGGAGTGTCTAAAATCGAAATCATATTATGCGTATGGTTTCATATCCCTCTTCACCTGTCATGATAATTTTCTTACAGCGTTACAAAGTCTTCAAAGCATGCTTTCAAAAAGTGGCATCGTTTTTGTACTTATTCCATTATTGTTGGACATGTAGGTTGTTTCGGGTTTTTTTTTCTATTACAAACAATGCCCTGATGACCATCTTTATACGTAAATCTTTGCCTGGAAAATTTATGAGTATTTTCTTAGTATAGATTTTCGAAAGTAGAATCATTAGCTCCTTAGGCGTGATCTTGTGTGTATCTCTTTAGGTATGCATATATATATCCACATTGATTTTCTGCACTTTTTTTATTTTTTTTTAATTTTTTAAGACTTTTTTTTTTTTTTTTAAGATTTTATTTATTTATTTGTCAGACAGAGAGTGAGAGAGAGATCACAAGTAGGCAGAGAGGCAGGCAGAGGCAGAGGGAGAAGCAGGCTCCCTGCCGAGCAAGGAGCCCGATGTGGGACTCGATCCAAGGACCCTGGGATCATGACCTGAGCCGAAGGCAGCCGTTTAACCAACTGAGCCACCCAGGCGTCCCAATTTTCTGCACTTTTTAAGCTAATATTTATTAAGCATTTTCTCTGTGCCAGGCACTTTTCTAACAGTCTTTTTTGTACTGACTCAATGAAACCTCACAGCAACTTTGTGAGGAAGTCGTGAGAAAACCCAGCGATTCTGTTATGAGCGGCGCGGGCGGGTGTTTGGGGGTTGGTGGGGGGCGATGTGTTCCAATTATATTCCTGAGGATTACCTCCTTCTCCAGGTGTGTCTTCTACAATTGTTATTTTCTCAAGTCTTTAGCAGAGATAAAGACGCACCAGGGATAAGAATCTGGGGATGAGGCTGTGGTTTTGAGAGGGAGACTATCAAAATGTCGGTTCCTTGGAGGGAGTCACCCCCCTGTAACCTGGAAAGCGGCTTGACGGTCAAAGGAGGCTTGAGGTTGCCCTCTGCACGACAGCAAGTTTCTGGGGCAACAACTTCCTCGAAATCAGTCGGAAGCAGAGGCTGGGTGCAGCCACTGCATTTCTAATATTAGATACCTTGCAGCAAGTGATTTCTCCATTCCTAAGTCAGCCCCCAGGTTTGTGGTTCCTAATGTTTCATACAAGAACAAATTATTTCATTTTCTCTTGGGTAAGGACATCATTAAGTGGTGACTGCAGGCAGCTGACCTGGCACGGGAGGGAACCAAGGATTCTGCCTAGAAGGCCTCGACAGGAGTCAGTCATTCTGTCTTCTGGCCGTAATGCCTGGGCTGGGTGCTTCTTCTTGGTTCCATGTTTGTTGAGCACCTCCCGTGGCTAGTGCTGAGGATACAAGTGCGTAATATGGAAGCCACAGGTATTAATATGCCCCTCACAGAGTTGTTTGTGAAATATCTTCATATTCATTATTGAAATTGCTAACCTGTGTGTGTGTCATTTGTTAACTTTGGAACTTTGCTAACATGCACTCCTGAAAATAGTCCCAGACCTGGGACTGCTGAGAGGGGTCCTCTGGAAGACCATAATTTCATGGTTACTCTGAAAAACCCCCCGCTCCCCAGCCATGTCCTCTGTTTAGGATGGAAGGAACCTATGAAATAAACGCAGCCATAGCTCTTCCCTGGCTACTGTGGTCAGGCCTGTGATTTGTACATGCACAACACTGACTTCAGAATTTCTAGGATGATGGCAGGATAGAAAAACTTAAAAAAGAGTATAGTCATTGCTGGGCCTTTAGAGATTCAGCCCTTAGCTGTTGCTGATCTTTGGTGATAAGCAGATTCTGTCCAGGCCTGTGGTGAAGAATGCTTCTCTGTCTCCTGCCATACTGAATTTTGTCTATCACCATTTTCTTGTGAAATAAGATGATGAGGTAGGGGTTGGAAGGACAGCTATTTTCACAAGTCTGATTTATTCTGTTTTCTTTGTCTACTTTGGCCTGATCTTGCTAGCCATCCTGTAGCCTGAGACTATAGTCAATATCTCTTTGGAGCTTCAGGGAAGTAACTAGAGGCTATGTTTTCTTGTTGGAGAGTTTTTTTTCTTCTGACCTTTCTTCCTTCCTTTCCTTTCTTTTCCTTTCTTTTTTCTTTTCTTTTCTCTTCTCTTCTTTTCTTTTCTTTTCTCTTCTCTTCTTTTCTTTTCTCTTCTTTTCTTTTCTTAGCTCCAGTGTGGGGCCTGCACTCATGACCCTGAGATCAAGATCTGAGCTGAGATGAAGAGTCAGACACTTAACCAACTGAACCACCCAGGTGTCCTCTGCCCCAAACTTTCTTCTTAGGCTATACTCCCCTGCAACTCTGTTAAGAATCAGAGTGAATTTTTTTTTTTTTTTTTGTCTTTCAAAAAATCTGATTATGGAAGAATGTGCCATTCAGAAAAGTTTTCCATGTGTACTGCAATCCTCTGGGAATAATGGTGCTTACTTCCCTAAAGTGGTTCCAAGGTCACGGGCACATTCTGTGCTGAACAGGTTCAAGATAGGGTGACCAACCGTCTTGTCACACCAAGATGAATTGGCCACTCTAGTTCAAGGGCAATGGGGTGAATAAGTGGAGAGAGAAAAGATGATAAAAATTGCCATCCCCATTGATGATTATGCTGAGAGTTCTTAATCCAACATCCAGTGTACAATATGCCTTCCTGCCTGCTCTTCTCCCTGTGGTCCCCTGCCCTGACACGCTCTGCTGTTGTGTCTTATCTGCCTGGCCAACATCGCTCTTTCTCCAAATCTAAATTCAATCTTCATTTCCTCAGTGGAAATTTCTCCCAGTTTCACTTGGTCACATCTCCCTATTATTTGTTCTCTTAGGTGATTTCACAGTTGTAATTTTCTATTGGAATAGACCTTACATAAATATCTAGCTCCCCTATTTGGTGGTAAGCTCCATGAAAGCAGAACCTAGGTCTGGTTTTGCATTCATTAAAACTTCAGTCAGTACAGCAGGGGGCTGTGGAGTGTGCTGGTCAGGCACCCGGGCTAGGAGCCATGTGGCTGGGGTTCCAGGTTCATTTCTAGCATTTAATACTCATATGACCTTGGGCAAATTAACCTCTGTGTGTCTGAATTTTCTATCATATCATCTGTAAGATGGAGATAGTCATAGTACTTACCTTAGAGAATTATCATGAATATTTGATGAGTTAGTATTGATAAATTCTGTAATAGGGCCAGGCATGTAGTGTATGCTATGTAAAAGCTCACTATTATGACAGCTTGCCGTAAAAAATTTGGTGGAGGGATGAACATTACCTTGAAATGGATCACCAACCTAAATTTAGAAGCAAAAGCCATAAAAATTCTAGAAGAAAACAGGAGAAAATCTTTATGACTTCGAAGAGAGCAAAGATTTTTTTTAGGACACCAAGAGCACCAATCATGAAAGAGAAATTAGAAAAATTAAATACCTCTGCTCTTCGAAAGATTCTGCTGAGTAAATGAAAAGCCAAGCCAGACTGGGAGAAAATATTCAAAATACGTATATCTGACAAAGGACTTTTATCCAGAATATATAAAGAACACTTACACCTCAAGTATCAAAAGACAACCCAATTATAAAACAGGCAAGAGATTTAAACAGCTACATCTTATAAAAAGATAGACAAATAGGGGCCCCTGGTGGCTTAGTGGGTTAAGCCTCTGCCTTCGGCTCAGGTCATGATCTCAGGGTCCTGGGATCGAGCCCCGCATCGGGCTCTCTGCTCAGCGGGGAGCCTGCTTCCCCATCTCTCTCTGCCTGCCTCTCTGCCTACTTGTGATCTCTCTCTCTCTCTAAAAAAAAAAAAAAAGATATACAAATAGAACATAAACACATGAAAAGATGCTCAACATCATTATTCAGGAGGGAAATGCAAATTTAAACCTCAACGAGATACCACCTCTCCCCCTCTGAAATGTCTAAAATGAAAAAGACTGCTAGCACCCAGTGCAGGTAAGGGTGTGGAAGAACTAGAACTTTCCATGCACGGCTGGCTGGATTGCAAAACGCTGCAACCACTTTGCAGAATTGTTTGGCAATTTCTTATAGAGGTTACTGTACCATAAGGCTCAGCAAGTCCAAGCCTCGGAGCTTACCCAAGAGAAATTCAAACATATGTCCACACAAAGATGCAAGTGTTCACAGCAGCTTTATTCACAATAGCCCCAAACTATTAACAACCCAAATACCCATCAACTGGTAAATGAGTAAACACGTACAGGGGATAGGCCACCATGGAACACCACTCTGCAATAAAAGGGAAGAAATTCCCAATACATGCAAGTGTGGAGCACGCATGTGTCTAAAATGCATTACACTAAGCGCAAGAGGCCCAACTTGAAAGGTTGCATCCTGTGCGATTCCATTTATATGACATTCTGGAGGAGGCCCAACTAGCAATAGCGAGCAGCCCAGTGCTTTCCTGGGGCCAGGGGATGGAAAAGGCCAAACGGCAACTTGTGGAGGGATTGAAATGTTCCGTATCTTGATGATGGTAATGGTCCCTTAGATGTACATTTAAAAAAATGGTTGCAAAAATAAACCACAACCATGCAGGACTGTGGTCTCTCCACATCAGTCGGGGTTCAGGCCAGGGCAGGCCTTCTGTGTCGTTACTCGTGCAGGGCAAGGCTGGCCTGAGAGCAGGTATTTCTGAGTTCTCTGGGGCTTGGCATCGATTGGCAGGGAGGGCTCCTGCCCAGACTTTGAACCAAATGATAAGGTCAGTCCGGGACAGGCCGAGCCCTCCAAGACCTCAGGGAGACTTGGCATACCGGGAAGGCCCTTCCAAGGTCCTCTGGGCCAGGTATGAGCAATGGTGCCTGGGGAGGCCATCCTTGGGAAAGCAAATCATCTGGCCAGAGGGTTAGGGATGAAAGGGACCCGGAGACCGTGCAGTGTCCTGGCATCCAGCCTGGCGACTGCCTGCTTTTCATTCTCTTTCTATGCATCACCAACAACCTGCATTTAGTGAGGAGTAATTCATTTTTCTGCTCTTATTAAGTAAGGATCTAGATAACACCACCAACCTAGTCTTCTAAGCCTCTGGAGAGAATCGGTGTTACCACACCAAGCAGATAGAATTCCAGCGAAAAGCATAGAAACTCGACATTTAGTTGTGTTGTGTGATACAATCTTCCCTTACAACTTGTTTGAGTATAGCTCAGTGATGCCTTTTGCCCACCCCCAACCCTTACTCCCTAGGGAGTAGGGACCTCTTATTTGTAATAATAATCGAGTCCAGCTTCCTTATTTTACGAATGAAACTGGGACCCAGACGGGCCAACTGACATGCCCCAAACCGGTATCTGGTTAACGGCAGACTTGGAAGAACTCAGCTCCCCGCAAACACTCAAGCCAGCGTCTTCCTACTGTGCTGCGGGAGAGGACTCCCAACCCGTATCTCTGCCAGGTTTTGGGGACTTTGTTCCTGTCACTGGTGTAAAGCTCAGAGGGCTCATGTCCTATGCTTCGCAAAGGCTGATCCCTCCAAGTAAGGTCCCTAGATGTTAAGGAGGGAGTGTGGCTTGAGTCAGGGAAAAGAGTTGCTGGGGCATCCTCTCGCCTATGGGAAATGGCCCCAAATAACTGAGGTGACCAGAGTAAGAAAACTCTAAGTCCCATGACCCCCTCAAACACCTGTCACTGCTGTTGTCTGCCAGCCTCATGTTCAGACTAGAGGTCTTTGGTGTTTTGTTTGTTTGTTTGTTTTTTAAGTAATCTTTATGCCCAGTGTGGGGCTTGAACCCACAACCCTGAGATGAAGAGTCACATGCTCCCTCAACTGAGCCAGTCGATGCCCCTGGACTAGATGTCTTTTTCTTCTGTCACAGAGGTAGCACTGGAATTCTTACACAGCCCAGGGGCTGTGATGTTGGCGTCTGACCAGAGTCAGGCTGAGGGAAGCTGCCCAGGAACTGGACAGTCACAGGTCCTTCCACAGCCCTTGGAATGGTGGATCTTGGCTTAAAACCAGGTTGCCAAGTGCTATTTTAATAGATTAACTGAATCATGTTCTTGTTGCAAAGTTTTATTTGGATGCATGACGACTGCCTAGCCCCTGACTTCGGTCTTCATTTCCCCTTATCCCTCTGTCTTTGAGGTGACCTACACAATGGCCAAGTGATGAGAACAGAAGGAGGGGTGGGGGCAGAAGACCTTAACTCTGATTATGGGGCTTAGGGCATTGTCGGATGGTATCCCAGTCAGGGGCTCTGGGAGTACTTGAGTCTTACCCCAGCCCAGAGCCCCACACCTCATGGAGACGAGCACCCTGGGAGTGACGGTGGGCGAGGATCCTGTCTCTCTTCAGTGGAGACTCAGGCCATCAGTGTCATCATCGGGCTCAGCCCCTGTGCACTACTGATGGCCATACAGGTGGTCCACTTCAGCGTTTATTCTGCGCAGACGCTCTGCTAAGCCTTCTAATACCTTATCTTACTTTGTACCTGCTGAGGTCCCTCTTCTCAGCTCCGTGGAAAGGGCAGACTCATGACGGCTTTTCCGAACAGACCTCGGGCCAGGAGTTTGAATGGGAAAAGAGCACACCAATCCTTCTGGTCTACTTTGGCTTCCTAGTGGCACGGCGTCGGTGCTGGTGTTGAGGTGCGGGGGTAGGGTACCCTGTTCGCTCTTGTTTATTCGTTCACTCTCCTCTTTATCACTTCCCGAGCGCCTCCTCTGGGCCAGGCATTTTCCCACCAAGGAAAGTTGCTCTCAGCTCAGTCGTTTCTGGAGCAAGTATCAGGTGTTCTTCCCTATTCTTTATAAAAGGTATCTGTTACTCAAAAGCAGGGTAAGAGCAGAAAACAAAATGCCAAAAAATATACTCACATTCTCATCATCCTAGTGGATTGACTTTTTATTTTCCCGTGTTTCTATTCTGTATCCAGAAGCAAATATATTTTTCGTGTAACCGCACAGATATGATTGCTTTTTGCTTTTTTCATTTCACATTATATAATAAACATCTCTCCATATTCCTATGGTGTTCATACTCCTCATTTTTAATGGCTGTGTAATATTCCACGGAGGGGATGTTTCATGATTTATGTATCTATTCCCCTATCTGGGACAAGCAGTATGTTTCTAATTTTTTACTTTTATAAGCAGAGCTGCAATGAATTTCATGCAGCGAGATTTTCCTTTCAGAGAATTATTTCCACTAGGATGAATGACCTGGCGTGGGGTCACTTGTTTAAATGGTGAGATCATTTTGCTGACATGGGAGTAGAAGCAATTTTACAAGTAAGTCCCCCACAGAGTGTCAGCCACAATTATTACCAACCTGGAGAACCCCATAAGGCCTGGAATGTTCCCATTAAAGGCGATGATGGGGGACTGGGCAGTGGGTGGAATCGGTGAGGCAGGGTAAAAGGCTGTTTATGTGGCTATCATTAGCTTTTTGCTAAAAACTCAGAACACCTTATTTCATCCAGTCCTCATGACACCCCCATGAGTAGGTGCCGTTCCAAAAGGCAACGTGGGTGTCGAGTGGTAAGCGTCTTGACTAAGGTCACACAGGAGGTAGCTAAGCTGGTCCTCGTGCCAAGGGTCTCCGTTGTACTCCTGGAAGTTCGGCACCCGCTCAGACCCACCAACCCCCTTCGCAAGGCCTTCAGTTCCACAGCACAGTTGCTGACCACGAGGTTGTTGAAATCAGCCTTCGAGTTGCGCCCTGTGGTCATGAGAATGGCGGTGTTGAACTGCATTTATGTGGCGACTTTGAAGAGGGCCCAGAGCCTAAAGCGGAGACATTTCACATGAGGCAGGTGACTGAACATGTTCTCCTTTGGGTCCACTGCATCTGCTTTTATAGACAGCGTGGCGTTAGATGCTCAGAATTGTGTCCCTCATGTTTGGCTCTTGGTGTGACTGTGTGTTGGCAGGTCTCTATGAGGTTCTAGTTTCCTGTTCACTCGTCCTTGTTGACCTTGAGCAAGTCATTGAACTTTCTGGGCCTCAGTTTCCTTCTCTGGAAAATGAGGAGTTTGGAGCAGCCGGCTCTCAGGTCTCCATGGTGGTGCAGTGAGACGTGATCGGCTCCTTTAGTCTGGACCGAGGCTCTAGACCTGGCTTTTCTCCCTTTCCACCTCTGGAAAACTGAGGGCTTGGGAGAAGATCCTAGGGTCCCTCTGGGTCCAGGATGTGTGAGTCCTAAGACTGTCCCATCTCTGAGTTGCAACAAGTAAAAGATGCCAGAGAGAGAAGTATTCGTGAAGCCAGGTTTCAAAAAGAAAAGTGAGAGTCGGAGCAGCGGGACCTAGGGTTCCTGGCTCTGTTTCCCCCAGAAAGGCTCCCCTCTCCTGTGCTGGAAGCTGACGCTTTGCAAAGGTAAATACTTGCAGCACAAGGAAAGCATTAAGCATTAACTTGGACAAACAACCCCAAGATTACTCTGTAAGGCAAAAGTAAACCATGGGTGGGGAATGTGAGCTGAAGCACGTGCAGGGGCTTGAGGGCACCTAGCTCATGACAAAATGAGCCGGACCCCACCCCTTAACCTCTTTGGGGCTTCCCTGTGTTGTGGCTCAGGGCTGAGAGGGCCAGTCATTAGGTATGAGCTCAGAGACTGACGAACCACCATTCATTCATCTTATTGCACATCGAGTGAACACGTACTATGCTGCAGGGCTGGCAGCAGTGGAGATGCAACCGTGACTAAGACAGCGCATGCTTTCAAGAAGCTCATGGGCTTCTGGTGGGAGCATGTAAGTGGACAACGGTTATACAGCTTGGTCAGCATTTTGATGGTAGAAGAATAGAGGAGGTCTCTGCTCAGCCGTAGGGTGGCCGGTGTGAAGGCAACCAGAGGAATCCCATGGGTAGGAGTGTCACTGTTCCCCAGCTCATCTTGGGGATTCCAATCAAGGGCTGGTCCTGCAGGGACAGAAGGACTATGGAATGTGGAAGGAGGACGGGCCCATGTGTGGCCAATTTGGTCACCTCTGTGCTTATAGAACTTGAGGTCATGGCTGTGGCCTGCACCCCGGGCCCTTCAGATTTTCTGAGACTGCCTCTCCTTTGAGACTCCCCAGGCCCTGGGGTCAGCAGCGCAGCTGCTCCCATCATCTGTGGGTTCACTCCCCAATGAAGAACTAAGGAGTGGTTCAGTGGCTGGCCCAAGGGGCTAAAAAAATCAAACCAGGCCCAGAATCCCATTTCTCTACCTCTCTCTCTGTATGTCTAGGTTCTGAGACTGTAAGACCATTTTGGCCATGTGCTGTTACCCTTGTTTCGTTTTCTCTAAAATACTCTTCCGCACCCCTGTCCTCCCTTCATTGCCTGTGTCCGGGGCCACCGCTAACCGCTGTGCGTCAGACCCTGTGAGATCATGGACAGGTACTCCAGCAATTGCTGGGGCACCATGGGAAACAAGGGTGGAGGCCGAGCAGTGCAGGGGGGGCACTGGCTTTGGAGGCAGTTGGCCCTATGTTTGATTCTCTATCAGTTATTAGTTGTGTCATCTTGAGAAGTCCGCTTCACCTGTGGGAGCTTCCCTTTCCTTCTCTCTCTTTTTTTTTTAAATATATTTTTTAAAATTTTATTTATTTATTAGAGAGAGAGAGAGAGGGAGCACGAGCAGAGGGAAGGGCAGAGAGACGGGGAGAAGCAGACTCCCCATGGAGCAGGGAGCCCAATGCGGGACTCAATCCCAGGACCCCAGGATCATGACCGGAGCTGAAGGCAGTCGCCTAAACAACTGAGCCACCCAGATGCCCCCCCTTTCCTTCTCTTAAATTGCCACCCTGAATATCCGTGTCTTAGGGCTATTGTGAGAATCAGACAAGACTCACTGAAATGTTTACTATAGAAATTCAATACACAGCTTCTCTTTCCTTTCAAAGCTTACCTCAGATCTTTTCCACCTCATGACTTGACCCAACAGAGTTCCTTCCAGAAACTTGTTGGTATGTATTTGCAAAGATTTTTGCCAGCCTATTTAGCACCTTTCTGTGAGTTCTGTTTACATCTTTTAGGCAGCATGTCACATGTCTTGGCAAGGATGCCGTGCTTTTGTGCCAAAAGGGGGCCCCTCTTTGGAGTGAGATAAGTGTGTAAAGAGCCTCCCACTTGCTTGGAATATGGCAAGTTCTCAATGAATAGAGGTACTTATTGTGCTACTGGTGGAAGGGTCCTTCCACGCCCTGTCGGTAACGCATCATGAACAGATAGAATACCAGATAGGATAACTCTTCAGTCTAAGTGATATGGGATCACTTTCATTTCAAAAGGTCGAATGGACCAGAAGATCAGTGTTGGGAATCTGCAGGGTACGGCCCCTAGGAAGCCCCTAGGAAGATATGGGTTTCACACTTGGCTTTTCTCTAACACATCTGCCTCAAATAAGTGAATGGACATGCCCTACTGAGACTCTCCCAGGAGGAGAATGCCTCTGTTTTGTTTGGGAACTGAGCTGTGCTTGGCTCTTTCTCTGGCTGGAAGCCTACAAGTATAGACTGGCTTCTTTGCAGGAGAGAGAATACGATACAATAATAAAGCAAGGGAAGAGCTCCAATGACAGAGCTCGGCTTGTTAATAATGGCCAAGGAAACCATGAAAGAAAAAATAAAGAACTATGAGGGAAGGCTCTCCTTGCTAGATAATAAAACCTACCATAAAAATTCAATAATGCCAACTGTGTGTACTGGTGCATGGACAGATAGACCAAAGAAGCAGAGCAGAGATCCAGAACACCTAAATACATAGAGGAATTCAGTATTTGATAGCAGTGGCCTCTCAAATCAGTGGGGTAGAGATGGACTTTGAAATACATAGTTTTGAGAGACCTGGCAAAAGAAAGATAGAAGAGTTGGAATCATACCTCACACCATATACCAGAAAAACTCTAAATGGATAAAATTTTTAAATGAAATGATGGAAACCATAAAATGACTAGGAGAAAATTTGGGCAAATGCTTTTATAACCTTGTGAGCAAGAATCCTCTGTGACTCAAAATTCAGAATCTGTAAAAAATTATTATATTAGACTGCATTGAAACAAACAAAAACCTGAGCACAGCCAACTCAGTAAATAAAATAAAATAAAAATATCATTAGCAAAGTGAAAATATGAATAACAAAAAGAGAAAATAATTGCAACTCATAACACAAAGGGTTTATCTCCCTGATATATAAAGAGTGCCTAGAAATCAAGAAGAAAAAGACCAGCAACCCATAGAAAAATGGGCTGAGACCAGAAAGGGGTATTTCACAGAAAAAGAAATATAACTTATTCTCAACCTCAGTAAGAAGAAGAAAAATAGAAATTAAAATCATACTGAGGCACAGGTCTTTCCTGTTGGGTTAGTAAACATTAAAGAACTTGATCACACGCCTTAATGGAGAGGCTAGCAGGAATGCAAAACAGTGTAAGGATAGAGGGGATTTGGTAACAACTGTGAAAATTACAAATGCACTTGCTCTTTACCCAGCATCCCTTCCTGGAAATTTACCCTGTGGTTGTATGAGCACACAAATGAAATGAAATTAATACAAGGTCACTGTAGTATTGTCTGTAATTGTGAGATACTGGAAACATCCCACGTGTCCATCTGGAGACCAGATAACCAAACTGGGACATGGCCCTCAATGGAATAACATGCAGCTGTACTGAAGAAACACCATGTACTGACTGAGAAGATAGCTAGAATGGATTGCAACATGACAAAAGTCAGGTAAAGAATGGCATCTAGAGTGTGATATCTTTTGTGGGAAAGTGGGAGATAAATAGATAAATTCACATTTGCTTTCACCTGCATAAAGACCTATTGGAAAGATCCAGGAGAAATTAATAAAGAGGTGGTTACCTATAGTGGGAGACAGGGAGAAGAAATGGATAAGGAAACGAGGAGAGAGGCAAGGCTTCACAAATCTATCCATTTTATATTCTTTTCATCTGAACCATGTGAATGTCTTACTTCTTCAAAAATCATCTTGAAATCACAAAAAGAGCCCAGCTTCTTGTTTCCTATTTGCACCTGCATGAGGTGCATTTGTCTGGATGTTGTGCATGTACTGCTGGACCCCTCCCGGGCACCAGAATGTTCTGGAAGCTGACCTCTCACTACCTGATGGGGGCCCAAATTTTCCACTAGTCTCATCTATCTTCCTTGGCCTAGCTCTCCACCAGGCTAGGTATGTGCCTCTCAGGCCTCTAGCCATGCCTTTGCTGACCTTGGCCCCAGGGGCCCTTGACTTCAGCTATTGAATAGACAGGAAGGGAGGTCAGGCTCCTTCCCACGTGAGCTAAAAGAATAAAGGTGACCCCACAGGGAACTTCTCAAGTAGCCAGCTTCCTCTCTGGGAGAATGGAGTCTGGTGGATGGCAAAGTGCTGGGAGCCACGGGGAGCCAGGGTGTGAGGAATTCTGCAGAAGGAAGCTGGCTTGGAGCTTGGAAGCCGGGCAGCCAGGGCTGGGTCAGGGCCCAGGGGTGCCCACTCAGCAGCACAGCTTCAGAAGGGGCAGAGGGAGGGAGAGAAGAGCACACGCTTCTCCGTCAGGAAGCTTCTGCCTGCGGCCTCTCGGAGACTGGCACTTCCTCGGCAGCCAGTCCATCTGGGCTGGTGCTCCCGGAGCGCTGGGAGCGAGGAGATTTTAGATGTGTCAAAAGTGATGAATGTTGGAGAGTGCCATTGGCATCTCTGGGAACTCACAGTTCATACTGGCAGCTGAGATGTGCCAGGCCCTTTGGAAGGAATTGAACTCCAGAGGAAACTGGCAAGTCTTTAAAACAGGCTGCTCCTGCTCACCGTCCCAGGTGGCGGTGGCCGCGAGGGGCGCTCTCCACGTGGTCAGAGCACCACGAAGCCAGGGAAGATGCGGCCGGTTGTGGCAGGGCCTGAGGTCTTGGCAGAGGGAAGTGGCGTTCATTCGGGAGCGGGGGCCTATTAGACATGAGCGGGCACTGGGGGGCCCGGGGCGGGAGGCGGCACCGGGCTGGGAGGCCTGCTGGTTAAGTGCTGCTCGCCAGGCCGGAGCGGGGGCCACAGCCCGAGCCAGTTGTCGGCTGGAGGCGAGCCCAGGCCTTGGCCCAGAGTGAGGCTGGAACAAGGCTCCAGTGTGCCTGGATTTGAAAACACCCCGGGGACTGTGTTACTAGAATTCAGCATCTACCCTGGAGATAATGCATTCTAAGAGGAGGCTGCCTCCGTATTCTCTTTCCAGTGTGGCCTTGTGTGGCACGTGGGGTCCCTCGTTCTCTGCTTCTGCGGGGAGGTGGTGCACCCAGGTCCGTGAGAGCTGAGGTGGTGGCTGCTCTGGAGGAAGGAGGGCAGAGTCACCCGTGGGGTCTGGGGTAGGGCGAGGAGGCTGCTGTAGGCCCGTCCCAGGGGATGAGAGGCGTGAGGAGTCCGGGCGGGAGCTGTGGGGTTCCAGGACTCAACCCAGCCAGGATTCCGCAGAAGGACAGAAAGGGGCAGGGGTTGGGACTGGATAGAGAAGCTGGCCTCAGCTCCACCTGCCCCTGGTGCTCTTGAAACAACTCTCTTTCTGACCAAGTCCTTTGCTGTTTCCCCCAACCACTCCCGCTGCCAGGAGAGAAAGAGGAGAGTGCAATCACAGTCGTCATTGTCTAAGTCACCTTCAAGGCTTGGACCTCTTTCTAACCCGCTCAGGTTGAGGGCTGTACTGGTCTCTCCGCCCTTCTCGGTCCGCATCCTCCCCCTCTGACCCTCTGCTCCAGCCAGAGCCACTGGGAGGTCCCCCCTGCCTGCCCTCTCTTGCCTCTGTGACTTCACTCTTCTGGTTCCCTCTATCAGTTCTTGCTCCCCTTCCTACACCTCAGCCTTCAGCTTGATGGAACAAGAATGCATCCTTCAGGAACCTCCTGACAACTGGTCGGGTGAAGGGCCCCTTCTGTGCTCCCCGGGTCCCGGTGCGGATCTTGAGAAAGGGATTCTTTGTCTCTTTGCTGGCTTTGCAGCTAGGCTCTGTAGTGTGTCTTAGGCACCCACATGGTCCCAGCCCCTAGCGTGAGGCTGGCATAGAGGTGGGTTATTTTCTGGATTGAATTAATAGGATGATTTCTTTTTCCTGCTCTTCCTATGGAGAGATTTGTCACAGTGAGCCCATATGGAGAGGGAAGGGAAGGGCAGAGGCAGGGACCCTGCATTGTGTCACTTCTAATACCCATAGTTCCCTTCGGTGTTATGAGCTGTTGGACCACTAACACAGGCAGAGAGAGAGGGGGAAGTAGGCTCCCCGCCGAGCAGAAAGCCCGATGCGGGGCTCGATCCCAGGACCCTGAGATCATGACCTGAGCCGAAGGCAGAGGCTTTAACCCACTGAGCCACCCAGGAGCCTCTTAAAAACTACTTTTGTGCAGGCTTTTCTGATCCGAAACAGTTTGTTGAGACATTAATAGGGGTGATGGGGAAAAACAGTTTTGTGGTCAAACAAATTGCCAGACAGAGATGTTAACCCTACTTACTGTGCATTTAATCTCTAGCAGGGGGGAATGATATGCAGTGGTTCTCAAACACGATTACTTTGGAGCAGACAGCCCCTGCCCCCCACATTCCTTTGTGTAGCCCTGTGTTTCTGGGACTGATATCCCATGGGACACACTTGAGGAAATCCTGTTGGAGGACAGACAGTTTTCCATCATGTGTGCTCTCTGGTAGAGCTGCGTTCACACTCGTGTGTGTGTGTGTGTGTGTGTGTGTGTGTGTGTGTGTGTGTGTCTTGAAGGCTGATCTGGACCCAGCTGCTCTAATGAAAGCAAGACCTTATGTATGGAACAGAGGCCTGGGCACTTAGAGACAGGCAAGATGTCATAGGTGGTGTTGCAGGAATGCGAGGACCCTGTGAAAATTGCTGTGATCGTTGTTGTTGTCATATCCTTGCTAGCCAGAGATGACCACTCTCTTGACTTTTTTGCATATTTCCTTACAGTCTTTTCCTATGCAGGTCTCTGGCATGCAGGATTTTACTTATGGGTGTTTTGAAGTGCAGAGGGTCTGTTGATTAAAATTTGTGGGATGAATAGAAATGGGGCCACGTTAGAAAAGTATTTTAGCTGGCTGGGAAACGATCTTTAAAAAAAAATAATGTAAGTTGAATTGTTTTCAAATTGTGCTCCTGGGATCCCAAGCCCAAGGGATCTGGGGGCTGTTGCGGGGGGTGGAGGGGTGGGGAGGGGATGCAGAAGTCAAGAGGGAAGGTTCCTGACTGCCCACCTCCGTTTCTATCCAAACAACATTGCCTTCAGCCTTCAACATTTTCTGCTTGAGATTTTGTTTGTAGGAGGGTTTCCGTGGATGACATAGGTTTAAAACCCACAAATCTAGACCAGTCACTTAATGGATTAAAACAAAACAAAAACCGTGGCGCAGAAAACATGTGTTAATCAATCCCACACCTGGATACTGGGTCTAGACCTCGAGTTTGCCAATACACCCCTGAACGCTCTTTCTACACACTTTTGCATTTGCTTATCCTCCTGACGCAGTTTCCAGAGGGAAGAGTAAGAGGCAGCAGGGAGCACATAGCAGCGAAGATACCGTGCTAACTCCACCGAGAAACAGTTGGGGGAAAGGTTCAGAGCAATCCCATCTGCTCCTCGTTTCAGCTGTCTCACTGCGGTCCGTCTTCGGCTGGGCCTTGAAATGTAAAGAAATGTATGCTCAGAGCAAGGGCTGCTTCTGCCAAGAATAACTCGTAAGCAGACACAGTACAGTACCCCAGTCTCTAGCGAAATGAACTGTTTAATCAAAACTGCTGTGTTCTGTAAATATCTGGTCTATTGATGAAGAGCTCTGCAAATAGGGGCAGCTCCTGAGCGAGCCTCCTGAGAGAATTCGAGAGGAACTAAAGAAGACAGAGAATAATGGCAGACGTGCCTGTCTTGGTCACTGGTGGGGGGGGGGGGCGGAACCTACAGAGGAGGGGGCCAGGTCGAGTAATCATGTATGTACCATATACAACATTCTGCACTCAGTGCCCTGGCGGGCTGGGGCAAAGGGGACAACAGAGGTTTTCAGAAGCACCTCTCTCAAATCCTTCGCTTTGCCTGGCTGGTTGCAACTGTGGTCCTTTTTTTTTTTCCCAAGATTTTATTTAGTTATTTGACAGAGAGAGAGAGAGCACAAGCAGGGGGAGTGGCAAGCAGAAGGAGAGGGAGAATCGAGAAGCAGCTTCCCTGCAGAGCGGGGCGAGCCCGATGTGGGACTCGATCCCAGGACCCCAGGATCCTGACCTGAGGTGAAGGCAATAGCTTAACCAACTGAGCCACCCAGGTGCCCAACTGTGGTCCTTTTGATTACAATGATGTTAATACTCCTCGTGTGCCTCCTGGGCCCCACTCGATTCACTAACCTCTCACAAGACACTCTGAGGCAGCCAGAGTCATCCTCAAATAGAGGCAGTTTGGTTCCAGAGTTGACGATTTTTTTTAAGGTGATGAAGCTTATTAATTTATATGATGTATAACTTATGCACAGTAAGGTGCGCAAATCCCAAATGTACAGCTTTGAGAACTTCTGCATATGTTTATAACCAGTGTAAGCACCACCCAGAGCAAGTCAGAGAACATTTCCGTTCCCAGAAGGTTCCCCCAAACCTGTCTCCAGGGAATACCGCCAAGATGTAATTGCTCTTCCGATTTCCCTCAGCAGACATTATTAGTATGGGCTATTCTTGAACATCAGGTAGGTGGGTTCCTGCGGCATGGGCTCTTTTGTGGGCAGCCCCTCTCCCTCAGTGAGGTAGTTCGTGAGGTTCTTTCGTGTAGTTGCCTGTACAGAGCCTACATCTTAGCTGCTGTGCCATACTGCCTTGTGTCAAGTGAACGACTCTGTGTTGCCTTCTGGAAATATCTCCTCAGAGAGTGGTTTGGGGTATGCAGTGTTGGCTGAGCCTGAAGGGGTGAACCCAAAAGGCTACGTTCAGGACAGGGTCAAGAAGAGAAGCTTCTCTGAGCTGAGCAACCGCAGTCCCTCACTGTTGAGTTCCCCGGTTCTAGGCTCACTGGCAGAAGCACAAGCTTCTCTTTCGCTTTCGTGTTTCTCTTTTTACAGAATGACCTTCATCACTGCCATCTCCTCAAACATGCTGGCAGCCTCCTCAGGCATTTAGGGCAGTGGTTTTCAACAGAGGGGCCATCTTGTCCCCCCTCCCCCGCTGGGGCCGTTTGAAAATATGGTAGCCACTTAGAGATATTTTTGCTTGCCAAGACTGGGGCAGAGTTTGCCACTGGCATCTAGTAGGTGGAGGGCAGGGATACCATACAATATCCCACAATGCTCAAGACAGCACCCTACTCCCCAACCCCCTTCCAAATCATACAGCTCAAAATGTAAATGGAGCTGCTATTGAGACGCCTCAGTCTAAAGTCAACACTGAATCTGGAGGTTGTTCCCTTTTCCGATACAGGAAGAGAAGAAACAGGGCATCATGGAAAGAGCTCTTGACTAAGAGATAGAAAACCCCGGGCGCCTGGGTGGCTCAGTGGGTTAAAGCCTCTGCCTTCGGCTCAGGTCATGGTCTCAGGGTTCTGGGATCGAGCCCCGCATCGGGCTCTCCGCTCAGTGGGGAGCCTGCTTCCCCCTCTCTCTCTGCCTGCCTCTCTGTCTACTTGTGATCTCTCTCTGTCAAATAAATAAATAAAATCTTAAAAAAAAAAAAGAAAACCCCTAGAAGTTCAAGGCCCTCCTCTGCCAACCAACTAGCCATTTGACCTCGTTCAAATCACTTAACCTCTGCGAGGCTCACTTCCCTCATCTTTTGCTGGGAAGCGTGCCACCCGCCTCTCCTACTTACAGGCTTGTCAGGATCAAGTGAGAATGTCAATGAAATAGCTTTGAAATGCTTACATGTTATTATTTTATTTGACTGTGACAGCGAAGCAAGCGTATATGGGTATTTTTGTGTCTAATGTCAGTGCAAGAACATTTCCAGCGGGATTTCTGTTTCCCTGTGTTCAGTTTCCAGGGCCATAGCCTCATTTTCACCCTTGTGTGAGGAAGGAGCTCCTCTACAAAGGGTGCTCCCTGGAACTGCGGGCAGGGCCTCAAACGTCCCTGCCATTCTCTGAGGCGGCGGTTCTCCACACAGGGACTTGCAGTCTTGAAATTCCCTTTTGAATTCTTATGAGACCTCCCGCAAAGGGGTTCACTTCAGAACAACAAGGGATTTGTAGTGCTGAATCTTAGGGTTTGATGTTGTCACATGAGAGGCTGAGGGCTATGGGCCATCGTAGGTGAGGATGCTGAATGTTATGACAATGTTTGACGGCGTATTGTTCAGCTTTAGTGTGTCACGCCATGGAGGGTAGATAGGGGTACAGCTCTGTGAGAAAGGGGTAGAGGTCCCGTGCTGTGCCAAGCTGGTGCGAAAAAAGTTAGGCTTTTATTAGAACGTTGGAGAATTTTGCTTTGTGAGTCAAGAAGAGAACTGAGTGAGGCAGTAAAGAGTTCTATTCAAATACAACATGGAAGGGAGACTCAGTGTGGTAACGAATAGTGTGGAACGTGAATAGCTGGGCATAATATTGTAATTATTAATAATATAAGCAATGTTGTTTGGAATCTTGATGCTGAGTAAGGGATAGGCAGGGCTAGGTAGGGATATAGGTAGGGGGCTATGAGATCAGGCTCACGAAAATCCCCAAAATGCTGAGATGCTAGGAAACCAGAGATAAGGGAATAAACCAGACCACCTCGCCCTAGGCGTGTGTGGGGGGGGATGTCTTTTTTCATGATAGTTACCTGTGATCAACACAGAATAACCAGACCCTAAAAAGAAGTAAGCCATTAAAGATGTTATCACTAGTCCTTAATCAAGCCAAGACATCACAAGAATGATAAGACCACAAGCTCCCTGGTCAGTTCTAAATAGAAGACTGCCAGTGGAGGCCCACGTTGGCAACCCTGTCGGGACCCCTCTCACTCTTGAGAGCTTTTTCTGTATCTTCATTTAATAGAACTCTATTGCTTTACTCACTCCCCTTTGTTTGCAAGATTTATCTTTCAACTCCGTGAGAAAAGAACCTTGCTCTCTTGCTTAAATACAAGGTTGTGATGGGTTGAATCTTTTTAAGCAAGCCACCTCAAATTCTAGTATTCAAAAGTGTATAGCAAAGGACTTTTGCTTCCAGCCAAGATGGGAGAATATTCAGATTTATCTTTTCACGTTGAACAACTGGACAAAATATATGAAACAATAGTTATCAAACATTTGGTAATGAGAAGCATAGGACAGTGAACTTGAGAAAGGGGAAGCAAAAGAGCAGAACTCTATTGTTGCCTCAGTTTGCCACCTGGGGAGCGTTTCCAGCAGATAGGCCCCTCCTGGGGGTTGGGGAGGCAGAGCTGGGAATCTCACTCTGGGCAGCCTGAGCTTACAGAGAAGAGTGCGGGGGAGGAGAGAGCCCCGGAGTCTGCAGAGGGTCATCTTGAGTTTTCAGCTGATAGAGATGAGCACAGACATTTGAGGTTGGGGAAAGAGTGACCAGAAAGGAGTAGGGGAATAATCCCGAGGTACTTGTGGGGCTGGGAAGAGTTTGTGTTCCCGCCAGCAGAAAAAATCTTGTTAACATAGGACATGGGCTAGAATACTCAAAAAGTTATCACTCAGGGGACACCTGGTAGCTCCGTTGGTTAAGTGTCTGCCTTTGGCTCAGGTCATGATCCCAGGGTCCTGGGATTGAGTCCCGCATCGGGCTCCCTGCTCAGTGGGGAGCCTGCTTCTCCCTCTGCCTGCTGCTCTCTCACTGTCTCTGATAAATAAAAAAAAAAAAAAAAAAAAAAAGTTATCACTCAGGAGCAGAGCAAATTAGCCCTAGACTAGTGGTTGCTCTGGTTCCATTTTACAAAAGCTTAAAAGCAAGCCTCAAAAGGATCAAACTATTCTCGAATAATTTAACTGCATCCCAGAGCAACGCTAAAGAATATTTAAGAGAATGGAAGGCTATCCAGCACCAACAAGGTAAAATTCATGCTGTCTTGTATGTAATAGAAAATTACCAGACATGCAAAGACGCAGGAAAATACAACCTACAATGAAGAGAAAGATCAATGAACTGAAACCAATCTGGATATCACAGAGATGATAAAATCAGTAGACGGGAACATTAAAACAGTTGATATAACTATATCCCCTATGTTCAAGAAGGTAGAAGGAAATGTAAGCATGGTGGGAAGAAATATGGGAGATTAAAAAAAAAATCTATATTGAACTTCCAGGTTGACAAAATGATGTCTGAGATGAATAATACATTGGGCGGGATTACCAACAGATCAGGCATTGCAGAAGAAAAGATTAGTGGACTTGAAGGCTTAACAATACAAACTATCCAAAATGAAACACAGAGAGAAGAAGGACCGAAAATAAAAGAACAGCGCACTAGGGAGCCGTGGGGTAATTTTAGGTGGCCTCCTATTTGTGTAATTGGAGATTCCAAAGGGGAAGAAAGAGAGGGGGACCGAAAAAAGTGTTTGAAGGAATAACGGCAGAAAAATGTGTAAATTGGATGAAAACGATAAACGCATAGCTCCAAGAACCTGGATGAACCCCAAGCACAGGAAATATGATAAAAAGACCACGAGGCACAGCATCATCAGAGTGTTTAAAACCAGTGGTAAAGAGGAAATCTTAAAAGCCGCCGGAGTAAAAAGCCACATTGCATACAAAGGAACACAAAAGAATTTAACAGACCTCTCTGTGGAAGCCAGAAGACAGTGGAGCAACATCTTTAAAGATCAAATAGGGGTATGCCCCCAACTCTGTTGCCTTGGGGCAAATGTTATTGGTAAATGCTGGAACAGAGTCTCATCCCCAAGGCCAAGGTCAGTATGAGTAGGAAAGTGAAAGCACTAAGGCAAAACTAGGGAGGCAGTAAAAGGATCGGCGGTCACCAGGAGCTGGTGGGGGTAGGGAAAGATGGAGACGTGAAACACAGAGGATTTTTAGGGCAGTGAACTACTCTGCAGGATACTATCAAGGTGGTTACCTGTCTTTAAACATGTGTCAAAACCCAGAGAATGTTCAATGCCAAGAGTGGACCCTGATGTAAATGATGGGCTTTGGGTGATACTGACGTGTCGTGTAGGTTCATCGATTATAAGAAATACACCAGTCTGGAGGGGGATGTTGCTAGTGGAGAGGTTGTGCATATGTAGGGGCCGAGCTATATCAGAACTCTCTCTTCCCTCTCAATTCTGCCGCAATCTCAAAGTGCTCTAAAAAATAATGTTTGTAGGGCCGCCCCGGTAGCTCAGTCGGTCAGCCATCTGACTCCTGATTTCGGCTCAGGTTGTGATCTCAGGGTTTGTGAGATGGAGCCCCGCATCTGGCTCTGGGCTGGGGATGGAGTGTGCTTAAAATTCTCTCTCCCTCTCCCTCTGCGGCCCCTCTCTCTTTCAAAAGATAAAATAAAATAAAAAGTTTATTAATTAAAGAAAAAGTAATTCGATGGTCAGATGAAGATTACAGCCCTGTGCCCACACTTTTGAGAGCATATGGAGAAGAGAAAGAGTATTGGAAGTTTCACGATGATGCTAAGCTAGTCCTACAAAGAGGCCCAAGTTTCAGAACACATTGAGTACATGATTTTCCTTAGAAAACATGTTCCTTTTGCTCTATATCCCCACCCCAGTGAATGACACCCCCGAGCTACGAATTTCAGGCACCCTTGATTCTTACATCTCTTGAACCCTACATCCAGCTGGTTCCTAAATCCCACCAATTTTGTCTTCAGAATGCCTCTCAGTTTGCTTCTCTTCTTCCAGTTCTAATCTCGGCCCTCCAAATCTCTCACAAACTCGCTCTTTGGCATCGGAGATGTCATGCCATCCCTCTGGGTCTGGGTGTGTCTTTCTAGAAAATAAGAGGATTGCCTAATGGCCTCCCGAGGTCCTTTTCACTTTTAAAGTCTGGGTTTCAGTGATGTTTTAGGACATGTGTATAGAGAGACCTCTTTTATTTCACACTAATGAAGCTAGATTCTGATGTCATTATATCTAAAGAGGAGCAAGTTGTAAGTTATAAATGTGCCCTGCACAAAGTATTTGCTGAATAAATAAATGAGAGTTTAAAGCAAAATGAAAGCAAACCCAGGCAAACCCCCAACCCAACCCAAATAATTAGACTCTGCAGAACAGGCTTCTTCCCCAAAGACGGCCATGCCCTAATCCCTGAGCCTGTGAATTTTATCTTATATGGCAAAAAGGATTTTGCAGTAGTGATTAAGGATTTGGAAATGGGGAAATTATGGGGAGATTATCCTGGATTATTGCACAGGTCCTTGTAAGAGAAAGGCTGCAGACTTGGAAGATGTCAGAAGGGGCCCACGAACTAAGGAATGCAGGGAGCCTCCAGAAACTGAAGGAGACAAGCAGATAGACAGCCCTGTCGATACCATGATTTTAGGACTTTTGACTTCTAGAACTGTAAGGTAATAACCTGTATTATTTGAAGCCGCTAAATCGGTAGTGATTGATTACAGAAGCAGTAGGAAAGTTATACACAAACCTTGTTTCCCTATTAACTTCTTATACTTACTGGAAAGACAGTTAACCTTTCTGGGCCTCTCTCTTACTTTCAGCCCAATGAGGTTAAAATTCTGTCTCCTCCATGAGGCAAACGAGAAACGAAATAGTACACAATGCTAGTTGAAATAATAGAAATTCTCCTCGTAATGCCAAGACCACTGGCACGGATATTACTTCTAATATTGTGCAGATGCCCTCCTGACATCATTTTGTTCAAACTCCTCAACAATCTTAGGAAGGAGAGATCATTCTCCACCTTTAACAGATGGAAAATCTCGGCTTGGAAAGGTCGAGAAAACTTGCTCAGGCTCACACCACTGAAAGTGGGAGGAGCTGGAATTCTATCTCAGGTCTGCCTGACGGCAAACAGGTGCTTGTGCTCATTTTGTTATCCTGGCAATTATAAGCTTTATGTAAATGGGGGCCATGAGGAGGAGGATGACGATTACTCTACCACTCTGTTACTCTTCTCTCCTCATTCCTCTTTCCTGTAACAACATCTGATTGCTGCACTCATCGTATCCCAGCTTGTCACCGGCTTGTCACAGAAGTGATTGAGAGGCTACTAATTCAGCATTACGACTTTCCGGCTGGGCGAGGTCGGGCGAAGGCCTGGGAGATGTTTGTTTCTCTGAGAGCCAATGGCTCTGGGCTTTGGAAATGGGGACGCCCCTCCCACCGTGCCCAAGAGAGACGCAGTTGTGCGTGGTGAGGACAGTGCTCAGCCATTCGGGTGAGGAGACAGGGCACAGACGCTGGCTGCCTCCGAGTGGCACAAGAGTGAACCACGGGGGCTTCCTGGAGGGGGCTGTGCGGTTCAAGCCCCTCACATTTTTCTTTTTATGAAACATGCTCATCGCAGCCAGTTTTCCAGTGCTCTTTCCTCCTCATTCATTTACCTGCTTCCTCTTCCTTTTTCTTTTCCTCACCTTTGATTTTTTAACGCTTCCCCCCATTGTTCTGAGATCTGTTTATTTTTAAGGGGTTGGTTTGGCTAATAGGAATCAGGGCCACAGGGGCCAACTCTGCAGGAGATGTGCGGTTTGCTTTGAAGGTTGTTGAGAGTATTTGGATTAATCACATTCATTCTAATATTTTTCCCTCATTTCTGATCATCAAAGAGCTCAGAAAGGTTTGAGCTGGTGCAGAATTTCTCCTAGTTTGTCCTTGGGAGCAAGTGTCTGGAACGGGGTCGATCTAAAAATGTTTTCTGAGTGAAGCTCTGTTAATGGGGCAGGCTGCAAATTCACATCAAGGGAGTGTCATCTTTCAAAACAGCTTCTTGGCAGAGCAGGATGTGGAATTTTAGAGAAATCTGAATCGGCTATGCTTCCATTAAATGACCTCCTGGATTCCAGGCTGTGCCAAGTGAAATCGGGGGGCTGCGGGCTGTGAAAAATTGACATCTTCAGCAGGATGCCTCGGAAAGGTCAGACGTCCTTTGGGATGAAACAGTCATCAATTTGGAGGAGGTTTTTTTTTTTTTTCCCTTTTCTGTGCTCCTCTGTGTTTCCTTTTCTATGGACTTTTTTTTTTTCTTTTTTGGACTTTTGGCTGGTGGTTTTTGCTTTGCTTAGTTGGATGGAGGTCCAAGATGGAACTTTTGCAGTGGGTCTGGAGGTTGCTTGTGGGCCAAGCCTCATTGTGATGGGCTCTCGTTTATGGCTGTCTCAGGTCCTCATCTTGACTGTAAGCTCTTTGAGGACGGGGACCACGATTTCATCTTTCATCCCTCAGCCCCAGCCTGGTACCCTGTGCAGCTGACCCTCAGCCCGTGTTTGGTAATTTACACCGGGACACGTGCATATCTGGTATGGCTCCAGTTGCATGACCAGGCCACTCAAAGGTACGACGGGACAGGTCCTAGACTCCATCCGCCTTCTTAACAGACTGTTGGATCTAGAGAAATCACCCCCATGGCCTTTGATCCTTGCGGCTTTTCTAGGCTGCGTGGCTCCTGATCCTTCATTCAACTTCCTTCCTGGCTTCTCTCCTGGCTCTAAGGCCCTATCCTCATTTTTCACATCTATCCTTGCTTCTCACTTAGGTGGCTTTTTCTGTCTTAAAAAACAAAATGAAACAAATCAAAAAAGCCTAACCCAAACATTCTTTAATTCAAAAAGGAATTCACTGTAGGAAACTTAAAAAATAGAGAAAGACACCAGAAGTATAAAGAGAAAGAACTGAAATGACCTATAATCCCATCATCAGAGATCACCACTGTGGTATGGTTTCTTTCTAGTTTTTAAAATGGGACGTGTCTGCCAGTGTGCGTATATGTACGTGTACATAAACATATATGTATTTCTCATTTACAGTCCTGATCTTGATATTTTTGTCTTGGACATTTCCCCACGACATCATGAATTGGCTTCAATGGCCACAGACAACTCCATTGTGTGGCTATACCAGAATTCTTTGACCAATCTTCTACTGTTGTGATTTAAGTAATAACCACCTTTTTTTTCCCCAAATGTAAACAAAACTGTGATGCAATTCTATTTATGGACCTCTTTCTATATCCCGGATGAATACATTTTTTAATGAATTTCTGGAAGTGGATTTACTAGGCGAAATGACCTGAACTTTTAAGACTCTTAACATATTGTCACTGTCTGTTCGCCCTGTCCTAGCTCTTACTGCTCTTTTTTTTTTTTTTAATTTTATTTATTTATTTGACAGAGAGAGAGATCACAAGTAGGCAGAGAGGCAGGCAGAGAGAGAGGCGGAAGCAGGCTCCCTGCTGAGCAGAGAGCCCAATGCAGGGCTCGATCTCAGGACCCCGAGATCATGACCTGAGCCGAAGGCAGAGGCTTTAACCCACTGAGCCACCCAGGTGCCCCGCTCTTACTGCTCTTAACTTGTGCAAACCACCAACAGATTGTGCTGTGGCCACAGTGGGTCCCGCTTGTCACCAGTCAGCCACACCTATCCCTTCCCCATGGGAACCTAACCCTCGGGAGTATGGTAGGTATTTATCATTCATGTTCCTGTAGCCTCTACCATCATCCCCAGAGAGCCCCAACATAGGTGCAAGGAGATGAGTTATTGCCTACATTTTCTTGAGTCCGGCCCTCGCATTTAATGAGGATTTGGTTACTTTCCTTTCACCATGCTCCCTCCTTAGAGATTACGAAGGAATCGAGGAGGAAGACTGAGGATACCTTTGAGGTGGATCAACAGCTGGGAAGTCTTAGCCGGAAACATGTCAGAATGACGTACGAATGTGGATGATCATTGAATTCATATTTTGCACCATTTTGTGTACCGCAGAAGGAAGACAGGAGGATGGGGGTCAGGAGTCTTGGGTTCTAGTTTGGATTCTACAGGTGTTAGCTGAGTGACCTTGGAGGGGGGTCTCTTAACCAATTCAAGCTTCCTCCCCATCTGTAAAATATGCATCATAATCATGCCTTCCGGGTGTGGTAGTTGAGGTGCTGCGAAGAGATATGGTGTCAGAGCTCTGTACGCTTCTGTATACCCAAAGGGAGGTGCTATTGTCCGCATATGGTCTCCATTGGAAACCTTCCTCGCCATGTGTCATTCTTACTGAGTTTCGGGACAGCCGTCTGTGGGCCTTTGTGCCACTGAGTTTAGATCTACCCAGTGCTGGTCATCGGAAACTGGACTACATGGCATAAAGGAGGACATCCATTTGTCTTAGCATAGTGATATCTGGAGACTTGGAGGTTTCTAGTAGGGAGTCATCATTCCAGGCCTGGTCCCCCAGTGGCCTTGTGACCTTTGCTGACTCACGTAACCTCCTCAGAGCCTCATCTTCCTCACCTATGAGCTGAGTGACAGCCCCGAAGTGGACAGAATGCACCTTGCACTCTGGAGGGTGTGTCCAGATGTCTTGCTGAGGCAGGGGCAAGTTGGAAAACAGAAAAACAATGGGAGAAGCTACTATTTATTGAGTGCCAATGATGTCCCAGCGGTTTTAGTGATATCCTCTCATGGAGTCTTTGATTCATTCATTCATCTATTCACATATAATAGAACGAAAAGAATATACATATATTAAGAAGTTATGTGCTAAACTAGATACTAGGAATAAAACAGGAACTATAATCGACAAGGTTAAGGCTCATGACCTTCTAACAGCGCTTCACATGAAGTAAGAATTCTGTAAACTCTTGAGCACAGCACCTGGCACATGGAGGGCTCTGTTTTCTATTAGTCTACGTCCCCGTAGATTAAAGAAGCATGTGTAAGTTTTTCTGCGGTCAGGACAGTGAGGAGGCTCAGGGCAACCTGCGGGACATCATCTTTCTCCATGGGAATGATGCTGGGAAAGAGACAGTCTTCCCTATGAAAGCTGTTCTCTCTGCTACGGAAGAGCCTGCACAAGCCACGGATGAGTGTGGCTGGGGCCATGGAAGGTCCACAACCACGGTTCAGAGGGCGGTTCTTGCTCTGCTGTCTCTCTGCTTGGGTCGGTCCTCACATGCTGCGGGTACATCTCTGTGCCGCTCGGCTGGCTGGAGAATCAAAGGTGCCAGCAAGGTCCCCGCTTAGGAAGCTGCAGGAGGTTCCGTGAGGAAGGCTGAGAGCCAGGCACTTTGCAAAGATTTCCTTCAATCCCCCAGCAGCCTCGCATGGAGGCTTTAGAACCCCACTTTAGCAGATGGAGGAGCGCGGGCTCAGAGGCTTGCTTAGTGTCCCCCAGCCAGCTGGTGGGAAAACACAGATTTGAAATCAGGCCTGTCTGGTTCCAGGAGAATCCTAACGGCGAGCCTTCACGGCGGGGTACCCTGTGGCCGGGGTAGGTGCTACGCCTTGGGGGACAGCTGCGTCAATCTGTTTGGGGATGAACACGGAGTTGGTGAGTTAGCCAGGAACTTCCTGGCTCCTTATTTCGCTTCCTGATGCTCTTTGGGCCATTTTGCAACTTCTTTTCTCCCGCCACAGAGGCCGGGTCCCCTTACATAAAACGTGCTATAAGAATAATACACAGAGTGGAGGGCCCAGCTTCGAGTACAAGCTCTGCAGGGGTATAAACAGCCCACATGCGACTCCACGCTCACACTTGCGGAGGGAACACTAGTGTGCAGACTGAGATGAGATATGGAGTAGCCAGAATCCTTTATAATGAGATACGATTGACCGTAAGAGAAGGAGAGATCTGGTAACCACACAGACTGTACCAAGGTAGAGAATGGTGGGAAAGAACAGCCCATGCCCATTTAACTGGGAATGCTTAGCAAATCAAAGTACAGGACACCCAGCTATATATGAATTTCAGATAAAGAATGGACACTTTTTTGGTAAAAGTATGTCCCATACAATATTTGGGACATACTTGTATCAAAATGTATTCATTATTATAAGTCACTTGTCCTGCCCATGCTTCACTTTCCTTGCCTGTCAGTGGAGCGTAGTATGTGCATCATAGATGTTGTAAAAAGAATAGCATCACAAATAAAAGGATTAGCTATTGAAAGCAAGTCCTGGAGGGGCAATCTAGGTGTTTTAGAATGTAACAATCTAGATTGTTTACAATCTAGAATGTAAGTAAACTAATATGGCAGGCATGTTGGCTATGAGAAATTAACTAGTTTACTTATTGGTAGACTGGTGAATTTGAGGTTAACTTGATTCTAAACTCCTGGAAATCTCTTGACTCAAATTATGCATTGGTTCGAAGGAATTTGTGGCATTTCTGCAAAATACATGGCTGGGAATAATGCCAAGATAAGGCATAGGACAATGTCAGAGAATAACACACTCAAGCTAAAGAGGGCAGAAAAGTGAGATACATCTTATCAGAATTGGGTATTCATTCCCCTCCCTTCATAATTATTTACTATTGAATTTTTTTGTGGGTGGCGATGCCAATGGGCATTGCCTTTACTGGAATAATTAGACTATATTAGACTCTACATATTTATCAGGATGAAGTATCATAAATATTTCTATAATTTCCAAGTTATTTTTATTATAATGCTTGCTGTATGGCAGGCTAGCTATGTGTAGGACTTGCTTGTGGCCTCATGATGTTGTTACGAGCTCCTAAGCAGACCAGTGCCTTATAACTAGTGATAAAATCCTCCCAGAACACAGAACACTTTCCCACCTCAGGGCCTTTGCACTAGCCATATCCTTTGCCTGGAATGCTCTGCTGGCTCTTTGCAGGGCTGGCTTCTCCTCAACTTCACCTTCTCAGGGAGGCCTTTCTTGACCTCTCCGTATAAATTAAGTTGTTCTGTTATTCCCTATTAGCATTTCGCTGATTGTTTCATAACATTTTTCAAGACCTGGAATGATTTTGTTTTGCTTACTTGTTTATCGCACTATTTCGTTGAGCCTGACATGCCATGGTTAGTATGATACACCATTGCTTTATATACCACTAAAAAGGAACAAAGGAGGCTGCAAATTAAGCTGTGACATGAGGGCTTAATGATAGCCCTGTGTCATGCATGGATTGGTTACAGTAGCCTCTCATTGCTTTGAGATTTCTTTCATCTATTTTGGGGGTTTGGCAGTTTCCTTGGTTAGAGTGTAATGGGCAATCCTTTTGCACATGGATCAGTAAAGCACCATTCCAGATACTGTGATTATCTTCCCATAAACCACTTGTTTGTTACTTTGTAAAATATAATGGGATAGCTGTCATATCTCCAATAATAAATGTCACATGTATGCCTTCCCACTGTCTCCATGCCTTTTTGCATGCAAATCATAGGTTAGTCTTTTCAAAAACATTTGAACTGGCAATGAAGCTTGACCCATGAAGTCCCAATGATGCACAAAACTCAGCTGAAGTGATGATAATATGAGCATTTCTGATCAATCTCATAGCCATGGCTTAGCCCCAGCATTTGTAAGGTATTTTCTAATTTGAAACACATTTTAAATAGGAAGAAATGGGTGCTTTAGAATTGACGAAATCAAGTATGTTTGCTCTACCGGGGAGCTGAGTACTCATCCATTGTGTCTGTCACTGTGTCCCCAGCACCAGCACAATGTTGGTATGCAGTGAAGTACTCAATAAATGTGTCACATGAATGGAGAAATTACTATAATCCTGTATTTGTACATTTTTGTTAACTGTGGTATCAATTGAAGTCTTATGGAAATAAGATAGTATATAAATAGCTTCTGCTGTTTTTGAAAACTCCTTTGTTCTGAATTCATGAAATTGGTCATACCAAGTACAAGGACTAAATTTTGACTGGCAAAGGTATGGTTGATTTCCACTGATAGAAACCTCATGATCGTAGTAGGAAGTACTTGCATATAGCGCTTTTCAGTTTCCCAATGCAGATGTGCTCTCAGGTAGTGACGGGAGAGAGTCCTGATCACCAGGAGTGCAGGCTGGGGCTGCATGCAGGAGTCGGGGCTGCATCCCTGTGAATGACGTGGCAAAGCAGAGTCCATAGAGGGCCCAGGCTTGCTGCAGAGCTGGCGAGCCTTACTATGACTGTTATGCTTTAGAAAGGCATGAAAGAACTAGGGCTATGCCAGTGATGACAAGAAGTGAATTTTGAAGGAGAATATATATGTTTACTGAACACCTACTAGGCTAGCATAGGCTCATGTAATTCTCACCCCGGCCCTTGGATTGGACGGCATCGCTTCCCTTTGCAGTGGGGAAACTGACACTCAGAACGAATCACCTTCCCGTAGCTAGTGGATGGCTCGTCTAGGATTCCAGTCTGAGTCTTCCTGATTCTACAGTCATGGCTTCATCAATCACCCTTCACTGACTCAGAAAACCCGGGATTTGTGGAATGCCCAATAGGAGTTAGGGACATTCAGGAAGACTTGGGCCAGGACTGGAATTAGAATGACGAATGCGGCTCATCATTTGGCTGGAAGGCAAGGTGTTGAATCCAATGGATTCTGTGCTCTCTGAACCATTGGCTACAGACTGATGTATTTCCAGACAACACTGAGGAGAACTTGTGGGTTTGAGTAAATAGCAAAGAGAGGATTCTGATCATGTGTTTCCCCCTGCCCCCATTCCCCACATATCCAATCTAGTACTTCATTTGGCTTGGTTTTGTTCGTTAGTCCTTTTGGCAGTTACCAAAAGAGTTATGGCACGTGGTCTGCCTTGGTTTAGGACTGGACACAAATGCTCTGGGGGGGTGTGAAGGGAGGAGGACTGGCTGCCACTTGTGTCCCAGGGAGAGCAGGGCTGAGAAGCCAGGGAGGAAGAAAGGAAGAATGGTGCATAGAATGGGGAGAAAAAGTAGCAACAGGGAAGGGTTAAAACCCCATAGTCCTTTCACCAGGGTAGGACATGTTGATTGGTTCTTCACCCTGGACAGGGTGCAAGAAAGAATGGGGGCAAAAGGCATCAAAGAAGCCAGGGCTGATGAGAACCTTTACAGGAACAACTTCAGCCTTAAAGATGCTCCCTCAGCCGCTGGCACTGCATTTAGGGAAGGATACAGCTTCCTTTATGATTAATGCAAATATTCCCATATTAACCCATTTGCTTAGTTCAACACTAATAAAGGGGGTGGGGAGGCACCCGCAGGAAAGCAGCGAGCTAGGAAAGGCATGTTCTGTTTTACCAGAGTGTGAGTGTTAAGACTCTCCCCGCCCCCACAGGGACCACTGAGCACTAGTAAAACCCCTGAGATGTGCTCAGGTCACTCGTCATGAAAGTAACCGGCGGGACTCGTTACTGCTCTGGGGATGATGGGCTTCATGGATGCAAGGGTGGCGGTGCCTGGTAGAGGCTCGGTTTTAAAGTTACTGGTAGGGGCACCTGGGTGGCTCAGTTGTTAAGTAGCTGCCTTCGGCTCGGGTCATGGTCCCAGGATCCTAGGATCGAGCCCCGCATCGGGCTCCCTGCTCGGCAGGAAGCCTGCTT
Organism: Potos flavus; assembly: GCA_028534135.1. Taxonomy (NCBI): domain Eukaryota; kingdom Metazoa; phylum Chordata; class Mammalia; order Carnivora; family Procyonidae; genus Potos; species Potos flavus. Next base: position 39,140,600 of record CM052896.1, read on the forward strand.
CTCCCTCTCCCACTCCCTCTTCTGCTTCTGTTCCCTCTCTTGCTGTCTCTCTCTGTCAAATAAAAAAATAAAATCTTAAAAAAAAAATAATAATAAAGTTACTGGTAAACCCCCCGTTCTGCATTCCAGAACTCCAGAAGCCAAAATTTGTCCCAGGGACCATGACTTTCTCCTTATTTTAGGAGGGGCCACTTTGGTGAGCCTCTTTGGTTATCCAAGTAAAACAAACTACCTGTTCTTTTCAGGGAGGACAGGGAAGGCGTGATTCAAAGAAATAATTCAACCACAGATATGTCACATGACCTGCAGGCAGATGACAGACCACACTCCAAGAACAGGGGTGATCCCATTTGTGTGTTTAATAGTGAGCTAAGTCAAGTCAAGGTAGTTTGGCTTACATTGGTTTCATTTTTTTTTTTTTTTCAGAGACAAAAAAGAGAATCTATTTTTCACTTTCAGTTAAGAAGGCACTTGAGAAGGTAAGAGAAAAAAAGGAGGAATTCCAAATAGTTTCACCATTATGAAAACCAGTTTTGTTTCTGAGTGGATCAGTACAGGTGAACGTGATGGTGTTTGCCCGGTGGGGCCGACACACCAGTGGTGTCTGCCTTCAGCAGGGGTCAGGGATGGGGGAAGCCAACAGGGCTTGGAGATGAGCGCAATTTGAGCCTGTGTCTCCAGAAAGAACACTACCGCTTTATCGGAGGGGCCTCTTGGTAGTTGGTATCATCCCGAGAGAAAGAATATTGCCGCCCACATGGGTTTCTCAGAGGCTAAGGGTCTGAATTTGGAACTGTGGCCAGTTGACTGGGAATGAATGGGAATGAAAGTGGCCTGGGTCCCCTTTGCTGTGCCTTCTCCTCAGCCCCTAAGCTCTCAGGGCCCCTCCCCCACCCATGGCCATCCTGGAACAGCTGGTCGAGTGTCTTTTGTGGAAACGTGCCCTTTCAGTTGTGGCAGAGCTGAGCCAGTGTGCCACCCCCACATAGGCCGGCTGTGGCTGCTATTTCTGGGTTCTAGCATAGCCGTGGTTTTAAAGATCAACGAAGGCAACAAAACAATGCCCTTGTCCCCAGCGATGCCATGGGTGGTGTGGCCATCTCTTTGCAAGATGGTCTCTCCTTCCTGGGCTAAGGAGAGCCCAGGTGTAAGACACAGGCCATGGGGGGAGGAGTCCCACACAGGGGTTTGTGTGAGACCAGAGCAGGGCAGACAGGGGCTGTAGAGGGGGCCAAGTGCAGCCGAGGCAGGGCGCATTCCATGAGGACAGGGTCGAGGGAGACGGATTGCAGCTGAGGCGACTGCCATCCCCTCTAAGGAATTCCCTTCAGTTTGGCTGCGTAAGGAGACTTCAAGCAGTTGGATTTCTCAGAGGCCCAGAGTGGTGGGGGTGGGGGCTGCCCAAAGGAGGCAACAGCCACCTCCTGTGAATGGGGGCCTCGAGGGGCTGCATGGCGCTGGCTCCTGCAGAGCTGACCGGCGGCCTGTAGCCCCAAGGATGCAATCTGAAGTCGCGGGAATAGAAATGGGTGCTCTGTGATGGGGGTGATGGTTTTGGCCTTGGACTGTTGGTTTGGGCGGGAACCGGCTGGAAAGCTGGACAGTTAGCAACTCGAGCTTGTTGTATGAAGATGGACATAAGGGTGAGGGGACTGGCAACCAGGTCACCTGAGGACCAGCTGAAGGGATATTTAGCCAAAGAAGAGAAAGGCGGGTATGAGGCTGGGTGGGGTATGAAGGAAACACATCTTGGTACAATCAGGGGAGGAACATTCTACCAACATTCTACCAGCAGTGGACTGGGTCATGCCAACAGTCTGCCGTTACACTCATGGAAAGCTTGTCCCACCTCAGAGAGATCCCTGCCCACCAGGCTACCAGTCCGACAACAACTACTGAGCACTCCCTGAGCGCCGAGCCCTGTTCTAAATGCTTTTTTTGGTACATTACATCACTTAGTCCTCTCAACAACCCCGTGAAGTAGACCAGTCTTTTGTTATCCCACCTTGAAAGATGAAGAAGCTGAGGCTTAGGGATTGGACGACCCGCTTGAGGCCACCTGGCTGGTCCGAGGCGGGAGGGGGGGTACACGGAGCAGAGGCCCCGGTCAGGTCGGCACGTGGGTCTGTGTCTGTCCCCACCCCCCCAGCGTAGCACCCCAATAGCCTTCTAGTGACTTCCCTGCCCATTTGGCCCTTTCTGATGTGAGGACTGTTCTTCTCTTCCAGCGTGTCACGTCAGGTTTCAGGTGCTGCAGAAAGTTGGGGACCCTCTGATGCCTGGTTTCTGAGCAATTCTCATTCTCTTTGCCTGAGTGGTTACCCCAGCTTCTGTGGGGCTCAGGTTTTGAAGCCTCACGTGACTGAAAATGTCTGACCATGTGAGCTCTATTCGTCTGTGCTTGTGTCCCTGGTACCACCTAAGAACTGGGAGATCATTTGTTTGCCACCAGAAGCATGACAGGCCGGCCTGCCTATCTATCTATCTATCTATCTATCTATCTATCTATCTATCTATCTATCTATCTATCACAGAGCTCAACTCTGGGCTGGATCCCACGTACCCTGAGATCACGACCTGAGCCAAAATCAAGAGCCAGACGCTTCACTGACTGAGCCACCCGGGCGCCCCGCATGACAGGCCTTATCAAACAGGGGGCAGCTGGCCCCACTGTCTCCTGGTGTTGAGATAATGGGGCCTTGTGGTTCAGGGGCACCCGGGAGTACTTAGAAGTCTGCTCTTCCTGCTGTGCTGCTTTCTGGTGACGAGAACACGGGTGTTTGATGGTGCCATGTTATTTCGGTCTTATTTCTGACAATGGCAGATATTTCCTTTCTTTTGATACATTTGAAATTGCCAGGAGAAGGAGAAAAAGAGGAAGACAACCCAAATCTGTTCTTAACAACCAAAAAACTAGAAAATGAGTTGTTGCGAGCAGCGAGGAGAGACCAAGCCGGGGCCTCAAGGCTGACGGACACAGCGGTGGGGTCCCCAGACCCCGCTCTTCTCTGCCTTGCCTGGCCGCCCCCAAAAGCACCCTTTGACATTGGGATGGGGTGTGCGGGCTTGCCCTCCCAAGATAGAACTGGAGATAAGGGAAATTTCTCTGTAGCTTTGGCTTGAAGTCTTGCCTGCCTGCGACTCTGACACCATCTCTTTTCTGAGAGGTCTAAGGCTGGTCACAGGTATAAAAAAGAAAAATTTAGAAGGGGCAGCTCTCATCACTTCAGCCCTGTGGTTTCTGACAACAGCGTATTTATTTTCCTCTGCCCTGAGAGTTTATTGCCCTAGATGGGGCTGGAATAACTTCACTATGAAGGAGACACTTAAGCCGGGGAGCCTGGGGTTTCTGCGAAGGCTGGGTAGAGCTCATTTTACTCTAAGATTCCGCGGGGGCCGTACTCTGACAGACAAGGATTTCAAACGGGGGTATTGAGTTCTGCGGTAAACGGGGTTTTCTGAGAAATCTTTTCCTTTTTTTCCGCTTGAAAATTATGTCCTGTCAGATCTTGAAAGAGATCGTGGGCTTGGTAATGGGACTCTCTGGTTTTCTTATGAAAATGCCCACCTGAGGAAACAGGACTAGGGAGTGTGTGTGCATGTGTGTGTGTGTGTGTAAAGTCTACCCTGGGTTCTTCGGGCCGTGGGTCCCCAGTGCCTGGAGAGTCACAGGCGGGGCCTGATATGCTCTCTCTCCATGGCTTCTGCCTCTCCTCTCTGCTCTCAGAATCTTGTTCTGTGCTTGGATCCTGTCAGGTGCTGGGCCTCACAAAGACAGGCGTCAGCAGGAGGTCTAGTGCCGTGTGCTCTTGGTGGGCAATGAGGGGCTGAGCCCTGTCCTCACCCTTCTCTGGAACGAGCAGGTGGATTGGAAGCCTGACCTTCTGGTGACAAGAACCTCAGGGGTGGTGTTTGTTTGGACGGCAGGTAAGGGTAGTGGGCGCCGGGACCACAGCTAGGGCCCTTCCCGTGCAGATACAGCCCTCTTGGGGTTCTGCCAAAGATGCCTTGGTGTCCCCAGGGTGCCAGTTACCCTAGGGCCTGTGCTGCTCCTAAAGTCATATCACAAACGACCTCCCCCGACTCCTTCTTTTAGACCATAACCTTAGCTTCTGCCCTCCTCCTCCAGCCTCTGAATCACTAGCAGGCCAATCCAGTGACAGATTCTGATCAGAGTGTAAGGAACACGCTGAATCTGGTGACAGATTCTGACCAGGGTTTAAGGAACACACCGAGTTCTCTTATCCCAGAAGGAAAATAAAATACTGGTTCTACCCCTTAATAGGCTGTGTGACTCTGGGAAAATCAGTTAACTTCTCTGAGCCTCAGTTCCTTCATTTTTGTCCTGGGATTAGCAGTGTCATCCTCATTCAATCGTGAGGATTAAAAGAGATTATTTCTCTGTAATAATAGCTCATTAGTTGTCTCTACCTCATAGAGTTGTTAAAAGATAAAAGTTGATGTTCATAAAGTAGCTATATAAATTATTTATGTTTGTACTATCTTCAGTGCTGCCTGGCACATATGACGAGCGTGTTTGTTCTAAAAAAAAAGACCAAGTAAAGCGTTTCATTACGTCATGGGCTCATTGAATCTTTGCTGAATGATTAGGAAAGATCTGGGGCGCCTGGGTGGCTCAGTCGGTTAAGCGACTGCCTTTGGCTCAGATCATGATCCCAGGATCCTGGGACCAAGCCCCAGGTCAGGCTCCTTGCTCAGCAGGGAGCCTGTTTCTCCCTCTCCCTCTGCCTGCTGCTCTGCCTACTTGTGCTGTCTCTCTCTCTGTCAAATAAATAAGTAAAAATTATTAAAAAAAAAGAAAGATCTACAGGCTGAGAGCTTCTCAGGGTGGTGGTAACTCTGTCTTATTCATCTTTCTGCACCCCCAAATCCAATATGCTGTCCGGCGCATAGAAACACCCCCAGACTTGCTTCCTGAATACATATAAGTGGATGGATAAATACACCTCACTCGTGTTGTACTTCTCTGCAGCACTGAAAGTCCAGTTTTAAAAAATTTCCTTCTGCTTTTGGAACATTATACCCCAATGACCACACACGAGTGACCTGGAGCTGACTGCTTTGACGTTTGTCAGCCCAGAGCAAGAGTGGTGGCAAGCTAAAGGATACTGCTTTTGCAAAAGAGGGAGCAGATTACATGGAGGTGAGCACGACATTTACAAACACAAGTGCAGGAGCTGTTGCGCAGCTTCTCTCTTTTGTTCCGCGCATGCATCTCTCTTTTAATGGAATATATACTTCGCCCCTGCTGCGTGCCGGGTAGTGGTCAGGTTCCGTGGGTGGATAAGTTGCTGCCTGCCATCCAGGCGTGTACAGCCGGGCGGGGAGGTGGGTCCTGGGCATGAAGAGCGCTGTGGGGTACAGCGATGTGTGGGAGAATTGTAGACGGTGCTGTGGGGCTTCAGGGGAGGGAAAGGGCCCCAGGGGGCTCGGAATGGGGGTGGGACATCAGAGGAACAGCAGAGAAAAAGCATGAGAACGACATCGTGGTAAGTCAGCTCCTTCTTGCCACATTCCAGGTGCTGTCACTGACAATGTCACTGTCACCAAGGCCCACGCGAGGCTCCAACTCACAGGCCTTGCCCTTCAGTTACTGAGCCAGGCCTAATGTCCAGTCGTGAGCACCTGCAACCATGCTTCCCTCTCGGCCCACACAGCTCCAGGATTTCATTAAATTCTAGCCTACCCAGGCTTGGGGCTGAGCTGGGGTTTGCTCCCACCCTCTAACGCCAAGGTGTATAACAGATCCCTGGTTAATCTTGTTATCCTCGGGTTTCCCTACCCAAGCTCAGGCTGCGGAAAATTCCAGAAGGGTGGGGAGCCAGAGACCCCAAGATTGCACTGATGTCTGTTCTCAGAATCACCGTGTTAGAGCCTGATGAACTGACTTCCGCTAAGAAAGAAATCTGGGGTTTGCTTCTTCTAAAAAATCTCAGCACAGTAATTTCCTCATGAGGAAATTGGCTTCTGCAGAGAGTTTTAAAAATGGCATTGTAAAAACTGGTAAATATATTTGTGGCAATTTATCGATGGGATCTTGGGATCAGACCCAATCAGATGTCACATCCCAGTTCAGCCTGCACTGATGGAAGTCCCAATAAAAGCTGGAGCTAATTAAGTTCCCTTCCTCCTTCCTCCCTGTCCTGTCACCAACTATGATTTCTTTTTTCATTGACGCAGACGTTAAAAATAAGTTGAAAATGTTTCTAAATTCCTTGTCATTCTGGAAGAAGATCCGTCATCACCAAGGAATTACTAGAGCAGAGAATTGAGAAAAGAAACAAAAAACTTAAAAGCATAAAAAATAGTAAGAGTGCCCTTCCGGTAGTTAGTTACCCTGGGACAAGATGGAGGCATTTGAATATGTGCGTGCTGAACTGCCTCCAACCTTTTCCAGAAAGAACTAGGTGTAAAGGGGGAAGCTGCTCCAGTGCTCTGGGGGAGATAGGAAAGGCCCCAAGGAGGTGTGTGGCTCTAGAGATGCAGAGAAGGGGAATCAACACTGGCCCAGAGCTGGGGCCTAGATGAGAAGTAGAAGCCTGCTGGGGAGACATGGGGGAGCAGGTCTCAGGAAGTCGGAGACCTGGAGCCGGAAAGAGGCCTGCCCGGGTTAATCCCGGGGTTTGGCGGCTCCCCGGTTTGGGGCCTGGAAGACTGGGCCAATTGTAGCAGAGATAAGAAGTGTAACCCAGGGGCGTGACGGTCCCTGCGTGTGAGTCTCTGTTTTTGAGCCAACACATTAAATGCATCCTCAGTGGAAGACGCGTTAATGTACCGCTCTTGTCACCCTGCTCTCTGGGGGCTCCCTGGCCCCTCTCCTTGCAACAGCCTCCTGAAGTATCTTCTCCGACCACATAGAGCCCTCCCTCTGAGGGTAGTTTTGGTCAGCATGACTTTCTCTGTTTCGGTATAAAAATTAACGTGGGTTTGGGTAGAAGGAACCCACAGTGGCTGCTGGGCAGAGCCAGCATTTCAACCTGGGTTTTGGACTCCCTGTCCAGTGCTCCTTCCACAGTATCAGACGTGGGGTGGAGGGAAGGGTCCTCGCTCAGGCTGCCGGGGACTCTGCACCAAGCAGAAAGTTGGGCCAAATCAGTGTTCTTAAGTCTCTTTTCATTATTACTCCCTAAGCAGTCTTTTTAGACATCTTTCCTCTAATTGCCCATCCTTGAAATTTTAACATCACCAGATCTGTTCCTGCACTGTGCTGTATGTCTGCTTTGTAATAAAAAGAGTAAGATTTCTGTGTCCCCTTTCCCTAAGAACCGCTTCTCACCCCCTTTGAGCAGCATTGCCCTTGTTGAGATTGCCTGGACTCTCAGTGGTCCTCAAAGTATGGTCCTCTGGCCAGCAGCAGCTCCTGGGAAGTTTTGGAAATGCACACTCTCGGTCCTGCCCTGGCCTTAACCGAAACAGGCACTCTGGGGGTGGGCCTAGCTGGTGGTGTTTTAATAAGCCGTCCACAGTGTTCTGCCACACGCGAGTCTGAGAACCACTGGGCTGGCTGATAGAGGACACCGTTGGTGTTTTTCCGTCCAGCCCTAGAGGAAGCATGATTAAAGCCTGCCTGAGGGAAACACAAACATTCACTGTCTTGTTAGACACTGATTCCTAATTAATTGTGATCGTGGTCAGGATCCATTTTTTTCAATCCTCCAGTCCTTTTTAAGATTTTGTGCAAGGTATGCAAAGCAGTGCGGGCAGGGACGAGCCAGATCCTGCGGGGCTTGAGCTGTAGATACAACTTAGGGGTCTTGTTTAGGCAAAGGAATACAAAATCACCAACACCCGGTAGAGTAGAGGGCTTAGGGAGGGGCTTGGACGTGTAAGGGGTTTTCACACCTAAACTCCACAGGCTCCGTGCAGGCGGGCCCAGGGGAGGGCCCAGGGGGTGGCGGCGGTACTGCGGGTCATGCAGATGGCAGCTGGGCAGGCTGATCTCCCGCAGTCCGCGGGGTGAGGGGGTGGGGCGTGCCAGGCACCTGCAGGGGAGCCACATAGGCAGGCAGGGCATGGAGTTGGGAGAGTGTCGCCGTGGTGTGGGGTCTGGGAAAAACCCTGTGGAGGCATTGTTTGGCTTCTGGGAGAGGCACACCAGCGGAGAGGGGGAGGGCTCCCGGGACGAGGCCACTGGGGAGAATGATGGAGGGAGCAGGGGAGGAATGCACAAGCATGTTTCTATATGATGGTTCCAAGGCATTTCCTAGGGGCTCCCCCTGACCTCCTGAAAACACAGAGAAACCACGTTCTCCTCTGGTTGGCAGCGGAGCCTTACTTGCCACAAGGGGCTGGAGCTGCATTTCCCGAGAAGGTCTCTGGGCGCAGAGACCCCGTCTCCTTGCCCATTAGCCACAGGCTGACTTTTCCCCCTTCTTCATCCATTCCTGAGAATGAGTGGCTGACAGATGGTCCCGCCCACCGGGGGGAGCATCCCCTGCCAGGTCTGACAGGGGTGCCATTTGTCATTCGGTCGGGGACAGAGGCATGAACTGTACTTGGATATTCAGATTTACAGCCCTCCTCCGCAGCTCGGCTGCCTGGGAACGAGAGCTGTCTATTATGTCTTCCTCAGTGGCAGCTGTAACTACTGCAATTTTCCCAGTGGACACCTCTAAGGAACCAGTTATTTTTAAAAAGGGTACTGCGTTTGTCCCTCAGCAGCTCCATCGCACCCGTCAATCAGGACTTACTTTAATAGGGGGAAAATTTCTGTAGCAGG
>CM052896.1:39149839-39201874 GCA_028534135.1 Potos flavus
AGAATCTCAAGCAGACTCCATGCTGAGTGCTGAGTCCAACACGGGGCTCGATCCCATGACCCTGAGATCATGACCTGAACTGAAATCAAGAGTCAGCTGCTTAAACAACTGAGCCACTCACTTAGGGACCGTTCCCCCAAAGTGAATATTCTTATTATGTCTTTCTATACATGTGCAGGTCAATCTGTAAGATAAGCATTTAGAAGGGCAGTTGCTGGCTCAAAAGAGATGTGTGTGTCTTTCATTTTTAAAAATTGTAGGTGTGGTTTAACTTTGAGAGATACTGCTAGGTGTCCCCTTGAAGAGGTCGTACAATTGCCCTCCCACCATAAGACATGAGGGTGTTGGTTCCTTACAAGTGGGAAAGGTCTTTGCAAAGTGGAGCAAACTTTTCTTCTATAGAAGAGAGGTCTGTAGAGACACAGTGCATTCAATTGAGAGCTGCAAGGATTGGTGTTGTGGCTTCTCCAGGGCAGGGGTGGGACCTTAGGAAATCAGGGGCATTTGACCCCCAGCCCCTGGGGACTGGCCTTTCCCCCTCCAGCAGCCAATGTATGGATATTTATGGAGGATCAATTATATGCCATGCCCTTTACCAAAAGCTGTAGGGATCATCAGGAATTGAAGATTCTGGACCTGCCATCAGGAAGCTTGTAATCTACCTGGGTAGCTAACAAATCCCTTATGAGAAGAGAAGCAATGCTACAAGGCCAGGAGCCAACGTTCTAAGTGAGGCTTATGGACAACAAATGTCTTAGGAGTTTGGGTAGGTTAGATCACTTCTAGCTGGCGAGCTCTTGGGAAGACTTCTCAGAGGGAACAGAATTTGATGCTAGCCTTGAAAAATGAGTAAGATCTTTCCAGGCCAAGAGGAAGAAGGTGGATGTTAGAGGTGAGGGATGGATTTTAATTTCTAAGCCATAATTAGTTTATGCTGACCACCTGCCAGATACATTGTGAGACACACAGTCATTCATTTGCTCAAGTAATACGTACTGCATGCCTATTGTAGGCCATGCAATGTCCTAGGAGTCTAGAGAACTTGGATTCCTGGCACTTTCCTATTTGTATGCCTCATTTTGCAGACAAGCAAACTGAGGCTGTGGGACTGTTAGGTAACTAGACCTAAGTCATGGGGCTAGTGCATGGCCAAGCTGGGGGTTCGATGTCGGTGTTCTGATCCTCACTGTGGTGATTTCCCTTGTTAACTGCTGCAGAGCCAAAGAGAAATACACAAGACACATTTGGGAGAGAAAATATAGGTCAGTCTGTGAAAGACAAATTGGGCACCAGACCTGAGGTCTATTTAAGCCATCCAAACTGCATACCCTTGTAACAAAACAATTCTGTAAGAAAAGATGACATTCCTGTGGCCTGAAATTTCACGCCTTATGCAAGTGGTATTTATTTTTCCCTGAAAATTACAATCTGCATTGACATTATTAAGGAAATCACATGGACCCAGCAGAAAATGAAGAATCCAATTGATTATTTTTATTGCTATAGAAGTCCTTCGTAGGCAGGCTGGGAAGAGACCCAATTTCATTTGCTTGTAATATTGCAAATGCCGCTAATTGCCTGTCTTTGGTAAAGGATAGGGACAAAGGAATGATCAAAGGTATTTATTAGAATTTCTGTTTGGACAAAGTAGCTTTGCATTTCAGTGGCCTGCATCATGGTGCAGAACACCAAAACTCCTTGTTACTAAATGATAGTCGTGACATCACCTTTCCTCCTGTTTATATAGTTGTTTCTAGCAATGTCTGTAAAGTACTATTGAATTGACTATTTTCAGATGGATTTTTTTTCCTGCAGAGGTTGAACTATCAGTCTATTGCCATTCAATTCAATTTAGTAGTTATGACAGTTGGAAGAACTACGTTGCATCTTAATATGTGTGTCTCATGAATAAATTACATTGTTTGCCAAGGAATAATGAGCAGAGAAGCTGCCAGGAGACTGAAAATCAGTGCTCAATAGAGAACTGGGTCTTGCAGGTTGGAAAATGTCCATTGAACATTTGAGAGTCTTCAACTCTGGGGCCATCAGAATGTGGGCCACATCACTGGTACTTAGTGGATCTTTATTGACACGACAACCCATTAACGCTTATAAAAATTGGCCTACCTCTCTAGTCTGATGTACATTTTCTCATCATTCATTCATTCATTCATTCATTCATTCATTCATTCATTCCTGAGAGCTCAGTATTCTTGGAAGTATGAAGAATTATGAGTGGTATTTGTCCATTGAATTACAACTCTGTAAAGGTTACAAAACAAGTTTGCAGAACTTCTAGTACAGTGAGGTGGGAGGTGGTCTGTGGCATGAACACCCCTGGGGGAGATGGTGTGTCATAGGCTTAGAACCAGACTCTGAGTTCAATTCTTGGTTCTTATGCTTACCAACGCTATGACCTTGGGCAATTTGCATTAACTCTCTAAGTCCTAGATTTCTCATCTGTGAGATGGGGAGAAATCACAGTAATACCTACATGGTAGGGTTCTGAGAGGAGTCAATGAAAGAGAGCTTGTAAAGTGCCAGGCACCCAGCTCAAGAAATGCAAGCTATGGGACACCTCCGTGGCTCAGTTGGCTAAGTGTCTACCTTCAGCTCAGGTCATGATCCCAGGGTCCTGGGATCGAGGCCCGCATCAGGCTCCTTGCTCAGCAGGGAGCCTACTTCTCCCTCTCCCTCTGCTGCTTCCCCTGCTTGTGCGCGCGCTCTCTCTCTCTCTCTGATAAAAAAAAAAAAAATGCAAGCTATAATAATAAGAATTACTATTCTTGGAGTTGAGTCATTACTTCTGGCTTGGAGGCAAGGTGGGTGGTGGAGGCTTTGGTGTGGGTCAAGCTTGGGCATGCTGAACCATGGGGAGGAGGTGGGCCTTTTTGGGGGCAGGAGCTGAAAGCTCGAGCCTGGGAAGGTGGGTGTGGGGCGGTTAGAGGTCCCTCTGATGGGAGCCAAGGGAGATGAGATCAGGCTGGAGAGCTAGGTGGACCAGACCATGAAGGGACTTGTAGATCCCTGGAGACTGGCATGTGGTTAAAATTTTCTCCAAGAATCAGGCCAGTCCTCAGAGATTGAGAAGTGACCTGGTAAAAATCAGTTGCTTGAGGCCTGGCTCCCCCTGGGAGATCAAGTCTTTTATCCTAAAAATGAAATTCAGTTAGTGCTCAGTCAGGCAATTTCCCAAATTAAAGGAGGCAGAAAACACAGGCATTTTCTAACTTCTACCTCATCCTGCTCTGAAACTGTGAGTAGAAGGAGCTGGTGTGGCTGCAGCGTGTTTTAGCTGACAACGAGTCATGAACAAACGATGGCGAATTTCCTTTCAACGTGATCTGCTATATCGCAAGAGGAAATAAAGGATGTGAAACAGCCAGAGTCCACCGGGGAAATGAGGGTGACGTGCCCCCGCTTGGGTAGGTTGAGGATGGTCAGAATCCTTGGTCTTATCAGAGGCAGCTTGGCAGGCTGGGAATGAGGGAGAGACTTGGGGTCAGGGAGCCCGGGAGAAAGCCCCGTCTCGGTCCCCGCCAGCTCTCTGATCTTGGACAGGTCACCTAACCTCTGAGGCGCATGCTCCTCCTTCTTAGCGTGGCCTGAAGGATTGCAGGCGATGATGCCTGCAAAGCCCCTCACTGTGCCTGGTATACAGGAAGTATACGGAAAATTTTAGCCAAATCTATAGCGGAACCAGCCGAAGCGAGAAAAATATTAACTGGAACGGTTTCCTCTCCTCCTACCTCCCGGCTGCATCTTGGGATGCTGTCCCCAGACATTTCCCCTGGAGCTCTGTCTGTGGGCTGTCATTTTGTCTGCGTGCCTCTCATCCTCCTGAAGTCTCCCTAATCGCACAGGAAGTGGGTGGGTAATGGGCTTCTCTGTTGTTCCACTGACCTCCCAGTGAGTCTCACTGTTTTGCTTTCCTCACCACGGGGGCTTCTCACACCCTCTAATGACCGTTTTCCTTTCAGAAATGGCATATTTTTAGACGAAAGCATTTCCTGTGGCTCATCTCCCGACTCTGGCAGATCTCTGATTTCTCATCCGTTTTCCTCACCTCTCTCTGGTCTCATAAAACCCACCCCAGCAGCTTGTGCACAGTAAATGCGGGAACCACTTGCTCCCAGTAGCCTTTGGCTCTGAGCTGATACACTGTGTTCAGGGGCCGGGGGCTGGGGGCCGGGGGCCAGGGGCCAGGTGCTGGGGCGGGGCAAGCCTGGGTTGAAATGTCGGGTCTCGGTAGCTGCGATGGCAGTGGACACTTCTGGCTGCTGTCCGGCTCCCCTCTGCTGGTGCTGGGGGGTGGGGGTCATGACGGTGGTTTCAAAGGGTCCCAAACCACTCACCCTTCTTAGTCAAACCCAAATTGAAATGACCCCCTTCACCTTTTATTAACAACACAGACATACCTGGGTTTGAATTTTGGCTTCTCCATTGACTATTTCGGTGAGTGACTTAACTGCTCTAAGCCTCAGTTTCTTTATTTGGAAATGGGGATAATATTAGTAAGCCTCGCAGGGCCATTGTGAAGACTATAGTAAATACAGTATATAAGCAAAATGCTTAGCATCCATACCTGGCACTTAGTTTCTCTTATTTTTAATTTGAATAAATATCATAATTTAATTTAAATTGGATTTTAAATTGATAACATTTATAGTACTATAATTTATTATTTAATTATAATGATCATATATGTGCTTTACTCCCCTTATTGACTGTAAGTAAGCCCCTTGAGGGAAGGGTCTAAATTGTCTTCATCTCTGAATGCAAAGGTTAGAGTGAGTACCTGGTAAATGTCGGAGGGGCTGAGGAGTGTGACCCAACACTTTTTGGAGCCAGAGGGCTTCGTCACTTCTGTCAAGTGTGGGAAGCTCACAGCCTGTGCAGGGGTTCTGTGTGGGGCCTGGAGGAAGGTAATGGGAGGAAGTACATGACCGGCGCCTGCCCCCTGGGCACTCCAGTGGGGAGACAGCAAGATCCAGCAGGACAGGAGCCCAAGGGGCATTAGGGGAGGGAAAGGGCATGTGCCTGCACTGGCTGGGGGAGGGTTGCCCACAAGGACAGCTATCACTGAGTGAGGGGGAAAGATGGGTGGAGGACCTTCAGGCACCTGCCCTCTGTAGACCTCTCTACACAGTAAGGATTGGATAGCCATATATTTCTGTTTGCTTTAGTTAATTTACTCAATTGATTCTCATTTTTGAAGCCCTGACTCTAGGTGGTTCTTTGAGCCAAACCTCCACTTATGCCTAGACCACTATGACATGTGTGTGGTACTCAGATTATGTCCCCCCCCCACCTCCCACCGCTCTATGAGCATGACAGACGTGGCTAATGGATCACAGCATTCTTCACACTGAGCCTGGTGTCATGGCGGTCATCCCTGATGGAATAGAATTGCTCCTTAAGCTGAAAGCCATTTATCATCTTTGGTATAGACTCTTAGATCACTGCGTATGGCCTGATGCCTCTATACGTTTCAATAGCTTATCATTTTCTCCACAAAATGCTACAATGCTTCAATTCTTTCCACCTTTCTTTATGGAAGCATCTTTCTTACTCATTACTGGAAAGATTGGAAAAGTTTGAGGTGTTAGGAGGATGAAAGGCAGACAGACAAAAGAATAAGTCTCCACCTTTATCTAATCATATTTGGCAGGTGTTTGGAAAAATCTTAAGTTTTGACTTTGGATAATGGGTTAAAATGTGATTCTTTCTGTATTTTTGTTTTTAAAAATTTTGTTTAAACAAGTATTACTTTCTTTTTTCTTTCTTTTTTTTTTTTAAGATTTTATTTATTTGTCAGAGAGAGAGAGAGAGAGAGCACAAGCAGAGGGAGAAGCAGGCAGAGGGAGAAGCTGGCTCCCTGCTGAGCAAGGAGCCTGATATGGGACTCAGTCCCAGAACCTGGAGATCATGACCTCAGCTGACGGCAGACGCTTAACTGACTGAGCCACCCAGGCATCCTGCAAGTATTACTTTCTTAATAGAAAAAATGCATTTTATAATAATGCATTTTTTTAAGATTTATTTTTATTTATTTGAGAGAGAGAGGAGAGAGTGTGCATGTGTGTGAGTAACAGTGGGGGGAGGGGCAGAGAGAGAGAATCCTTAAGCGGACTCCCTGCTGACTGGGGAGCCTTAGGTGGGGCTTGATTCCATGACACATGAGATCATGACCTGAGCCAAAACCAATAGTTAGACACTCAACCGACTGAGCCACCCAGGTGCTCCTATAATAATGCATTTTATTTTAAAGTTTATAAAACTTACTCAGAACTTACCACTTTATATCCTTTTGTACCTTTTGAACAATGGACCATGTGAATATACTACCTCATAAAAAATAAAGTCAATAAATTAAATTCTGGTCTTTGTGTTTATACATGTGAATACCCTCTTTTATGAACAAATTTCCCATTTATAGAGTCTTTTGAAATTCAAAGAATATATTCTGTGAAGCTAATGAGGATGATGGAAAGTTGTCTAGCTCTGTGAAGGATATACACGTGGGGGTGATCGATTTTCAAAAAAAATCCAGGACAAAAAAAAAAAAAAAAATCCAGGACAGTTTTTAAAAGAATCTAGGTGGAGGGGAAAATACTCTGGGCAAAAGGAATTTGAGCTTAGGCCCTAGCGCGCAAGGCCCTTTTGAAATTTCATGCCTAATTTTGTATTTGTAATTTTGTATTCTTTTTCTTAAAGTGAGCCTCCTCTTCCTATTCGAAGCTCTGTGGGGCTTTGGGCGCCATGAAACCTGGCTGTGCCCACGTGCAGAGGAAGGTCTTCTTGGGTCTCTCCAGGGTTCAATGTCCATCAACCCTACAGCTTTGGAGGGAAGTGCTGGAGTGGGAGCACCTGCCTTTTTCTCTATTCTTCTCTTGTCTCTTCCCCAGGAGCCATATTTGTTAACGGGAATTCGCAGGCCGCATTTTTACTAGAGTACGGGCTCACTTCTATGGATGAAGTCCTGCAAAGGCCAGGGTCTTCCTCTGCTCTGGGCTGTGAAAACAGTGGCCAGGCCTCCTGGGCTAAGTGAGGCAACCCCAAGATTCTCAGCATCCTTATCTAAGCCAGTTGGTCAAGTGGAGGTAGCCCTTTTTTTGGAGGCTGCTGACCTTTGATTCAGAGGGGCTGCAGCAGAAGGCCTCACTAGGGCCTCTGGCCCAAGCCAGGTCTTCCTGTCCCTTGTGAGGGTGAGAAAGGCTCTGACACTGTATATTTTCTTAGGTCCCCAGTACCCCATGTATGATGATTGTGACCCTGGAGGGCCAGGGAGTTATCTTAGGATCCTTGATAGTCCAGCATGCTCATAAAACTATCTGCCTTTATTCTAACTTCTAAGTTAGAAGAAAAATAAGAATTATAGTGAGTCAGTGTTGAGTGCTTATCATATCTTGTCACCATCTTTAGATAAAGCAGAATAACTCAGGGTGTGGAGTATAAGTAAATATCTCTGTGCAAATGCTAGCAGCTGTGCAAATAAGTGGGCAGAGGATACAAGGTGTACAGGAAGGGAAGAAACAATTTACTGGAAGTGGATTGTAAAGCACACAAACCTTAATGAGGTAAACATATTCCCAGATTAGCAGAGTTCCATTGGGTGTGGATAGGGTAGTTCCTAGTTGTCTTTATGACTGAAGGCTAAATGGTCTGGGGTGGGCCTTTGTGTGTTTAAAAACCTCCCTAGAGGATTCTAATGTGAGTCCAGGAGTGAGAACCACTCCATAGTTCAACAGTATCAGTAGGTATCAGTCACAAAGAGGATACTGTCATGGGGCTGGAAGGATGAACTCATGTTAGGGATCACACCAGGATTTGTGGAGTTCCCTCCATCTCAGGAGTTAGATCAAGAGATGAATCATTATTCCGTAGAGCAGTGGTTCTCAAACTTGAGATTGCATCAGAGTCCGGGGTCCTGCTGAAACCCGGATTGCTGGGCCTCTGATTCATTAGGTCTGGGACTCAAATTAGACATGTCTGACAAGTTTCCAGGTGATGCTGATACTGGGAGTCTGGGGGCCACACTTTGGGAACCACTATTGTAGAGAACATAGGTTCTGAGAGGCATTGCTGGGGAAAAGGATAGAGGGTGAGCCTGGGGATCCATGCCTGCCACGGTTCATGTGCCTGCCGTGTGGCATAGGGTAAGCCATGTGACCTTTATGGGCCCAATGTGTTCATCCATAATCTGGGCTAAGATGAGCTGCTTTGCCTATCCCCGAGGGTTGAGTGGGATAATCAGGAATAACTCTCATTGGGCCCTTACCAGGTGCTGAGCATTTTCCGTGCATTATTTCCATTTCCTTTCTCAACATTTCTATGAAGTAGATCCTATCATTCTTATTTTACAGGTTCAGAGACTGGAGTTCAGGAAGCTTCATTACCTTGTCAAGGGCACTGTGTCAGAGGCAATTCCAGCTGATCCCAGAGCCCAAGCTCTCAACCACTGAGCCAACCCTGACCCTCGGTGGGAAACCCTGTGAACACTGAGACTCGCCAAACAATCTTTAGCTGTGGTTTTTCTAAGTGGTGAGCAGGATTTGATGTAAGGGATACCTAGGGGGCGAATCAGTCTAAATCACAGTGAGCAAACCCCAATTAAATCAAGTCTGGGCAGATAGGGAGGGCTCCAAAAGAAAACACAACAAAACATATCAATCACTCAGTTGCGATGTTTGAGAACAGGCCACTCAGATAAGACGAAGGCATTAATTAGGAGGAAAAAGGAGCAGAGCAAACAGCCGGCGGGAAGACCAGAGGGCTCTTTAAAAGCCTGGTGGAAGCCCAGGAAAGCTGCCTCCCAGAAAACCTGGCAGCCGATCACAAATGCTGCAGCTGATTCATTAAGTCAAAGCGGCCATCTTGGGAAAAGGGCGGCTTTGAAAAGCAACAACAAAAAAAGAGGCTTGCAACAGGGGACTGGGAAAAGCCACCAAGTGGGACCCGATATGTGCAAATTAGAAATCGTGAGCTCAGGAGCAAGTCAGGGAGCTCCCAGAGATAAGGAGCCTATAAGCAAAGGTTCTGCACCCCAACATAGGGGAGCCCCAGAGGCAAGCACCTTTTGGTCCCTGGAAACAAGAGAGCCCATGTTCAGGGGTGGGTGAGACCGATGATCCCTGAAGGCCACTTCAGCTCCCAGTTCCAATGACCCTCTGTGAGTTGGATTCATGCTTCATTGGTCTACCAGATGTCTTTCCCCAGGTAAGCAAGTCTTTAGGGAAGAGTACAATGAATGAAAACCATTTTGATGGTCAGAAACAACAACAACAACAACAACAACAACAACAACAAAACTGATGAAATTTCACGCCAAAGTTTATCAGGGAAAGAAGTTGTTATAACCATCACACATGGGTAGGAATGTTGTGTAACAAATTACTTTTGTATATATATGTATAAAAAAAGGGATTGTTGTGAGGGGTCAGGTAAGTCAGTGGATATCTGAAAAGCACTTTGAAAACTGGAATTGTTATTCATTAGAATAAAGGCATCATAAAAAATTGGGATACTTTTCTGAATGAAGAGGTGTGAAAAGTGAGTTTACATAGTAATTGTAATAACATATAAGAGTTTCATACTATATAGAAAGAGAAGGAAGAAGGTCTGTGCATCCCAGGAGGTAAAATGCTCAGCTGAGGGTCATAATGAAATAGGGCCATGTGAATGGGCAGAGAAATAGATGATCTTCAATGTGGACAAGGTCATGACACGTTCGGCAATGAGTAACCCAACAACCTATAAAGTGGTTGGCTCTGACCTAATGGGTATCAACCCAGAAGAATGTCGGTCTTCGTAGTCTGTTTCTCACCCGTAATGTTAGTTTGGTCAAGATCACTAACAAAGTATTTAAAATAACGCTAGATCCTTAGAGCTTAAAGAAGCTGTGGAAATAAGGTAGTCTGTTGATTACTTTAATTTTATAGGTGAGAAAACTGAGACCCATTGGGCAAGGTAGCTGGTCCAAGGTCCTATAAGCGCTTAGGGATGCACTGTATCTACCACATTAATCTACCTTTCATGGAACCGAGGTATCTGATAAAGGCCATCTTGGAGAGTATGGACGATTTCTAAAACCTTCCTAGGTTGATGAGATGGAAAGTTCACTAACTGCTCCTTAAGAATGCCCCACTGCTTTGCTGTACAGGACAAGTCACTGAGATGGAGAGATAGATACCTCATGACTAGGAAGATTTTCTGAATAATCTTATATAAATGATTCCTATTAATCACACAGACGGGACTTCACAGTGAAATCACAAATGAGTTTAGAACAAGCAAAATGATGACAGCCCAAACATCTGTTGATTTTGGGACGAAATCTTCTTATTTTAGAACTGGCATTTAATCATCAGCGATGGGGCTCGATAGGACTTTAGAGGATTTTTAGATATCTGCCAGAAGATCTCACTCCTCTGTCCCTGTGTTAATTAGAAGTGATAGAGGGGCGCCTGGTGGCTTGGTCGGTTAAGCGTCTGCCTTCGGCTCAGGTCATGAGCCCGGGGTCCTGGGATTGAGCCCCACATCGGGCTCCCTGCTTAGCGGAGAACGCGCTTCTCTCTCTGCCTGCTGCTCCCCCTGCTTGGGCTCTCTCACTGTATCTCCCTCTCACTGTCAAATAAATAAATAAAATCTTAAAAAAAAAAAGAAGTGATAGACATTGGGGTCTATGATCTCTCTCTACTCTCTCTACTCTACCTAGATTGACCATACACCGCAGAGAATAGAGACGATGACAGAGGACAGAGAGCACTCTTCAGATGTGTTATTTGTGATGACTGGCCTTTCAGACTCTAACCTCCCGGTCCCTGGACCCCCAGGACTTGTCCGAGCCTCCCTGTGATAGCTGATTTCCTAAGAGTGAGGATGCCTGGTCTAAGTTCTTCGCTCCCTCCCTCCAGCGTATTGAATTGTTTTTGAACTCCCCCCCATCACACAACAGCCCACTTCTAGCCGGATACTCGGTCTTCGTCTCTTTGGTCCAGTCCAGCCCTGCACGTCAGCCATTTCCTAGAATGCTTATTTAATGGATCGCCTTAATTTTCCATTTAAAATCTTTTCCATTGTTCCCATGGAATTTCATGGAATTCTCTCTAAATGTGATTTTTAAAATCTTCAGTCTTCGTTAGGACTATGTAAGGGCACAGTCTGTGTCAGAAACGAAGTGTAAAAATGGCTGCAAATCCTAAGTATCAAATGTAAGTAAATATCAATCAGTCAATAAACATGTCCTGCTCCAAAGGGCAAAGAGCTGAGAGTAGGGTAGGGCGGCAGTAAACAACCTCTTCTGATTGGAAGGATAGGAGTGACACGGGCAAATGTAGGGCATACGCGACAGAGAATCTTTTTCTTCCTCTGGTCCCTGGAGGGATAAGATACAGAAACCCCAAAGCGAAGTGATAGGATTGCAATAATGGGGTTTTTCTTTACTCCACTGTAAACCAGTAGTAGTAATAGTCTTTTATTTGGATTTCAAAGGTAAAGTAGAAGAAGGACCCTACCTGTTTTGATGCCCGATGAAGCCACAGAAAGTTCTAGAAAAACAAGAAACCTGGAAGGGAAGGTTGAAGGTGAGTTAGAAAAATTGCCTTCTGCGGAAATGCGAAAGGACTCAAGGACAGGCTTAGTCTGAGGTGAATAATAGCTGAAAAACATCGTTTCAGATGCTTAATGCTCACATGTCTTTAAATCTTGCTCTAAACAGAATGCTTTGTTTGTACTAGTTGTTTGTCATAATGTGCTCTCTTAGTGAGAAGTTCTGCTGAGTCTAGCAGGCTGATATCTGGCTCGGCTCACCATGTGGTGGGGAGCTAGGCTCTCTCTCTCTCTGTCATTCTCTCTCTCTCTCTCTCTCTCTCTCTCTCTCTCTCTCAGAAGCCATTCGGTCACTCAGGGGCGGCACCCGGCCACGCCAATTCGAGGTGGAAAGTGACACACACACGGGCAGGGATGAAAACTCAAGTAGGCAGCAAGCGTGTGCTCCTTGTGTCATGATCTCTTTAACACAAAACCGTACTTTTGGCAGTTTCTCCCCCTCAAGTGAAAGCTTTGGATTTCAAATGGGGTTATTTGCCTTTCATCTGTGCCTTCTCTACGGTTCTATTTTCTGATCCATTACTTTCATCTCTGAAACCTGTCATTGTGACTCTCGTATCAATGGAACAATCCCTCCAAAAGCTTTTTACTCTTTGGGTCAGAAGCGTTTAATATCAGGCCATTTAAATGAATGTGTTTGTATTGACCTCATATTCGAGAGTCACGCGCGATGTCCCGGGAAATCAAATGTTCAGAGATGAATGAGTGCTTTTCTTTGATGTTTGTCCCCAGAGGAGCAAAGCAGGTGAGGGTCCCCGAGAGAGCGATGGGAAGCTGGAGAAGCTGGTAGGTAGGGTAGGTACCCAGCGCCGGGTCCCTGAGGGAGAGGGCAGGGGAGGGCTTGGAGAGATGGGAGTGGAGGAGATGAGATGAATGCGAGTCAGCCTCCAGGTGGAGAGGGGACGCTCTCCTGATGAGAGCAGGAGCATGGCTGACCCTGGGCTGCTTGCAGGGACTCTGAGCGCGGAAAGGTGGCAGGTGCCATACCCTGAAGGTGAGCCGCGGGCAGGAAGTTGGGGTCTGTATGGGCTGTCGCCTTATGGACACCCCACAGCAAGAGACGGGGAAAGGAAGAGCAGAGCGGATTCCAAAAGCTTGATTTGGTCTAGGGCATAGACTCCTAGAGCGGCAAAAGCATTTTGGGGGACATTCCCATTTGAAGACTTCAGTCAGCCGGTTAGAAGACTGATGGTACTTGCCCTGGGAGTGGCTCTCCAGGTTGTAGGAAGGCAGCCTCCCCTCAAAGGGGCTGACCCCCTCGTGGGCACAGACAGCTGCCTGCGAGACAGGACAAGGTGCTAGACCGGTGGTAAAGTGACAGCGAGGCTGACCAGGAAGGCAGCACATGCTCTAAGGGGGTGTCTCCTTGTCCCCCTCCACAGCAGAGCGGTTAGAAGCCAACACTGACTCATGGAGCTCGGGCCTCCCCGAGGCGGTCGGTGCTGGAGCTCCAAGCTCCAAGTCCCACTCCCATCTGCACCTCGCCATCCTGGCCCTGAGTCAGGCCCCTTGGGTGTGACCCTGAGTAAGTTATGCAAACTCTTTGCAAACTCTAGTTTCCTCATCTGATGAATGCGGGCCCTGGGGTCATTGAGGAGATGAAAGACAGGGGTTCTTGCAGATGGGGTTAGCACCTACCCCAGCTCCTAAGTGCTCAGTAGGGGTGAGCCGCAAGTGACAGTGTCAGAGGAGGGGGTTGATCGGAAGCCTCCTTGGGGAGGGGAGGCCCGAGTCAGACCTCAGCAAATGGACGGAGCCTGAGACAAGGAAGCCCAGAGGAGTGAAGTGGGGGTGTCCACCTTTTGAAGCAAGTGTTGGGAAGGAGTAAGAGGAGGAGGGTTGGAGAGATGAATAATAAGGCAGAAAAGAGTTGGCGTTTGTTGGTTTAAACCCATCCTCAGGGGGCGCCTGGGTGGCTTAGTCAGTTACGCGTCTGCCTTTGGCTCATGTCATGATCCCGGGGTCCTGGGATCGAGCCCCACGTCTGGCTCCCTACTCAGCAGGGAGTCTGCTTCTCCCTCTGCCTGCTCTTGTTCTCTCTCTTTCTCCCTCCACCTCAAATAAATAAATAAAATCTTAAAAACAACAACAACAACAAAACTCATCCTCAGGTGAAATAGTGTAATGAGGCTGGGGGTGGGCCTGGGGAATCTGAGGGCCCCTACTCCTACCCCCTGTGGACACCGGGATCAGCCATTGCAGGCCCTGAGGCAAAATGGCCTCTAGGCAACCTGAAGAGAAAAGGTAAAGGATGTTGGGACAGAGATCAGGGCTGGGACATTGCCTCTGTGTGTGTGTGTGTGTGTGTGTGTGTGTGTGTGTGTGATATCGTAGTGAGCAAAGACGGAGAGGGTCATGGTGGGGCTGAGGGCACCATGTTTCTGGGCCGGTTCCTACCATGCTTCCACTGGGCTAGAAACGGACGACTTTCCTCTTGTCTCTCAGACACACAGGACATCCTGGCACAGGGCCTGACCAGATAGAGTACAAAGACAAGGAGTGTCCCTGGTTGTAGGCCTCGGGTGTTGCTTACAGCACCCCCAGCAGCCAGCTCTGTCTGTTTTGCTTGTGAGGAGGTCTAGCCCAAGACACTTGGAAGCCCTTCTTTCCTACCCTTGGTCCCCCAAGTGCCTGTGTGAGATGACCCGGTGGTGGCGCCTGCTCAGGGCCAAGGGGGGACAGCCGCGGCCTGCGAGCCTGTCCTTTACTCTTCGTCTTCGTGGTTGAAGCAACCTTCAGGCAGCAGGGAGGAAACAGCTCTTTGGCACCAACCAGCCGTGGGAGGTAAGGGTCTTCTGTCCCTCCCTCCCTCCCACTACCTGCTGGAGTGTAGTGAGAGCGCAGAGGGTTTTCTGCATCCCAGAGAGGTACAGCGACACCTTCTTTACCCGTCAGAGTTCTCTCCCCTAGGTGATCACAGTTTCTCTCCTTTGAGGGGGCAGGACAGGTGCCAGTGACAAGTGTTGGGGGGATGAGTCCCTTTCCGTGGGTCACGGAGCGCACTGAGACTAGAGAGGGCCCCAGCAGTGCTCGGCTCGGAGCCAGTGGCTGTCGACAGGACCCTGGGGCAAATGACGCAGGATGGTCTCCTCATCCCAGTGGTCCACAGGGGACACGAGCATGGTAGTCTGGCAGGGGGGCTCCTGCTGCCACGTGTCATCCATCACCAGGGGACTGGCCCCTGGCTTCCACTGTCTGCAGCCCTGAAGCCCTGGTGGGTCCCCGTGGGGAGGAAGGAGTGGGATCCCCTCCCTGGACTCTCACACAATGACTTCAAAAGCAAGGCTGAGGCGGCAGCATTCTGGAGCCACTTAGTAATAGAATTAATTCCAGAACTCGTGCAAGGGCTAATGAGGACCAAGAATAACTCCACTGACCTGTCTTGGCAGGCAGGGCCCCGCGGGGGAGCAGGGCTGGGGTGGCCTTGAGGGGGTTCCGCGGGCCTGCTCCCTCTGCCTGGGCCTGCAGAGGCCAGGGTTCAGCTTGCAGCTTCCCTTCAGCACTGCCTGGGGGTGGGGTGAGGGTGGGGGGCGAGTGATCTGGTGCCGCCCCAGAGCTAGGGCTGGGCCCTTCCCACATAGGAGAGGGAAGCCGAGAGCTGCTGCGTTGGAAAGGAAGCCAACTTGGTGGTTAGCCTGCCCGCCGAGCCTTACTTCCCAGTTGCTGGCAGCAGTCACCTGGCCTGCCCGGGGAGGGTCCCACCTCTTGTGCTTAGAACTAATCTGTCTGAAGGTCTAGAATGGGGCAGGGTAGGGGCATTCCTTTCTCTGGCTTTGGTCTGGGGGGCAGTCAGGAAAGAAGTGTATGTGCGTGTGTGCGTGTGTGCACACATTCATATGTATGAATGTGTGTGTCTAACCTGATGGATCATAGACAAGGCAAAAAGGGGACCCCTGGTGCCCACTTTTCAGGGAGGATGCAGAAAGTCTTCACTGTAAATACTAAATGTGACCCTCTTTAATGGGATGGGGTGGGGTCAGAGCCGGAAGGACCCCTGTCCTGGACCCAAATGTCAATTAATGAATTAAACCAGTTAACCCATCAGTCACGTTAAGTCACTCATCAACATTTCCCTCACACCCACTATATGCCACACACTATGCACAGACTGCGCCTTAGTCCCAAGGGCTCACAGCCCTATAGGGAAGGTGGAAATATGAACAAACTGACCACAAATGCGACCACAGTGTGATACAGGCCAGAAGCAGGTGGAGGTGATGGAAGCAAAGAGGAAGGGGGTCTAACTCCAGGGGCAGAGGGATGACACTCGGCTTTGGGCTTGGATGATGAGGTGTGGATGCTGGATAGGTAGGAGAGGGACAAGGGAGCAGAACCCATTCCTGAACTTCCAGAACCAGGCCTCACTCCAGGGAAAACAGTGGGAGGTAGGTGTAGAGGGGTGGGAATTTTAAGGTGGAGCCGAAATCTGGAATTTGAAGGGAATTTTAACCAGGGAGGGGAGGAGGCATGCCAAGCAAGTCAATGCAAATAGAAGGCAGAGGCCCGAAGGACAGTGTTGTTCTTTCCTTCGGCCGCTGGCGAGGAGGCAGTACCCCGTGGAGACGAAGAACATAGGCTCTGGGTGAGACCGCCTGAGCTCAGATCCCAGCCTCACTGCGGGGAAGATTGGTGGTTGAGCATTTGATGGGACAACAGGCATAACCTTCCATAAGTGTTAGCTTTTGTCCCTGGTAGTATTCCAGTCCGTCTCCAAATGCTCTTCGTTTTTCCCTTGAAGTGTTGCTGGCATCTTGCTTTGACTCTTTTGCAGCACCGACCACCTGGGCCTCCGCACCTGAGCGCTGCTCCGCCCGCCTCACCCCTGCATTTCCGCATGTCTAGGAAGCTGGCCTTGGTGGCTTGCTTTCTTCCTCTGCAAACAGTCTGTAGACCAGCCCCACACAGAGCCCCCTTACTGTCATGTTCAGGCCACTTCTCTGCTCAGAGGCCTCGATGTGCCCTGTTTTGGAGAAGTACCAGTGTGGCCGCTGTCCCCTTACAGATGAGAAAACCATGGGCCAAAGAGGCTACAAGAGTAGGCAGCCTAGCCCAGGCCCTCTCTAGCTGAACGTTCTCGAACAATCCCCAGCCTGAGGCCCCAGGCATTGAAAGAGATGTTGGAAGAGCTCCCTACGGGACGGGAACGGAGGTGGCAGTGAGGATTATAACCTACGTGAAGGGTTGGTAGTGCATCTGGCACACAGGACGGGGCTCTGGAACCTTCAAGCGCCTTCTCTCCAGCTGGGTGGGTGGTCCCTGGCCCCGAGAGCCCTCCAGGACTGTTTGCACACTGCCTCCTCTCTGGGCCTTCCTTCCCTTTCCACGTTCCACGCCCCTGTCACCCCAATAGCTCTGCACCACCCCCTGCCCCACGAGCTCCTCTTGTCAAGTGCAGCCAGCTGTTCCCACATCTCACTGTTGCTCTGACATCACGGGAACCCAAGGGCCTTGGCCAGGGCCGCCTGGGGCCTTCGTGCCAAGGAGGAAGCCCTGCTGCGTGCTCGGGGCCGGGAGGCTCTAAGCGAACTTGGCCCCTTTCTGAAGAGTAAAGGGAGCCAGTATCTGTTCTATGCAGGCGCCCCTGGGAGGGGGGTGTGCGCGTCCAATTCCTTCCTGCGACAGCGGCAAAGGTGGCCAGGATGTGGCGCAGAGCCCAGGGCTGCTTTCTGCTTCCTTATGGGCCGAGCCCAGTTCGGGGGGGATGTTTATTTGTTTTCCCGTAAATGTAAAAATCTCCTTGGAGGGAATACAAAACACCTGTTTGCTGCTGGGTTCTCATCTCATTTATTTTCTCTGTTTTTAGGAGTGGGTGCAACTTCCTCCAGAAACTGCGGCTTTCCAGAAAACCTGGACCAAGCCTGGGACTTGTTATGTCATTTTGGCTTCGCTTTATGTACGCAGGTATTATTGTTATTGTTAACTTTCTAAAAGGGACCCCAGAAGGAAAACAAACAGAACAACAACAACAAAAAAACAATGAAGCCAGTTCTTCAAAGGCTATGAAAAGATGGTCCCACTCAAACAAAGGCCTACAATCCAACCTCACCAGCGACTGTTTGCCCCTCAGGGAGCACTAGCCAAAGCAGGATCTCTAAGGAGATGCTTTCTGTGGCGCCCCCCCGCTTGCTGGGAGAGGTCAAAGGTTGGCCACTAGATTTTTGACTAGAATTCAAAGCAGTCTTCTTGGGCTGAGAGAGGCCAGCCCTGCCTAATGTCCACCAGGCTACTGGTTTTGACTAAAAGCTGGCGTTGTCCCAGCAGAACTCAAAGATGCTGATCTCATCTAAAAAATCTGAAGTGAGTCCTCCACCCCTCCCTCCTAGAACATAATACATCCATCGCCAAAGGGAGATTTATGGCCTTCTCACCATTCCACGATCTAGTAAATTTTCCTCTTAAATATTCATTAGAAAAATAATAAAACCTTACGGACACCTGGGAGGCTCAGTCAGCTAAGCATCTGCCTTCGGCTCAGGCAATGATCCCAGGGTCCTGGGATCGAGTCCCTCGTGGGGCTCCCTGCTCAGCGGGGAGTCTGCTTCTCCCTCTGCCTCTGCCTGCTCCCCTCAACCCCTGCTTGTGCACACGTGAGCACTCTCTCTCTCTCTGTCAAATAAATAAAATTAAAAAAAAAAAAACCTTAAAAAAATAAAAATAATAAAGCCACGGATGTAAGGACCTCAGTGATATTATTGGGGTCGACCTAATGCACATCTAAACCATCTCCTAAAGACCAGAGAGATAGTAGGCAAGGGGCCTTCTCAGAAGGTTCCGTAAGCCCCATAGTCCCATTCTATTGGGACACTAGAGTCAAGAACAAGGGACAGAGATGGGTGGTACTGGGTGTATAATTTCCAGGGCATAAGGATGACCCAGATTCTACTGGAAAGAGTGTCAGAATCGAGTTCTTTGGTGTCTGAGCTTTCCTCACAGAGGAAGGAACCAAGAGTAGGACTTGGCTCTGGCAGAAAGCTGCTCTAAGAGCTGAAAGTATCCAAGGGAGAGGGCTGGGAGATGGGAAAGCCTCAAGAGGCACTGTTTTTAAAAGGTGTCGTCCTAGGTGTTTTGACTTGGCAGAAAGACCAGGGGTGGGCATGAGCTTCCTGTTGGAAACGGCAACAAGAGCATACACACCAGTACAAAGAACAAACCGAGTTGTTCATGTTGTTGGTTTTAATCTGCCTGGCTTAACGCTGTCATTGCATGAGGTAGAGGGTCATGGTGGGGAGGCTCAGAGATTCCAACCAGAGGAGAAGCCGACTTTGCTGGGGGGAGACCACGTCCCAACTCCCAAGGTCAGTTTATAAGCTTCACATTTAGTAAGCTCTTCCCGATGACCCCGTTTACAATTTTATTCTCCTTTGAAGAAGCATGGCACAAGATAGATGGCACAAATTTTTCTCTGGAATTTTCCCTGTCTCTGTAGGAGTAAAAAACGGAAATAGGTACTTATTATTATTATTTTTTTAAAGCTCTCCAGGTACTAGGGACAGCAAGGACTTTTGCCATTTAATTTTTGTTATTATCCAGCTCATGAAAATGTATTTCTTAATCCTCCAGCTACAGATGCTCCTGATCAGAAAAAGCATAAACCGATATGTCCCCTGCACTCCAGGAGCATATCATTTAAGACTAACCACATGGCATACACAACACAGAGGGACGTGCGGAACATGCCCAAGGAGCTGACAGCCATGGCAGGATGAAGACACGGGCTTTGGTCCAGGAGGAAGAGGAAAAGGAACGGCCAGGTATAGAAGCTCAAGGGGAAACTCCGTACCTTATATCCACTTTGGTCAATTTTATATGGGGAAAATGACCAAGCCAGTGTTTTTCACTCTTCTGATTACCAAATGGGATTACCTGGCTGGCTTGGCCAGTAAAGACATTAACCATGAAGGGGATTGATCCCCAAATGACATGACCTTCATTGTCGAAAGACTTTAGGGAGAAGACAGCTTTGAGGGTCTCATCCACCATGGTGGGGGGAGGGGGGAGGCTGATGCATTGAGGTGTGTGGTCTACAAAGGGGGAGAGAACTCAGCTGCTGTGGCCCTACCCTGGAGAAGCAAGTGGCGTCTAATAAGCTGGGGGCATTGTAGGCAGTCTTGCTTTCCATGGGTAAGCTTGAAGAAGAATTAGAATCTTCCATGCTCTGAAGCCCAGGGCTGCTCAGCTCATACCACCTGGCCGAGAGCTCCTGGGGCTCATCTGACAGTGCTTGGATGCTGAGAAAAAAAGGCGCCAGCCCCTGGATGTCATCTCTGCTGGAGACTAGTTTCCACCTTGCTCTGCTCCCTTCGGTACGCCACTTGACCTTCTTAGTTTCTATCTCCTTATTAGCAAAAGAAATGAGTTGGACTGGATGTTTTCTAGGAGCCCTTCCAATTTGCCAATTATGTGAATCAGGCGCACTTTAAAAAAATACGTACTTCTTCAGTTGGGAAAATAGCAATGATGAAGCCCTGAAAAGGTAGAGAATCTCTTGTTGTTCCCAATTTGTTCTGCCTTTGTGAATGGGGAGGGGGCACCTTTGCAAACTGGTACCTCGGGGAGAAAAGAGAGATGAAAGACACCTCCGGGAGGCTAAGGGCTGGGGCAGAGCCCCTGGGTGGACAGGGCTACTGCGGGCCTGCAAGGGTGGGGGCATCGGTGGTGGTCGCCCATGTGCTCCTGCGATCCTCCCTGGAGAAGGGGGACACCCCCTCAGTCTCTACTACACCCCTCGTCTGCACCTGCCCTCAGGGGCCTCTGTCCCTGACTATGGCTTCAGGCATGGTCTTGTGCTCTAGGGCTGTCTGCTTTTTGCCCCCCATACAAGAAAAACTTCTTTTTTCATGATTATCAAAGTAATACACAGCGCTTCGGAATAAGAGGAAGGTACTGAAAAGTATTAAGCACAAAAACCAAATTCAGTTATAATCCAGTCACCCAGAGCTATTAAGTGTATTTTCTTCGAAAGTATTTTTTTTTTCCTTCTTAACATGAAGGTACCCATTTTGTAACTGGCTTTTGGACTCAATCTCATAGCATGTTCCCACGTCATGAAATGTCTCCAGCCCCCACGTCATTCCCACTGCTTCCCAGGGCTGACGCCCCTCTTCGGTAGCCCCATCCAAGTCAGGGCATTCTAGTACCTCCACTCCTCACTCGGGCTGTTTACTGGCTCCAAGTGCAGCCACTCACCGTTCGTTTTTAGTCTTATGATTCTTTAGGGCCCTAGGTTCTCCACGAAGCCTTCTGGGCCATCTAGGAGGGCCCTCCTGATCATCCCTCCATCCCTAACACCCCTTCCCTTCCCTGGGCTCTGGACTGTGCCTTTGGTCTTCAATATGTGCTGCTCTGGACAGTTAGGTCTCTTTTTAATGTAGATGTCCCTCAGGCAATAGTGTGATGGGAATATATATATATGTGTGTGTGTGTGTGTGTATATATATATATATTTTTTTTTTAAGATTTTATTTATTCATTTGACAGAGAGAGAGAGATACAAGTAGGCAGAGAGGCAGGCAGAGAGAGGGAGGGAAGCAGGCTCCCTGCTGAGCAGAGAGCCCCGATGCAGGGCTCGATCCCAGGACCCTGAGATCATGACCTGAGCCGAAGGCAGAGGCTTAACCCACTGAGCCACTCAGGTGCTCCTCGTAGGGGGCTCGATCCCAGGACCCTGAGATCATGACCTGAGCCGAAGGCAGAGGCTTTAACCCACTGAGCCACCCAGGTGCCCCTGTGATGGGAATATTTAACAACCAGCTCCCTGGGGGAAATATATACATATATATATATATATGTTTATTATATATGTGATCGATATCAAGGATGTGGACTGTACAATTTACAAATAATAATAAAATATCCCATACACTTTACTGTATAAACTCCACATAGCCAGTTGATTCTCACGAAAAGCTCTCAGTGATTTTTGTTGAACTTTTTATCATTAGCCAACCCGTGGTTGATATTTTCATTTACATTCATGTGGAAGACAAAAATGAAACAATGAAGATGTGTACTGGAACTTCTACATTCAACAATGACGTGAACTACTTCTTTGCTGTGTCAGGTAATTGTTTTTGAATTCTGGAACAATATTGCCTCCATTTTGGTCTTACTTATAATTGGAATAACTAGAGACACAATAGACTTTTGTGTTTAATCTTCATTATTAACATTTTCTCCATGGTTTTCTTAAGTCCAAATCAGGGGCTGGCAATTTATGGCCTGCCACATCTGGTCTACCACCTAGTTGTATAAGTAAAGTTTTATTGACATCTGGCCATGTCCATTCATTTATCTATCATCTGTAGCTGCTTTTGTGTTACAATGGCAAAGGGAATGACCTACAAAGGGAAAAATATTTACTACCAATGATGTTGCTAACAAGGAGTTGGAAAGACACGCACTTTAGCACATCATTATATAGTATTTCCATCAAAAATGTCAGTAAATGTCAATAACCTTAAGAACAAATATAATAGTAAAATGGAGTAAAATAAATAGGAACAGAGGAGCTTTGATTATTTACTACTTTTTTTTTTTTAAATATGTATTTATTTGAGAGGGGAGGAAAGACAGAGGCAAGGGGAAAGAGAGAATCTCAAGCAGACTCCTCACTGAGCGTGGAGCCTGATGCAGGGCTCCATCTCACGACCCTGAGATCATGACCTGAGCTGAAATTAAGAGTTAGATGCCTAACTGACTGAGCCACCCGGGGGACCCCACTATCACTGTTTTTAAACATCATTTATTTAATTGTAAGTTTTTATAATTGGATTTTAAAACAATGGCTGTGCTTAACAATTAGCTCACAAAATTCTTGAAAATGTAACAACTGGCTCTGTCAAGGGTAAGGGCTTTGATTTTCGGTGGGGAAATATGATCCCAGCCCATCTGGGAGGCGCCTCACTGCACTCTAGCCCTGGGGGAACTTCTGCTCCGGATGAGAGCATGTGAGGGTCTCATGCTCATCATAAGTCTTTATCTAAACTTGAAGAAAGGAGCCTTTGTGTATAGCAGGGGCTCCAACCCCATCTGTTAATTAGAAAATCAGTGGCCATGTACTCTGGCCACTATAGGGAGTATAACCATAAACCTCTACCCACCATGTGGGAAATGAATCATTCCAGACAGAGCCTTCCAGAAGGCACAGATGGTGCCCTGACCCTGTGTGATCTGGGTGGATATTCTATGGGAAGACAGCACAGGGTCTGGCCAGTCAACCCTTTCAGCTTATGCCCAGTCCTCTGCTTTGGAAATACCAACTTATAAGCCTTCCTCGCCCCCTCTCCCATCCCAGGAAGACAGGAGCAGCTGGCTGACTAGAGCCAACTCAAGGTTCCCTCGAGTCATGTGGCCTTGGCCTTGGAAAACAACAATCAGGACCCGTGATCTGAACCAACTGGTCTTTTCTCTAAGGTAACCCCGTTGTCTCAAACCTTCCACTGTCAGCTGCTGCGTGGCCTTGGGAAGCAAGCTGTTTTTCTGGCTAGTTGTTTTAAGTGTGCTAGAGCCACAAGACAAGTGACGCTGAGTCATCTGCATGGAATAGCAGGGAGAGGACAGGGGCCCGGGGGCTGCAGCGCTGAGCTCCTATCCCACCATCACCACTGCGCTATGTGACCTTGGGCTTGAGCCTGTTTCCCTGCGGGTTAGATGTCTCACAGGATTACCGTGAGGTCGACTGAGGCAATATATGTGAAAACGTGCTGCAAATAGTAAGTGTAGGACAGTGAACTGGACTGGCAGCAGAGTCTCTGCTGGAAACACCAGGTGTTCCGTGACCCATATTCTCTAAAGAGGCTTGTCAGCCACTGGGGCCAGATTCCCAAGGAAGCAGACCCGGTTACCATTCCTCCCCCTCCTCTGGCCACATGGAGGAGGTAAATGGGAGAAGGGAGGTTGGGGAAAGTGGGAAAGTAAGTCACGTCTGCCCCTCCCGCTGTGACTCTTCATCTTGAGGTCACATTGTGGGGCATTTATCGGAATCCCTTACAGAGGCTGCCTCTGTGTGAGGGTGAGCGTGCCTGTAGGAGGCAACGCTCATTGCTCCAGGCTGGATGCTTGCTGAGATGTTGAGACCCTTGGCCTCGTCGGTGGTGGGGATAGAGTTTTGAGGAGAGTCTGACCTGTGTCTACAGGAGTTTGTGGGGCTTTGTGGGAACGTGGAGGCTGTGCCATCTGAAGATAGGAGGCTCAGGCAAGGTGGGGGAAGAGACTCAGAGGAAGGGACTCCCTCATGTCAGTTCCCTTCAGCCCTAAGAGGGCAATGGGACGAAGACCCCAGTGGTTTCTGAAGCTCTGCAAAGGAGTACAGTGTGGGAGGGCATGGACCACTGGAGAAGCCAAAGAGAGCCACAGCTGTTCTTCTCCGTGACAGATGGGATGGGTTCACACTGATAGGACCTTCAGAAAGCCCATCCTCACAGGACGATCCTGGAGCTAAGGCCACCTGCAGCAGATGGGCCTAGAGTAAGCCGAGACCAGACAGACCACATACAATTAGAATCTCTGTGTTCCCCACCTGTACTCCATGGCCAGCTCTCCCAGAGAGTAATTCCAGAACCAGGCCTGCTTTCCCATCCCACCCCACAGTGCCCCAGTAGGAAGAGGAGTCAAAGAGTAGAAGTGTCTCTTCCCCACTTCAAATCACACCTTCTCCCCGAATCTAGCTCATGAGCAGAAAAGCAAGAATGTCAAATGGATGTGAGACTGAGGTTTTAGAATTAAGTCATAACAAATTAGACTAAATTTGAACAATAGAACTGACCAGAAGTTAAGAAATTTGCCCAAGATGTTATTTAGGGATGGGAAAGTATGACTTGACAGTACGTGGCCGACGTCAGGGATGGGAGAGCTGTAAAACAGTTTCAGGTTCATCCCCCTCTAAGTTCAGACTGATCAATAACCCTGTATTGTAAGTCTTAGTTTTTCTAGTAGGTGGTGCCTTTGAACTTAAATTGAATCAAATATATATATGGAACAGCGGTTCTCAAACTTGAGAAAAAAATTTATTCATCGATTTTATTTATTTCACTACTTCCCTGGAGGGAATGATGCTTGAAACTCTCATTGGCGCTTCTCTGTGTTAAAGAACCAACTGCAAGTCCATTGCCTTACAAACAATGGAGTCTGCAAGGTGACCAGGACTCCTCCATGCTCTTGAGGCCAGCTCTGCCTGGGTGATTTAGCTGCTACAGCAAACCTTTGGGCAGGGGCCCAGTGCGCATAGTGAAGGTGTGTTAGCAGGGACCGGTCCCTTCTGGTCTGGCTGTAATCTCCCCTTCAGAGGAAGGGCCCTTTCCCTGTGGATTGGGCTCAGTCAGGTTTGGGTACAGCCGATTCTACCCAAGGAGTGGCCAATTGGTGGTCCCATCCTTTTGGCCATAGTCATCTCTTTAAGGGTGAGCACCTGGCCAAGCAGAGTTCTTTCTGGAATGTTTACCAGAGGTATGTGATAACATATTATAATCTCTCTGAAATTTTAAGCTCTAAGGACCAAAGAAATGTGGGACTCCCAAGTGCCATCAGAGAGGGAGAGAAATAGAGGAAGAAAGAGAGAGTAGGGGAAGAAGAGGAGGAAGAGAGAGAACTGAGAGACATGATGACTTTATTAGAGGCATGAATCCAGCTGTACCTGAAGCCTATATTTTGGAATCCTGTTTTATGAACAAGTAAATCTCCTTTTTCCTTAAGTTCATTTGAGTTGGATTTCTGTCCTTGTACCCCAAAGTCCCAACTAATACAATCATGGGATATTCTTCCCTCCCTTTTCCTCATCTTGAAATATGTTGATTTTCTTCCTTCCTCACTGCACCCCCTGCTTTAGTACCAGCCTCCCAATCCTGTGAGAGTCAGGGCCTCTGGTTGCTTGGGGGACGCCCACCTCTAAGTAATGAATCCCAAGTGATGACCTGCCCAGTCCACCGGACTTTGATGGAGAGGGCTTGGGTCAGCCTTGCTTCGGTACATAATGACTCTTTTTAGCACATTTCCTGGGGGCACTTGTAGCCTTATGACTTACAAGGTAAGACCCCTGATGCACAGCAAAAGCTATCATGTGCCTCCAACAACCTTCTAGTGTTCAACAAGGAACTCTCGGAGTCTTTAGACTGTGCACCTTCGTTGTCCTGGGCCCACTTTCACCTGCAAATCCTGACTATTGCAGGAAAATTCTCTGGCACTGAGGGCTCTGTTATTAACACCGGGGATCTCCTCACAAATGTCACCCAATAAAGTTATCAGAACATTCCAGTAGGCAGACCATGACCTTCTTAGTAGTCTAGGTAGAGCAGACCACTAATGGGTGGCCCGGATGATCCCAGACTCATTAGCACTTCAGTGCATTTCCAGAATAGATTCAAATTTGCAGCTTATTAATGGAAATTGACCTTTAACTGAAGATTTCATAGGAGAGGATTTAAATCACACATTGCCCAGCAAAACGATAAAAATTCCTCTTTAGATGTTGCTATTCTTTACCCAGAGTGCCAAACACTGCCAGCAGCCTCTTCTCTCCCACTCATGGCCTGAAATACTTCTCACTCTTGTTCTAAGGCAGTTCTGCAGGGGAACAAGGACCAGCCTCAGGATTAGCATCACCTGGGACCTCATTAGAAATGCAAATTCCCAGGCTCCACCCTAGGCCTACTGAATCAGGAGGTCTGGAGAGAAGCCCAGAAATCTGTTTTAACAAACCCTCCTGGCAATTCGGATGCAGACTTGAGTTTGAGAATCACTGTCAGAACCACGACCTAAGTGAGTCAGTTCCTGCCTCAGTTTCCACAGCCCACCCAGTGACACAGAAGGCCACCAAGTGTTCAAGAGGGGCTCATCTACTGCTCCTTAAGCAACCTTCTTGGTGATCTCAACCCTGGCCCCAGATCAGGTATCGGTGGTGTCAGCCCATAAGACGGGCAATTTCGCTACGAAGGCGCGAAGTCTGTGTGTTGTCACACTGGCACCTAGGCTGAGGACAAACTGGTCTCTCGTGTCTCCACTCCAGAGCCTCAGATACATCAAGAGCATCCAAGGGGTGGGGGGCAGGGTGGGGCTTCCACAGAAGGAAGGAGGTGGAATGAAAAAGTCTCCGAGGGAAGAAACAAATGTACTTTCAAGCCTATCCTTCCCAGCACCCCTCGTGGATTATAAAGCCACATTTATCTTTCAGAGTAAATAGCAATCAGTCCCGAGGAGCGAGGAGACATACAGATAATGGCCAACGTGTGTTGATAGTGACAGTGACCCATAAATTTCCATTTCTTTGGGAGAAGATGTCGGGCGGCATTTTAATTCCAAGCCGTCGAACGAGAAGGGGCAAGATTTACCTCTGCTGTGGCTCTGAGTGGAGCAGCCCTGGAAACACAACCCAGTGAACACGCAGTTAAGCGCTAATTGATGGCCTCCAACATGCTTCATAACACTCCATTACCCCGATGGGGAGCGTGGTGGCCGAAACATGGAGCAGGCGAGCGGGGGGTGAGCAGCCATCTAGGAAGGACAAAGGGCCCTGGGGCTGCTTCCCCAGCATGACTAATGGCTGCCGCCTCCGCAAAACACCCCCCCCCCCCCATCGCCAATGTGTGCTTTGGAGCGCCTTGGAGCCTACCAGGTCCTTTCTCAAGGATTCTTTTGCTTCTCTCCTCAGCAGTTTTCTCCTCATGCGTGGCCAATCCCAAACCCGGTCTTTGTCCTCAAGGGAAGACCTCTCCCTAGAACTTGTCCATTTGTTGTATCTCAGCATGAGGATAACTGGCTTCCACTCCCAGCTCTGCCATTTAAATCAGGTATCGGAGTTACCATTCATCTGCTATGTGTTTTTGTGCACGTTAACTCACTTAATCCCTACTAATAGTGTGACTTCGGGCCAGTCACTTGACTTCTATAAGCCTCTGTTTCCTCATCTTTGAAATGGGGACAATAATAGCACTCACCTCATAGGGGTGCTGGGGGATAAAGTGGGCTATCCTAGGGAAGCCCTGTGTGGAGCAGCAGCCTGCCCAGCTCTGCCCAGCCCTGCCGGCCCCTGCCTGTGCTGAGTTAGGTGCTCTGCGCCGCCATCCCGGGGCCTGAGCTGGGGCCCTTCTGCTCCATACCTATGGTCTCATTTGGGTCTCCTCCTTTGGGGAGGGAATGCATATTTTTCCCCCCAAGATATTATTTATTTATTTGAGAGAGAGCATGAGGATGGGGAGGGACAGAGAGAGAGCGAGAGAGAGGGAGAAGCAGACTCCCTAATGAACAGGGAGCCAAATGTGGGGCTCAATCCCAGGACCCTGGGATCATGACCTGGGCCGAAGGCAGACACCTAACAGACTGAGCCACCCAGGCACCCCGAGGGAGTGCATCTTATTGTCTTTGTATCCCCAGCCCCTAGCACAGGGTCTGGGGCAGGGTACGAGCTCGGTGACACGTGTGAAGTTAGGAAGGAAAAGAGGAAGAAGACAGCAGGGTGAGTTCTAGAAACTCCTGGTCCTGAGCTAACAAGTTTGGGCTGGGGGACCCCAAGTGGGGACATAACAAAAAGGGAAACTGGAAGATCTTTTGTCAGAGAATAAAGAAGGTACAGAGCACCCAGCTCTGAGTCCAGGTGAGGGCAGTGGTTTATCCAAAGTCACACAGCCATTTGGTGTCAAAGTTCAGGCCATAATCGTGGCTGAGGTCTGCCAGTGTGGGCAGTGTTTGATCCACCACACTGGGACCACATATTACCTGAAATAGGTAGAAGGCCCCATGAGCAAGCTGCTAGGTTCTAGAATCCGCTCCCTCCCCCTTCCCCACCACCGCCCCATTGGTGGTCATTGAGGACTTGATGAGAAGTTCAAGACCAGGTGTCAGAGAGGTGCATGGGGGAAAGACACAGGCCTTGGAGTCAAGTAGACCACAGTTCAAATCTCCTTGCCTCCTTTTCCTCCTTTAGACAAAACAATTAGGCTGTATTTGCCCCAGCTTCCTTACATGTGAGATGAGAATAATAATACGCACTTCATAGGGTTATAGGTTGTTGTAAGAATTAAACCAACTTAGGCAAAATGCTAGACCTAGTAATTAGGCATATCCCGCTGATCTGAGGCAAAGAATTACGTCTTCTCTATCTCTACATTTCTTCCCATTTCCCTGTTCCTCCAGGCCTAGCATGCTTCCTTCTACCTCATAGTACGTGCTAAGTACGAAATCACTGAGTAAAGGAGGAGCTATTTTGTATTCTTTAAAACTTGGCTTCTCAAAGTGCAGTTTGGGGGCCAGCTGCACTGGCATGACCTGGACGCTTATTAGAAATGCAAGATCTTGGAGTCCATCCCAGATGTACCGAAACAGAACATTCATTTTAGTAAGCTCCCCAGATGATTCGTGTGCACATTAAAGTTTGAGAAGCTTTGCTTTAGACAGCAACCTCTGAAGCTGGGGGAAGCCTAAGAATTACTATGACGGGAGCGAGCCTTGTGGGAAATTCATGGGCAATAGGAACACACACACACACACACACACACACACACACGCACACATGTTCCTTGCATGCCCTCTTCCCAATCTCGCTGGTCTGGAAGTGGTTTCTTGGTTCTGTGGAAACCCAAAGGACTTTGAATCACTTCTGTAAGATCCATAAAGGAACAGAGCCAGCTTCCATGTGCCCCTGTATGTATGCTTTCCAGAGCAGAGTGGTCTGGGGATCATTCCTTCCTTGCCAATCGATAGCTCTGTCACAGATGTAGACAGCAGCCTCTAATGAAGAGCCCCAGGAGACTTCAGAATCCCTGTGTTCTCAGATGGGGAAGGAGGGCAGGACCTGAGGTGGGTTTCCTGTACCTCTGGGATGTTTTCCAGGATTGCCAGCAGGGGTGTGCAACTTGCTAAATGAAATGACTTAAAACTCATTTACTGAAAACAAACGTGTGGTACCCAGCCCTTTGATGAGGAGGCATACACTCAGCGGTCATTTGCCACGAGCCTCCTCTGTGCCAGGCCTGCGTGGGTCCTAGGGATACAGTGGGGACGAAGACTCGCTTCTGCCCTTGAGGGGCTCATAGTCTAGTGGAGAGAGAGAGATGTGCTGGCAGGTAATCAAAGAGCCATAAGCCAAGGGCCATGGATGAGAGGTCCATAAATGTCATGGGACAGTGGGCTCATATATATGAGAGAAAGAGAGAGAGGAGTGAGATACATATATTCATATATGAGAGAGGGAGAGGGAGAGAGGGAATTAAGTGGTTCTGCAGTGCACACACACATATAAATATGCAGAGAGACAGAGATAAAGCAAATATGCTAAAATGTTAACAATTATCGAATCTATCTGGACAGAATACAGTAACTCTTTGTACTATCCTTTCAACTTTTTCTATACTTGAACACTTTTGTAATAAAAAGTGGGGAAGACGTTGGGAGCAGTGCGTGCATCAGGCGAGCATTACCCATGGTTGGATGACTTAGTCAACAGTAAATGCTCACAAATGTTTGTTCATGGCTCACAGTACACAGTTGCGAAGGGCCTCCCCTCTGGGATCACAGTCCATCCTCCCACCCTCACCCTCGCTCACGAGCAGAGGCCTAGAGACCACGGTAAAGTGCCCAAGCCTCCCGCTGGTCAGTGATCTAGTGGGGACTGAGATCCAGGCTTTTAGATTCCAAATCCAGTTCTCTTTTGTCACCCAGAGTCTCTCTCAGGAGCGGATGGTTGATTTCCTGCCTGTGCCAGGGAATCCCCTCCTGCCTGTGAGGAGGAGGCCCCAGTGTTTACCTCAGGCCTGCCTTGTCCCCCAATGGGCAACCATCCACTTTTCCTTTTGGGTCTGCAGGGGGTGAAGACAAGGGAGGCAGGCACCCCAGACAAAATGGCAACTGACCTTGGGCCCTTTCCCCTTAGCTGAGGCCCGGTGAGTGGAGGAAACAGCCTGGCTGAAGACAGCTTGTGTGGGAAAATGGCCTCTCAAAGCTAGAGAGAGCCATTGTATGGGCTCACACTGAGCACACTCCAGCAAAGATGATTGGTCTTTCAGGCATCCCGCCAGAGGGTAAGTTTTATCACTTACCCGCAATATGAGCCAGATAAATGGCTCCTTCTTGGTTTCCTGCCAGTTATTGCTCGTGCTGCCAGAAAGTCTTAATCATGCTGTTGAAAGAGGCTGCGCCCCCTCCCCCCCACCAGCTGCCAGCTGGCTCCGGGGCCTCTTAGCTGGGCCATGACTTCCTGCACCCCCACAGCAAAGGCTCCCCTGTTTGGGCCTGATTCAGAGCTCACCGACTTACTACTCACTTTTCAGTCTCCTGTATATTTATAAACCTCTGTTTCTAACCCCAAAGCCCCTGGGGGGTTGCTGCCGGAGCTCAAACAGAACAATGATACATCTACAGTGTCCCCAGTACCGGACCCGGGACCCTAGTCAGAGCAGAGTCTCGAAAGTGTTTGCTGGATGTTCTGGGCTCAGTTGTGTTCCCCACCCCTCCCCACATTCATGTGTTGAAGTCCTAACCCTCGGAATGTCCGGATGTGACTGTCTTTGGAGATAGAGGCTTCAAAGAGGTAATTAGGGTTAAATGAGGTCACCGGCATGGGCCCTAATCCTGTATGATTTATAAAAAAGGACATGAGGACAGACAGGCGCTGAGGGAGACCATGTGAAGATAAAGAGGAGACAATGGCCAACTACAAACCAAGGAGGGAAGCCTCAGAAGAAACCAACTCTACGAACACCTTGATCTCAGACTTCTAACCCCCAGAACTGTGAGAAAAGATGTTTCTGTTGTTCGGGCCCTTTGTTATGGCAGCCCCAGCCCACTAGTGGGCTGGAGGAGTATTGAGTTTGCTGGAGTCCTGGCACAGGCCTGGCACAGAGCTGATGTGGGGCTGAAGCCGTGAGTAAATCTACGTCCCAGAAGCCATCCATCAGTGTAGACTTCCCTGCTGGGGTCAGTCATTTGAGTGTCTCCCCGGGGCCGGTGGAGGGGAGGGGATAGGCTGATGGCCGCCCTCCCTTATGAGTCTTCCTCTAGCTCTTTCTTTTTTTTCTTTTTTAAAGATTATATTTATTCATTTGAGAGAGAGAGAGAGAGAGAGAGCACAAGTAGGGGGAGAGGCAGAGGCAGAGGGAGAAGCAGACTTCCCACTGAGCCAGGAGCCTGACATGGGGCTCGATCCCAGGACCTGGAGATCATGACCCGAGCCAAAGGCAGAAGCTTAACTATCTGGGC
Organism: Potos flavus; assembly: GCA_028534135.1. NCBI lineage: Eukaryota > Metazoa > Chordata > Mammalia > Carnivora > Procyonidae > Potos > Potos flavus. Next base: position 39,181,631 of record CM052896.1, read on the forward strand.
CACCCAGGCGCCCTGCTTCCAGCTCTTTCAGATTCGATATCACCCATCCTTATCATGAATCTCAGGGGTGGGAGCCCCTCCCTCTGTGTGGCCTGAAGGTGGTGGCCAGAGCATGGACACAGACGTGCCAAGGGGACCTAGTCATGGAATCACAGCAAGATCTGTGTTATCGGCTGTAGGGGGAGTCTCGCGAGAGGAGATTTCTCGGGTGTTCTCTTGGCATCAACAAGCCTCAGAGAGAAGCCTCAGAGAGTCCAGCTCTGTTTGTGAAAGCAACCCTGTATCTAGAGGATTCTTGAGTGAATAAAAACATTTTAGGTTTTTAAAAGTATCCTTGATTATCTTCAGTTGGCCCAGAATTTTCAGTCTTGGCATCATGAGGCCTCTCCTTTCTTCAGGCTGCCTGGGTTTGTATTTGCACCCCATTTGTGAACTTGACTTTGGGGAACCTGGGACTCTGAAGGGAGGTGGGATACAAGGGACCAGAACTTTGTCCACACACAGGTTTGCTGCGGGGCATGCCCATCACTCACAGTGGGTGTGGGGAGAGTAAGCCTTTGGTTAGAAGTGGTCAGGCCCAGAAAGGCTCAGAGTAGTCCCAGGCTCCCCTGGCCCTGCCACCCACAGTAGGATACTCTGAGGGCCAAGATACCCGTGTGGGCTCTGAGGGGGACACGCGCGTCAACAGAAATATGCATCAATGAGAATCCCGAGGACCTTGGGAGGCTTCTCCCACCCCTGGCCCTTCAGGCAAGCCCACGTGCATGTCTGGCCCTGGAGGAAACCGGCATGGGGAAAGAAATGGTCTCATGGTCATTTACTGCTTGGATTGTTCTTACAGAATTGTGCCTTTGTCCTCCTGGTGTTTGGGAATCTCTGAATCGCTCAAGGCAATTGAGTCACCCTAGGGTTAAGGCAGGGGGCAATGTCTCATGTTTAAAGTGGATCGAACGTGGCTTTCATGTTTTTCTCTCCCGTGAACATTTAAACAGCTGACTTCGGATGAGGCAGCCAGTGATGGTCTCTGGGCGCCATGGCGACTTCGCAATAAGCCCCTTTGACACCCGGGGTTTCAATGCTAGAAGCGACCCTGCATACCACTCACAGGAAATCAGAGGCACTGGAGGTGAAGGCACCCCCCCCCCTCAAGGCTGTGCAGCTGGCGCGGAGGAACTGAGAGACCTCGAAGACACTCCCCGAGGTGCTTGAGGTGTGAGAAAATAGAAACAAAACACAGCAACACCAAAACCAGCCCTGTGGGCAGCTGCACCAGGATGTTCTCAATTGAACACAGATGATGGCCACAGACAGGAAACAGTGTGCTACCAGGATGTTCTATGCCTACGTTTAAAGCGACAGACAAGAGCAACCAAGAAGGTGACTAACCTTTCCCCTCTCCTGACCAACAGCCCCAAATGCCGCCCCTGTACCAAGCCAGTTCGAGCCCCACCTCCCCTTCCTGCCTGCTGCATCCTTAGTGACTTAAGTCATGCAATCTTGAGTTAACAGTAACTAACTGATTATTAAATTATGAAGACATCTGGTCATTGAGTTGTCCACCCTCCCTTTGACAGACTCCGAGCCAGAACAGCCCCTGCTTTCCCTCCTTCTCCGTCTAAGCTGGCAAAACCCAATCTACTGAGAAGCCCCCCAAAACATCTCACACTGCAATGCCCCAGGGTTTCTCTGGGGTGAATTCTTTCTTGCTGCAGTAAGGTCAATAAGCCTTGACCTTGAGTGTGATGAGTGTGCCCTTGGTGATCTTTGGTTGGCAAACTTTTACATCTGTCAGTTGGGCACACTGATACCTGCCCAATAAACTATTCTTTACAGGGATGTTGTAAGAAGCAAATGGTATCATGTGGGTGGGAAGGAGTTTTTCAAGTTGAAGTTGCTCTGGGTCTCTAAGCTAGTGTGAAATGGAATTTCCAAATGATTCTCTTTCCAGACTTAGAATACAGTACTTTTTAAATGGAAGATTCCTATTCAAGCTCCTATTATGTGGGCCTGCCTCATTTCATCGGTGTAAACCCCTCCTACGATTTAGTGCGAGGAATAGCAATTAACACAAAAACTTCAAAGACACTTGCCTAAGGCTGGGGCCTGCCTGGGAGGAAGATCTGAGTGTTTATGGGTGCCTGCCCCTCGAGGTTGCCGGGCTGGTGACTTCTGAGCACCACCCCCGTCTTTTCCTGCTGATACCGTTGCTTCCACGAGGGAGTGGCTGCAGTTTCAGTCAGGCTGAGAGATAAAGCCATCCACCCACCAAAAAAGGCAGCCAGCAGTCTCATTCCTTCTTTTTTTTTTTTAACCACCAACCTCAATGGTTGGCCCTGTTGCTCCAGGGTGAGGGCCAAACCTCATAGCCTGGCCTCGGAGGCCCTCACCTCCAGCCATTTCTTTTTAGGGGCCCACCTTGGGCCACAGCAAATGTCTCAGAGATGCCCAATTTCATGATCCTTTTTCAAATCTCCAAGACCGGTTTCTGCTTTTCCTTCTGCTTGCCACGTTCTTCCACATCTTTTCCTTCAAAACTCAACCTAAATATCACTTCCTCTGTCTTCCCAGCTGACCTCTTCTGCCTCAGGGCCTTATGATATTTTGTACGTGATGTTACTTGTGCACTTACCACGTTGTATTGGAATTGTGCTTCTCCTGATCTCTGATCTACGTACGCATGTACGCATGCACGTACGTACGCATGTACGTATGCACGTACGTACGCACACACGCACGCGCAGCTGTAGGGGGCGAGAGACCCTGTGAGTTGGGAAGCTCCTTGATGAAATGAAGTGTGCTTTTTCATTTTTGTATCTACAGGGGTGCGGTTTTGTACTGACCATGGGGCCTGGTACACAGTAGGTGGTTAATGAATGCTGTAATTTGCTGCTGTTGATCTTGTTATATTTCAGCATCAAGCAGTATGCTGTTTTCACTGTTTGGGATTCTCTTGGGACAAGGAAGCGGGAACATTTGTCACTGGAAAGTTTTTCGCAGTCAGAAAGGCCAGTCCTAGTCAACTGAGAATCCACGGCTTTGCCGAGCTTTTGGAAATGCCTGGCTCATCTGAAAAGAATTTTCTTGATCCTGTTTTCAGGCTTGCCGAGGAGAGGTTCGCCGTGTATGGTTCATTAGCTGTCGCAGCTAGTATTTTCCCACCAATTGCAAGTAAGTCTCAGCTTGGGGATTTTTCTTCATTTCAAGAATCACTTTCCTTCTGGCATGCCCATATTTTATTTCGGAGGAATATATTGTCACGAATATCATGGGGTTTTTGTATTATTTGGGCTGCGGTTACCCCTGAGGGAGGTCAAAATGCAGGATCAGTGAATGTTGATTCCACCCCTTCCCTACCAGGAAACTTCAAAATGAAGCCAGGTTTGCCCGGAGGCCTGTGTTATTTCTGTTGAAGAGCCCACAGCCTGGAAGGCAGGACACCAGGGTTTAAGTCTTGTTTTGCCATTGACTAGCTATTTTGTTTTTCTAATAGTTCTCCATGTGTTGTCCCTGACCAGTAATGGCACTTAGAACTGTGCTAGAAATGCAAATTCCCGGGCCCCACTGAATGAGAAAACTCTGCAGCTGAGGTCCAGGAATCTTATTTTAATAAGATTTATTTATTTAATATTTTTAATTATTTATTTTATGAGTACGATTTAAGACAACCTTCTTTTAATAAGATTCTGATGTACACCGAAGTCTGAGAACCACAGATTGGGTCAAGGCCATTTGATCATTCTGATATAAATTTATGTTTAAAATTATTTAAATCATTAAAGTAAATATACTACACACACACACACACACACACACTATAACATTAGAAAAATTTTGGAAGAGACAAAAATTTATTTGTAAATTCAACTGAAGTGTCAACATTCTTGTGCATTCTCTTCTAGTATTCTTTTCCTCACGCATATTCTCACAGGGCTGTGATCACAGGACATGCACAAATAGGTAGACTGCTTTTTTTTCCTGCTTAACATAAATACTGTAACTACTATTCAGAGTTGCCAATTCCACATCTTCATCAGAACTGTTCTGAATGGCTACACAACACTTCACGGAATAGCTGTGTCTCAGGTACTTCACCAGGCCCGGGTGAACTTGTGTCTGTGGAGGTGAAAATGCTCTTGGACAGACAAGGGGGCCTTCGCTTTGAGGCATTTGATTTTCTCTTCACTTCGTCCTGCCCCTCCCCACCAAGAACCATTGTGGAAAAATGAAAAGTATGAGTGTTCCCGGAAATAGAGTCATAAACAGAGAGGAAAGGGAGGCTAGTCAACAGCCCTGAGTTTTCCAGAGTCATCCAGAAACCGGGATTCTCCCAAGCCTGAAATCCCTTCCTGAAACCCTGAAGCATCTGGGTCCTCACTGCGCTACCTTGTGGCTGTGTCTGTGAGTTGCACCTTCTCTTGACAAGCATGGCCGGCACCCCAGTCTTTGAGCGTGGAGGAGCCGGTTGGAGTTTGTCTCCTTGCCCCAGGCTGGTGCCTGAGTGGGAGCTCCCCTCCCTGCCAGACCGGCTGTGCTCCCTCCCACTGTCCTGGTTTCCACACTGGGGCTGAAGTCCAGCCATGACCCCCAGCCTGCTTGGCAGGGATCCAGATGTCCTGCTTGGCCCTGGCCAGTCCCTTTCCTTAGTGGGTGGACCTCAGCCCCCAGCTGAGAGAGCTCCTCTGTCAAATGGACCCCCTCCTGGGAGCCTGCATATAATCACCCTCCTGGCTGTGAGAATGGCTGTGCTCTCTGCCCTGTATGGATCCGTGGATGTCCGGGACACGAGGCTGAGGTCAGCATGGCCCCATTCCCGTGGGGACTGCTCAGCACTGCCTGTGGACCAGCCCCCACCCTCCTTTCCCCTCCCTGACGGCTTGCCAATGAGGACCCAGCATGCCTTGTGGCGCTGTGGCAGCTGGTGTGGGAAACAGGGCAGGGAGGAGGTGGCAGCGGGCATCTCCGTACAGGCCAGTTGGCTTTTGGCTGGATTACTCACTTGGTGATTCATGGCCTACGGTCAGTTCCCAGCCCCAATCAGTTCCTTCCTCAATTAGCCACTCCATTTCTTTTTGAAAAATGTACTATTCACCTGACCAAGCATGAAAGAATACGGGTGCAAGTCCTGGGTTCCCCGTGCATGGCAAGCGGGGTGGAAGATGGGCTGCTGTCCTCTTACCCCAGGCTTGTCCTCTCTGGGTATGTTATCCTCAGGAGGGCTTGAGGGGTTGGGCCAGGAAGTCTGGCAGTGAATGGGATCTGCCCTTTAGCAGAGAGAAGATAGCATGTCACTAGCAAGCCGGACTCCGGTTCCCCATGCATTCCTGATGAGCGAGCTCCATCTCCAGATGTCACCTGCAACGTGACTCACAAATAACCTTCCCTGCAATTGTAGAGGCCTATCAGGAATTCGTGGGTCCCACTGTGGGATGATTCTGGGCCTGAGCCTATGACTGTGGACGTCTGAAGTCACAGTGCTAGGTACAGTCCTTTCCCAGTAGCCCTCTTGGGACAACAAATCCAAGACCAATCTAATTGCAGCTAATCAGAATTTTTTTTTTTAATTTTAATTTTTTCTCTTACAAAAAGCCTACACTCTATGACCTTAAAAACTCTTTATATATATCTTTAAATATACTTCTAATCCCTAGCCATACCCATGTATATAGTTTTTTTTATAGTTGTGATTCAATAGGTAGGTTATTTAGTCCTGTTTTTTCCCCCCACTTTATTGCGTGCAGAATTTACTTATACTTATTTTTAAAAGCTACAAGACCAGTTGTTATTTAACTTTTTGGAGGTCACAGGTCCCTTTGGTAATCTGCCAAACTTATGACCTCTGTCCCCCACTCAGAGTGCACAGACACAAGGCCTTGGGTGCATCCGAGGAGGCAGGCAGACTCTCCAACGACACCCACCCTCAGGCCAGGTCAACATCCCTGGTGTTACACTGTGAGCACCCGAGGGCCAGCACTAAGCCTTCTATTTGTGAATTCCGTCTTGATTACCCTCAGAAATTCCTGGAACTTTTAGTACTTGAGTGGGCATCTGATACAATACTTGTTTACAGTTAGACTTCGTGCTAGCAGGATGGTTAATTGTTAGGCATTCCAGTTGTTTCCAGTTTTGGGCACTTGTGATCCAGGGCAGCTGTCGATCTACCCACCTACGATTTGCTTTGCTTTGTTTCATCCCAGACTGCCTATTTGGGGGAGGTGTTGGACTTGGCAAACTTGTGGCCGCTGTACCTTTGCGCATGCGCAAGGAACGCCTCCTCTTTTTGTACCACGCGAAGCCGTGCTCAGATGCCGCTGGCCTCCCCAGAGCTCTCCCTGTGCCCCACGCTTGGAAGTCAACTCTTCCGCCTCTCCCACTGCTCCTTACGACAGCCACACGAAGTGCCGCAGGCTGGGCAGCTCGTAAGCCACGGAAATTCATTTTTCGGCGTGGTCAGGTTGCGGTAAGAGTCTGCTTCCTGGTTTCCTCACAGGTTGGAGAAAGAGCGAGCTCTCCGGGGTTCTTTTTATAAGGGCACTAATCCCATTCAGAGGCTCCACCCTCATGACCCAATCATTTCCCAGAGGCCGCACCTAATATACCGTCATGTTGGGGTTAGCATTTCAACATGAATTGGCAGGAAACACTTTGAACCCATTGTACTCCTTTGTAGTGGTACTCCGCGCAGTCCATGTCCTAGTCGAGAAAATTTTACATACACATCTTATCTCCTATATTAGACTCAGTGATATGCTTCATGTATATGACACCCAGAACAGATCATTTTAATGTACCTCTGCTCTGTAAGACAAAGTTATTTTCAGTAATATTGCAAAAATCAGGAATTGCTCTTTTCTTAATTTGTTCTTTAGTCTTAGAGCAATGAACAATTTGAGAGGAAGAACACATTGCTACTTTGAAGATATTCAAATGCATTAAAAGTATTTCCTGTAAGAACTAAAATTTTTACTTATCAAGCAAAATGTAGTTGACTCTTGGAACAACATAGATTTGAATTGTGTGGGTACAAATATATGTTGATGATTTTTCCCCCATAAATACAGCACGGTACTGTAAGTTAATTTTCTCTTCCTTATGATTTTCTTAACATTTTCTTTTCTCCAGCTTACTTTTTTGTAAGAATACAGCATAAAATACATATATATGTGTTCATCGACTGCTTATGTTATCGGTAATGCTTCTGGTCAATAATAGGCTGTTAGTAGTTAGGTTTTGGGGGAGTCAAAAATTATATGTGGATTTTTGACTGCATGGGGCGGGGTCAGTGCCCCAATGCACGTGTTGTTCAAGGGCCAACTGTATTATACCTCCCAGGTCACTGTAATATTTGTCTTACTATTTTACACTGTAAACGTAAAAACTCTGGTCACATTGGATAGCAGAATGGAAGTTCTCAGGTTTTGCTTCTTTGTCTTCACAATCACTATGGTATCATCTTTGATTCTGAATTTGCTGTTTAAATGTAGGAGAATGCAGGAAGTACCACAGGGGTTGGAGACATGAGACGGTCAAAGCCAGTTTGGAGGATTCGAAATCATGATGCCTGCAGTGAGCACGTCACCAAACGGGTGAGTGTCAGGGGCCAACCACATAACTGGGAGTTCTCAAAATTAACATCGACGGAGAACATCATATTTATTAAAGGATAAGTAATAAAAATGCGATCATCTGAAGGTTACATATATATTAACGAAACTCAGCAGTAACCGTTAGCAGTTGTTTGCCACTTTGACCAAAAAACTATTTTGAGAGGATAGAAGGTTTATTTTTATCACTGACGTTATTTAGAATTGTGATAATGAAAAAAAGACCAACTTTTAGTAGGTTCTTCTATTGTATGTACATTCCCTCTGGAGGATGGCCTCCTTATTACTGACTTCTTGGGTAGATGGCTCCCACCTCCCCACCCCTGGTCCACCCCTGATTTGACAGCTCGGAGTGGGAGTTGGGGCCGGCGGCTGGCTGGGCAATGCACAGTTGTACACTGTCTACCGCTCAAAAGCTGTAGTTGTGTGTGTGGACGGAGGCCCTGGGGGTGGCCTCTGTGTGAGGCCGATTTTCTTCATGTACTCCAAACAAAGCAGCACAACAATCCACTGAATACAGAAACAGAAGAATCCAGCCCTCTCCCATGAAGCCAGACATTAAAGAAATTTGCAACACTTCTTTATAAAACAATGTCACTCTTTGGACTCCCTTTTCATTGTTGATATTTGGAAAATACAAGGCATTTCTCATGATACTATAAGTATTGACATGTGATGGGTTTGCTGGTATTTTTAAAAGCATTAACCTTTACACAACTTGCTCAGCTTTGGTCTCTAATATGGTAAATATTGATGGCTATATTCCATACAAAAAAAGCTCTTTGTGGTCCTAAAGAATGTTTCAGAATGTAATGGCGTCCTGAACCAGGAAGTGTGGGAGCTGCTGCGTTTGTGCACTGCCTTATGCATAAGGCGCATGTGGGCACACAGTGTTGAATGAGTGAGGGACTGGGTGGGTGAGTGTCAGCTGCTTCCGGGATTTGGAAGCTGCAGCTGGGATGGGAGGGAGGGTGGTGATGGACACCTGGAGGCTGGGGTTGCTGGGGGCGGAGAGCAGCAGCTTCCACTTGAGAACAGTGTTGGCTGTCATGGCAACACCAATGAGGAGGTGGGTCTGGGTCTCAAGCAGTGAGGTCTGGGATGAGGGTGATGGTAGCTCTGTGTCCTGGGGGTTTCAGGAGGCTCCCCATATCCTGTTCCCTTTGGTGCTGACAGATTGGAACAACAGCCCCAATCTGTCTTTCCTGATGGGAACCGAGCTTGTTTTCCAGCGGCCTCTGGCCGTCCACTCACTGGGAGTGAGCACAGTGGAAAGAAAGGCCCAGAGCCTCAGTCAGGCAGATCGAGCTCTCCGAGCTTCTCCCTGCTGTGCTCTGAACAGCCATGGGACCCCCGCAGGTCCCAACCTAAATGTTGGCTGACTCTCCGCCATCATGAGGATAGGATAACATCCAGCTCATACTGGGCGCACAGTACCTTAGTGGGTCCATGAGTCATGTCATTCGTAAACACAAAAAGAGGCAGGCTGGGAGGGGTGGGGTTAAGGAAGAAGGGTCCTTGGGGGGAGTTCTTCCTGCCCCATGGCTACTGTCTCCCAACACTAGACCCACTCTCTCTCTCTCCCCAACTGTGACAATTAAACATGTCTTTGGACATTGCCAAATGTCCCCTGGGGGGCAGTTTTGCCCCTGGTTGAGAACTTCCAGCCTAGAAACCCGTCTGACAAGGCCCCACTACGGGCGCTTGCTTCCAGCCTTGGAAGATGACGCACCAGCACAGATCTGGCTCACTCCTTGCAGGAAGAGTTCTGCCAAGGGATTCTGCTCCCAAGGGAACAAGAGACCTCCCGACTCCGCTCCTTCCCTGAAGAACCCATCTGCTAATCGTGGCTGCTTCCCTCGGCTTTTGGACAAACCAGGCCCTGGGACAGCAGTAGCTGACCAACACGAGATCTGTTGAAGGAAGTCTGGACAATGCCCAGCAGCCTAGGGGAGGCCGTTCTGCCCTTTAGAGTCCTCCTTGGCACTCATGGCCTCCAACCTCCGCATCTCCACTAAAAAACACTCTGGACCAAATGACAGCACCATGGATAAACAGAGGGAGGTATTGTGACATGACGGAATGCTTTTGCCACCAGAATGAATGAATCACCACCACAGACATGTGCCCCGGATGAAGCTCCTTGGTGTAATGCTGAGTGAAAGAAGCCAGAAGCAAAAAAGCACATGCTGTATGCTTTCATTAACGAAAAGTTTCCCCAAAGGCAAAATAATCAACGTTAAGGCTCAAGGGGTACACAAGGGAAGCTTCTCCAATACAGGTTCCAACTGTGAAAATTCATCGGGCAGTTTTGACATGGGCACTTTTCTTGATTTATGTTACACTTTGACAGAAAATAAGCAAACAAAAACAACATTCTGGACCAAAGGTCAGAACAGGCCCTTCCACCCAGGGAATAAAAATGATTAGCAATTTTGCCTGTTTGGCTCCAAATTCTTATTGTCATTTTTGGACCTGGCTTCATACACAGGATGATGTATGCACAATAATGAGCACATGCTCAGCACAGAAAATGTTCAGTATGTGGAAAATAATTAATACTACTAATTAGTTATTAGCTGGCCTATAATACAAAATAATAATAAAATAATAAACAACCCTTTATTTTTAAAGGGGAAACAAAATTCTGGAATTTGCAGTGATATTGGTTACTAAATTCCTCATTCTCAAGGTTTTTGGAGCTCCTTCCAAGCATAGTCTTTGAGGAAAGAAAAATCTAAAGCCTCTACCTTAGAGTTATTAGCTCTTGACCAGTAACCAGCACACACAAAAAAGTCCCAAATACCTGTCTATTTGGTCAGATTGTTCAGTTTACTTCATATCTGTCATTTATTCATCCAATGCACTGTGTAGCCGGGAACCTGGCATCCACCTATCTGATCAAGCATTTGGATCTGTCTTTGGCCATCAATCTAGTTTATGAATTTACAGATCAAACAGGTATGACTGCTATTGGAGTCCTCAGTCTCAGAGTAAACCTTTGGCAGAAAAAAAATGAAGTCTAGAAAATGGGCAATGCTCTCTCTCCTTTAGACCTGACTGGAAACAGGACTCTACAAATCCCTCTCTCCTCCGAGATCAAATCCTCTCATCTCCTCCAACAATCAGACAACCTCAGCGAGACGGAGCATTTCGTTGCAAGCTGTGCTCCCTAGCCACAAATTAGATGCCAAATTAGCACTCAGGAAGATCCAAAACTCCTTCGGATCATTCTCCATCCAAGTCTTAGCATGACTAGATCTGAATCAGTCATGGGAGAGACTTCAGTGCAAGTGGCGAGTGCTTTTAGACTTCTACCCCCAGGCAGATCTCCTAAAATTGCAATCCCGTACAAATGGCGGCTCGTCCTGTGACCCATGACACCATTAATAGAACCAAGCTCTGTCCCACACCGTTAAGAACCACTTGGATTCATCGCGACAGACATTTAAAAAAGAAAATCCATGCACATCTCCACAGAAAAGGCAGACTCTTACCTAGTCCCAGGCTTTGTCCATGGGCACTTGATTGGATAAAGATGCACAAAACCAAGAAAATAGAGACACACAGGGGCCTTTCCATTTCTCCTGTCTCACCCGAGGTCCGAGGTCTTCTTGCTAATTTCTGAAGTTAAAGAGACCAGATTGCCTATTGATACTTTGGTAGGGAAGCTTGCTCATTAATAATTAACTTTTAACCATGGTATCCAGTGTTGGCTTCTCTGACTACCCCCAATCCTAGGTCTAACTATATCTAATACAATAAGGGTTGATGTACAAAAGCTTTTTTTTTTTTTAAATCCTGATACATTTTGAAAATCAAACATCTTGTCATGTATTCTTACCTTGTTGGACCAAGGTCATAGTTCCAAATTAATCAATTTAAAGTTAATGTGTTTGGAAATTCTGTCAAAGGTCAGGGGTCAGTGGCTTGCACCCGGTTGCCTGGCTCTCCCTCTGTCATCACTGCGACGGGGGTACTGGCTCTGGCAGAGGTGTTTCAAATTGCAGGCTAAGCACAAAGAAAAAGAGAAGGGCTCTGGCAGGCAGAGAGCTGCCGCAGGGTCCTTTTTCTGTTGGGTTCAGCAAAATTGCTGGTGCCTGAAGTTAAGGAGTGGTGGGGCGATGTTTCTATAGCTGAAAGGTGCAGAAACCTCTAACGTCAGGGTAGGAAGGAGCAAAGATGCAGGACCAGTTGCCTTTGCTGGGGGACCCATTGAGAGATGACCCTAGAATAAACTCTCCTTCGTGCTAATTAATGCTACCACTGTGTAGAGGACTGAGAAGTCAGGCCACTCGGCAAAACCAGTCAGGGGAAATGTTATTGTGTGCGACTCTCATGATAGACCTTGGGTCTCTAGTTTTATTTAAACTTTATTTATTTATTTATTTTGCATACCTACTATATGCCAGGCACTGTTTTAGGCACTAGGGACATTCAAGTGAACAAAACGGATGAACATCCCTGTCTTCGTGAAACTATGTACCATTAGGGGTGGGAGGACTTAGATGATAGACAATAGACATACTAAATCAGAGATTTATGAAGATTGTAGAATGCAGTGAGAGCTATGGAAAAAGGGAAAGTATAACAGAATTAAGGGGATGGGGGAGATAAAGATTTAAAACAATTTTTTAAAGATTATATTTATTAGAGAGAGAGAGAGAACATAAGTGGGGTGACGGGCAGCGCGAGAAGCAGACTCCCCACTGAGGAGGGAGCCCGACACGGGGCTCAGTCTTGGAACTCTGGAATCATGACCTGAGCCTAAGGCAGACATTTAACCAACAGAGCCACAGTGGTGTCCCGAGGTAGTGATTTTAAATAGAATGGTCAAGGTGAGCCTTGTTGGGAAGTTGAACTTTAAATGAGGGTTTCAGTGAGTAGCCTCTGTGGACATATTAGGAAAGAGTAGCCAGTGCAAAGGCCCTGAGGTAAGAGCGTGCCTGGTATGTTCCAGGAACAACAAGGAGGCCAATGTTCAAGGAGACACCCTTATAAAGACTTTGACTTTTATGATCTGAGACATGGGGAAGCATTCTGAGCAGAAGAGGGACATGATTTATATTATTTTTTAAAAAAGTCATTCTGGTTTTCGAGGCTAGGAACAGATTATAAATGAGTAAGTGTGCAAGTGGAGGAGAATGTGAGGAGGGCATGGCAACGATCCAGTGAGAAGTGATGGGGGCTTGCTTCAGAGTGGTAACAGTGGAATTGGGGAGTGGCGGATATGTTGGATATATTTAGAAGGTGGGTGCAACAGGATTTCCTGACTACTGGAATGTGAGATGCAAGGCAAAGAGAGGTGTTAAGGATGACTTCAAGGACTTTGGCTCAAGCAAGTGGACAATGGGCTTGATATCAGCGGAGGCGGGGAAGGCTGTGAGGGGAGCAGTTTTGGTGAGGGAAGATGACGCAATCAGCTTTGGCCCTGGGGCCTTCGAGATGCCTCTCGGACAGTCAGCTGGAACTGTTGAGTAGGCAGTTAGATAACTTGGGGATTCTGTTCTGCCGATTAACTCAGCAAGATACTAGTGAATCCAAGCAGCTCCAGAATACCAAGACCCCTCCCTCCCAAATTTCTGCAGAGTACACTCTCCTACCACTTTCTATGTGGGAAGAGGTCTTCAAAGTTCTAGCTCTCATAAGTCCCTGCTTCACCAAGAATTTCTCTAGTATCCTCTCATGCCAGCTTGTTTTGTGAGGCACTCCTGGGGCGGGAGAGGAGGAGGGTTATCTGTTCCCTTTCAGGGGTGCTGTCCGCTCCCATCTGTCCAAGCTCTGCCTGCCTGTCCCATCACCCTTCTGGGGTGGTTTTAATGCACCAGCTCTGCTGTGTTTCTGTGAAGCTGGCCAGGGAGACTCCTGGCAGGGGAGAGAGGAGGACTTCACAGAAAATGAGGTTTCCAGAGCCTGAGGATGCTGGGTCTACTGTCTACTACCTGAGGAAAATGTAACTTAATCTTAATGAGCCCCATCTCCTCACCTCTAAAATGGGATAACATGAGCCAGAGATAAGGTTGGAAATAGCACCTTAATATTATTTTTCTTCCGACATCTCTCTCCCTGGCTCTTTCTCCCTTTTAAGAAGGACAAAGTGGAGAGAGTTCTGCAAATCTTTTGTCTTCCCAAAACTTAGGACCTAGGACAAATGAATTGTAACCAACAAAGACAAGCAGAAGGCTAAACATGTTTTAAAGGAATGTGAAGGGAGCAGGAGCACCCCTACCTTCTCATCACTAGAAAGAGAGTCTCTTGGGCTGTGTATGTGGGTGAGGGAGGAGAGATTTGTCCCTAGGTCTGAGGGCAGGCGAGATAGTCCCTGGCTTCCCAGAAACCCTGATGGAAGGTCGTAAGAACCCGAAGACGCTAGACCCATGTGGTGTTGGCAGATGGGTAAAAGATGGCCCCGTGCCTGACAAGAGGTAGGAGCAACAGTGAGCCTCCAGTGCTGACAGCTCACGTAAGGTGGGGAGCACAGGCCCCTCAGTGGCCACCTGTGTGGATGGAGGACAGAGGACCAGGTGCCACCCCCACCCCAGGCCTGGGGGTTGTGTCTGATGCAGAACTATGGCGTAACGGGGTGGGGGTGGAAAGAAGAAATCCAGGGGGCCTGAAAAATATGAATTTGGAGTCAATAATTCTGATGGCTTACAGAAAATAGAGACATTTCTTGTACATCAGCATTTTTGGACAGAGATCCATCCCTGTACAAAAGCAGGTATGTCATGAGATGTGCATGTGAAGTGCCCAGCCAAGGGCCTGGTTCATACTAGAGGTTCGGGACATGTAGTGACTTATTTCGGAGGTAACACGCTCAGTGGTCGAAAGTCTAGGCTTTGGAATGGGACGGATCAAGGTTCAAACCCCTGGCCTGTCACTTTCTAACTGGGTGACCTAGGGCAAGATGTAAGTGGTCAGAGCTTTAACTGTTTTCCTTCATCTGGATAGGGACTGCTGATGCCTCCTGATCGGGATTGAGGGGGTCATGGAAGGAGGTGAAGCAATCCTGGCCAGGAAGAAATAATAAACGACAGCTATTATTATTGCTGAATTGTTTTTAACTTACCTAGGGGATCAAGAGGGTCTCCAGGAGGTAGATAACAGTAGGACCACAGTGATAAAATGAAAATGGTAAGAAAGCAGAAGGATCTGGATCAGTGTTTTCAAAATCTGTTTAAGCACTGGAATCAGAGTCAGCCCAAGAGCTTGGGGAGAGGATGGATTTGAGGCCCATCCCAAGAACAATACAATTAAAGCTTCTGGGGCTGAGGTCTGGAGAACCTTCATTTTAAAGTTCTCCAGGCTGTTCTTTGCCACACAAAGTTTGAGCAGGTGCCTCCAGCTGGTGCTTGGTCTATCAGGGCACCAGAAGGAAATAATATGGCTTTCAGATGTTTTGGTGCCCCTCTAAAATTCGTATGTTAAAGCAGAACTCCCAAGGCGATGGTATTAGAGGTGTGGCTTTTAGGAGGTGATTAGGTCGCAAGGGCAAGCCCTCCTGAGTCGGGGGAGCATCCCTGTAAAAGAGACCCCACACAGATCCCTTGCTGCTTTGCCCCTGTGAGGTTGCAGTGAGAACATGGCCATCTGTGAGGACATCAGACCCTGCATCTCCCAGTCCCTTGATCTTAGACTTCCAGCCTTCTGTTGTGTACAAATTTCTGTTGTTTACCCAGTCTGTGATAATCTATTATAGCATCCCAGATGGACTAAGGTATCATCTTAGAAAATTTTGTGTATATATATATAATGTTTATAATATATTCATTCTATACAGTTAGAATATAGCACTATGGAATATATTGGTGATATATAATTTACAAGCATACAAATACCCACATATTTGGAAGGGGGTAGTCCTCAAAGGTTTCTTTTGTTTGTTTTTAGAGAGAGAGAGTGTGCACATGGAGGTGAGGAGCAGAGGCAGAGGGAGAGAGAGAATCTTAAGCAGGCTCCATGCTCAGTGTGGAGCCTGACATGGGGCATGATCTTACAACTCTGAGATCACGACCTGAGCTGAAATAGTCAGACGCTTCACCTACAGAGCCACCCAAGAGCCCCAAAGTTTTTTTTTTAAACTGATAAAGGTGCTCCCCTGAGAAGGTATGAAGACTGCAGTAGAGGGATAGAGTGGCTCCCAGGCCTTACTGACCTAACAGAAATGTGGTTGACTTCATCAATAAGAATCAATAGTGGAATCTGTAGTCATTTCCGTGCTGAAGAAAGCCCAGCAGTTTATGGGAGACTCTTCATTTCCCATGAACTGAAAAGGGGGAAGGCCTGAGCCCCATGGCTGGAACATCCAGCAGAGTTATCAGCACTGTCTGTAATCCTCGGTCTAAAATAATAATGGTTTTATAATTAGATTCTTACAAATTGCCCAATTCTTGCTCTCTCTTAATTTGAAAAGCTTCTTGAAGAAACGGAAATTTCAAGAGACTGGCATTTGATGACCTGCCTGTCACCTTTTCCTTTAGCGTAATGGTGATAAGAAAGTTAATCAGAAGAAAAGAAATAAATATTTTACAGAGATATAGAGAGCAAGTCCCTGGTGGGGAGAAGCCAGGGGATCATGGTGAAGTTCACTTATGAAAGAAACAGAGTTTTATTTTCAGAATCAGCCATTCTTGTTTCATCTTCAGAAACTGGGGATATGCAAGAGTGGCAGCCTTGGGTTGGAGTTCTCAGACAAGAGTAATGGAAGCAATAACTTTTGGATTGGTACTGTTATTTTCCCTCATTGTGCAGTTGAGATTTAAGAGATTAAGAACTGGGACAAACCGTATCTTCCCAGGAAAAGGCAGAGAGAGGGGAAATCAGGACCATCTGAGTCCAGGGTCAGATTCCTTAACAACCACTAGCCCTTGATCCCTATGTGTCTGGTTTTCTTCGGGACTTCACGGGGCTTTCTTTTTTTCTTTTCTTTTTCTTTTTTTTTTTAAAGATTTTATTTTTATTTATTTGACAGAGAGAAAGAGATCACAAGTAGGCAGAGAAGCAGGCAGAGAGGGGGAAGCAGGCTCCCCGCCGAGCAGAGAGCCCGATGCGGGGCTCGATCCCAGGACTCTGAGATCATGACCTGAGCCAAAGGCAGAGGCTTTAACCCACTGAGCCACCCAGGCGCCCCTCATGGGGCTTTCTTCCCTACACCTTCACCGCATTCCACTTCCAAAGATGAAATTTATGACACTTTTAGGATCATGCCCCTGGGAAATGACACTTTCTCTTACTGCTGCTGGGGGCCAGGCTGCCACCGGGAAAATGACCAAGCTTTTATTGGGTCAGTGATGAGTGTGTGGACATTCTTGTACCATGTGGGAGTATGGCAAAAACAAGAAGGCTCGAAACATGTCCTCGTTTGGAGAGGGGTTTGCCTGGAATTTAACCTTTCCTTATCGTTTTTTTTTTTTTTTAAGATCAGTAAACAAATGAAAGATGAAAACAAGTTTGCAGGTAATGTTTTAGATTATTTGAAAGAATGAAGTGTTTCAAGCAGTATAAGCAGGTATTTATTCGGTGAGATCATCATGCCTTTACTGATAAAACTTGCAGATTAAATTTGCATCGGCTCTGCCTCTGACTGGTTTTGCAAGCCCTGGGCAGATTCTGTTACCTCCCTCTGGCTTGGTTTTCCCCTCTGTAAAATGGAATGGTGAGATCAAATGTTATCCCACGGAAGGCACCTTCAACAGCTCTTGATATAGTCAGAGCTCATTTGATCTTTGTAACAAACGAGCTAGGAATTATTTCCCCCATGGTACAGGTGAGAAAATGGAGACTCCCAGATTCCTTGTCCAACGTCAATGTTTAACTCATGCAGATCGGGTGGGAGGACTTCTAGGTCCCTTGGAAGCTCTGTGGCTCTCTTGTCCCCAGTCTGAAGTGAGGATCCAAGTAGCTAGCGAGCAAAGAGTTGAGCTCCTTCTGAACTTATTTTTGTTTCCTGCTCTGTGCTGGCCAGTTACACTCCCTGCCAGAATTTCAGCTTCTGGTTTGTGGAACAATTAAAAAAAACAAACAAACAATAAAAAAACAAATAAACCAAAACCCCCAAACCAGAGCAGTCTTTTTTTTTTTTTTTTTTTTTTTGTGGCTGGATACTCTGGAACCAATAATGCATCTTATGATGTTAGTCTTTGCAGTAGAATGGCAAGTCTTTTTTTTTTTTTTTTCCTCTGTTTGCCTCATGCTTGGAAGCAAAAAGAAGCCAAGATTTAAGCTGATTTAAAACATCCAGATAGACATGGAACATTGGTGGCTCCTTCACATTTGCCAAGGGTCTTCTCCTCTGTGGGAAAGAGGGGGAATATAGCCGAGACTCTGCCTGCTTCCTCCAGCTGCTTGGGCTGTTGGGTGATGATGCTTGGTTACCCGGGGAGACCAACGAAGCCATGAACTGGTTGGCTGTTTGGAGCAGAGCAAAGACATGGTTTGGGAAGGTGGGCTCTCATTCTCTGGATCCCATGCTTCTGACTCTGGGACACCCAGGGGCGCTGACCCCATCCTGGGCATCAGGCAGGACTGAAGCCTCTCGGATTGAAATGCCCAAACCTCTCTGCGGTAGGGCATATTCGTGCCATGTCACACACGCATTTCACAAAAGCTTTCTGGAGTTAGCAAGTAAAGTTCTTGGCTGTGAAAAGAGCAGTTCCCAGGGATGCCTTGAGTGCTACCGATGGCTCATCGTTCTTCCAGCATCTGTAGCGTCTTGATGACGAAGCTAGTCATTGATGGCTAGGCTTAGGGCTTGACAGTTCAGGGACCAGCTCCCAGAGATGCCGAACTTGCATTGAAACCTCATTGAAGCCTCAGAAACAATCCTCGGACGCGGGGGTGATTATTCCTCTTTGTACAGAGAAGACAACAGAGAATTCGGGAAGTTACCGACTTGCCCAAACCCACGTTCCAGTAAGTGGTGAAATGGGATTTGGGTGATAAGTGTCTAACTCCAAAGCCCACACAAGAAAGAAGCGCGTTTGCCGAGTGTGCCGTCTCACGTGAGTGAGGTGAAAGAAAAATGAGACTGTGCTGTGTGCTCTTGAACAGCAGATACACATGTAGGTCGTGTACTTACTGTATTACTATTTTCCAAAGAAATGTTCTCCAGCCCTTCATCAGCTAATTCACGGAGAGAGCCCTGAAACAGCCCACGAGACTCGCTCAAGAGAGAAGCCACGGAGACATTATGGTGGGGTAGAACTATACACTTTATATACAGAGGAATTTTCCCCAGTCAGCAGTAAGAGAAGTGCAGCGAACATGAGGGGACTGGATTTCCTCCTCACGGAGCTTTGTCAAGGACAGAACAGAGTGTTTGAAGGGAATTGTTGGAGCAAGGCTGCGCTGACCTTATTTACACAGCATTGCCAGTTACCCACAGGGTCTTGAAACCATTGGAGTTAGCTCATGCCCAGGGTCCTCCAGAAAGCCATGGGGTGCTTTGACAGGCTTTGATAATTCTGCTAAGGCCTGAGATTATGACCTGAGCTGAAGGCAGACGCTTAACCAACCGAGTCACCCAGGCGCCCCAACACATAATTTTTTTTTTTTTAAGATTTTATGTATTTTTTTGACAGAGATACAGTGAGAGAGGGAACGCAAGCAGGGAGAGTGGGAGAGAGAGAAGCAGGCTTCCCAGCGAGCAGGGAGCCTGATGCAGGGCTCGATCCCAGGACCCTGGGATCATGACCTGAGCCGAAGGCAGATGCTTAATGACGGAGCCACCCAGGCGCCCCCATAATTTTTTTCTTTAAAAGATAAGATCATGTCTCTCATTCAGATACTAAAATTGAACATATGGTAAGTATTTTATTTAGCTCATTAATGAGGAAGTTGGTAAGGGTATTGTTATAACTAGTTCAAGGGAGAAGCCACCCCCGGCAGATGTATATGATAAAGGAATGTTGAAAAGAACGTACAAATGAAAGCACGGGCTAGCTTCTCCCAGCGTGGGAGGAAAGTCAATCGAACTTCCACACAGGACAGGGCAGAATTTGCATATTGCCTTGCTCCTAGTTATCTGCGTTGTACGGAGTTGTAAAATGCCTCAAGGGCAATGAATGCCAGAATCAGATAACCCAGCAGCGGCCGTGCATAGACAATGCAATGCACCGTTTTCCACTGAAGCACAAAATCTCCCCTGTAACTCCTATTGTTAAGAAATGATGAAGGGAAGTACTTAGCTACAGAATTCTAAAGATAGCAGAAGTTTCCTTCGGGAGGAAAGGCTGTCTCTCTGTATCTTTGTCTCTTGAGCGGAGGCTTTGTGATAACGGAACTGGATGGCTATGCTGCCTGCTCCCTTCTTGGCTCATTTAGTGGGCAAATCATTTAAATTCTGTGTGCCTTAGTTTCCCCACTCTAACACAGGGGTAGTACTATTAAAGATTTTATTTATTTATTTGACAGAGAGAGAGATCACAAGTAGGCAGAGAGGCAGGCAGAGAGAGAAGGGGAAGCGGGCTCCCTGCTGAGCAGAGAGCCCGATGCAGGGCTCGATCCCAGGACCCTGGGATCATGACCTGAGCCGAAGGCAGAGGCTTAACCCACTGAGCCACCCAGGCACCCCAACTAGATTATTTTTATTTATTATAATGTTTCACTGTCCTTTTTTTAAAAAAAGATTTTATTTCTTATTTGA
>CM052896.1:39202374-39264214 GCA_028534135.1 Potos flavus
ATATAACCTATAGTATTATACATAGTATATATATGCTGTATACAATATGTAGTGTATATACATATATATATAGTATATATATACTATATATACATATAAACACTGTATAGTATATATAGTATACATATAGTATATATGCTGTATACATATAGTACATATATAGTATACATATAGTTTTATGTATACATATACTCTACAGTATATTTGTTGCATACTATATATGTATGCATCTACTATACACATGCTGTATACCATATACATGTATAGTATACGTATACATGTACTATATATATGTTGTATACTATATGTATAGTATATATATACTATATATAAGTATATACATAGTATATATGTATATTATATATATCATACACTATATATAGTATATAATATACTTATATATATGCTATCTATCTGTACTTTACATATAGTCTACATATAGTATATGTATACTATATAGAGTATATACATATAGCATATACTATATATTTTATATTTATATCTAGATAAATAAATTTATATAATCTAAATTTAAAATTAATTTATATTTAAATTTAAAAATAATTTAAATTGGAGTTTATTTTATTATATAATGTAAATACACTGTATGTATGTGTGTGTGTGTGTGTGTACACACAGAGAGAGAGAAGGAAAGCATTTTAGAATTTACAATAATGATGACTGTGGCAACAACTGAAATGACTGTATGTTCACAGCAATCCCCACCTATAGGACACTCAATATATTAATGTTTATTTTCTTCTTGTACTATGTTCTAAGGAAATGTATATTTATTTTCATATTTATTAGTTTTATTGTGCGTTAACTATATATTTATAGTGAAAAAATAAAGCAAAATAAGAAAAATCATCAGAATTCCCAGGCATACTGATGAGCACTGTTAGTATTTAGAGATATATTTTTTAGACTTTGAATTTCTTTTTTTTTTTAAGATTTTTAAAATTTATTTGGCAGAGAGAGAAAGAGTACAAGCAGAGGGAGAGGGAGGCAGAGGGAGAAGCAGGCTTTCTGCTGAGCAGGGAGCCTAATGCAGAGCTCGATTCCAGGACCCTGAGATCATGACCTGAGCTAAAGGTGGACACTCAACTGACTAAGCCACCCAGGCACCCCCTAGACTTTGGCTTTCAATCAACAAAAATTCTGGGCTTTTCCTAGTTAAATAAAATACAAGTACGTTGAAAATATGGAATCGTAATTGTATGACATATGGGTTTTAGCCTTTCTTTAAGTCTTAGTATTATATTATTGTTTTGTTTTGTTTTAAGCAAGCTTTATGCCCAGTTTGGAGCCCAACAGAGGACTTGAACTCATGACCCTAAGATTGAGACCTGGGCTGAGACCAAGAGCTGGCTGCTTACCTGAAGGAAACACCCAAGCACCCCTATTGTATGTACTTTATAGATAAAATTAATAACATCTTTGCAAATTAGGGCCACATTTTTAGATGAAGGATCCAGGGTTCAGAGAGGTTCAATAAATTGCCTGGGTCACACAGCAGTAAGGGATGGAGTTATGGTCTAAACCCTAGACTGTGTACTTCCAAGGCTGTAGGTTCAATCATTATTTTTCTCAAGGCTCCTTGCATTGTATTTTTACTTATATCATTAGCATTTAGCTTTATTGCACTGTGGTGAAAAATTATATCTCTATAACTTTCCTCTGGATTCATTTTTGGAACCTTATTTAAGAGTGAGCATGTACATACCAATGCCCTATACCTTGAGAAAAATGCATCATCCGTGTTGTTTCTGAGTTCAATGTATGTCCACTGGTTTTACCATATTAAGTGTATAGCATTCATAACCTCTATTTTATTTTTCAAACTTATATCTACTTTTGTCACATCTTCAATGACTTCCAAATTTTTGCCTGTTGAAATTTATTTAATTTTTAAATATTGTCTAATTTTTGTCTTAGGCTGATCATGAATTCACACCTCCCATGAGGGAGGTAATTTATTTTTTTATTTATTCCATTTGTTTTTGCATTTCTAACTTGGGTAATCCATGTCTTCACTGTTGTTTTTGTATTTTTCATTATAATCAGGAGCCTCTTTGCACCCTCCCTCCACTTTTTTGGTTTCAGAATCTCTTTTATATGATTCCACTTTTACCAGGTGTTTCCTTCTTGTTGCATGAATTTCCTCAATAAAACTTTTTTTTTAATTTTTAGCATTTCTGCATCATTTTATTACAGATACCTATTTTAAGCAACAAACATATTGTGGGGTCTTATGTGTTAATCCAATGTGGGAATTTGTCTTTGGCAAAACAAACGGCCTTTACATATGGGCTCCTTTGGAATGCAGTTGGTACAGCGATATGAGATGGGCTCTCAGCTAAGAGCTGTGGACTTGTTGCACATTACTTTAGGACTCTACAAGGAGGAAGCTACCAGTCTCCCTATCTGTACAATCATGTTAATTAAGAGTATAAACTTTACTGAGTTATTGTGAAGATTAGAGGAGATCAAGAACATTCTGGAATAGAAGCATAGTAAAGCATATTAAACTATTATTTGTAAAATGTAACTGTCATTTTTTGCTATTCATAGACAGCAGGCCTGGAAATTTCATTCAAAGCAAGTTTCTTGACAATAGCATATAAAACAAATTCTTAAAACAACGATCTGTGCTCAACGTGGGGGAAATGAGCTCCATACTTTTCTCTAACCCCGTCTCAAATTTCTCTCTAAGATAACGGGAATAACTTACAGTAAAATTGCTGAGAGGCCGTGGTCAGGTTTCAGTTCAACTCATCCGTCTCTACTTCTGGCTGTGCTGTGGAGTTTCACAGCCTGACTTAAATTCGGCCCTGTCAGAAATCACTGTTTTGCTTTCCATCTAATTCATTAAGGATTTAGGTGGTACAAATACATCATTGGCTTCCATGATGGGGATTGAAGCTGCAGACTTCTTCGGTTTATCCTCTTGTTGTTGGGTGTGGAAACACTGACACTAAGAAAAGCAAACCAAGCAGTGATGGCTTTTCTACTTCCTGGATTGTGGAATTTGCTCGTCCAATGACAGCCATCTGGTGGGCAACCAGACAGGAGGATTGATTCTCAGCCTGGGGCTCTCCTTCCAGCCGCCCTCCAGCTCCTGCACAGCCGGGAACCTCTGTGTCAGTTGGAGCTGCTGGGAGCTAAAGCTGCATTCTTAACTTCTGCTCTGAAGGACTGAAGAGGGACAGAGAGGAAAGTGAAAAAATCTAAGGATTCTGCTAGTGTCCGTTTTTAACTTTCCAGGATTGTCTTTGCCCTTCAGGATCCAGATAACTATAGACAATGCTATAGCACCAAAGTGAGAAATAAATATCCTATAATATTAGAATCCGATAAACTCTAGAACGACGCGATTGATTTTTGTTATGTGAGTTTCAGATCTCTGATGGTGTCTATTTGATCAGTGAGAAGGGGAGATGAGTGCGTTTCCCACCTGAGGTAACAGGGCTGTTTTCTTGAACTTCTGTGATGATATAATCATCTTGTCTCTTTTTCATCGTATGCTTCCAAGTCCCTCCCGAGAGACTCTCATTCAGTGCCTCTGGGATGGGGCCTCAGATGTGTGTTCTGGACAGGAGAAGAGCTTGAGCAATAACGGGGGTAGATAGAGGGAATAGTCTGTTTTTAGAATCAGACGACTCTGGGCTTAAATCCTGCCTACTGGTTATGGGGTCTTGCACAAATTAGTTAACCTTCCTTAACCTCAAGAACAGTAGAGATAAAAACATCTACCTCAAAGTGTTGTCAAGAGGATTCAAAGGACTAGGGCCCTGTGCTGCACCTGCTTTTCTGGGTGCCGTTAAATCATTTCTGCCCAGGTTCATTTGAAGATTATCTGTGAACTTAGCATGTAGGCATAATGGTTTTTGTTGTTTGTCTGCTTTTGCTGTTGTGGGTTTTTTGCTTTATTTTGTTTTACTTATCTTTTCCATCTCTTCAGCAGATATTTGTGAAATTTTTACTGTGTGCAAGGAACTGGGATTCCCAGGACCCCCTAAGCACCTCCCTGCTAGTGTGACATGTCCACACGGCCCACCCCAGGCTTCTAAAGGGACTGACCAAAGTCTCCAGTGAGTGACTTGATGTAACAGGTCTAGGCCTAATTGTTTAGGGGGCTTCCTGAGATTAGGAGTGTTATGTCTTTATGCCTTTTTTGTACCAGAAATTCCAGTTTTCTTGAATCCAATCGTGTGTGTGTGCGTGTGTGTGTGTGTGGTTTTCTTCTCTGTAGTTGCAATTTTTTCTCCTTTGCTTTACTGAGATATTATTGACACACAACACATGTAAGTTTAAGGTTTACAATGTGATGATTAGATATATGTATATATTGCAAAAGGATGACCACAGTACAGTTAGTTAACATCTCCAACCCTTCATGTAATTATGGTGTGTGTGTGTGTGTGGTGATAACATTTAAGATCTACTCTGTTAACAACTTTCAAGTATATAAAACAATATTTTTTTAATTTAAATTTTATTTTATTTTTTCGGTGTTCCAAGATTCATTGTTTTATGCATCCCACCCAGTGCTCCATGCAATATGTGCCCTCCTCAATACCCACCACCAACTATAGTCACCATCCTGTGCGTTAGATCCCTGGACCTTATTTATCTTATAGCTGGGAGTTTGTTACCCTTTGACCAATGTCTCAAAATATGGAATGCTTTATGAATTTGCTTGTCATCCTTGAGCAGAGACCATGCTAACGTTCTCTGTATCATTCCAGTTTTAGCATATGCGCTGCCCAAGCGAGCACCATGTGTATATATTTTTCTTCAACAGAAAATATGCATTTAAATGATCCCATTTGGTTTTTACACAGAACATGTTCTAGGTGCTTTGCACTCTGCAGTCTTCCCTTCCTAGCCAGAAAAACGTTTGCACTTTTTTTTTCTTCCATTGGATTTCTGAGGAATAGACTTAACACTTTTTTTTTTTGTATTTAGCCTTGCTTCAAAAGAATTTAAGGTGCTTTTTAAAGATGCAAACAATGCAGGACTTATTAAAAAGAAAAATTCAGGTATTGAAGATAAGGATGGGAAAAATAAGGTGAACTCATGAATGAGGTTTCACGTCAAATACACACGTACCGTTCGTTCTTTTGGCTTCCTGATCGTGGGCCAGATATTTACTCTGAACTTTCAAGCAGTCATTGCAAAGCCTCTGCAATCAAGAGAGGAGGGCAATGATCCTCAAGCCAGTTATTAGGATCATCATCTATATGAGCCCTGAATATTGTTTTAACTTTTCCACTAGCCCAAGACTTTAGGTCCAAATCAACATTAGGGTCATTAAGGCTCTATGGAAGGGTTATGAAGTGCCATGGAAAACTGTGCTATCTAACATGCCAGCCAAATACAAGATGGATCAGGGAATAAGGAAGCCTCTCATTGCAGGGGAGATGACAGCTGGGTGGAAGAGCCGGGCCAAGGATCAGCCAATCCCCTGGTCCAGAAGTCATAACCATGGCAACAGTGGTGCCCGCAGCTCTACTACCAACAGTGATGCCCTTAAGAGGCACCAGGAAAGAAAGGAGCCTGTCATACTTCTGGGCTAGGCTCTTGGTGAAGGAAATTTACGTATTTTTTTATCCATAATCCCCAGGACAAAATAAACAGCCTCTTTCACTTTAACCTTGCAAACCGAAATCTACAAAGGAAAGGCAAATGTCCAGTGGCACAGCCTGGCCGAGGCCAGGTGTGAGTCTCTCATCTGGGAAACCTGTAGCCTGCCTCCGATTTGCCTTTTATTCTCTTTACTTTCTAGTAAAAGTGCTGCTCAGGACTTTTCAACAAGAAAAGCCCAGAGGAGGATAGCTGCTTTTGAAGCCACCACTATCGTCTGCCTCATTCATTTCAAACGTACTTCTCAAAGAGACGAAGGCCTGTGTACAAGCAACAATGCTCGCTGCATTCTCTTGCCATCACCTGCGATGTGGTGGCTTTTGATTCTGCACAGAACCTGCCTTGTTTCAGAAACTGATTGATGGAGGCCTCTGAGTGAAGGAGGCAACAAGACAAATGAGCAGGGCTCCTGGTAAGGCAAGGTGCTTCAAGAGAATGGGCTTGAAAGCACTTAAAAGGTAAACACAACATCCATGAAAGTAGAGAATTCTCAAAGGCATCGAGCTGTTCCTGGTGGATAATCTGTAGTTCTGAAGGATCTTCACGTGTTTGTGCAAACACACATCAGCTCCTTGGAGACATCTGACTTGGGATT
The DNA here is from genome assembly GCA_028534135.1 of Potos flavus. Classification (NCBI taxonomy): domain Eukaryota; kingdom Metazoa; phylum Chordata; class Mammalia; order Carnivora; family Procyonidae; genus Potos; species Potos flavus. The sequence goes on from CM052896.1 coordinate 39,208,619, forward strand.
TTAGACTTTTTGGTGGAGGGGGAAAAGGTGAAGTCCACATAGATGTCATAAAGCAGGGAAAACGAAGTGAAATAAAAAACACGGGAGCTCTGAGTCAAGTTTAAGGCAGGGAAACTGAAAACAGTGCATTGAAAGAGCTGATCATGGGGCGCCTGGGTGGCTCAGTGCGTTAAAGCCTCTGCCTTTGGCTCAGGTCATGGTCTCAGGGTCCTGGGATCGAGCCCCGCATCGGGCTCTCTGCTCAGCGGGGAGCCTGCTTCCCCCTCTCTCTCTGCCTGCCTCTCTGCCTACTTGTGATCTCTCTCTCTGTCAAATAAATAAATAAAATCTTAAAAAAAAGAAAAAAGAAAGCTGATCATGCATCTCTGTAGAGGAGAGGGCATGGGATTTCTCTTTAGAAGGACATGGAAAAGCCTGCAGGGCTCATTCTAAACACCATGGGCTGTGTGAGGGCTGCTCTGCGGGAGCTCTGAGGGAGGGGCCTCCTCTTCCTATAAGCCCTCGTCCTTCCCTTTTTCCCAATAATAGACGCAAACCAGTGAAAAACCAACATGAGAAATCTAGCCACACTAAATACGTTTAATACGAAAACTCCATCAGACTCCCTGTTGGTTAGCATTCTTCATGAATCTGTGTGGGGGACACATGGCAGGCTGAGGAGCTGCAGGCTGAGGAGGGGAGTCGGGTGAGGGGAAGTTAAGTGAAGCAGGAATCCATATCCCCGTCAGTGGGACACTGGCACCATGTTCTCATTTTAAAAAGATGTCTGCCAGCGAGGTGGCATTCCACTGTGTAACTAAGTTAGGCTTAATATCTCAGTTTCACAGAAAAAAAGTGGACCGAATCAGACACTCTTGGTAGTCCACCCAGCAGCCATTCTCTCCTTTAATATTTTGCTTGCAGAGTCCCTGTTTTGACTGGGAGTCCTCCTGCCCTTATTGTGAATCGGGGAAGGGTGACCCTCTCTTGACCTTCAAGAATAAATCCTGATTTTGTTTTTTTTAAATGGCGACTGAGGTAGATGGAATTTTAAGATGGCTCCCTTGATCGTCACCCTCTGGTGTTAACTCCTGTGATGATGGCAAAAGGCAGATGATCTGGGTGGGCTTACTCGAATACTTAAGGCTCTTTAAAGCAGAGAGTTTTCTTCAGCTGGTGGCAGAAGGGAAAGTCAGAGAGATCGAAGTATGAGAAGGAGTCAGTGCACCGTTGCTGGCATTAAAGACGGAGGGGGCCTTGCTCAAGGATGGAGAATGGTCTTTGGACTTGAGAGTGATCTTGGTGGATAGCCAGCAAGGCCATCAAGACCTCAGTCCTACAGCTGCAAGGAACTGAATTCTACCAATGATCCGAATGAGCTTGGAAACGAATTCTTCCATAGAGCCCCAGATGAGAGCTCAGACCAGCTAACATCTTGATTTCAGCTTTGCATGTACTTAAGCAGAGAACCTACTCAACTTCCCAGACTTCTGACCTAAGGAACTGTGAGAAAATAAATGCATATTGTGTTAAGCTGCCAAGACTTAAGCTGCATTAAGCTATAACACAGCAATAGAAAACTAATAAAGCAACTTATAGGTAGTGTCAAGAAATCCATATTTCTGCTCAGGAAGAATTAGTTTTCAGCTCTGACCCTAATCAGGAATCAGAAAGTTACCCACAGCAGAGACTGTTGATTAGCTATCCAATAGCCATTCCCAACTTCCCCCTTGTGCACCTCTCCCTCCCCGGAAAAGATACAAGTAGCAGATTCTTGCTGCGGGGCAGTCATGTGACCTGGATCTGCCTTTGGATAAAATCCTGCAAGAACATGAAACTACAGCGTCGAAGTAGCCATTTTATAGACGCGAGGTGACAAGCCTAGACATGGTAGAGTGGAACGAAGGAAAGATCGCAGTTCTTTCAGTGCGTTATTTTTTTCTTTTATGACAGTCGTGAGCTAAGGGCCAAATCTGGAATTGCCTACTTTTGCATCTCCTGTTATGTAAAATTGTTTTTATTGCTAATGGCACTCTTAATTGGTTTTTCTGTTACTTGAAGCTGATATATTACCCTTTCTATAGAAGAAGCATTACAGATGGAGACATCTGAGGGACAATGAGTGTAGAGGTCGAGGACCAGGCTTTTGGCACAGGTAGGAAAGGGTCCATAGGCATCTAGGGGCTTGAAGGACAAGTATTCTCTGAGATTCTTTTCCCATGCATCAAAGTTTACATGGCCATGGATCTAGGCTGTATATTAAGTACTAGTCATATGACCTTGGACCATTCACCTAAACTTGGTGAGCCTCAGTTTACTTATCTGCAAAGTGGGGATAACAACACGTTTGTCACTCGGTTTTATGGGGATCAGACTTGGTCGTATATTTTTACTTGCTTTGGAAACTTCAAAGGGAAGCTCTGGTGTAATGTCAGAGCATGGCTTGGTGCCTGGCATATAGTAGGTATGCTCAGTAAGTATCTGTTGGGTCGATGTGCTGGGCCTGTTCGTCCATATCAGGGTTATTCGTGTTGCACCATGAGCTTGGGGGTTGGGCTGCTTGCTGTCTGCCTAGTTGCTCCATAGAGCTCCTACTCCAGATATAACTTAAAGAAGGATTTTATTGAATGCTTTCTTCTTGGCAGTGATGTATTAGGCTCTGCAGCCGAGATAGAGAATTCAACTTTTGTTTTCCACGTATTTTCCACTAAATATGCTGTGGCGAGGTGTCTGTTTTGATCGGGGACACTATCAATTAATTTTCTCCCATCCTGACTTTCTCTGTGATTTAGGGTGTGAAGATTATCTGTGGGCTTGGACCTATCACTCTGAGTGAGGTGCTTTGGCTCCAATCAACAGGGTTGTGTCCAAGGCAGGCGGGCCCCCTGTGAACTCCCAGGCTGCCGAATCCGTCATCCGGCAGGTGACAGGTGGTGCTTAAGACATTGTGGAACAAAAGGAGACAGCCACACCTGGCCCTTTGAAAGCTTCCCTATTTCAGACAAACCAGGACGCTGTTTGCTTCCTCAGGCTTGCCCCCTGTAACATCGTCTGCATTTCCAACTCCTCATCCGTGGTTCTGACTTCCTGTATCCGCTCCTGGTCTCATCGACCTCCCAGCTGGCCTCTCCCAGCTGGACTCCGGGACTGCTGCTTGCCGCTGATTCTCTGAGGCTAAGCAATCCCAGGTTTTGGTCTGGCCATGCTCTGTGCCACGCTGGCTGTGAAACGTGCAGAAACACCACCGAGAGCCGACAGGCTGGCATCTAAGAAAGACTTGTTTTAGGTTGCTCCCCAAAAGGAATTAGACTGGAGTGGGACAAAGGAGAAGAGCAGGTGCTTGGGGGCTAAGGAGCATCAGGCGAGTGAGACCGGAGGCACCATAGTCCGGGCAACTTAGCAAGACCCAGAGCAGCTGAGCATCACCTTGAAGTACCGAGACGCTGATGGTGTAACGCTGATGAAACAGGATGAGGGCACGTGGGGGTCAACGGTGAGAGAGCGAAGCCGAGATCAGAAGAGGCAGAGAAGTACATCTTGCTAGGGAGAAGGCAAAACCCTAGGCTGGGAGCAGCGGGGTTGGGTGTAAAGAATGCACCCGGGAGTCAGAAGCTGGGGCTGTGAAACCTGCTCGGTCTCTGACTTTGACCCTTGCTGTGCGAGGCTGGCACTTCTGGCCTCACGGGGTTTTTGTGCATTTTCAGGGGTCTGAGATAAATGTGACCGTGGTATAGACAATACTGTAAAAAATGTGGTGGACGTTGAATTCCCCTGGGCATTTAGGTTTACTCCTGTATGTTTGTTAGAAAGCCTGGGTGAGGGTTCGCCTAGGCTGTCGCTGCCACGGGAGCTATGGGCACAGCCTGGAGGAGGACATCCTTTAGATGGCAGCAGGCATGACGACAGCTCCTGAGAGTGGGTCACAAGAGCATTCCCCACCCCACCGGACGGCTCAGAAGTTTCAGTGGTGGAAAGTCCTCGGCTTCTGAAGAGCTGGATGAGAGACACGGATGGCCTTATTTACAGTCACAGGTCGGCTGGAACCAAAAATGAACCAGTGAGGAAAACTGGTTTTGAAAATAGGTCAGCATCTCATACATTCTGAGAGCTGGGAAGAAACCTAGAAGGTGCCTTCTGGATGGCCAGCCAGGCTCTGCCGGAGCCCTGCCAGGAAAGGGGGTCCCTGCCCTGGGACACTGCACCCCTGCCCCGCACTCATGCTTCCTCCCCACTTGCTCCTCCCCTGGGAGGTCATGGCCTCTGCCCCGACGTCCCTTCCCGGTCCACATCTGCCCTTGGAGGCCCTCATCACATGCGTGTGCCCTTTTCCACATGACGGTCTGTCCAGGGCTCATCTCCGGCTCCGTCTCCCTCTCCCAGCAGTCCTGGAGCTCGTCACTTGTTTCTGCTGATCTGCTCCCTGTCAGACATAGTCAAGGTTTTCTAATTTAATTTTTAATTACACTTTTCCTTTTAAGGTCATTGGAGATTCATGTGTCATTGGAAGAAACTACACAGAGAGACTCCGGGAGGCCGTTAGCCAGTGTCTGCCAGTACCCCGCAGCCAGGAAGCACCTGCTGGTAAGTGCATGGATGCCCATGGCCAGGGACGGTTGGATGATGTGGGCAGCGCCTGGGTCGGCACTGTGGGGGCACCAGGGGAGCCCTGAGGGACAGGAACCATAACAAGGAATGCTGCGGCCTCCACGGGGCTGCCAGGGCCTGGCCAGCTTCACCGGCTTCTCCTTCTGGGCCTTCTTCTCTGTGGTTCCCAGTGGGACCAGCTGGAACTTCTCCTCCACAAGCCTGTTCCAGAGGAGAGCCAGCGGGCGCGAACCCTTCCCCCAGCTCCTTTCCCCACCGCCCCCAGACACACACACACACCTTTTCCTAAAGGAAAGCCATTTTCGCTAACTGTCAGAGTTGGACTAGAACTGTCAAAGCATTCAAATCCACCTCTAGTCACAGTTCTGTTTTCCCTGCATTGGTGTAAAAATATCATACTTTTTCATCAAAGTGGAAAATAACAACACAGAAAAGCTGAGAACCGGGCAATTCTCAGAACCAGGCAGGAGTCAGCAATGTCTTAGCGATGGAGGCGAAATATTTGAATCCTGTGGACAGCAGACACGTGGGCACGCACCCCACTTCCTGCCTGCCCCAGCCCCACCTCTTCCTGGTCCTTGCTGCATGAATCTCAGTTGGGTTTTTCCCAGGGCCCCTGTGCACATGCGGGCTATCCCGCATGAGCCCAGATGGCTGCTTTTATGATGGCTCTGTGATGCCTCATTACCCATATTATGTACTAGTATGTGCATCACATGTTAAATTAACGGTATCGGCTGTGCGAGGGTAATGGATTGGCTGGCGACTCTCTTTCCGAGCAGTTACTCAGGCTTGCCATCTGGCGAATCTAATAACCAGGTGGTGAACCTAAATAACCTCATTTTGGTAGGGGTAGAAGGGACCCCAGTTGGCTCTGTTCCTGCCATCTGCAGCTTTCTTCTTTAGGAGAGACATGTCCAGAGATTCAAAGTCACGCTATTTCTTAATTGAGTAGCTCTTAGTTATTAGAAACACTCCCACTTCATTTATGTGCAACTCTGGTCCCAGCATCTTTGCCAATTTAGAAAACATGCAGGCGCCAAGAGGCAGGCCAGCAAAGGCTGTGTATGGCCGAACGGCATAGGCTTCCTCCCATCAAAGCTTTTGGGCCTCTCTCATGAGAAAGCTTTTCTGAAGTTTCACTCAGAAAATATTTACTCCTACTTTACACTCAGTGGTAACTGTGAAGTTCATTGGATTTCTAAAGTTTCAGTATATGGGAGGCTACAGAGTAGAGGTGAGGAGAAGATGTGTAATGGACAAACACTGGGACAAATAATGAGGAAGGCCTGACGACACAAACTATTCAAAGCACAGCAAATCTGGGGCGTTTAGTGAGGGGGCAATTAAATTATTACACAAGGTTTTAAAAAGACCTTTATTTTCATTATCAGAAATTAGGTAGGTTCATCGAAGAAAATTTAGAAAAATATAGACGAAAAAGAATAAAATAGGGGCACCTCGGAGGCTAAGTCCATTAAGTGTCTGCCTTCTGCTCAGGTCATGATCCCAGGGTCCTGGAATCAAGTCCCACATTGGGCTCCTTGGTCAGCCTGCTTCTACCCTTCTCCCCTGCTTGTGCTCTCATTCTCTCTCTCTCTCTCCAATAAATAAATCAATAAAATCTTTTTTTTTTAAAGAATAAAATAAAACATAGCTATAATCCCCAACTCCAAGATATAATCAGTGGAAATATTTTGTTTGCTTTCTTGTTCTCTCTTCACATGTACTCGTGTATTTCTATCCCTTCATCCATTGGTCATCTGCCTGCCTGCTTCTCTAGAACTCATACAGAAGAAATGGAATCCCACCACTCTGTAACTTGCATTTACCCCCCCTTCATGCACAGGTAAGATGCTTTTCATGTTAACAAGTCACCCCCTTCAGCCTCATTTTAATGGCTGCATTGTATTTCGTGATATGAGAGTTAGCGTAATTTAGTGATTACTTATTAAAGCATATAATGCACAGCAAAATCTGGAAGGTAAAAAAAAAAAAATTATGAGCAAGTAGGGCATGAAGACTGTCTCTGTATAATCACTGCCAGACAAGTTCACTGTGGTGGCAGCAGAGTGGAAAGCTTGAACGCCAGGCCTTTTCATCTTCACGAGCCGTGTTGGCTGCTTGCCTCTTGTCGGGCACTTAGAACCCTGTATCTGTAAAGATGCTTTTGGTCGTAAGTAACACAACACGCAAAGTCGCTTCCGTAATTAAAAATATTTTACGTTATAGGAATCTTGGAGATAAGGCTGATCTGGGGCTTGTTAATGCAGTGACTTAAAGGCATCACCAAAGATTTGTATTTTTCTCATCTTTTTTCTCTCTCCAGAGGGTCCCAAAATTTTGGCAGCTCTTCCAGTCACTGCAGGAAGACAAGATAATATCCAGAGGCAGAAAAGGAGATGTTCTCTTCTTTGTGCCTCGTTTTTTAAAAAATTATTTTTAATTTTGGTAGAACATACATCACGTCACGTAGACTTTGTCACCTCGACCATTTTAAAGCGTACGGTTTGGTAGGGTGACGTCTGTTCCCACTGTTGTGCAACAGGCCTCCCAAGCTCTTTTTGTCTCGCAAAACTGAAACTCTGTGTCGGTTAACTAGTAACTCTGCATTCTGCCTTCACTCCAGCCCCCGGCACCAACCCTTCTACTTTCTGTCTCTATGAATTGGGCTCCTGTAGGTACCTCATACAAATGGAATCATCCGGTATTTATTGAATCATCCGGTATTTATTTTTTGGTGACTGGGCTTCTTTCACTTACCGTAATGTCCTAAACTTTCATTCACGTTTTAGCATGGATTAGAATCTCCTTCTATTTTAAGGCTTAATAAGATCCCATTCTGTGTATACCCCACATTTTGTTTATCTGTTCACCCATTGGGTACTTGGGCTGCTTCTGCCTTTTAGCCACTGTGAATAATGCTGCTATGAACATGGGTGTGCAAATATCTCTCTGAGACCTTGCTTTCAATTCTTTTGTCTCTACCTTCGGAAGTGGAATGACTGGATCATACGGCAATTCTACTTTTCATTTTCTGAGGAGCTGCTAGACTGTTTTCCATGGTGCCATGTTGCATTCCCACCAACTGTGCAATGTGTTTCAATTTCTCCACATCCTCATCAGTATTTGTTTCCCTCTCTCCCTCCCTTCCTTCCTGATGGTACCCATCCTAAGGAGTGTGAGGTGGCCCTTGTGTTTCTTTTTAATACCAAGGAAACATTTATGTTCATTTCTCCTGTCTCATTGGTTAGAATTATGCTCACGTGTCTATTTTTAAGCCAATCACTGGTAAGAAAAATGGAACTCTGCTTTGTTTACTCTGAGACCAAGCAGCATGTGCCCTGGGATTGAGAACTCTGACACTATATTAAAAGCCAACTGTTTGCTTCTCATGGGGAAGAGCAGTGCTTTTTTTTTTTTTTTTTTTTTTTTTAAGAGCAGTGCTTTTTAATTCTTAAACTCTAATGTGCAAGCAAATCACGGAAGATGTTAAAATGCAGATTGTGACTCACTGGGGCAGGGCCTGAGAGCCTGCATTTCCAATCAGCTCCAAAGTTATGCTGATGCAACTGGACCGAGACCCCCCACTGACTAGTGAGGGTCTAGCACATGCATCAGAATACACTGGAGGGCTTGTTAACCCCCAGATTGCCAGGCTCTGACACTAAAGTATGTGATTTAGTCGGTCTGGGCGGGGGCTCAAGAACGTGCATTTCTAACCAGTTCCTCCTAAGTGAGGCTGATGCTGCTGGTTCCCGGGACACATCCTGAGGACCACTGGCTTAGAGGACAGCATTGGAGCCAGGCCACTAGCTTTGCACCTGGAAGCCCACTGTGTCCCTGTGCAACCTCAGCAAGTTCCTCACCCAGTTACCTTATCTGTCAACCAGGGATGCTAACACCACCTGGGTTCAATGACTTCTGTGAGTTTCTGTGTTATGCACAATATAATGTTAGGTCATTATTGGTCGTTCCTTTCAAAGAGGTAGGATTTAAACCATGCACATTTGCTGCTCTCCGAAAAATCTTTTAGGAGGCCAGGTGTCCCTCTCCCTAGGCATGTTTGGAGAAGCTCTCTTCTTTCGCTTGTGCCTGTAGCTCAAAAAGCTCCCCAGACTGACTTTTTTCACCATGCCGTTGATTCCTCATTAAGTGCAGGGATGCTGGGTACCGCCAGCCTTTAACCTGGATGCCCGGATCCTTATAAATAAAGAATGCAGCAAAACCAAATGAGAGCAGCCACATCTCAGGCAGCAGCAGTGAGTCTCCCTCAGCTTTCCCGGGAGGGCCTGCTCTCGGAAGGCCCAGAGTCTGTTCTGGCTGGCAGGGAGTACAAAGAGCAGTTCCCGGCATCCCAGGCGGCACTCTGTCTGAGTGCTTTAATCATATACAAGTCTGAAGTAGCGGGAGGAAGCAAGCAGACCTCTGTAACTGGGCTTTTTACCTGCCTATGCCTTTGGGCTGGGGAGGGAGCTCAGCAGGCTGGTGGACATTTCAGGCAGAGTAGCAACAGAGCCTGGTGAGACCCAGTGTGTGGCACTAGCAGCTGAGGCCCAGTGTGGTGGGGATGCTGGTGGGTGACCAGGTGGGGCTTCAGGCAGGGCCAGGTCACACAAGAGCTTGTATAGCATGCTGGGAGTCTCCCATAGATAAGCTGTATTGGGATATTTTTTTAAAAAAGATTTATTTATGTGAGAGAGAGAGAGAGAGAAAGAGAGAGGGCACAAGAGCACCTGCAAGCCTGTGTGTGAGTGGTGGAGGAGCAGAGGGAGAGAATCTTCAAGCAGACTCCCCGCTGAGCACAGAGCCTGACTTGGGGCTCCATCCCAGGACCCTGAGATCATGACCTGAGCCGAAACCAAGACTCAGATGCTTAACCCACTGAGCCACCCATGTGCCCTGTATTAGGACATTTTTTATTGCAAGTAACAGACACGAGCTTACCTTAGCCTAAGCGGAAAGGGGACTTTACTTAAGAATTCAGACTGTTTCACAGAACCCAGGGGCAGCCTGCAGCATCCCTTAGGGAGGGGCTGCAACAGGGAGCACAAAGTCGTCCCACCCGATATGGGCTTTCTCTACTTCTCCAGTCTACGTGCATGATCAGAAATGTCTGTCCCATAGCATGCATGCATACGTGTTTTAGATTTAACCATCTCAAAAGACTGACTCTTTCTTAGTTCCAGCCTCAAATTTCTGGCAAAGAGGCTCTGCTTGGCCATCTTGGGTCAGGGGCTGGCTGGTCCAATCGGATGTTGCCATGGGAGGGAGCAGAGGCATATCGTCCAGCATGACTGCTGGGGCCCTCTGTTGTGGATTAAGGGTGGGCTGTGAAAGCTTCTTTGTGACCCAGGCAGACACTGCAAGTGGATGACCTCAGGAGAAGGACAGAGCAAATTTGGAGCTCCCTTCCCACTCGAGGTGCTTGGATTAGACCTTTATGTTCCACTCCTGTTCCCTTCCAGCCAGTAGTGGAGGGAAATGCAAGTGCTGAGTTTGTGACTGTAGGTTTGGGCTGGGAGGATGGGAGAGGAGGGGGGCCTAGCCCCTGGGCACAAGCATGTGACCACTTTGGAAACAATATCGAGCCCTCCTGACACAGTCCATAAGTAGCAGAGAGCTCAGCCTGGCCACCATCAATTCGGAAACTGAGAAAACATGACAGCAAAGCACCAGGCAAATAGTTCTTCCATAGAACATCAAGATAAAAAGTATGATTTTTTTTAAGCAGCAAATTAATGGAAATCAAACTACAAGGAAACTTCACCCGCCCATGATCTCATTCTGTTTCTCTTTGTCCCCTCCTTCCTTCCAGCTTCTGTCCAAATGCGCAGAGAATCTTACATAGCTTTAGAAAGTATAAACAACATTTTGTACTCCATGTTATGTAATGAGTACTTTCCAAGCTGCCTTGTCATCTTAACCGTCTTTGTCAGTATGCCATCCTTCAAATGAAATATACTATACTTTACTTAGCACATAATTAAGGTCTGACTTAAAATTTGAGACTGTGGAGCTAGAAGGAATCTTAGGAAATCACTGAGGCCAGGGAAAATGAACCTGGAGAGTGGAGTGAACTCCCTAAGGTCAAAAGAGCTGGGGAGCTCCAGACTAGATCGCATTCATGTCTTGAAACGTCTGTTTGTAATTACCCACCGGATGCCAGGTAGCATGGGCTTCCTTTCACCTCAAGTCGCTTTTCGCCACATTGCATGACCTAATTAACATTTGTTAGGTAGGAGCTGTTTCTTATTTTTCTGTACAGAGGAGGGAGTGCCTCTTTGACTCACTGTCAGGAAAATAGAGGTTGTGGAACTGAAATGAGTAACAGCAATTTTGATACAGACCGGTTTCGTGACTGACTGGTAGATAAGTCAGCATGCAAAGACATTTTTGTGTTTCCCAGGTTTGGCTTGCTGTCTCGATGCCCTTTGCAAACTCCACGGGGATTTTAAGCTTTAAGTCTGGTTATAAGCTTATGCAAGCTGTTAGTCACCTTTTTAGATGAAAAACACCACAGGATTATGCTTGAAAATGTTCCGTGCTTCGCTACGGATTCCTTTGGAGTAATTCAGCTGTAGTATGATTTTGAGGGAGAAGTGATTGAACGGTTACATTCCAAAACACATTTGCATTTGAAAATGGGGGTTGGTCAGCTAAAAGAACTATTCTTGAAAGGTACACATATAGGGCAAATTTAGAACAAGCAGAACAATTTAGACATGATAACTATGAATTAAATTGCCCCAAAGCTTAAAATACTGGGGACCCTTGGTCACGCAGAAACCTGGACCTGGATTGAATCATGAATATTCCTTTGGAAAACATATTGGAAAAGGAATCTTGTCACTGCTGTATGTCCGCAGATCATTCTAAACGTTCTAGGCATGCATCACCACAACTTTGACCAGAAACCAACCAAGGGAGGAGTCTAAGCTTTTGGTGTAGTGAAGAGGGCGGGCTCTGGAGTCAGATCGCTTGCGTTAGTATCTTGGTTCTACCTCTGACTGATATGTGAATTCGGCTGGGTCTCAGTTTGCTCATTTGTGAAATGGGGAGAAGATTCTTTAACTGCTGGGATTGTTGTGTTGAATCGATTATGTTAAATCATGTAACGTAATACGTCTCAAACTGCAATGTGCCCACACATCCCCTGAGTTCATACGAAGATCAGTAGAGGCAGAGAAAGACAAATATTGCAGGATCTCACTTAAACGTGGACTCTAAAAAAGCTGAGCTCACAGAAGCAGAAGGGAAATGCTGGTTGCCAGGGATGGGGGGACAGGGGAGATGGGGAGATATTAGGTAAACGGTAAAAATTTCCAGTTATAAGAGGAATAAGTTTGGGGAGCTAATGTACAACTTGGTGACTGTGGTTAATAATACTGTATCGTATACTTGAAAGTTGCTAGGAGGGCAAATCTTAAATGTTCTCATCATAACAACAACAAAATGGTAATTATGGGAAGTGAGGCATGCTAACTGACCTTACTACGGTGCACACATAGACACACATGCATATGTACACGTATGTGGTAAATAACACATACATATATTAGGTCATCACACTGTACACCTTAAACTTACACAATATTATACCAATTATATCTCAATAAAGCTGGAAAAAAGAAAAAGACAAAAAAAACCGATGCTATAGGTCTAGGGTGTAGCCTGCTATTCTGGATTTCTTCTTTTTTTATTTTATTTTATTTACTTATTTAAGAGAGAGAGAGAGATTTGGAGAAAGCGTTTCCATCTCAGCCATGCCTTACACTAAGACTCAGCCTTTGCTGGGTTTGAAGGGGTGTTGGAGCCATTAGTCAATTTAAAGTTCAGGGCCACTGTCAGAGGTGTCAGAGGGTGTCCCCTGCCTTCCCCATTCCCCAGTGCCTTCGAGCAAGGGAAGTTTCTCCATCCTCACGTCCTGAAGAGAGAGATTCCTGGTCTTAGCGCTGCATTTCTCCATGCACTTCCTCTGACCTCCGCCTGGACTCTTTCTAGTCTGCCCTTGTGTGTGTCCACTGCTGACACATCATGGTCGTGTAACTCGGGGGTTGCTGTCTTGGTACCTTCAGGGCCTGGTCATCCCCCTTCATTGACTCAACCCCGTGTCAGACCTCACTGGCCATATAGATGCCCTGAGTGTCAGCCACCCCCTCCATCGGGTCACTTGGCCTCTCACAATGGCTACCCAAGTTGGGTCCCTTGCTCTCAACTCTGCATCCTTCTCTGTCCCTTGCCATGGGCCGGTGGGAACTTGCAGCACCTCCACATGTAAGCAGAGCCATTCAGGGGCACCAAGTCCTCTCCCTGAACATCCCACATTGTCATTTGTCCCTGCTGTGGCCACCCCAGGGTGGCACCGGTGCAGCGTGGGGTGGTCTTTCCTGGAATTCCAAATGGAAACGCAGTGGATCTTGCTCTGGGTTCAGCATTTCCTTTTTTCCCTCAGAGTTTCTATCTGCTCCCACCTTCTGCCATGAGCTAAGGCTCAGAGTTGACGGGGTGGGGTCTCAGGCAGCTACTTCTTCCCAGGTTCATCTTTTCCAGAACGCTCCACTTCCTCCTGGGTAGAGCTCTACTTTCCCTTCTGTCTTTTGGAAATTGCTCTATGTCATATCTTCTTTGCTACCCATGGACTCTTTGTTCTAAGTGGATCCATTCTGCTGCCCCTTCCCTGACGCAGTAAACCTCATGCCCCACCCACCATGATGGTGGAAAGAGAAAACTTTTGCTTATTGAGAAGGGAAGTTAGATTTTCAAATATTTTAAAAAATATTAATCCATATTATATATGATAGCTGCTGCCTATACAACAGTGGTAAAATATGAGGTTTTTTTTTTTTTTTTTTGCTCTTTTTCTTTGTCTTTAGCAGAAATAAGCAATCTATCACATTACACAGCCTTGGAAACCTTCTTAGCAGTGTTCTGGGCAGCCACGGACAATCAACAAGAGCTGGTCTTGGGAGTATGGACACTTTTCAATCCCCAGTATGGGGTTAAGCTCGAGGAAGGTAAAGAAAACATGCAGTATCTAGACCTCACATCCAAATAGTCAATGTAAGTTTTATATTTGAGAACTATATCATTGGAAGTCACTTTTAGGTGTGAAATCATTCCCACATCCCCACAAAATTGATCATTCAGTCTCTCCTTGTATAACTCTAATGACGGGGAGCTCTCTGCCTCTTTACAGTGAATTACTGCATTTTTAGACTAATCTAAGTAGTAGAAAGGCACTTGGTATGTTGTTCTGGAACCTGTTCCTTGCACCCGACTCCTACATATAACCGAGTTCATTCCCAGCCACACTGTTGGCCCTTCACCTACTTGAAGGCAGCCACCATGGCTCCCCTTAGTGTCTCCTCCCCCAGTCCTTTTCATTGGCACAGACGCCAGCCTCTGCACCAGCTTGCAGGCTCTCCTTCCCCATTTGATGAGCCATTAAAAACTAGGGAGGTAACGTTCATGGGAAATTCCCCCTCCTCTCACAATTTTTGTTTTATTTGACATGGAGGTTCCAAGCAGAGGTGCTGATTACTGGGCCCAGATAAGGGTCCCTCCCGACTGCAGCCTGATGCTGTGTTCTCAGAAACCCCAGCTTGTCCTAGTGCAATCTCCTTTTTTCTTCCCTTCCCTTCCCCCCACCCCCACCACATACACACGCATGTGCACACACACACACACACCCCCTTCTGGAGGCATCATTCCTCAGCTGGCTACTCAAAGCCACAGGCTGCATAGGCTGGTTTTATTGCTTGCTTGTCCAAGCTACAGGGTTAATAAGGAGGCCCCAGGAGAAAATGTTTTCAGTGTACACAGTGCCACTGGAATCACTTAGTTTCGAGCACTTTAGGAGAGTATCCTGTGGGAAAAGGTTGGGAAAGTCCTGAAAGGGGCGTGCTCATGCCCCTCAGTTTTGCCCCTCGGTTTTGCCACCACCAGACGCTCTAATGCTGTTTGTTGGAGTGGGAATCCGCTGGAATCTCACAGGCTGGAGTAAGGAACCATCATTGAAAAGAACGATGATAATCAAAATAGCCAACCTGATTGAGTATTTTCTATGCGGTTGACCCTGTGTTACCTGCTTTACATTTATGAACTAATCTGATATTCACATATTTGGCCCCTTGCCCAAGGTCATGAACTACTAAGTGGTGGAGCCAGTCTGAGCCCACAGGGTCTGGCTCCAGAGCCTGTGCTAGAAACACCACCAATACTGTGCATTAATGAGACTGTCTCTCGTAACACCCACCTCATGTCAAAAGATAGAAGGAAGTAAATATACAATATTGTAAAGCAAAAACTTCCAAACTTCATGGCTGATGGCTCTGTGTCTCAGTTCCTTTATCTGTAAAATGTGCCAAGATAAGTTTGTGGTACTATTTATATAAATGGTGGTAAAGATAAAAATTTCCCTCCTCTCCTTCAAAACACCTAATTTCAGTTGTCTAACAAACAAAACCATATCATTCATTCAGATTTAATATTGGGTTCTGTTCTGCTAAAAGCCTCATGGTCTCAAGTGTTTAGAGTTTTAACCAATGGCGTCTTGTCCTCTGAGACCCCTTGTATGTGCCACACTTATGCAGCTTCTCCCGTTCTGGAATGTCTCCTGTTCTCCCTGTCCACCCAAGTTCCACGTTTCTACCTAGCCTATCTCTTTCATGATCCCCCTATCTCACCTCACTTTGACCTCTCGTTTGTCTCAAGTGAACACAAGCCAGTTGTATTCCATCAATTAACATTTGCGAGATTATTATGTGGCTAGAATGATTCTGATCAGGATTTCTCAACCATAGCACTACTGACATTTTGTGTATTGTGGTGGTTCGTTTTATGTGTCAACCTGACTGGGCCATGGGGTGCCCAGATATTTGGTCAAACATTATTCCGGGTGTTTCTGTGAGGGTGTTTTTGGATGAAATGAACATTTAAACTGGTGAACTTTGGGTAAAGCAGATTGCTCTCCCTAATACGGGTGGGCCTCATCCAATCAGTAGAAGGACTGAATAGCAGGAAAAATCATACCTGTCCCTGAGTAAGAGAGAATTATTCTGCATTATGGTCTTTGAAATGGGACATCAATTAGATTTTCCAAGTTCTGTAGCAGACTTCTGGCTTTTAGACTTAACTGGAACATCAGCTCTGCAGATTTTGGACACCACCCACCATAAGAGCATGAGCCAATCCTTTATAATAAGTCAATTCTATATAATAAGTCTCTTCATACATATAGTATATATCATATATATCTAGATATATAAATACAAGTAGTATAATAAAGTATAAATGCATAAAAATTATATATAGTATGAGGAAATATAAATTATATATTTATTGATTCTGTTTCTCTGGAGAACTGACTAATTCAGGCAGGACAACTCTTTGTTGCGTGCCAGTGCCCTGTGCATTGGATGTTTAGCGACATCCTGGCCTCTATCCATTTGAGGCCACTAGCACCCACCACAGCCCAGTCGTGATAATCAAAAAGTGTCCAGACACTGCCAAATGTCCTCTGGGGGGCAAAATTGACCTGGTTGAGAGCGACAATTCTAGGCTTGTGGGAGAAGTCAGGGAAAGCTACCTGGGGTTTCTGCTGCCAAGGACCTCTCCGTCTACTCAGGAGTCAGCACTGACTGTCAGGAACCCATATGGGGACCATTGACTACTAACTTGTGAAATGGCAATTTAATGTAATTTTTGTGTGTGTGTGTGACTTAATTTTTAGCTAAACTTGTGATTTTCTTTTTGGGGAGGAGGAGGAAAGAGAAATCAAAGCAACTTCTTTTAGAAAAAGTGGAAGATTTCTTTCACTGGAGAAGGAGAATTATGTGGAATATGAAGAAAAACCATTGTGCTCTACTGTTGGTCCCAGACAAGTGCAATTCTTAATGAGTTATCACTTTTCCAGTATTGGAAGATTTCTTAATGAGAGAAAAGTTGCCCCTATGTCTCAGCTCTACTGACTAGCTCTAGTGAGCAACAAATCTTCCAATTCCACTTGTAAATTCCACTTGAGTCCTGAGAGTTTTGAGGAATTAGGTGATTCCTCAAATGAATCCATAACCCATTGTTGCCCTGGACACATTTAATAACAGAATCCTGGGAGTGTAAGATTAAGAGACAAAACCCTTCCATCTTTGCCCAAACAGTTTTATTACTGGAATGATTCATGCACTGGGAGTCGTTGAAATTGATCATTAGTAATTTATATTCTTCGCAGACAGAGCTTTTAAGGTTCTTTTCCTTAGTTGTTCAGTGTCAGCTGTCCAACGAAAGCTACCACTTGTTCAGTGAAAATTTTGTTCAAGTCTCTAAGAAATCTACAGACCTGAAAACATTCTAAGGCCTGCAGGGCATGGAGACGTGACTCTATGCTGGTTTTAGCAAACTGTCCATGGCTGAATATATATAATGTGTGAAAGCCAGTCGGAGACACAATGTGACAGCCAATAGCAATGCAGTGTGTGCTGAACAGTGAGATTTAATATTCGCTCAGCTTTGTAACAAGAGACAAGACACAAGTCACATTGGGGAGGGGGGACCAGGGGAGGGCAGGCTTTCCGCTGGGTCTAGCGCCAGCCTGGTCCTGAAGTGGATGCTGGAACTGGTCCGGGCGCTTGGGGCAGAATTCAGAGTTGGCCTCCAGCACCTCTGCTCTCCTCATCCATTGTCATGTGTTCAGTTGATGTCAAAAGAGCTGATTTCTGCCTTACCAAGTCACACGACTATTGGACTTGAAGAGAGGTGGGGGTCGTGTGGTTTAATCCTTCATTTGATAGGTGGGAAACTGCAGGTCAGCAGTGATGCTAGAATCACTATCATGGTAACATGAACATACGTGGAGTGTTAATTGTCTGCTGGACACTGTGCTCAGTGCTCTGTAGACATCTCACTCTATCACCATGAGATGCTCTTAGGATCCCACTGTCACAGATGAGGACAAGTCCGAAAGGTTTAGTCACTTGCCCAAAGGCACGCTCACAATGAAGAGCTGGCAGTGTTCAAATCTAGGACTCCTCCCCCAGCAGGCTAGCCCTTTTTTCCACTTTACCGCTGGATTTTCTCATCTGTAATATCTCAGTCCTTTGTCCCCTCTTCCCTCCTTCCCTTTGACATGGGGCTCCAAGCAGGGAGTCTGGACCAGGCGCTGCCCCCAGGCTCTGGAAAGCCGTTTCCTATATTCCAGAGCTATGGGCCCATGGGGGAGGCCAGTCTAGAGTGGAGGGGATGGGGGGTGGATGTATGAGTTAATATTTCTTAGTCTGGTTTTTATCAGAGCCGCATGTAAGGAAGGTGGCTTTGGACCCAGAGGCCGGGGGCAGCCAGTGGTGACCATGAGGCCTGCCTTGAGCTCAGCTGATGGTGGAAGGCTGTCACCAGGGTGGACCTTGTTCCTGTGAGTTCTCCTCCAGGGACAAGAGCCATGAACTTGGGCCCCTGAGATAACTCTGGGCTGCAGAGAGAGGAGTTTAACTTGGACATGACAGATGGCCTTTGTTGACTTTAAAAAGGGCTGAAATGGCACAGAAGGGGGCTCTCTTATGGGAGCCTCTGGGGTGGGGTGGTGCAGCCTTGGGCAGAAGGAGTACCCAGGATTTGGATTTGTCAGGGCTCTTGGTTTAATAGTCTCCTTACTTGTCCATCTGTCCCAGCAGTGAGCTTGTAGTAAGCATTTGTAACTTCTGTCTTTTATCTATGACGCCAGGATGGTCTCTGGTCTGGTATGTACTCAGTGGATATTTGTTGAAGAATTGGAGATCCTCAGTCTTGCAATGCCAGAAGTTGGGCTTTGTGGGATGTATTTAGCATTTATCTAAACAGGGGGACTGGTGAGGCAAACCTGTATGATATATAAATACATCAATGGTATGTCCCAGAGTTTTGGGAACAGACTCGGTTTCAAGTAGTCTCTCCAGTTTTCCCTATAAGTACACTTGTGTCTGTCAGGCCACGGCCTCCGATATTTTGGTTTAGAAAATATGGCAAAGATGCTAATTTATCATGGACTCTTGAGGTCTGAACTCTGTCCGATATTAAGAGACCCAGAGCCCCGTGAAAGCAATGGCGTGACTGTGCGGTGAGCAGGAATGCAGTAAAGCTATAGGTTTATTTAATTACTATTCTTTTCTGACCTATATCTGAGATGCAAGGATATCAGTCAGGGTTCTCCAGAGAAAGAGACCAAATAGGATATATTTCAAGGAATTTGCTAACATAATTGTGGGGGCTTCAGGTCTGAAACTTGTAAGGCAGATCGGCAGGCTGGCCCCACTCTGGGCAAAGGTAATGTTGCATACTTGAGAGAAAACTTCTTCTTCCTCAGGGAAATTTCAGTTTTGTTCTTAAGGGCTTTCAACTGATTGGATGAGGCCCACCCACATTATCAGGGGGGAGGTGCAATTGTCTTCACTTAAACTCAACTGATTGAGGATGTTAACCACATTTGTAAATACCTTCGCAGCAACACCTAGATAGTGTTTGATTAAATAACTGGGTCCTATAGCCTAGCCCAGTTGACTTAAAGCTAACCATCATAGTGGTAAAATCTGAACCACCCATAATTTGTCCCGAAAGATTAATACAAAGCCATAGTAGTAGATTTGGACATATCCTAGTAAATGTGGGAGTGGTATATCTGATAAACTGCTGTTCTCTTCCCCAAAGAGGGGCAGCCACAAAGCCTGTCGACCGTGTTAAACCCAGTAAGTTTAGTAAGCAAAAGCAAGGAAGTGTCCCCATAAGGGGGCTGCATCACTATTTCTCAGGAGAGAGGAGTATTGGAGTAACACTCCTCCCTTCTCCTCACCCTCCTCTTCTGCTCCTATGGGAAGGGGGACCTCGTTTGACTGGTGTTGGGAGAGGCAGTCGGCTATGGGCCCCGACCATCTCTGCATGTTCTTCCTGTGTGTGCTGTGAATGCGAGAGTCTGGCCGCTCTTCATCCGGGCCGTTGCTGAGGGTTGCATGTGCAGTGAGCAACCTTGAGAAAGGAGGTCACTCTCCCTGGACAAAAAAGACAAAGAACAGGTTTGCCTTCACTTGCTAAAAAAGTGGCGAATCACCCAAGCTCCAACTTCCTCTCTGGTAACACAATTCTGCACGCTTAGGTCCATCTAGGGGCCACCTGCATTGTCCCCTTGGAGCCTGGGGGAGGGCATGGGATGCTGATATGAATATCATGTTGACACTCTGGTTATTATATTTGCTGGAATAAAGTCCTTTGTCTCCGACCCAGGAGTCTCATAGCTTCTTGCTGGCATCCTTGAAACAGTTATAGGCCAGCTTGTTATCTTGCATGTAGGGTAAAATCCCAGACTCTCCACAATTCTGAATGTAAGAGGCCTTGAGTCCCTGCAGCCAACAGCTGTATATTTCATACTCCCAGCCTTACTGCCTCTTCTGTGCGGTGAGGGTCTGTCCTGGAGACTGAACTCTCCCTTCTCCAGGATTTCATTGCAGTAAGAACTATTTTGGCTTTCCAGCTCTCTTAAGAAAGCTGGTGTCTTGATTACTGAGTGGGCTTCTATCAAGTGGTTTAGAGTCTAGAAAGGAACATGTAGGCTTTTCTAGAAATCCCAATATGCACTCTGTGCCAGGTTCTATGGCAGGAGCTGGGGAGTTTTTATAGTGAAAAAGAAGGGACCTGCTCTTGGAGCTTATAGTTTTATGGGGGAGGGTGTATGCACGGATATAAGAAGATAACACAGTGTTGGCAGCTACACAAGAAAACTGATTGCTGACCACATCTCTTCATCTAACATTTTCTGTCTCTCTAATTAAGTCTCTAAAGTCACATTTTTAAAAAAGATTTTATTTATTTATTAAGAGAGAGACATAGCGAGAGAGGGAACGCAAGCAGTGGGAATGGGAGAGGGAGAAGCAGGCTTCCCTCTGAGCAGAGAGCCCGATGCGGGGGTTGATCCCAGGACCCTGGGATCATGACCTGAGCCGAAGGCAGATGCTTAACAACTGAGCCACTCAGATGCCCCTCTAAAGTCACAATTTAATCACCTAAATTGTATTTAGGTTATTCTTAAGTTGGTAACAGCAACACATTTACAAATTATCTCTTGGGAAGAGTAATTTCTGCCGTGGTTAAGCTCATTATTTGTTGATTTATACCAAATTCATTCCCTGAGAGTGACTTATCTCTATGATTTTGGAGTAACTTATATTCAGACCATACCTTATATAATAACTCAATGAACCAGACAGAATACAGAATTAAAACTTAAATTACAATGTTAATATTAAGTAAATAATGTATATACTAGATCTTTAAGTATAATCCTAAATTCTACTTTTATTATGTTTTTCAGCAAATATACTCAAAGTAGAAATGCAGGAACCCACAGATTTGTCCATCTGTCTATCTACCCATGAAATATTGTCAGGCGTTGTACCAGGCACTAGGAATATAGGAGTAATTGGGGATAAACTTTTCAAATATTCCAGTTTACTAAAAAAAGAAATGTAATTCAGTTAAGCATATAATGAAAATAGCTAAATTTTATAGAAGTTTGATTAGTAATTAATGCCTAGTTATTAAGGCGATAGCCCCCAGGAGCAGATATTTCCCCAAATAACAGACATCCAAATATTATTTGTATTTTGCATTGATCTATATAAATTTCTGAAATAAAATTTATAAAAAATGCAGCAAGGTTCAACTTAGAAACATTTACTGAGTGTCTACCACACACAAGGACCTGTGCCAGATTCTATGGGGGGTATTAGATCCATGCCCTTGAATAATTCGTAATCAAATGAGGACATTAATTATCATCGTGAATTTATGAGTCTACTTGCCAGGCAAGGGTCTCCCTTTTCAACGTAATGGCTCCGTTATGGCTTTTTGTGATGCTTTTATCAATAGTATGTTGGCTATAGTGTTTCTGTATTAATCTAAGTCATCAGTCAAGATATCCGTATTGCAGGAAATGAACGGAAGGCTAAAAGGGAAGATGATGAGGAAATGGGAGAGGAACTAACACTAACCGACACCTCCTCTCTTCTGGGCCCTTTGTTATCTAATATATTCATGGAAGAATCCAGGAAGTAGGCATTATTGTCCTTCCCTCTTCTTAGCAGATGACAGCATTAAAGCTAAAAAATGTTCAAACATTTCTCTAAAACCAGACAGAAGATGGCAAAGCTGGAATTTAGAGGTCTGTTTAACACCAAAGCCCAGGCTTTGTCTGCTACGCTATACTTACAACCTGCCAAAAATGTATGTGTATTTTCAGAAGCAAGCAAGCAAATAAGCAAGCAAGCAAGAAGGTACCTAGAGAGCAGTGAGTTCGCTGGCACTGGAGGTCTCTACGATTAGCTGGATAACCACTGGCACAGACATTAGAGGGAATTAAAACATCGAGTAGGGGGTGGAGAGAGTGATACCAAAATCCTTTCTTTCTTTTTTTTTTTTAAGATTTTTTAATTTATTTATTTGAGAGAGAGAAAGAGAGAGTCAGCCAGCATGAGCAGGGGGAGGAGAGAGGGAGAGGGAGAAGCAAGCTCCCCACTGAACAGGGAACCCAGGGTGGGACTTGATTCCAGGACCTCGGGATCATGACCTGAGCAGAAGGCAGACGCTTAACAGACTGAGCCACCCAAGCGCCTCCCAAAATCTCTTTCAATGCTGGGATTCACTGTACTAGGAAAACGTTAGTAGAGGTCACGTGTATTTCCCTCTTCATAGGATTCTGTACTATGTACACTCTACCGTGAATGGAGTCATCTGTGTAGGTGATGGAAAAAGTGAGACCTATGAGCCTTATCACTATATAGCTTATCAAGATGTGCAGCGGGTCATCCAGCTGAAAATTTAACTTGTATTGTATGTATGTTTCCCATGAATTTGTTCCATAGAAGGAGGTCCCTGAAAATCAGTCATATCAGCTTTGGAGGAAACAAACCTCCTTTTAGCTTTGAAGGAGCTTCCCTCCTAAGAGGAAAGAGACAACCAGACTTTCTTGATTTCAGATCCCGTTGTGTATTGAGTGTTTGTGTCTTTACCAAAATCTATACGTCGAAGCCCTACCTCTGCTCGTGGTGGTACTTGGAGGTGGGGCCTTTGGGATGTAATTGTGTTTAGATGAGGTCATGGGGTGGGGCCCCCATGATGGCATTAGTGCCTTTATATGAAGAGGAAGAGAGAACAGAGCTCCCTCTGTGTGAACACACAGCAAGAAGGTAGCTCTCTGCAAGCCAGGAGGAGGGTCCTCACCTAGAAGTGACTCTGCCAGCACTTTGGTCCTGGACTGCCCCAGGTTCCAGAACTCTGAGCAATGACCGTGTGTTATTGAAGCCACCCGGTCTCTGGTATTTTGTTATGGCAGCCCAAACTAAGACAAACCCCTTGACGCTATTGTTATAACCCATGTTTAAGAGTTGGCCTGGTGGTTCTATTTGCGGAAAACTTCTTTGGGGAAAGAGTGATGAGGCCGTTTGACAGATTGGAAAGAAGCGTGATTCCTCGGGCACAGAAAGCAGAAAGTGAAGGCGAGAGAGCAATGAGAGTCTGCCGCAGTGGGCTGGGAAACTGGCTCCTTGGAATGTGGGTGTGCATGGGGCAGAAGTCACTGAGCATCGAGGCAGCTGAGCTCAGCTCTGGGGGAGGATGGGCTTGTCCTCTAAGTTCAAGGACTATGTTTGTTCAAAAACATCAAACAGGAGGGAGAAACAGCAGCGAGGTGGATTGATAGTTCAGTGGAGCTCAGCTTCCGACTGGGAGATTAGCTGTCCCCATCCCCTCTTTGGGCTGCATAAATTTCTAGTGTTTTGGCTTTTTGTTTTTTTGTTTCAGTTTGTTTTTAAACTATTCATAGGAAGGAGAGGACCCAGAAGGCAGGGCTGGAGCATGGTAAATTTGAGAAAAGAATAGTCACTGAGATTCGTGGCAGGAAATGGAACGGTTGGTTCCGTGAGGGTGGCCAGGGTCCCCCCTCTCCTGAGTGGGACCAGAAAGTCCCAGACCAGCCACTGCCAGCCACATCCCGATTCTTTACAGCGGCTGGGCAGCCACAGTCTTTGCAGAAAACACTATGTCTTTATTTCTCTTGGTCTCAGAACTCTCAGACTTGGCATCTCAAGAACAAAAGAAAATTCTAGATGGAAACCTCATTTGAATTCTGCAGTTATACTTGGAGGAACAATGTTCCGATGTTTGGGATTTGTGTACTGGGCAATGACAAACAGCAGCAGTAGTGACAACAACAGGGGAATATAGATCTGAAGGTTTCCTGTTTAATATTGGGGATTTTGTTGTTACCTGAATTTACAAAACAAACAACGCCGCCCTGTCATGCATGATGCGACTGAGTGATGGGTCAGACAAATTCTCTTCAAGTTTCAGAGTCGGCGGGATGACTTAGGCTAGGAAGAAGCACTGGTGGGAAAAGCCTGGCTCTAGGTGCCCTGATTATTTGTGTTCCGCTGTCCTGTGTGTTGAGGAGCTAAGAGCAAAGGTCAAGGGATAGGGCTAGGGAATATCGGTCTTGTTTTCTTACAACTTATTAGTTATGTCCTTCCTCTGGGCCAGGACTGAGTTTCATTCATGTCTGACAAATGCTCACCAGCCTGAGCAAGTGTCCCGAGAAAGACCCTGGATTTTACCTCAGGGCACCTCGTGGTGCTGTCTTTGCTTCCAGAACCTCCCGTCACCTTCTCCCTGTGTTTGGGCAGGTTTTGTTTTCTCTCTTGGCTCCGGGACTCACTTCCAGAGACCTTGTGAATCTGCCCGTTCGCTCTGGAAGTCTCTTCTCTTAGAGGGGGTTTAATGTCACATCTTTACCAGCCAAGGGGCTGCAGGCAGCTCGGTGAGATCCTGGTTAGCCTTGGGGAGGAAGGGCTGAAAGGAGACTTGAAGGTTCTAAAGATGAACCTCTCCTTTCTGTCCTGGCCCTCCCCTTCCCTTCACCTTGTATGTCAGCCATTCTACCTCTGAAGCAATTACTTCCTTGACTTCCTTCTGTCTTCTTCCGGACCCCTCTCATTTCCACCCTGAGTGACTGACAGCATCATAACTCCCCTCCCGGCCTCCAGACTCTCACCGTTCCAGTCCATTCTCTTCTGAAGCACATAGCTGTTCATGTCCTTCTCTTGCTTAGAAACATTCACTGGTTCCCTGTCACCCTCAGGGTACTTGGCTACGTGGAATGCCCGTCCCCTCTTTCCTTCCTGGAAAAGGATTCACCTTATAGCCCTCCTCTGAGAACCCATCCCAGACCCCTTTGGGTGGAGTTAGTCCCTTTCGGTCACTTCCTTCTTTGTGCTTCCACTGCCCCATAACTGACAGAACTGAAGAGCTAGTGAGCTTTCCATGTGCTGAGTGCTATTCAAGTGCCTTCCATGCCTTGTCTCATTTTTTCCTCACAAGAGTTTTGTAAAGTCTGCACTTTCCTTATCTCCAGCTTAGTGGAGGACATAACACACATCAGTGTGTGCAAGGTTACGTGGCTAGGGAGAGGTGGAAGCAGGATTTGAACCTGAGTGGCTCAGACTGGAACTCTTATTCTTAATCACCACACTGTTCTGTGCCTTCGATTCTCTGGGAAAGCTCTTCTCACATCTGACCATTGTTTCTTTATGTCTCTCCCATTAGATGAAGCAGCTTGAGGGCAGGAATCCTCTCATTTATCCCCGAGACTTCACTCAGAAGGACCCTGGGACCAAGAAGCCTGGGTACTCCAGGATAATCTCATCTCAGGGTGAGTTGATTAGCAACCTCTATTAGCTGGCTAGGGCTGCCGTAACAAAGAACCACAGAAGGAGTGGCTTACACAGCAGCATTTGGTTTTCTCCCAGTTCTGGAGTCTAGAAATTTGAAATCGAGGTGTTAGAGGGGTGATTTCATCTAATGCTTCTTTCTTGCGTTTGGAGATGGCTGTCTTCTCCCTATGTCTTCCCACAGTCTTCTCTTTACCAGTCATATGGGGTTAGAACCTACCCACCAATTACTTCATTTGACCTCTTTAAATACCATCTCCAAATACAGTCACATTCTGAGGCACTGGGGGTCAGGGCTCCAATATAGGAATTTTGGGGTAACGCAGTTCAATCCTTTACACAAATTCCATCTGTTGCCTTCATTCCCCATTTGCCATATATCCAACATATTCATAAGTTTTGAGAATTAGGACATGGATGTTTGGGGGTGGGGTGGGGGCTGCGATTATTCTGCCTAGCCCAGAGGAACCCATGCTGACATCTAGGGAAGAGCCTTCAGGGCATAGGAACAGCTAGAGCCAAGGCCTAGAGGGGACGAGGCTGGAGCTGGGTGAGCAAGAGAAGCCTCTGGCGAAGTGTGGTCATGAGGGAAAGGGAGCCCATTTGTCCCGGCCCTGTGGACCACCATGCAGACCCTGGCTTTCACTCTCAGGTTTTGAGTGGAGGAGTGACATGATTGGACTTTGTTTTGACAGGCTCTCCCTGGCTGCTGAGTTGAGAATAGATTCGAGGGGGTGAGGTGGCTGGTGAGAGGTGATCGTAGTAACTGGGGACGGAGAGGACGATGGCTTATGCCAGGGTGTAGCAGAGAGGTCCTAAGACATGGTTGGACTCTGTCTTTTGAAGCTAATGACATTAGGATTTTCTCTTGGATTGAAGTGGGTGAAAGAGGAGAGTCAAGGAAGACTTGGCAATTTTTTGGCTGGCGTAACCGGAAGCATAGAGTTGGCATTGGTGGAGATGGGGACACCTGTGGGGAGCCGAGCCACTGGACCTGGGGACCTTGTGTGAGATGCCTAGTTAGACAGCTAAGTTCAGATAGGAAAGGCCATTTTCTTTATGCATTTAAAGCCAACTCTTAAATAATTTTGTTTATACATCTAAGGATTCTTGTAAAAAATTGAGAACAAATAACTTTTAGTTGTTCACTGATTTTCAAGTAACTCATGGGCAAAGATTAAAATTAGTCCCACTTACAAACTTAATAACATTCCCTTAGACATCTTCAACCACATGTATATATTTAATATGTTTACTTTTTAGACACTTCAAATGCCTGGCAGAGTATACTTACAATATTAATAAGCAAAACCCTCTTAAGCATTTAAATTACTCTCGTATCCAATAAACTTATAATTATAGTAAATGTTCTCTAAAACATGCCACAACTATGTATAAACTTAAACTTCTCTTATACTTCTCAGCTAAAAATAAAAATAAAAAGTATCAGATTCTTTTAAACATGATAAATACTATAAGGGTTTTTTGTTTTCTTTTGTTTTGTTTTTTTAGCTGTCCAGGGGAGAAATGAGGCTTGTTTTCCCTGCTTAACTTGCAAGGCTGTTGTGAGGACAGCACAAGGAAAGGTGCTGGCACAATGTAAACAAGCAATGAGAAGTTAAGATGTTGTTTTCTTTCTGGGAGAAAACTAACCTCTGTCGAGGACACACTTGACCCGTGTCTTGTAAGGTGAGGAAGAGTTTTCTTGCTTTCTTTTGCTTTGCAAATGAAAACGGACTCTGGAAAAGAGCAGATAATTTAAATGAGGTGAAAATGTTAAGTAGAGACCTCCTCCCCACCCC
Organism: Potos flavus; assembly: GCA_028534135.1. Lineage (NCBI taxonomy): Eukaryota > Metazoa > Chordata > Mammalia > Carnivora > Procyonidae > Potos > Potos flavus. The sequence continues at coordinate 39,235,740 of CM052896.1, forward strand.
GCCCCCAGTGCCTTCTCGTCCAGAGATAGAATATTGACATCGTAACAAGGGGTCTCTACTAATTGTGGAATTCCTAAATCCTCACGTGGGGGCCGGGGTCAGCGGGCGTTCTAGGCATGGAGGCAGGCACGGCCTGTGACTTGGTGTTTGCTGGACCATTGGATGAAATCATAGCAAATGCCGCCCCCCCCCACCCCTTCTGCCAATCCTTGTGTCTGCTCTCCTCCCACGGTGCACAGGAGGGGTAGACGGAGAGGAAGGGAGGATGGCAGGAGCAGCAGCACCTAACACCATGCTCGTCTGGAGGGGCTGTGGGGTCTGGATGGTTTGTGAAGCCCACGTGTGCTCACCTGTTTGATCCTGGGGAGGACGGGTAGGGTTGTCCTCCCAGGGACCCTGACAAGGTCCTGGTAGGGGCATGTCGGGGAGCTTCCCTCAGACGGCCCTGCGTCCTAAGAGAGGAGTGTCACCGTCTGCGTGCAGTTTGGGCAGGGCTGGCTCATCTCCAAGCGTCTGTCCCTAGTGTCTGCCAGGCAGTGGTTTCCGATGAGCTCTCAGCCGCAGCCTCTTCTCCTGGAGGCAGGTGACTCCTACCCATCATGTAGGATGTGGGGAAAGACCTCAGTGCCTCTGGGGCCCCAAGGCCTGCAGGCGGGCCTGCACCGTTCGCTTCTTCTGATCTGGCCATCGGTTGACCTGGACAGACGGGTGGAGGATGACAAGGGTACCTCAGGCAACATTGTGCTGGACAGAAGGGCCAGTGGGTCACGGACTTGGTGACGGCAACTCCTCGTCATGGCTGAGACTCCCCGAGGGTGACTGGCTTTTGATCTCATCCCCTATGGCCAGATTGCTGGCTGAAGTGAGGCGTCCTGCCTCTTCCCCTCCTGCCTCTCCCTTCTGCGGGGTCTGGGGCGGCACTTACACCGCCCCACAGGACCACGCCACGGCGGCTAGGCTGCGTGCTAACTCGCAGTGCATTTGCACCTGCGGACTCAGGGGGCTCTAAGACCATTCCTCACCCTGTTTAACTTGCCTCCCTCACCCGAGGAGTTACCACTGAGGAGGCCAAGAGCTGTAGTCGTTAATGAGTGAGCTTGGGATTACGTGGCAAAGTCTGTCTGCAGGCGTCCAGGTCTTCTGTATAACTGAGTCCTCTCCTTGGTACCACCCCGTGTCGCTACCAGCCAGCTGTCCCCAGATTGCCACGGGGACCTGTGAGATGCCACACACGGTGCTCGATGGTTGGGGGATACAAACAGATGGCGGGGACAAGGAGGACCCACTCACAGCAGTAGGAGGGAGTTCTTAGTAGCCGCTCTGGGCCAGTACTGAGAATTCGGGTGCACATTGAGAGACCCTGCCCACACAAGAAGACAGAGACAGACATACGGAAAGAGAAGGAGGGATGGAGGGAGCTTGCCCACTGGGCTGAGGTCACGGAGGGCCCTGACGGGGTTCAGTTCATCCTTCAGGCAGGTAGCGAGGGTGTGGTGAGCCAGGAGCTGGGCTAGGGGCAGGAAGCAAGACACATTCTCCCTGTGTTCATGGCCAAGCTGAGGAGACAGACATGCACGAGCCCTAACAGGGAGCCTGGCCATGCTACCGTGGCAGGGCACACGGGGGGCGCCGGGGTCCCAGAGAGAGGTGACTGACCCGATGGGGGCGGGGGAGCAGGAGGCAGATCCAGGAGCCGTGCAGTGGTGATGTCAGGGATGGGCTGACCTGGGGTAGCTCACCAGAGGGTCCCTGCAGGCTGGACAGAGAGCAGCAGGCTTGCTGCGAGGGAGGGGCCCCCGAGAGGCGGAGGGAGGGGTGCGGCAGTATGTCTTGTTCTGTAACAAGGTCTTTCCAAACCCGACTGTTCTTCACCATCTCCTCTGAGTTCGTTAAAAATGCAGGTTCTCTCCTTTTACTTTTAAAATTCTGATTTTTAATAGGCCAGAGGTGTGGGGTGGGCTCCAGGTGTCCATATTTCCAACCTCAAGTTCACTCAGGCTCACTCACTGGCATTCAGGAACCACTAAATCTTTTATAATCGGTTACTGGTCTTCTATGGGGGCATTTACGGAAGTTTTGCCAGGAGGCTTGTTACCGGTGGCTGGTGCCCCTATTTTTTCACATCAAGAGGTGTTTTTTCGAAGGGACAAACCAGAACCAATAACGTCGTCCCTCTAAGGCCTGAAACAAGGAGAACTGAGCCCATCTGTCTATTAACAACTGGAGGTAAATCCTGGGGGGCAGCGCTCTGTAATTTCAAACACTAAAAATGAATGGTATTACGGAGTAACTGTTAACATACGCGGCAAGATGTTTACGATTCCCTGGGGCCAAATAAGTAAACATTCTTCCCACTGAAGCTGCAGGAGATAGGCGGTTTCACAAAGAGACGCTTCTTCCATTTATATGAGATGACTCCGTGCGAGACAGAACCATCCGTGCTTCGGGCAGCGCGTTAACCTTCCACCGAGGCCTGCGGTAAGGGTGCTGGCGTCAGACGCCGTGCCGGCTGGACACGTGGCCCGAGTCAGAGACCCAGCGAACGGAGCTGGCACTATGACCTGAGCCCCCCCTGGCCCATAGTACGGCCCCTCTTCTGAGTCAGAGGAAGGTCCGTGTCCAGATCTTTTACCTCCTTGACATCAGAGAGGAGACAGAGATGGGTCTTGGAGATGGCCTTTAAGAGCATTAAATGTGCTGGATACACCCAATTCCAGATTACACTGGATTGGAAGGAGGCCTGTGCAGAATCAATGCAATTCAGAGATCGAAGGAGGCTGAGTGAGTACATGGAAAGGGCCACCGTTATGGGTGGGAGTACATCTCCCCCCTCTTCCCGAAAGATACATTGGAGTCCTTAACCCACAGTACCTCAGAATGGGACCTCACTTGGAAATAAGAGTCTTATAGAAGTAATCAAGTTAAAATTAGGTCATTAGGGTCGACCTTAATCCAAAATGACTGGCGTCCTTATAAAAAGGAGAAATTTGGACACGGAGACAGATAGAAGATACACACACACACACACACACACACGGGGGAAAGCACTGTGTGAAGATAGAGGGAGAGATCAGGCCAACCCCAAGGGAAGGAACAGCAAGGCTTACCAGCAGACAGCCAGAAGCTGGGGGAGAGGTGGCGTTTAGCAGCCCTCAGGAGGAACCGGTCCTGCCGATACCTTGATGTTAGACTTCCAGCCTTCAGAAATGTGCGATAATAAATTTCTGTTGTTTAGCCACCCAGTTGGCAGGCCTTTGTCCCAGCAGCCCTAGCAAACAAATCAGGCCCTTCCTCTCTTTCATTATGGATCAAAGTCCCATGAGGACAGGGATTTTGTCCTGTCCATGGTGTGTTTCCAGTGTGTGGCACAGAGTAGGGGCTCAACAAGTATTTGGCTGAGTGACTGGGTCCTTGGGGGGGCATAGGTTGTCTGTCCAAGGGCACACAGAGAGTGACAACGAGGGCCATCATGTACTAGGCACCTGCTAGGGAGATGTTCTTGGTGTTCATGAAGGTCATCTCTAGTCCACAATACAACCCGAGAGGGAGGTCTTATCTTCCTCATGTAACTGATGTGGAAATTGAAGCTTAGAGAGGTTAAGAAAATCACTCAAGGTAACACAGCTAGGAAGTGGTGGGCTCGGGATTGTAAGTGAGGCCTGACTCCGAAGCCCTTGATCTCGTCACTTGCCAGGGCCTCAGTGGGAACCAGGCAGTCTGCTGGGGCCAGAGTCAGCTGGGTAGCAGGCTCCAGCTGGCAGCTTAGGGCTAGGACTCCAGACCTAAGAGAAGGGCACTAACAGAGGCCACTCATCAGGGCACACTATCCGAGCAATCACTCTGGGAAGAAACCTCACTAACCCAACTGGGCTGGGGGAGGAGGAACACCGGAGGGCTGGAGGATTATGCAGGAGCCCTTGGTCAGCACAGTCGCAGCGGGCTCTGGGTCATTTGATGTGTGTGTGTGTGTGTGTGTGTGTGATTTGCTATGAGGTTGCCTAAGGCTTAGGGCTTGATGCGGGTGCACAGTCCTACAGTCCTACAGTCCTACAGTCTAGCTGAGGTAGACCTACCCTCAGCTCTGGGGAAGACGTCTGGTCAGAGATTATGTCGCAGGATGGCTGCTCGGTGGCTGCCAAGTGCAGGAAAGTGGGCACATTTGAGCTTCCAAACTGGAATTTCCGATATGAGGCTGACGAGACACAGAAGGTCAAGAGGCACATTTAGGGGGCCTGTCCCCTAGCGTCCCCCTTCAGGGCCACCCTGGAGGGAAGCCCTTTCCTTTTCTGTCTCCTATCTGGAAGGAAGGAATTCTCCTACCCGAATCTGAAGGCGGGTTCTCCCTTAAAGCAGAAAGGAAGATGATGAACAGGAAAGGATGCAGCCCCTACGGTCTAGTTGAGTGTGCCTCCCTCTGCTGTCCTTATAGATCAAAGGGATGCTAATATAAGGGAACGTGCATATTTTTCAGACTTTAGCTCTCCGGGTGGGTGCTTTCTTTTATGTCATGAAATAACATAAGAGGAAACCCATGGCTTTGTATTGGCCTCCTGTGGTGGAAAGTCCCAGAGATGTGCCATCTCATACTGTGTCCTCCCACAGCAGGACGTGAGATGAAGGAAGGATTGGACGTGAGGTGTTGGCCTTTGCTGCAAGGACATTTGAGATAGAAGGTGACTGAGGCCTGTTCCCCACAAAAGCCTCTGTATCTCAGGGCGTGACGAGAGGCTGAATGCTACCAGGAAGAGCAGGCCTGTCGATGCTTTGGTTTCCGGGCACAAAGAAGTGCTGAGGTGGTGTAGACTGTCTGTGACTAACAGAGCTATCACCAGTCACCCTGGGGCCGACATCTGTGGAACAAGCCTCACACTCACTCTGGCTAAGGTAACAAGCTTGACTCTACCCTGTGAGGGTTCTCAAAGCAATGGAGCCACATATGGGCTTGAGTAACTGTCAGAAGCTCTGTGGTGTGTGTGTGTGGTGTATGTGGGTGTGTGTGATATGTATTTGTAATGTGTATGGTGTGTGATATGTATGTGTGTTGTGTGTGGTATATATGTGTGGATGAGTATGTGAAGTGTGTATGGAGGGTACATGTAATATGTATGTGTGGTTTGTATGATGTGTGTGTGTGTATGGGTGAGTATGTGGGCATGTGTGTGGGGGGATACATGTGATATGTGTGTGTGTGTGTGTGTGTAGGGGTGACTATGTGGGGTATGGGGGGACTGCGTGTGTGTGTGTATATGTAGGGGTTGTGTGTGTGTGATGTGTCGGATGAGGGAAAGTGTTCCAAGCCTGGGTCCTGGAACTTGAGAGAGCCTTGTGCCTCTCAGTGGTGCCTCATTTTTATAATAGGACAAGTCCCTTATCATAACCCATGAAGTCATTCATAATGTCAGAATTTGCCCTCCTGTCCTCATTCCAGCATAATCTCCCACCGCCTTGCTGTAGCTCTGCCCTCATGTGTAGGACATGGGGGCCATATTTAAGGCTTTACTTGTGTAATTTCTCTCAGAGCTCCAAGAGGACCACCATCACCCCATTCCTGTCTGGAGTTAAAGAGAACTCCAGAGCCATTATACCGGTCATTACTGCCAGAGGTCATCTCCAGTGTTTACGGAGAACGGAAAGCAACCTGTGACAGCACTGGGCTTTCCAGCTGTTTATGTGCCCACTAATACTGATACCAGTACCAGTATGGGCACCACTAGGAATGTGAATGATAGTATGAATATAAATATGAATACAAGTACTAGTGTGAACATGAATACAAATTCTAATATAAATGCAAATGCTAATATGAAGAGTAGTAGCAGCAGGAATACGAATAGAGATACTAACAATGTAGGAAAGATCTTAGAGTTTGAAGTCAACTGCCAAAAAAGAATTCTTGAGACATCTTTGGTGCAAAAAGGTGGTTTTATTAAAGCACCGGGACAGGATCCCCGGGCAGAAAGAGCTGTTACCGGGGTTGTGAGGACTGGCCCATTATATACCTTCAAGTTGGGAGGAGGTTAGGGATAATGTAAGTCTCTAAGGAATTTTGGAAGCAAGGTTTCCAGGACCTTGAGGGGGCAAGCTGTTGTTGAGAAAAGGTCATTTATTACCGTCTAATAAAACCTTAGTCTTGAGATGCTTTGGGTGTATATTGGTGGGTCATATGCTTGGGGTATGACTGCCCACATGTGTCTTGGGGGTTAGAGATAAAGGAAGTTTCCAAAGGAATTTTTATATGTTAAAGCAGACTTAAAGGATCCCGGAGGGTCTGGCTAAGCTTGCCTTTTGTCCTTAGCAAAGTATTAACATCGAGGCAGTTGAGTCCCTAGAGGAAGTCACTCTGCCGGTTTCAAGGACTTGTCAATGGGCTGTAGATAGTAAGGAAATTTAATAATTTTTCTTCTGCCTTTGTTTCCCACATCACTAATACTAATACCCATACTACTAATAGCTTTTCCATTTATTCCTTGGGGCTCTTTGAGGCTTAGATGAGCCAATGTTTGCAAAAACACTAGTATTTGCCTGTCCTTAACATCTCAGGGATCTTCTTCTTTGATGAGGACCCCGTGTAAATCTTTAGGAGTGCCTGCCTTTTTCTTCCCGATGGGAGCACTGAGTTCTTAAGGGAAGGAACAGAGGTTTGGAGCTAGAAAGAGCAGAGCAAGCAGTAAGATGACTCGGAAAACTCGCTCATGTGGAGTAGAGAAGAAATCTCCTTCGTGCCCCCAGGAGGCCGTTTGTTGGGGTGGGGAAGGTGCCAGAGTGTTGCCATGCCTAAGGTGGGGAGCTGGAGGGGGCCCTCCTTAGCTCACCCAGTTTGTTCAGAAAGAGGCCAGCCCAACCCAGGGATCAGGGCCCAGCTAACTTGCTGCTGGCTGGTGGAGGAGGGGTGCGGCCAGGAAGGGCTGCTGGCTGCATAGCCCAAGACCATGTTGGGGGGGGTGGGCAGAGGCAGCCTCTCTGCTCTCCCGTGCTTGCTCTCCATCGCCAGAGCTGGAGAGACCTCAAGTATCAACACGCCCCCAGTCCGGGGTTCTGCTGTAGCCACTTACCGGCTCTCGGTGAGCTTACATTCCTGCCTGTAAAGCAGAACCGGGACCCCTGCGTCTCTTCCTCACTGGATGATGCTGAGGGGTCAAGGAGATGATGGCTATGAGCACACGTGTAAAGAGGGAAGTGTCTCAGGAAATGACAGCTCTTACTCTTAAGATGATTATTTTCCATCTAAGCAAGGTTTCCGTTCAGCAAACCTGTCCTTTCCCTTGGGCTGACCCTCCCACTCTGCAATGCCTCTAAAAATACCACTTCTCCAGGGTGGGGAGCCGAGGCAAGGCTCTGAATGTTTCTGACTGGGGCTGAGAATTCACAGAGCGGGAGATGAGTTATATTTAGTGTGTCCTGGGAATTTTCCGGACCCTTTTTCAAGCACAGGCAGGCATGGGGATCTCAGAGCAGAGGGTAGAAAGAGGATCCTTAGGGAACAGTGATGAGATAGAAGCCTGAAGGAGAGCAAAGCTGGGGGTGCCCCTGCCCGGTGGCTGGGGAGGGGCCGTGGGAGACATCAGGTGTGAGGGGCCGGCCTTCCCCTGGAGAGGCAGGTGCTTTAGGACGTTGCCGGGGGCAGGGGAGGGTCCTTGAAGGCACGCACGGAAAGCAGAAGGGTGACCAGCAGGGGAAGCAACTCTCCTTGTGTGCCTGGCATAGAGACCGCCTCTCCATGTCGGGGTGCCAGTGAGGATGGAAAGTGGGGTGTGAGTGGGAAGGGATGCCTCAATCCTGCTCTGCAGGGGCTGTGAGATTGCTGGGTGACGAGGGGTGGGTAGATATATTGGGCAGTGTGGTCCGGTTACTTCTGTCTCTCCCCTGAGCATCTCTGAATGAAGGTGTAGCCCCTTTGAGTTGGCCTCACCATGTGTCTAACTACGGCACTCAGAGTAATGGCTTCCTTCACCTCGTGGGTAGGCTCTTAAAGGAGCCATATATGTTTTCCACCCAACAAAACTGGGCTAAACAACCATTCTGCAGGTTTTCTCATAAGCTCACAAAGTGGAGGTGCTTCTCTGAAAATCCCTGCCAGAATATCCTTTGAGCTTCACTTGCCCGGGAGCCTGGCTAAGTCTCCCTTGTCATGTTAGAGTCTGCTTCCCAAGACACCCCTTCGTACATGATGGAGTGGAAGGTAAATCCCAAGGGCTCAGGGTCTGCAGGGTTGTGGGGCAGAGCCTGGAATCACCTTGTAAACCCTAAGGAAACTTTCTCACCCAGCTTTCTACAAGAGTCCCTTCTTAACTTTCAAAAATCTAGGCACACACAAGAATGAGTTCTCAGCTGGCCAAAGTCTGCCTATCTCATGTTGCAGCAAAGCCCATAGAAGAGCTCTTCTGTCACATCGCTTTAAGGCATGCTTTTTAAAAATTAACGAAGAATAAATCAATGCACTACCACCCCTGGCTCCCCATCCCCGTGGGCGTCAAAGTTTGTTCAGAGCAGGGACTAAAAAATCTTTTGTTTAGATTTTCACAGCATAATAAATGCTGATATTTCAAAGACAGTTTCTTCTTTTTAAGTGCTTTCATATCCATTATCTTTCTGTTTTTTCAGGACCCCTCTCGACTCTGTTTTATGGTTGAGGAAAGAAAGGTGAGAGGTTTAAATAGGTTGCTCAGGTTGGAGGGCTGAGGTCAGATTCAGAAATCTGACTCCATGGCCATCCACCATACTGCCTTTAGGTGATTCGGGGGTGGTATGTGGGGTCCTGTCAGCTTCAGAGCAGGGGAGGAAGCACGCTGAGCAGGTTTCTCTCCACCCACCAGAGCCCCCCGGGGATAAGCAGCACATAGACTGAACCATCGAGGAATCCAAGTGGTCTTGGCCTTGAAGACACATTGCAGTCTTTAAGCCCGTGGTGCAGAGTGGGCTCCTGGAGGATGCAACTTTATAGGAAAAAGGTGGAGGCTGCATGCGGGGGACCCCTGCTATCAAGAAAGCCATAGTGTTGACCATTAGCAGATCATAAAAACAAAGTTGTGAAAATCATTAGCTACGTCATTATATAAAATCCTGAATCCACGTTCCAAATCCTAGACTGGGCATTCATGTACTTCCAGTATTGAATCTGCGAAGGTCCCAGTGCTCTCTGGGGTGTTTATGAAACCATCATATAACAACTTAACTTCCCAGCTACACCGTTTCCCCACGTACCCCACATACGCTGACTTACCATTTTGTTGAAGATTTGTTTCATCCTTTTCTTGTGTTATGGTTTATCAGTTACTGCTCATTTTTCTCCCAGACCCTTTGCTCTTTGGTGGCAGGCAGGATCCTGCTCAACGTATTGGCATCCCTCTAGGGCCTAAAATAGTCGCCTGTAAGCAGCAGGTGTAATACGTGTTCGCTTGATGGAATGCGATTGGAGGCTGGGGCTTCCCCCCAGCGCTCGGGGTGAGGTTGGATATGATGTTTTCCCTACAGTATTTCTCTTCAGATGTAAAACATTGGTTTGCCAATGACTTCTCAAAAAATGAACTGAGATACGTAAAAAGAGCCCTTACATGCTTTTACTCGTTTCCCATCTAGAGAATGCATTTAAAGAGATAATGTGAAATACAAACAGATTTCTGCCTAGGCTCATCACAGTATTATTTGTAGTGAGAAATTGGAAATGATCCACACGTCTACCATTTCTGAAAGGATTACACCAAAGGATGGTATATCTATTTTGATAAACTGTTGGACAGCCATTTAAATGTTTATTAAGCCTTTTGATGATCTAGAGAAATGCTTAAGTATTGAATGAAGAAACAAGAATTCAAAACTACATAGGAAGGTTAATATATTACCTCAATTTGGAAAACTGGGCATGGAAAAATTACAAGAAAAAATGAAAAATTTCAAAGTAATTTCTCGAAGTGGAGAAATTTTAAGTGATTACTACTGCTAGAGACTGAAGGTCTGAGCCCCTCCCCCCAATTTCATGTTTTGGAACCTAATCCACAATGTGATGGTATTTGGATATGGGGCCTTTGGGAGGTACTTAGGTTGTGAGGGTGAAGCTCTTATGAATGGGACTAGTGCCCTTACGAAAGGGACCCCAGAAAGATCCCTTGCCTCTTTGGATGACACAGCAAAAAGATAGTTATCTTGGAACCAGGAAAAGCAGGCCCTCATCAGACACTGAATCTGGGTGCCTTGATCTTGGACTTTGCAGCCTCTAGAACTGTGAGAAACACATTTCTGAGGTTTATAAGCCACCCATCCTATGGTATTTTTGTTACAGAAGCATGAATGGACTAAGACAGTTATTGTCTTCCTTCTATGGTTCTGCATATATGGATTTTTCAAACCAAAATGAAAATAACCTTCCCCGAACCAACACATAAAGTGTTATCTTAAAAAGTGATGAAAGCCACCATTAAAGAAAGCTAAGAAAGCAACATATGTCCAACCATTTATTACCAGCTATTATGAAAAAGACAGGCAAAGCCAAAAGAAAAATGGGCAAAAGTGTATGAATAGATAATTTACAGGAGAGGAATTTACCTGGCTAATAAACCCCTGTGAACATTCTCAACCTCACTGGTTGGGGCAATGCCAATTAAAAGAACAAAGTGATAACCAGTTTTTCACTTAATGACTGACAAAAACTAAAAAGAGTTCTGGTGAATTGTCTACTTCTTTTAACTTTCTTTTATAGTAATGATGAGCAACACCATGCCTGGGAAGGTATAATTATCTCCTCATATTATATGTACCTCTCTATAAATATAGATGTACTGATGGGTGGGTTCTTCCTCTGTGGGAGGTGTCAAATAGGGACAATTAACCAAAATCAAAAGAACTCTATGTCAAGAATTCTCTAAGCTAGGAACTCTGAATGAATACCATGTGTGACTTCCTTTCCTTCGAAATGGACAGCTCATGTCTGGTTCCCCGGGAGGCAGACTCAGAGAGCTGGGCACATGGGAAGTTGACCAGGGGTGTCCTTGGGAAGGGAGTGGATTCGGCAGCGGGAGGAGCCCAGCTGGACCGTCATGAGAAGCTGCAACAGTGGCCCTGTGGGCAGCTCTCCAGATGGATGACCCTTCAGAACAGTCCCAAGTTGAGACAAGAGAGCTGGGTGTTTCTAACCCTGTATCCATCAGGAAAGCAACATGACCTTGGGGAAGTGACTCTTCATTCCGCTGAGGCAATTCCTGGGCTGCTGACCACTAAGGGCTGGCCTCTAAGCTGCTCCCAGCAGCCGAGAAAAGAAGTCCTTCATTCCTTACTCTTTTTGGAGGGGGAAGGGACAGGGTGGCAGGGGAGATAAACTAATTTATTGTCCATCACAATGTTATACAGAAATCCAAAAATAATGGATTCGTAGAGAAGAAACAAAGGAACAGTAAATAAGAAAGCAACAGAAATCAATTTAAATTATTTTCCTTGACATGAGGATGAAATTTAAATTATTTTCTCTGATATGAAGATGAAAACTGTTTCAAAGCACATGTGTCTGGCTTCAGAGTAGGTTTGGTTCACTGGCCAAAGCCTGCCATAAAATCAAGGTATTCGGTATCTTGTCTGCTCTATTGGCTCTTGACAAAACCTTCAAGGTCTTTGAGAAAAGCTATGTACTCTTGGTGATCCAGGCCCATGCTGAGCTCATCTAAAAAAGTGTCATCCATCCCTTGGTCCACTAGGAAATCCATTAGGTGATTGCACAAAGCCTAGTGCAGGAAATCTGTGTTGAGTGTGTAATTCATGTTCTTCCTCTCTGACTCTCTGGTGGACTGAAAGATCATTTCTCTGATGGAGAAAATGGCACTCTTGTCCTCCTCCTCTTGTCCAGTCTTATCCTCCAAATAGTGGCAGTTCAGCACAAGGGTCTTTCCTGCCATCATCTTTATGACTTTAACCAAGAAATTGGGAGTGGACATCACTTCTGGCTTCTCTTTTTATCTGGGGCCATATCCTACTGTCCACCACAAAATGATCACTTGAATGGCTTTTTTTTAAAAAAGACAATTTTTTAAGAGCAGATTTAGGTTCACAGCAAAATTAAGAAGAAGGTAGAGAGATTTCTCATGTACTCCCTGTCCCCCTGACATGCACAGCCTCCCCCATTATCAGCATCCCCCACCAGAGTGTAGGTTTGTTACAACTGATGAATCTACACTGACTCATCGTCATCATCCAAGGAAACTTTCCCAAGGTCGCAGGGCTGGAGAGTGGTAGACCTGGGATTTAAATCTACTCAGTTCAGCTCCTGGGTTCATTCTGTTCGCTACCCACCACACCTCCTCCTCTATGTCCATGTCGAGTCTTCTACAATAAAATGCTCCTCGGGGCTCTGTCAAGGATGGCAACAGCAGAGTGGGAGGGATGTGCTGGGGCAGTCACTCAGGATCCGGGAGCTCAGTTTTCTAAAGGAGACACTCAGAAAGGTGTCGTGGATGAAATTGTTAAACTTGTTCAGTATACATGTGGAAATGGCTATGAATCATCCCCAGTGTTCAGAACTGTTGAAAAAAATAGAAAACAATGGATTTAATGGATTTAATGCTGTTTGCCAATACTCATTATTTGAAATGTGGAAAAATTTTACAAAGATTTACTATGCTAGCAAGTGCAATTTTTTCTTGAAACAAAAGGAATAGTTGCCAAGTGGTCAATAATCAAAGACAAAATGGTGGCGTGATTTGTTTTCTCACTGATATTACACTGCAGATGGGCAAGGTAAATTTGAAGTTCCAAGCAAAGAAAAAGTTTGTGACCTAGCAAGATAGGTACAAGAACTTATGTTGAAATTGAAACTTTTCATAATCCAAATCAAAGATAATAATTTTATGTTTTTCTAATATGTATCAATTGCAGAAGATTTTAGTTGTAATCTACAGGGCTATACCAATTGGCTGCAATTATTACAAGAAAAACTTGAAGGACCCTTTGTTGGTTTTGATAAATTTAGAGTTGCTCTTCATTTTATGTAATCCTTTTGAATTTGTGTCAGTAAGATTGAGCTAACCCAGAAGTGAGTGAGCTTACCTAACTTGGACAGAAATTGTTTTGAAACCTATAATGCTTTTGCTGGAAGTCAAATCAATTCTAAAAAATGAACTCTTTTGGTCAATGTGTATGCAAATATTAAAAGAAAATTATTTTTGATATTCAACTGAATTACTGGGAAATCTTTAAGTATGTTTGTAACACCTTGGTTATATGAATCTAATTTTTTAATGGTGAATTTTATGACACCTAAATACAGATCTAATATTTCTGAAGAAACTTTGGTATTCGAATTGAGATGTGCTCTAGGTGTAAAATGCACACTGGATTTTGAAGACAATATGAAAAAAGAATACAAAATATCTTAATTAGTTTCTTGTGTTGATTACATGTTAGAATAATATTTTGGATATATTGAGTTAAATAAAATATATTATTAAGAATAATTTCTCTTGTTTCTTTTTACCTTTCTAATGTGGCTACTAGACAACTTAAAATTCTGTTTGTGGCCCTTATTATCCATTCTTATTTTGTACCCCTAGGACCTCTGTTTATGAAACTTCTCCATAAAAACAGGGATCATTGCTGTCTTTTGTTTTCTCCACTGCTGAATCCTTGGTATTAGACCTGTGATTGACACATGGAAGGTACTCAATCAATATTTGCTAAATGAATGAAGAATTTGGGGTATTTAAATTTTTTTCAACTATCATAGTTTTCTGTCATAAATATCTTTGCACATGCTGATGTGTGTGTCTATACATATTTTATTTATTACCTTAGAACAAATCCCCAAATCATTGTATAAAAGGGCACGGACCATTCTATAACTTGTTAAACGTTGCCAAGTTAATCTCAGAAAAGATTGAACCAATTTATGATGCCGTCAACCCGGTAAATTGGTTCAGGATGTCGGTCCCCGAATGCCAACTTTTAAAGGGTTGTAGAATGATTAGTGATGTGGCATCAGGGAAGTTACTTGGCTTTCTGAAACTGTAAAATGGAGAGAAAAATATTAAGTTGAAAAGTCAATGAACGCTTAGGTGAATACTTGCCTCGTGGGGTGTAGCTTTTAAATGTATGATTCTGGTTTTTAAAAATTGTGGTATCATCATTTTCTTATAGTAGTAAAGGACGTGATTGATGTTCTCTGCTGGGGGAGTATGTCACTGGGAGGTGGGTGGGAGAGGGCTACTTTGGGGATGGGGCCCAAGAAATGGGAACTATGAGGGCCACTAGACTCAGACATGTTTGGGAGAAGGAAACAGCCTCTTTCGTATGTTTGTACCCTGGATTCTCCAACTACAAAGATTTATCTAAAGTAATTGTGGGAGCTGGTACCTTATAGATGCCTAAGAACTCAGTCCCTCTTATTTTATATTTTATTTCAAAATACTTTCTATTTCCTAGCCAAAAAAAAAAAAAAAAAAAAAGTTCTGAATACAAATCCCGTTGGGTGATGATTTTGAAGTTCCTCAATGGGATGGGGAGCCATAACTGATTTAGAGGAGCAGCAAGAAAAACAGCTTGTTAGCTGCTCTGTATTCAAATACCATTCCTCAGACTTGAAAGTACCTGGTTCTGCACCATTCAGCATGGGAGCCACCAGCCATATGTGTCTAGTGAACACTTGCAATGTGCCTCATCTAAAGACTTAGTGTGACGGGCACCTGGACGACTCTGTCAGTTAAGTCTCCGACTCTTGATCTCAGCTCAGGTCCTGATCTCAGGGTCATGAGTTCAAGCCCCGTGTTGGGCTCCACACGAGGTATGGAGCCTACTTAAAAAAAAATACTTAATGTGACAAAAATGTAAATTATCTCATCAATAATGTTTAAATAGGATTACATGTTATGATAATAATTTAGATGACTTTGGGTTAAACAAAACATTATTAAAATTCATCTTGTTTCTTTTTCCTTTTCAGATGTGGCTACTAGAAAATTTTAAATGACATAGGTGGCTCACATTCTATTTCTCTTGGACAGTGCTAGTTCGGAGCACACCCAGCGACCTCCTGTAACCACTTCGATACTCTGGAATCTGCATTACCAGCTCTGATTAGCTCTGAGCTGGAGTTCACAGCCTGGACACAACGCAGTGAGGGGCTCACCTTCGACAGGATCTGTAAAAGCAGATCGGAAGCTGCTAAAATAAAAGGCTATTGGCAAAACTCAGGCCAAAGCCTCAGCTCAGGTAACACCAGGAAAATTCCAGATTGTCCCTTTAACGTTTTTGCTAAAATGGACCACTAATGAGGCCCAAAATCTGACACTGGTAGCTGACAAAATACTTTCTTCTTTTCTCTTCTGTTTTTTTCAAGTCCAGAAAGACAAAGATAGAATGAACTCCTGATGTCCTTCTGGGAAGAAGTAGAACAAAGCTACTGAGATTAGAAATGTCAGTGTGGATCCTGTGGGACTGCAGATGCCGAGTGATGAGCTTGGACATGGGGTAGGTTTGCGAGGAGAAATGTCTGTGAGGGAGGAGCGGGGGGTTCTCGGGAGATGGCAGGGAGAGCCTTCAGCCCGTAATGCCGGTCTGGCAGCGTGAAAGGAAAGAGGGAAGGAAGAATTAGGTAGGTTCTCAGGCTGCAGGTCTGTTTCTGACAGGGTCTCAGGCAGGTGGGCAGCAGTCCCAGAGCTCAAAGGTTGCCTGTGGGAGGTGGCCTGTGTCAAGCAGGATGGATGGGCCTGCCCTGAATCCGGCTGCCAAGCCATAGACCGGGGGAGAGGTGGCCTGACACCCCCAAGTCCACAGGGCACTCACTGGGGCGGTCAGGAACTCTGCTCCCCCTGGCAGGTGGTCTGGAGGGAGAGCTGAGAGGTGGGGGCCACACTGCCACAGAGATACTGGTCTCTGGTATCAGTTACGGTGCTGATTTGAAGTGAAATTTACAAGTCCAGATGTTCTTGGACTTTTCTCTATACTACATGTTTCAGTGAAGCAAGACAATGTCCTTTAGCAATGGGGCACTTCTGCAGACCGATGGCCTATGTCAGGACCTCACAGCCTCAGTTTTCCCATCTGGGACACCGTTGTCAACTATAAGATCTACCTGGTGGGCTTGTGGTGATTATTAAAGAAGATGGTATGTGAGGGAGCTTTCCACAGAGAGGAAGAGTGTTTAATCACCTCATTCATGTACTGATGGTCCTCCCCCTCCAGGAAATCGGGTTATGAATGCTAACGGCTTCTAAATGCAAGTAATGTCACGTTGAATTTTTCAGCTATTGGCAAAACGTGCATTGATAATTCTTTCCATCTACGAAATGTTAGTTGAAGTGCATTCTAGTTGATTTCAGGTGCACGCTGATCAGGGGTTTCTTGTGGTTTTTACAGTTCTTTCGTCTTAGAACACTTCCCCCAGATAGCCCCCAACGAGGGGTCCCTTACTCTATCTACTCCAGCCTCTGCTCCTGCGTCCCCTCCCAGGCCTGCCCTCAGCCTCTTAACCCAAAATGATAGCTGCATCGCCTCCCGCCCCTTACGTTGCTTTGTCTTCTTGTGCCCGGCAGCTCCTGTTAAAATGTTTATTATGTTATAATGTTTAACTATTACTGTATTTCTGCCTTGTCTTCTGGAATAGGAAGCTTCCCGGAGTCAGGAGCTTTGTTTCATTCACCAGTATATCCCCTGGAACCTTGCCTGGCATAGAGTAATTGATTTTTCTTGATTGGATGAAACTCTCATGTGGTTTCCAAATGAATGAAATGTCAAATAAGGAATTTAGCACAACAATACTACTTTTCATGAATATACTGGTCGTCTTCAACCACAAGGGGAAGAGGAAGAAAGAGGTTAGCGGCTGAGCACAGATGCCCTTGCCTCTCACCTTGGGTGGATCCAACCTCCTCCTCAGTGGGACCTTTCACCAGAATCACTGGCAAGAGGCAAATGAACAGGTTTGGCACTTATCTTTTTTTCTTACTCAATTTCTCTAGGGGAGGTGGACAAGCTTCCTCTCCTCTCCTCTCCTCTCCTTTTTCTTCCTTTCCTTTCCTTTCCTTTTAAATTCATGGAAATCAGATGGGAAAAGAAAATTGAGCAGGAGCCCTATTGGACTAGCCCACCAAACAGACACTCAGTCTTTGTAGGATCAAGAACAGTATGTCTGTCTGGGCTCGTCCCTGTGAGTCATGAGCGAAGACACAGGCCGTAGTCCGGAGAAGGGTAGTCACTTGTTCTGTCTGTCTCAGCGTAAGGGGCATCACAGGGTGGCTCGCTCCAGCCAGGACTAATAGCTGTCTCTATCACTTGGGTCTGTCCAGCAACAGAGGGGCGAGGAATGAGGGAGGAACAGTGGTTCATCCTGGGAAATGTTCAAGCTGAGGGTAGTGTCCATCTGGGGTATCATGGAGGGGGTCCCCGGATGGTGTGGAGTAAGTAGAGACCAGAGGAACTTTGTGGCCCCTTTGCATTTCCGGGTTTCATGAATTTAGGTCTCCCCTGAGCTAACACACTGTGTACCCAGAAGGTCAGGAGAGAGAAAAAGAGAAATAAGGTCATTTAGCCACCCAGTGCAACAGGCTCTTCTAAGGACAGCTTGCTCTTGCCTGAGCCAAGGAAGAGTGTGCAGGTCATCCGCTGTTGGCACGTTCCTGTGAGTGAGGTATTATTCCTGGGAGAGGGGGTGCTCAGTCTGGAGCTCCCACGGACTCTGGGGTTCCCCATAAACCAGGAAAACACAGAGCCCCACCTAAGAAGAACAAAGGGCAAAGCTGAAGCCCAGGCCTTGGGCATTAGTGCTTCTTGCCCCCGTTCCTGGGGACGAGTTGGCCTCCTCTCCCTCAGGAGCGCTAGTGAAATTCTCATCATACCTTGGTTGGCAAGACAGCACAAGTCTGGAATAAACACCCAGGTTCTAGTCCCAGCTCCAGCTCTAACTCACTTTGGGACCTTGGTCAAATGGCTGGACCTCTCTGGGCCTTAAATTCTTTTCACAGAATGAAAAGATTGAGTTCAGTGATCTCTAAGGCTTTTTTTTGCCCCGACCCCCACTGCTAATGTTCTGTGATCAAAGGGATTCAAAGAGGGCTGGCTTCTATTTCCCCGTTTAGAGCTCTCTCTGAAAAGCAGTTTAGCATTTGGCACTGGGGGTGGGAGACGAAACAGAGAAGCAGCCTTGAGATGTGACAGACCTGTGGGCTGCCTGTCCTGTCTCCGTCACAGGGTTCTGGGTGTCTGTTTCTTGTCCAGGAGCAGAACTGCCTCACAAGAGGACAGAAGGCCCAGGGACGCAGTGCGAGCCCCGTCAGCTGCTTCCCCTGCCCCCCACCCCCCGCAGCTGACCTGGGAACGGTGAGTCATGCTTTGTCACCATGAGTGCCTGGCAGTGGGCCCTACACAACTTCTCTTGAGCTTGTCAACACCCGGGATAGAATAAATCATCAGAGGCCCGTTTTAGCCAAGAGTGAAAAATGAAGTCACCAGAACTTGCCGATGAGGGATGCAGAGGGGAGGTGGAGGCTTGCTGAAGGACAGGGCTGTCTTCCCAGGCGCTGACCCTGGGAAGGCCTCAGGCCCTTCCTTTGCCCTTTGCAGCCTCCCGGCACCCCAGACCAGGCTCTAGGAGGAGGGCGTCCGCCGGAGGGAGGGACCGGGAAGCTCCTGCCTTTTCGCACTTTCAAAATCACATCCACTGGCAGGAGATCTTAGCTGCTTCTTGCTCTAGGATGTAGGTCCTGCTTGCTATCTTGAATAATAAAATCACAGGGAGTTCGGAGGGAGATGCTGAATGCTCTGATCCAGTAACTTTCCAGTCTTTTGTTCGGTTTTATTTTAGGAGGAGAAGGAAGAGGGAGGGGAGGATTTGCAGCCTGAGTGCTCAGCCTCCCTCCCCCTGTCTCCCCAACTCTGGCCTGGACTGATTCATCTCAAAGGCTCTTCCACTTCTACCATTCTGTAGTTCATGGCTAGATCTGAAAATAACACATTGTAGCAGAGCTGAGCATGCGGGCAAATTGCTGGTATTTTAAAGATGAAACAGCACCACTGCAGGAAAAAGAAAAAAAAAAAAATCCAGCTCAGTTACTTTGATAAACTGTAGGACCCTGGTCAGGTTCCCTGACCTCCTGCCTCTATATTCTCATCTGTAAAGTGGAGAAAATAATAGTACCTACCTCCAAAGGTCTTTGGGAGGATTAAACAAGATGAAAGCAGTCAGGGCTTATTTGACACAGGGCCTGCTGGGGGTGGTGTGGCTAAGCCTGTGACACCCAAGCTTTTGTAGGGAGACGGCAGGAGCTGGCATGCTGCTTCATGATCTGAGTGTCCTTTCTGTCCTCTCTTAGTCTCCTATTCCTGGACAGATCTCACAGGGACTCCTATTTTCTCTCTGGACTTGGCTGCCTACTCACTTCCTCTCCAGGCCTCGTGGATCAGGAGGGAGGGTGGCTCCAGAAAATGCGCTCAGATCCGGAGAGGGAAGAACCAACTTGATTCATTCGTTCATTCATTCATTCATTCATTCATCCATCACGGACTCTGCACCCATCTGTGCCTGATACTGTGCCAGGCCTAGAGGATTCAGAGCCCACTGGGGCCTGGGTTTCTTCCTCCATGGCTGTGGTGAGGGGCCATCCTTCTGGGGACTCAGCTTCCCTCTTGGCTCTCACCCTTTTCCATCTTCCTTCTTCCTTGACCAGCCTTGGGCCCCAGTCAATCTAATTTGAAAATGACTGTGATAGTCTTGGGCCTCTTCCACTTTGGGAGTGCTAGCTGAAACCCTAGGAGTAGATAAGATTGTCAAAGGACAGTCAGTCCAGAGAAGAAAATTTCTCTCAGGTGAACTCTTGGGAAACATGTACATTTGGGGGTGAAGGGTGCAGGAGAACAAGGCTATGGAGGGGGCAGGCACTGGTGGATGGGGGTGCTGGGTAAAGGGTGAGAGCCCCACTGAGGCTGCCAGAAGGATGCGTAACCTGGTGAGCGGCACACAGCAGCCCATAGGCTTGTGATTCTAAGGCAAGAGTGTGTCCAAGCGGGCTGTGAGCCTGAGGCCACAAGGTGGGCAGCGGGCAGGGGTCAGTGACTCACTCGGGCTCTGGTGATTCCCAGAAGTCCTAGCTGGGCAATGCCATCAGCTTGCCACCTCCTGCCTCTCCCTAAATTCCAGTCCTGGCACTGAGGTGGGGACCTGCCGCAAACAACGCAGTTTCTAGTCCCAAAGGGTTAGAACAGGATACGGGTTCACTCTCCTGCACTGGACTTTCGGTCAGGGCCAGCCTGCAGAGAGGGGGGCTGGCCTATAGGCAGGGAATGGCCCCGGCTTGACAGAGAACGGGTCTGGCAGACTGACAACTGGGCTGGGTCTGATGGTTCCCAGAGAGAGGTAAACATGACAAAGTGGGTCTGAGGTTGAACTGATTGACTTGGCTGTTGGTTCAGATTCGTGGGAAGATTCTGACCTCTGCCTTGAAGATTATTGCAGGCCGACTGTGCAGGGGCGGGGCGGGGGTGGTCTTCCCTTGTGCAGAGGCTGGGGCACGGAGACCGGAGCCCCAGGAAACAATGTTTCACAGCTGACCGTTGTCTGTATCTGGGATTCACCTGGTGCTCGCCACAGCCCTGTGCCCCAGGAAAGAGAGGTCCCATTTTCCCCCGTTTGCGGGTGAGGAAACCGGGTCTCAGTTGGTGAGGGGGACCCATGCCAGGAGATAGCTACTGGCAAGGCGCCCTCTCCTGCTTAGGTGGTTTCTTTGTTTTGTTTTTTAAGGGGAGGTGGATAGTGGCTGAGGGTGGATCATAGGTCCAAATCCGTGCCGTGCCCCTTACTGACTGACATGATTTGGGGCAAGTTGCCTACTCTGTCAGAACCTGCTCTTCCTCATTCATGAACTGGGACAAGAGTGCCAACCTTGTCTCTTCTTGACTTGAACCTTCCAGGAATCTCTCAGGGCTCAGTTCTCTTCTCAAAACAATTACGTCTCCCCACCCCACCCCCTGCCCCAGTTTTTCAGTCATGCCTCTTATTTTAAAAATCCACACTTTGGTGTATCTCTAGCTTGAAAGACTCTTCTTAGCTTTGGATCTCTATTTTCAACTGCTAATCCAGCTTCCACACTTGAGTCTTGCAGGCATCTCAAACTCATATGTCCACAATGGAATCTCATCCTCTTCCCCAACCCACTGTTGGGTACCTTCCCCAACCCACTATCCTGGGTACCTCATATAAGTGGAATTCTATAATATTTTCTCTTCATGACTGGCCTGTTTCACTTACTGTACTGCCCCCAAGAGTCACCCATGTTGTAGCACGTGTCAGGGTTTCCTTCCTTTTTAAGGCTGGACAATATTCTATGTATATGCCACATTTTGTTTATCCATTCTTCTGTCGATGGACACATGGAGTACTTCTGCCTCTTGGCCCTTGTGAATAATGCTGCTGTGAACACAGGTGTACAAATAACTCCTTGAGATCCTGCTTTGAACTCTTTTGGGTATAGACCCACAGGTGGAATTGCTGAATTGTATGGTAGTTCTATTTTTAATTTTTTGAGGAAATGGCATACGGTTTCACATGGCAGCTGCACCATGTTACGTTGCCACCAACAATGGGCAAAGGTTCCATTTTCTCCACATCCTTACCAGCATTAATTATTTTCTGTTTTTTGGGTTTTTATTTTTTGTTTTTGTTTTGTTTTTTTTGTTTTTGATAGTAGCCATCCGAAGAGGTGCGAAGCAGTATCTCATTGTGATTTGTCAAAAAACTATTGTTTCTCCACCACATTGCCTCTGAGCCTTTGTCAAAAATTAGTTGTCCGTGTATGTGTGGGTGTATCCCTGAACCTTACTCTGTTTCAGTGATCGATCTGTCTTTAGGTAAATACCAAATTGTTTTGATTGTTACAGCTTTGAAATAATTTTTGAAACCAGATACCATTAGCCATTCAACTTGTTCTGTTACAGATTTGTTTTGGTTATTCTTGGTCCTTTAGAACCAGCTTGTTAATTTCTTTAAAATTGCCATCCAGATTTTTTACTGGGATACCTTTGAATTGGTAGATCAATTTGAGGACAATTGGCTTCTTAACAATATTGAACTTTCCTCTCTATGAACCAGACATATTTCTCCATTTGTTTAGGTCTTTAGTTTACCTCAGCAATAGTTTGTAGCTTTCAGTATATGGGTCTTTCGGATCATTTTTTCAGCTTAATCTCTATTTCATTTTTTGATGCTGTTGTAAATGGTATGGGTTTTTAATTGCAATTTCTATCGTGGTTTAGAAAAGATACTTTGTATGATTTCAGTCTTCTTAAATTTGTTAAGACTTGGTTTGTGACCTAACATGTGACCTCTTCTGGAGAATGTTCCATGTGTGCTTGAAAAGAATGTATATTCTGTTACAGTTGAGTTGAAAGTTCTGCATATTTCTGTTTGGTCCATTTGGTCTATGTTGTTCCTTAAGTCCACTGTTTCTTTGTTGAAACTCTGGTTGATTTCTCTGTTATTGAAAGTGGAGTACTGAAGCATCCTACTATGACTGTTTTCTAGTTCTGCCTTCACTTCTGTTGGTGTTTGTTTTATATATTTAGGTGATCAGATTCGGGTACATATGTACTTAAAATTATTTTATCTTACTGGTTGATTGACCTTTTATCATTATAAAATGTCCTTCTTTGTCTCCTGTGGCACTTTTTCATTTAAAGTCTATCTTGTCTGATCGTTGCAAATCCTGACTGTGGCTGGTCTATAGAACAAAATTGATTTTTGTATATTGATCTTATATCCTGCAACCATCTGTAGATTCCATTGGATTTGTTACATAGATGATTTTGTTGTTCTCCATTACATTATCTTTGATAGAAGGGTGTTCTAAATTACCTAGCATGCCATTACTTGTACACGAAGATCCAAGCAATGCTTTTCTGTTGGAGAGAAGCAGCTTCGTCCTGTGGTGCAAACTGGGTTGGATCCAACAGCTCTCAGTCCATCTTGCGCCCACACATGTAGGGCCATGGTGGTCTTCAGGCTTCCCACCCTAGTCGTCTTGGCACCTGGGTGCCTGGAGAGCTTCGCGCCATTTGCAGAGGTGTGTGCTTCACTGTGCAATATGTGTTCCAGACTCTGTATAAATGTCAGATGTTATCAATCTTAGCACTTCTCTATGGCCAACCTAAAACGTCACCATCTAAAGCAGGCGAAGTTTTTGTTTCCCATGTGCTGGTTCTGTAATATCACAGCACCCTCGTCTGAAGGTGGTTGAGTTCTAATGAACCTCTAGCATGGGCACTCTGCCTTTTTCTCTCTATTCTCTGGTTCCTTCCGTAGCCACCTCTCTACCCTCTCCCGCGGTCTTTCTCTGACTTACCAAAGCCCTTTTACACCTTTTCACTCTTGGGTGCTAAAAGGTTGAGAGCCAACCGTTAACCAGAGTGTAGAACTTCTTGGCATGCATTTCTGAATAGGCTTCATTCCTGGCTCTGTTTATGTTCCCACCCTCATTTTCCCTTTGCCTCATCTTGCCTGTTTGTTTCCTCACACGTTTAGCCATAGGTCCTCCCTGCTCCCCAACAGAGCCCTGTTCTGCCAGCCCCTATTTCCTGGCCTTATCATCTCTCTCCAGAGTCTGGGCTATCCCTCACATAGCGGCCCCTCTAGAATACACCACCCTTGAGTTACTAGGCATAGGAGCCTCGATGAAAAATGGCAAGGAAATGAATCAGACTAGCATGTATGGTAAATGCAAGTTAAAAAAACACACACACACACACGAGTGGTGCCTGGGTGGCTGAGTCAGTTAAGCGTGCAACTCTTGATTTCGGCTCAGGTCACGATCTCAGGGTTGTAAGATCGAACCCCATGTCAGGCTGTGTACTGGGCATGGAGCTGGCTTAAGATTCTCTCTCTTCTCCCTCTGCCCCTTCCCCCTCTGCTAGCTTTCGCTCTCGCTCTAAAAAAAAAACAAAAACCAAAACAAAAAACCATAACGAATTAAAAGCCAACTAAAAATACGTATTTATCACAAAAGTGGTGGAGAAGGAGTTAATAGCCTCAGTCTTTAAAGAGTTTCTCCTTTGATAAGAAGAACACTGAAACATTAATATAGGAAAGTAGGTAGATAGTGTAAACAGACAGTTCACAGATAAGGAAATAAAAGCGGCTTACAAGTATATGGGAAAACATTCAGCTTTACCAGTAATCACAGAAACGGAAATCACAACAATAAAATACGGTTTGCCCCCGGCTGCATCATGCAAAGTTAAGACCACGGCACTGCTCAAGGCTGGTGAGGGTGTGGGGTGAAAAAGCATGGCTCCCAATGTTCAGGAAAGCGATTTGGCAATGGGCTTGAAAAAGCCTTAAAATATTCATACTCTTTACTCAGTAATTCCTTTTCTGGGAACCTTCTTGAGAAATAATCAGAAATGCAGACAAAGACGTATGGGCACAGATGCTAATCACTATGTTATTTATTATTGCTAAAGCAACCTAAACGCCCAGTACTGTGGAAATGTATGAATTATATCGTACACTCACACAATAGGATACAGGGCACCTACTTAAAGATGATATTGACTAGGATGT
This sequence comes from Potos flavus, assembly GCA_028534135.1. Taxonomy (NCBI): domain Eukaryota; kingdom Metazoa; phylum Chordata; class Mammalia; order Carnivora; family Procyonidae; genus Potos; species Potos flavus. Next base: position 39,260,257 of record CM052896.1, read on the forward strand.
TTTCATGGTAGGGGACGTGTTTTTTCACGTAAACTTAAAAAAAAAAAAACCCTCAAATTGTATATTCATGATGATCTTCACTATATAAATGTTGCAAGAATAAAAAGGCCATAAGATAATGAAAAAAACATTGATAGATTCCGGTCTAGAGACCGAGACTGGCCACTTCCACACTCAGCCCTGTGTTCCCTATTTATTCAGGATTTAAAAAAAATAAAATTATTGTATATGTCTATAAGTAAAGTATATAATCCTTTGAGAGACTGTCTGTCCTTCATCTTAGAATTCTGATTCCCCACCTCCAGCTCCTGGGGTGTATAGATGCTCAGTAAATAGAATAAGGAACACACCAACTGAGTTTATGGGAAAAGCCCCTACCTGCAGTGATTATGGGATGGGAATGAGAGGGATCATTTTTCCTCATTTTGCTCAAATCTTTCGCTCTTAGATTTACTTTTGGAAAAATTGTCTCCTCTCTTGCCCTGAATGCCTTCACCTCCCAGGCAGTGGGCTTTGAAAGAAGGCTTTTCTTTAGGGAAGAGTGTTCAGTGAATCTACTTATATTTCCAAATGGTTGTCAGGTTTTCCCCCCAAAGCCTCTGTTGAGGCATGTCAGGAGTTTCTTTTCAAATTTTATTTGAAATCACCACTCTCAAGCCAGGCTATAGAAAGAAACAGCAGGAGAGGAAGTGACGAAATGAAACCCAACCAAATCGTCAATGTGAAAGGCTAAGCCCAGTTTTCCTTACTGGAACGCCGGCCGAGGCAAACATGATTAAAAATGGCGCCATTTGAAAGAGCTCATTATGCCTCTGAGAAGCCCCAAGGAAAATTTCAGGGACTCAGAGGCTTTTGGGAAATGCATGATTCATAGTAAAAGGATCTACCGTTTTCTGGCTGAAGGGCGATTCTTAAATGTCCCGATATAATCTCCAGGTCATACCTCAGTCTGACATTTTGCAGGACCCAGCAGATAGTCACAGGCACTCTTTGGGGGCCTCAGTGATGCATAAGAAGTCTCCAACCTTTGTTCTGAGCCTTTAAAAAATACTCATGCTTGATCCAGGACTGTGTCCAGGGTGTATCTCTCTCTTCTTTGATAGAATCTGAAGACAGGGTTGGGATAAACAGCAGGGATCAACTGGACCCATCCATCTATAGTATCATGGCAGATACGGTTTCTCCAAGAGTTCTTTCCTAACCCGGCAGCCAAACAAATTGCCCCTTGCTCTGAGCTCCCATGCACCTTGCGCGAGCACTGGTTTCAGTTTTTCTCAGTGTGCATTGTAATAATTTGTTTGTGTGCCTTTCTCCTGGATTGTGGGTTCCTGAGAGCCAACATCGTGTTTTTCCCAGGCTTACATTCCACCCCTTCTCCTAGCAGAGGTCCTGGATAGTAGCTGCTCTACTGATGTTTGTTAAATGAATAAAGAAGGGCACACTTTCTACAGGCACTAATGCGGGGGATGCATGGAAAGACGAGGTGCCTCAGGTAAGATAAAGATCTTTATCACTACTTACGTTCTTCTGCAGTTAATTATGAAAGAGATGGAGCTAATAGTGATATGTATTGTTTTCATTTTCTGTATATACTGTCTCTGACCAGACATATAGAGGCCGGAGGCTTCCAGCTTCTTTTTGCATGTTGTCTGGTTGCCCCATTTCATGTGGTTTACTCTGGTTAATGATGGAAAGCTCTGCTCTTTGCCCCAATGGGTGCAGGAATTTCTTGCTCAAACCTCAGACTTGCCTGACCTGCTGTTTGTATTACAGGAAAGTGTAGTCAGCTGGGAAGTCTGAGATCATTTCTTGAGCTTTTTTTCTTTCTTAGTATCTCTTATTTTCTGGACAACTCAAGGAGACCCCCTGACAATGGATTTGGTAATTCGAGAACAAAACATATTTTGACTTCAAAGTCTTGAAGCTGTCTCTTGCAAAAACTGAAGAAAAAGGTCCCAATTTGCTGTTGGTATTTCCAGCTAGTGTCAGTATGGTGAACAGTGTGAGGTAGGGGTTTTCAGCTTTGTGGAACTAATGCCCAGAAACCTACCCCAATTTTCTTTCTGACTTTGCTCACATGTACTAGGGTGGTGTGAAAAGTCAAGTGAGCACAGAAACTGCCAGGGATGATCTTCAAGATGTTTGACCACCTTTTTGTCAGAGCCTTCCAACTCCAAGGACAGGGGGGACCCAGGAGCCAGGGCAAGGGAAGGGAGTGATGGCAGAGGACAGGGGCTTGAGTCAGCAGCTACATACCAACCGATAGAAAACTAGTGTGAGATTTATATAGCTTGGATGACCACATGGATATGTCCTGCAGAATATCTGCCCTGAAGAAGGAAAGAACTGGGGCAATTAACATCTCCACCATCTACTCTCTGATGGTGGTTCCCAAACTCCACAAAGTAGAATCCTCGGAGCGTCTTTTAAGAATGCCAAAGCCAAGGCCACAACTTCTGGGGATGGGACCTAGTGTCTTTGAAGGTCCCCAGGTGACTGCAGTGTGCACACAAGTTGAGAACCCAGCTCTGTGGCGTTAAGCTATTTTGTCTTAGGGGCACCGGCTTCCTTCTTGGTAAAGGGTGGACAAAGACGTTGGGAAAATCAAATGAACACAGGCAGTGCCTGATGGGTCATAGGTGCTCATTATTTATTTTCCTTCTTTTGTCCCTCTGGCATTATTTGCCTTTGTCACTTGTTCGAAATGTCACCATTGGGATAAACACAGCCATTTTTTGAAATGGGAAGATCCCTAGGCGGGGTTGGGGCTCTTAGTCATTTATATCTTAGGGTTATTTAAGAGGATACCTCTTCAAAAGCAGCTGACGTGAGGTAAACTGAGGAGGGGGGAATTCAGCTGCAGGAGTTAGATGAGCCGAAGGAGTCATGATGAGTCCGCTGTGTTTATGACGTCACTGGAGAGTGGCAGCTGCTTCAGCCTCTTGTTAAGAACGTTACCTCAAACTCATGGCTGCCTTCTTTTTCTCTAGAGCCCCATGGAAAGAAAACATTTATGAAGAGCGCCCTGAAGGATGTGTTGTCCACCCTGTCCTCCAAGCTAGGCATCCTCAGTTCAGGATTCAGGTTCCACAGACCCTAACATGTCTGTGACTGGAGTGCAGGGGGTCTAGGAACTGGAATCATAGACAGTGTTCTATGTGTTTGTGCAAAATGTCTGTTTTCTCCCAGGGAGACATTCCATGGTGTTTTCTTCAGGTTCTCGGAGGGAATCTCAACACCCCACCCACTCCCCAGTTTAAGAATTATTCCGTTAACATTGTCCTGAATGAGGCTGCCCCTCTGGGCAGGCCCTGGCTAAATGGGCCTCTGTGGAGTTGTTTTGCTGAATTGCTCTTTGGCGTGATATGTAAACTTATATCAGGGAGACCCTGAAGAAATAACCCTTGGAACTCTTGTTGATTTGTGGATTACATCACACTGCGCACATTCGTGAAGGAGCTATGAAAGAAACTTCTTCCAACGCGCTGGGTGCTTGTTTTAATCTTATGGATACTTTCTTCTTGTCTTTGTCTTCCAGATACCTTTAGAGCATAAGGAAAGGAGAAACAGTCTTTCCCTGGTGAAATGAGTAGTGTTCAAGATGTGTGGGTAGGCAGAACGACATAGAGAGAGGCACCTCTGCCCTTGGTAAATGGGGCAGAAGAAGCCAGTGAGCGGCACGCCTTTGGAGGAGTGAGTGTCTTCATCCCAGAATTAGAACTGCTGATCACCCACGCCTCAACACTGGGCACACAGTAGGTGCTCAATCGATGTTTCGTTGAATGAGTGCTGTGTTCCACAGAGTTCTTGAAGTCTCGTTTCCTGCCAAAGCAGGAATAGCCCCTGGCTTACCTTTGTGTTTCACTGTTACTTTGTTCTTTTTTTTTTTTCCCCAAATACTTCTATTTTATTTTTTCAGTGTTACAAGATTCATTGTTTATGTACCACACCCAGTGCT
>CM052896.1:39264714-39293647 GCA_028534135.1 Potos flavus
AGGGATATTGGTCTGAAATTCTCCTTTTTGATGGGCTCTTTGCCTGGTTTGGGGATCAGGGTGATGCTGGCTTCATAGAAAGAGTCTGGAAGTTTTCCTTCTGTTTCTATTTTTTGAAACATTCTATTTTTGAAACATTCCTTGAATGTTTGGTAGAATTCCCCAGGGAATCCGTCAGGTCCTGGACTCTTGTTTTTTGGGAGGTTTTTGATCACTGCTTCAGTCTCATTGCTGGATATTGGTCTATTCAGGTTGTCAATTTCTTCCTGTTTCAGTCTTGGAAGTTTATAGGTTTCCAAGAATGCATCCATTTCTTCTAGGTTGTTTAACTTATTGGCATATAGCTGTTGATAATAATTTCTGATGATTGTTTCTATTTCCTTGGGATTAGTCGTGATCTCTCCCCTTTCATTCATCATTTTGTTAATTTGGGTCCTCTCTCTTTTCTTTTGACTAGTTTGGCCAGTGGTTTATCTATCTTATTGATTCTTTCAAAAAACCAACTTCTGGATTCATCGAAGCCTTTAGTGTTACTTATTATCATTTCTCTTTTAAAGCTAAAGGAAATAAAAGGACTTGGTTAGGACCACACAATTAGTGCCACCAACAATTTTCAATAATTGATTCCTAGCTCCATGATTCTCTGTAGACCATGTAATCATTTATGGGTGAGAAAGAAAGATGTAAAAAACTCAAACAATTTTTTTTTTAAGATTTTACTTATTTATTTGACAGAGAGAGAGATCACAATTAGGCAGAGGCAGGCAGAGAGAGAGGGGAAGCAGGCTCCCTGCTGAGCAGAGAGCCCGATTCGAGGCTCGATCCCAGGACCCTGAGATCACGACCTGAGCTGAAGGCAGAGGCTTTAACCCACTGAGCCACCCAGGTGCCCCAAACTCAAACAATTTTTAAGAAAATCTTCAAACAGCCTTGACATTTATTTTTTAAATGAAGATTTATTTCACCATGGTATACCACCATTTTTGCACCCAATGTGAATAAATGAACTTTGGCATTAATGAATTCTGTTAGAACTTCGTGTTACTTTTGATCCATGGCCAATTAGCCTAGAAGGTGAAAGGCCCCCATAATATCCAGACAGCTTCAGTTTGCTTTCTTTTTCTTGGGAGGGATTTAAGACTTTTGAACTGAACGCCATCCTTCCTTTCATTTTTCCTTATTGTGGAAAATAGAAGTTGTGAATAATGCAGTATGACCAATGACCACTGGGAGTCTTCTTATATGCCACTGCAGTATATTCTGAAGAGTTAATCTGGAGAGAAAGCCCATTCCCTTTAGGGGAAATGAGAAGATGTCTATCTTTCGAAATGAAGGCAAACTAAGAACAGGAAGAAAGTTCAACCCTGAAAGTAATAGGATCATAAGATTTCAGAATTGCAAGATAAATTGATAGACCCTAATTTATAATTCTAATGACTATCCTAATAAATTAATAATCCTAATAAATTAATTTTAGACCTAATAAGTTAGTAGAAAATGTTGTAAGCTGGAAGGGACCTTTGTGATTATCTAGTCCATCCTGCGGAGCTTACAGAGCATGCTGCTGGGGTCTTGTTGGGGGGGATGGTCTCTCCAAAGATGCATGGCTCGTTAGGTGGCTGCAGAGCCAGCCTTAGCCCCCAAAGCTCCTAACTCCTGGACATCTTCCCACTGGGCCAGTGGGCCTCTGTCTTCCTTCAAGCATAAGCAACCCCTTTGAAAGTCAAAAACATTTCACAGACGCTTATATCACTCTCGTTTGGTAATGACTGGTTGAGAAAAGATATAATGAGAAAAAGCAACTATCAATTCATGAATAATTTTTGGTTCTTTTGTATGCTTCTATCTCCTCCCACAGCCAGGAAAAAAAAAAGAAAAAAGAAAAAGCCAAGAGTCTCCAGGTGGAGGTAGGGGTCCACTCATGCTTGTCCTTAATGATGCATTTTTTCCACTGCAGCTGGACTCTGCTGGTCTGGAAGTTTCGCTACCTAGTGGAGAGATCCTTCCCTTGAGGATCATGATAAAAACCCATGGAACCAGGTCTGCCACTGGCTGTTTGATAAAGGTTGGGGGGTCCAGGGCACTGGCAAAGGGACTTGGTGTTGATTATCCAGGGAAGTTGCTACGATAAAATGGGGCAGAGGGGACTATGAAAGGTGGCGGAGAACTGTGGCTCTGTGCTGTAAGCAGGTGCACCAACTACACAGCCATTTTTCCATCTCTTTCTTACTCATCTTGTTTGGAGGAAGGGAATCTGCCATAACCAGTCAAAGAATCATATTTGGTGTAAGCCCGTTAATGACATTTCTTTCCCTCTTTGCTGGATATTTGGTTTCACAGCCTCCAACACGGCTAGGAGTGGTGGTGTGATGGGGTTCTCGCCAAGGAGACAGAAGGAGCAGCCTGCTGGACGCTCCTAGAAAAGCTTTGGCTTTGCTGATAGAAAGTCAGGATGCAGCCGGTGTCAATCTCTCTCTAGTCCTCCTGCCTTGAACACAGCCGGGACGCCCACATCCTGGGCATCTCATGATCAGGAGGCAGAGGGTGAGAGTGGAATGGAGATATGTCCCCTAGATTCCTGACATTATTGCTAGACCAACTCCAGAAATTGCTTTCTACATCTTGTTATATGAGAAAAACAAATCCCTATTTATTTAAGCCACTATGAGTTGGATTTTCTATTATTTGCAGCCAAAAGACTTCCTGATAGGAAAAGTTAGACTCAACTCCATTGAGCAAAAAGCAAAGGCAATGTGGAAGAAGGGAGGAAAGGAGAGACAAATATCAAATGTTAGGTATAGCCTTGGGACTAACTCTAGAATTAAGGGCATGGTACCTTCCAATTTTTAAGGTTTATTATCCCCTCCCTGCTAAAAGATCTGAAAATTGGGTAATTGTGCCATATTCTCCTCCACTTTTTTTTTTTTGAAGAAAGATAGATGTTATTACTTTAGTTATTGCCAGCTTCAGAATGTTGTTTTCCTTCCATCGTATTTACTAGATGTGTTGGTGGGGGTTACATTCACCATTTGCCCTTTGTTTGCAGAAGGATCAGGAATGACCCCTAGAAAAGGTTGCAGAGGGAACATGAAAGGAGTGAGTCTCATCCAAGGGTTGTGGCCTCGATGCTGAGAAACAATTTTGTAAGGGGCCGCCCCCCCATGGCTGCTGCTTACACTGCCTGTTGGACACACATCTTTGGTGGTCTCTTCACTGGGAGAGGTGAGTTGTGTGCAGGAGTGTGTGTGTGATTAAGATCCAGTGGGTGGGTCTACGGCCATACCACCCTGAACACGCCCGATCTCGTCTGATCTCGGAAGGGTCGGACCTGGTTAGTACTTGGATGGAAGATCCAGTGGGTGGACAGGCATGGTGGCGCTGTGCGGTCAGGGGCCTGCTGTGTTCCACATTCTCCCTTCGATGAAGCTCCTTGGCCCACAGCGGCCTGCCCTGACACAGAGCCCCTGCTGGCCTTTGCACAGGGACAAACAGTGGTTGGGCCACCAGGAGATCACCCGCCTCCAGGACAACCGATCCTTACTCTGACCTTAACGTGGCCTAGGATGAAACAAATGGCCTAAATCAATGTTTTCTCTCTGGGAAATCTGACCTGAACATACAAAAAGAATGGGCCATTTGGGAGTAGAAGAGATTGGGGGGAAGTAGCTGAATCACATTAATGTCTCTGTACTAGTAGATGCAGAACCATTCTTTGTTCCTGGACTCATGAGGCCGTGATGGTTCCTGTTCCTAGGGTGTGCATGTGTGATGGTTAGTTTTATGTCACCTTGGCTAGGCTATACTACCCATTATTTGATCAAATACACATCAGAGTTTTTCTATAAAGACATTGTGTAGATGTGGTTAAGATCTACAATCAGCTGACTTTAAGTTAAGAGGATTCTTCTCAATAATGTGGATAGGCCTCACCCAATCAGTGGAAGACCTTAAAAGCAAAAGCTGAAGCTTCCTGGAGAAGATGCTCTGCCCCAAGCCTGAAGCATCATCTCCTGCCTCTACTGACTCTATTTCTCTGGAGAACCTTGACTGATACACCTTGAGAGTCCGCCTCCTTCATCATTCGGTGGCATCGCTACCAAGGAGCCCTTCCCCCTTTCCTTAAAATCAGAAGAACCTAGGACAATAAACTCCACAATGTCAGTACCTTTGTGAAATAGTAGTTCTTGGTAGTGGGAGACACACAGTCATCCAGTTTACAGTAAATGCTTGATGCACATCTGGATTCTCAGATGCTCAAAATACATTCCATCTCTGGAAATCGGGAATAGGTGGACCAGCTCTTGCCTTAGCTATAGGATCATTAGCTGCCTGTGCCCCGCACGCCAGAAGAGCAGGAGCTGGATACAACGTCCAGGGAAGCAGTCCTATTCTTCCAGGATTCTTTAGTGAAATTTGCTTGACCTTGTATTTATCTGTTAAGAGGATCAGCAGGCCAAATCCATGGTAGAGCAGGCGGGGGACCCAATGGTACAATATGTGGGATCCCCAAAGACACTCCCATTCTGAATTCTCCCTATGGAAGATGCTTCCTCCATTGGAGACATGCCTACTGCTCTTCCTCTCTAAACCTCAGACTCCTAATTTCACCATACTCTGCTCTGTCTGTAATTACCCATGCTGCCCAGATCAGTCCTTTAGTGCACAGGATTTACTCTGATTTTTATGCAAGCAGCAAATACAGGGAAAAGTAATCACTGAGTGCAGGCTGGCAGGCTGAGGGAAGAGAGACAGGGTAGGGCATGGGATGTTGCTCTGGATGAGAATCAAGCACCAGAATCCCAGAATCCTTCCAGTAGAGGGATAGAGGCAGGTGCTGCGGGTGAGGGGGGTTGGGGGAGGAGTGGGAACAAAAGCCATCAGGAAAGGAGGGCTCAGGAAGACAAATTTCACCTGTTTGATTTCCCTCTTCCGGCTTCCAGGAGGTCAGAGCATAACTTATGCTCTATTACAATACCCACATTGATGAGAGTGATTGACCTTTTTTCCTCATAGCTCTTATGAATCTTTTTTTTTTTTTTTAATTTTGTCAGTTATTTCAAGAAACAAGTGCACTGAGAAGCTTGCCATCTCACAGGGGAGATAAGACAGCCTAGAATAGTGGAAAGAGTCCAGATTTTGGAGCCGGACTCATTTGTATATGAAATGACTGCTGCTGGCCATGTGACATTGGCCAAATCATTTAACATCTCTGAACTTCTGTTTCTTCAGCTATGAAGTGGTGAAAATAATAACTGAACGAAATGTATTAGGATTTGCGGAGAATATATGCAGAGTGCTTCCAACGGCATCTGGAAGGTCTGCCACTTGCCGGCCCTCCAATAATAGCGGACCTCTAGTGAGTCCTTCTCTACTCCAGGTAGCGCACTAAACCCATTACCTTATTTGGTATAGAACCAGGTCCTCCTGGCCTCCATTTCCACTACCACCCTCTCTGTCCATCCCCTGCCCAGCGGCCTTTCTAAGGAACCTCTGTGAGGAAAGCAGAATGAAGGCCTAATCATCCCCCCCCTTAGGAATGGATGACGTGTCTGAGGCCTCACCTGGGAGTTACAGAGGCAACCACAGGAGGCCAGGGGTGTCTGGGAGACAGACCCAGACTTAGGTTGTGATCCAAAGATGGGCCAGGGGCTGGTGGGGAAGCAGGTCATCTCTCAGGAGAGTCCCACTTGAATGGATGAGATTGATTTATGAATCAATGCTCATGGCTGGGCGGGGTCCTCAGAAACCTCAGCATATCACCTTCACGTTTCTAACTACATGTGGAGGGACTTCACCCCGACTTTTGGGGTTGGAAGCATGGATAAAGCAGAGCCGTGAAACCCTATAAAGCACAGGGTAGGGAGCACAGAGGAGGAGGATGTCCGACTCAGCCCTGAGGGGGAAATGTTCGGTTGCCTTTGGGGTGAGATCCAGCAGGGTTAGGAGGGCTCCGGCCAGGAGCACTGAATGGAAGGACTAAGTCGGAGCAGCTCGGGGCCAGAACCAGCCAGGGAGGGAGAGTTGTTGCCATGTTGGTCCAGAGAAGTCAGGCGCTTGGTTGCCAAGGAACATCTGTGTTGGAATTGTATATGCAGGCCCAACAAAGCCAAATTCCTTAAAAGCAGCTTCTTTCTGACCAGATGGCTTCAGCAGCCTTGACAGAAGGGGGTGTGTGAGTGGAGGTGGGTGGCATTCTCAGTCTGGGCCTCCCTGTCTTTTTTTAGGACTTTGTCCCTTAGTGACTCTTCCCCAGTTAAATTGTAGTTCTTGCTTTTCTTAAGCACTTAACTAGCAAGGAGAGATCGTGGGCTTTTAGCAAGGGTCTTCTGTGTTGGAGATCGTCCAGGATCACTTAGGTGGCAGCATCATGTGGTGACTCTGTCTTCCAAATATGCACGCGTATGCAGTGAGGGATACAGGAAGCCCATAAGTAATCCCCCGGCCTAATTGAAGCCAGAACTTCCCTTCTCTGAGCCCTGACCTGCTGCTACACAGTGCTGATCCAGAAGAGACTGGGCTTATTCAATGACCGAGAATCTTCAGTGTTAGCACTAAAACAGACTCTCATTTTACACAGGAAGAAACTGACGCTCAGATCTGCGGGATTGCATTGCTCAAGGACATCCAGATGGTGACTGGTAAGATGACAACTCTCTTTCTTGCCCAATGTCTATTTTTCTGGGAAGTTAAAACCTAGTAAAGCGTTCTAAAATGTGAACAAAGGGAGAGAGGAGCCTTGGAAAACCCACAGAGGAGTGGTTCTGATCAAAGGGGGTTCCCCAGAACTGCAGAGGAGACTTGACAAAAGACCCACCCCATCCAGTGGAATTGGAATCTGTAGTTGGGAGGTGCCGAGTACGTTTTGAAAACACCCCCAGGGTGCTTCTGATGGGCCGTGCAGGTGAAAAACCATGATGCTAGAGGAGCAGTTTCCCCTGAACAATCCAATATGTGTCCTATTTCTCAGGTTGCTCATTTTGCCCTGACCGCTCACCTTCTAACAGAGATAGCCATAGAAGCAAGGTTAAGAGCATATGCTCTGGAACCCAACTTCTTCCCACTTCCACCATGTTCTTTGGGCAGATTTCATAACCATTTCTCTCATCCGTTTGCTTATCTGTAAAATGGAACAACACCCTCAGAGGGTGGTGGTGAGAATGGAGGTAACACTTAGAACACACGTATGCCGGGCAAACAGTGGTAAGCCGTAGCCCGATGAACCTTAGCTAGCAGTAATAGATTTGACAGAACAGTTTCAAATCTGAGTTAGCAATGTCACTCCGGGAGCCTCTGGAACAGGAAGATTGGCATGATTTCCCTCTAACGGAAGTGCACTGGTAATCTCCTTCGGAAATTCTTTTTAGCTCAGAAGGGAAGGAGCATTCATGCAAACTGTTTCAGGTTTACAGGTGCAGAGCGATCTGGAAATTAGCTTTGGCTAAAAATAAAACAGCTTGATCATTTCTGGTTTCTGCAATAGAGTGACTTGGATAGCCGGAACAATTTTCCCATCCAAAACAACCGAAACACTGGATAAAGTATTTCTTTAAATCTTAACAAATGCATCTCTAAGCCAACACAGAAACAAGATAATCCTCTCAATTCCCAAACAAACTGAAACCAAGAACTCTGGGAGGTAAACGAGTCTTGAAAATATGGGCAGAGAGCAAGTGGATTTGAAAAAGAACCAACCAAATACAACTCCTATCTGAATATGAAAAATATACTAATTGAAATGAAAACCTCAAGTGATGGCATAACTAAAAAATTAGATACAGTTAGAGAGAAATAATGAAGACGGATGCAATGACAGTATCGTGGATACAAATTTGAGGAGTTAAGAAATACAAAAAAAAAAAGGCAAAAATTAGAAGAAGAGAGAGAGAGAGAACCAAATGAGAAATTCGAGTTAGATATGGGGAGAGGATTTCATTCTTACAGATAGTGACTTAAGAATTTTTAAGAACTCTTGGAGGACACTAATCTTCAACAGATCCAAAGGAGGATGAATAAAAGGAAGCACACTCCTAGACACATTAACTACAGAATAAAGAAAAAGAGGTGATGTTGAAAGCAGCCAGAGAGGAAAGATGGGTCTTCGACAAAAAGCCTGGCAATTAGTGTTATTGCTGACTTATCTCCACTGTAATGGAAGCCAGAGGGCATAAAGTGCTGACAGAAAATAATTGTTAACCAAATTCTATATTCAGCCAAATGATTGTTTCAAAATGGAGGGCAAAGTAAAGATGCTTAAAATAAAAGATTTAAAACAGATTATTAACCATCAGAAGGTCTCCGTTAAATGAAATTCTACACAATATACTTCAGGTGGGAGAAAATGGTCCAAGAGGGACAATGGGAGATACGAGAAGGAATATATATTCTAAGTATGTGGACAAATATGAATAAACCTTAACTCTATAAGATGATAATAATATCACATTTCCAAGGTGAAAACATATTAGAAGTAAACTCTCAGACAACATAAACACTGGGTTGAGTGTGGGAATAATTGGAATTAAAAAAACATTTAAAGACCATTAATTTTTCAGGAGGAGGTTAAAGACATTAACTTTAGAATTATGAAAAATGCATCTTAAAATGTTTAGGGCAACTACAAAAAGAAAAGATGTGGGGAATATAACTTCCAAACAAATAGAAGTCAATAGGGGAAACAACAATGAAATACAAATGAATCGATAAAAAACTTCACTACGTTCACAAGGAGTGGAGTGTGGGAAAACAGAAAAAGTGAGACAAATGTAAAACATGTAGAAAAAGATGGTAGAAATAAATTCAAATATATTAGTAGTTACGATATATACAACAGGACTAAACTCCCCAGTTAAAAGATAAAAATTCAGTCAGTAGTGGCCAAATTACTGAAACAGCCCATGTGTCCAACAACTCATGAATGGATAAAGAAGACGTTGTGTATGTACATGTATATATACACATACATACACGCATACACATACACAATGGAATATAAGAAGATGTGTGTGTGTGTGTGTGTGTGTGTGTGTGTGTGTGTGTGTAATGGAATAATACTCAGCCATCAAAAAGAATGAAATCTTGCCAGTTGCGATGACATGGATGGAGCTAGAATGTGTTATGCTAAGCGAAATAAGTTAGTCAGAGAAAGACAAATACCATATGATTTCACTCATATGTGGAATTTAAGAAACAAAACCAATGAACATAGAGGAAAGGAAAAAAAAAAAGAGAGAGAGGGAGGTCAACCAGGGAAGAGACCCTTAATAATAGAGAACAAGCTGAGGGTTACTGAAGGGGAGGTGGGTGAAGAATGAGCTAATGGGTGATGGGCATTAAGGAGGGCACTTGTGATGAGCACTGGGTGTTGTATGTAAGTAATGAATCATTAAATTCTCCTGAAAATAGTATTACCCTATATGTTAACTAACTTGGAATTTAAATAAAAACTTGAAAAAAAAAGACGAAAATTTATAGCCTGGATAAAAAATAATCTAGCATATGCTACTTACATGAGACACATTTTAAACATAAGGATGTAGAAATATTGGAAGTTCAAGGAGGGAGAAAAATATAATAGGCAAATACTAATCGAAAGAAAGCTGAAAAAATATATTAGTATCAGAAAAAAAAAAAAGACTTTAAGGCAAACAGCTTTATGAATGATAAGGAGGTCACCACATGGCAGTAAAATCTTTATTTCCCAAACACATAAAACAACTTCAAACTCATAAGACTATCTATCTCTATCTATCATCTATCATCATCGATGTATTTATGCTCCAAATACATAAAGCAAACAAATGACAGCATGACAAGGGAAGCTAGACCAATCCATTGTGCTAGTAGGAGATTTTACACGTCTCTGTCAGTAATTCATAGATTGAGCAGATAAATATCAGTAAGGACATAGAAGATTTAAAGAACACATTAATAAGCTTGATAAAAGGGGCATATAGAGAACATTGTACTCTGCAGTTGGAAATTCTTGCTTCTTTTTAAGCATAAATGGAATTTTCTATGAATAAATTTTAAATGTAATTAAGTTAGAAATCAATAAAAAAATTATAATGAGAAAAGAACCTTATGTTTGGAAATGAAAAACATGCTTTAACAACTCATAGATTAAAGGAAGTACCATAATGGAAATTTAAAAATACATAGAAATGAATATGATGAAAATATTGTTAATTTAAAACTTTTGGAATACAATTAAAGCAAAGTAGAAATAGAAGATATATTGTTAATCTGAAAAAGGGCCTCTTAAAAACCTACAACAAACGTCATTATTAATAGTCAAGAGGTTAAATTCAGGGGATAAGATAGAAATGCTCACTTCCAATATTCCTATTCAACAATGTGTTGGAGGTCATAGCTAGGACAATGAAACAAGAAAAAGAGATGAGAAGCGTAAGAATTGGAGAGGAAGAAACAAAACTGTTTTCAGTTGTAGAAATTCCAAAAAATCTATATCTTCATTATTAGAGTTAATAGTTTAGCAAGACGGCTGCACGTAAAATTGGTAAAAAAATCAGTTGCATTTCTATATACCAGAGACAATTAGTTAGAAAAATATAATTTTAGAAGGTACTATTTACATTAGCAACAAAAAATAGAAAATGGTTAGAAGGAACTTTATAAAGATGTAAGTCTGTATAGATAAAACTCTAAAACTTACCTGAAAGTCTTTAGCTCTAAAACCATGGCCTACACCATGTTTACATTTTGAATAGGAAGGCAATATTATAAAGATGTAAATTCCTCCCTTTGTGATCTACAGATTTGGTGAAATTCCAGTAGGAGTTTGTTTTTGGTTTTGTTGGTAGAACATAACAAGCAGATTCTTAAATTTATATAGAAGATCGAAAGGCCAAGGTCGTCCAAACAAGGGTGAAGAAGCAGCAGAAGGTGGTGTGGTGGGACTCTCCCTACTACAGATCTGCACTTCTGATAAATCATTGCAAATTCAGCTACGTTCAACCTGCGAACATTTTTTTTTTCAGAAGATAACTTTAAGAAAGTAAACAGAGGATACAAATTGAGAGAGAGATTTACAATATATAACAACTGCAAAGGACTTTCAGAATATAGAACGACACTTATGAACCAATAGAACAAAGCAGGAACACCTGGGTGGCTCAGTTGGTTAAGCGTCTGACTTGATTTCAGCTCAGGTCATGATCTCAGGGTCGTGAGATGGAGACCTACGTTGGGCTCCCCGCTCATTGTGGAGTCTGCTGGAGATTTACTCTCCCTCTCCCTCTGCCCCTCCTTGCCGCTCTCACTCTCTGTCTCTCTAAAATAAATAAATCTTAAGAAGAGGGAGGAGGAGGACGAGGAGAGGAAGGAGAGGGAGAAGAATGAGAGGAAGGAGAAGGAGAAGGAGGAAGCAAATGACTCAGTAGAGAAGTGGGGAAGACACCAGTGGGCATTTTACGGAAGAAGAGTCCACATATGACTCATAATCGTATGAAGAGATGCCCAAGCTCATTATCAACTGGTGAATTACACGTTAAAACTACAGTGCAAAACCATTTTATACCACCAAATTAGCAAAAAACAAGGTTGATGATTTCTGGGTCGGGGGTGAGGTGAGGGAATCACGTGAGCTGCTAGTGGGGGTCTAAACTGGCACAGGCCCTTTGGAAAACAGTGTGGCATGACGGAGTAAGACCCAGTAAGCCTGATCATCCACACGCTCCTTGCCCCAGCAGCTCTACTCCTGCCTGAAGAAACAGGACGCGCAGAACAAGACCGTGGACAGCCACGAAGCTGTTCTTAGTGGTTCCAAACTGGAAACAACCCGGGTGTCCACCCACAGTAGAGTGGATCGATGGTGGTGTCTGTGATTCAGGATGTAAAGCAATACCAGTGACACAGCGGGGGTAATGAGTGAACCCCCACACAGCCGCCCTCGGCAGCATGAAGGAGACCGAGAAACATAAAACCAAGCATGAGGAGCAAATCACAGTTGAAACTCCTAAGAGTATGACTGTATTGATATAAATGTCAAAAACAAAATTAATCTATTTTTAGAGGTTACATTCATGGGTGATAAGAGAAGGCAAGGGAGGCCGTTGGCACAAAAATCAGGCTAGGAAGGTTAGCCCACGGGGGTTGACCTAGAGGAGGCACATGGGGATTTTAAGGTTTGGTAAGGTTTTATTTCTCTTCCTGAAGGGCGAATATGCAGGTGTTCATATTAGTTTCCAAACCGTACAGAAGCTTTTTCCACCCTTCTGTGTATGTGAGATTGTTCATGCTGAAAAGGAAACAAAACAAAAGCCGTTGGGCGAATAAAACCGAGCCTGTCAGCTGAACAAAAATTGTGGGGCGATATAAGGGAGGACCCCAGGCTGGAGAACCAGGCACTGTGTCTCCCACAAGGCAGCGCAGCCTCCCTGGGTCTGCTTTCCAGACAAGTCCTCTGTGACATCCCGCAGCTCCAGCCTGATCCTCCTCACCCTGTCCAGGAGAAGAAAGGGGCCTTTTCTCTCACTCTCTTTCCCTTTGTGTTAATGAGATTGCCGGTCTGGGTCAACTATTTTGTCCAAGGTCACACAGCCACGGAAGGTTCCCAGTCCACCATTCATTTCACCTTTATTATGCAGGGTTTTATTTTATCCTTCCCGGGAGGGCCTCAGAGAAGAGAATATTAAAAGGCTACAGTAATTAGCCTCACATTGTAACACCCTTGACTCCAGGCTACCTCCTTCAGCAGGGGAGGAGAAAGTTTAATTCTGCCCTCCTCGGAGGGGTCTGAGATTCTGGCTAGAAAGCAGGAAAGGATTTCCCAAAGATGCCCAAGGGTCACCCTTGTTCCCAGTGTTCTCTGAACCTATGGAGGGTAAAGCATCAGGTCCTCTGTGTGTGTGTGATGGTGGGGGTGGGTGGGTAGGTTGTGTGGGCAACTTGGAGAGAGCGGAGAGATTTCCAGCATGCAATTGCTGATTCTATCCTGAAAACTTTACCTGTTTCTTGATGTCAGCCTCCATCCCATCTGCACAGTAGAGCTGCAGGCGAGCAACTGTGCATTTAGAGCTCCTGCTGCTGCTGCAAGACTCTCTCCTCCTTGTCTTTGCTACTATTTTAAGGAAATGATCTTGTAACCCTTTCTTAAAAAAATATAGTCTCTTTCTGTTCCAACATGTATAAAGTAAGAGGTATAAAATGCAACTCCTCCTGGATTCATAGTTACTGCAGTTCCTGGGTTTGGTTTGGATATTCTCTGACCTCAAAGGGCCTCCTGTGGAATGCAGACCATGGCAAATGCATCTAAATGCATCACAGTGTGCCATTGTCAAGTTGGTTGGACTATCGTCCCTACTTATTCCATCAAACACTAAGCCAGATGTGGTTGTGAAGGTATTCTGTAGATGGGATTCAAATCCATAATCGGTTTATTTAATTTATTTTTTTTAGAGGTGTGGAGGGGCAGAGGGAAAGGGAGAGAGAGAATCTTAAGCAGGCTCCACGCTAGGGCTCTATCTCAGAACCCTGAGATCATGACCTGAGCCGAAATCAAGAGTCGGAGGCTTAACCAACTGACCCACCCAGGTGCCCCATAATCCGTTTACTTTAAATGAGGAAGATTATCCGAGATAATCTGGATGAGCCTGATTCAATCAAAGGATCTTAGAGCAGAGCTAAGGCTTCCCTGAGTAGGAGAAATTCTGCCTGTGGATAGCAGCTCAGGCCCTGCTGGAGAGCCTCCAGCTTGCCCTTCCTGATGGTCTGCCCTATGGATTTCAGACATGCCTGGAGTTATGGGTTGAATTGTGTCCCCCAAAAGATGTTGGAGTCTTCACTCCAGTACCTGTTACATGACCTTTCTTAGAAATAGGATCTTTGCAGATGATCGAATTAAGATCAGGTTACTAGAGTGGGTCCTAATCCAGTATGACTGTGTCTTTATAAAGGGGGACATTCAGACACACAGACACACATAGGGGATGATGTGCAGACTCAGGGATAGGAGAGTCACCTACAAGCAAAGGAACACCGTGTGTGTATCCACCTCCATATCCTACTGTGACTCTATTTCTTTGGCAGAATGCTGACTGATGAGAAATGGTGATATAATAGCATTGAAGTGGGTGGGGACGAAAGGAGCTGACTTAAGTAACTCTGGGAATAGTTATGAGGCTGAAGGCAAGAGAAGTACACAAAAACACTGTATTCCACTTGTATGGGAATACAGGAAACGACTCAAGCTGTTTCTCATAGGGGTGTAGGCTAGAAATTCTCCAACTGCTTTATCTGTAGACCAGGATTGAACAAGTAAGTAATGGATGGCAGATGCTGGGAGCCTGGTTTCTCATTATTAGAGAGGGAAGTTACAGATAAGCAAGAGAGAAAAGCTAAAACAACCTCTTGGGTATTGGATTAGAGTGGAAAGCCATCAAGATGAGCTCATGTTTGGATAGGTGGATAGATAGATAGACAGGTAGACACAGAAACAATTGTTGAGACGTGTGTATACACAAGTTAGTGTACATACATGTATGTCCTTGCTCTGATCACTAAGAGGACCCAGAAACAATAACACGCTGGTGGCAGTGAGCACACCAGGCACCCAGATCTTGGTTTCTAATATCTTTTTCCAATGAAAGAAACCAGGGCTCCTTGGAGAAACGACTAATTCTAGGATTAGGGCAAGAAATATACAAGGTGAGTTTGAAGTGTCTTATAGTGCCAGAGAATAAAAAAGAGCTAAGGCAAAACAAATAATGAACCCAACCACATGGATGGAGGGTATGTCAAAGAGACACAGAAGCCAACCTGGCAGAGTACCCATTGGCCAACACAGAAACAATTTAAACGACAGAATAATTAGCAGAGTATTGCGGTATAATCCCAACTATAACATAGATATATGTGAGTCCATATTGATGTAAGTAAATGATTGAATCAATAAATAATGTGGGAGAAGAAACAAATTTTCCTTAGAGAAGAATTCTAAATAATATATGTAGATGTAGCTACTCCTCATTCTAGTATTTGGAGCTTAATCTCCTCCCCCTCCCCAGGGTGGGTCAGGCTTATTGACTTGCTTCCAACAACAGAGTATAGAATGGGGAAAAATGGTAATTTTATTAGTGGAGAAACCTGACAAACACCCCCTTAATCAAATGAGGAAGGGTAGCATCAATGGTGATGTCATGTCGATATCCTGTGCCCCTGACATGACATGATGAGAAGGAGATCTTATCCTTTTGGTCTTCCTTCCAAAAACTCAAAAACTCCAGGCCAATGTCAAGAAACACATCAACCAACCCCAAACTGAGATACATTCTACAAGGTGCCTGCCTGGTGATTCTCGTAGATGTTAATGTCATAAAAACACAAGGAAAGACTGAGAAACTGTCAAAGACTAGAGGAGATTGGGGAGACAGGACAGTTAGACGCGATGGGATACTCTAGATTTGATCCTGGAACAGAAAGAGGACATTAGTGAGAACACTGGTGAACCCCAAATAAGCCTGGGGTTTCATTAATAGTAATGTGCTAATGTTGGTTTCTCAGTTGTGCGGGTGGACCATGGTGAGAGGAGGCATTAGTGGCCGGGAGGCTGGGTGACTGGTGGAGGGGAGTTCTCCGGGCTGTCTTTGCAACTTTTCTGTAAAGCAAACATTATTCCAAAATTAAATGTTTATTTTTAAAAGGCCATTTAGCTCCAACCCTTACCAGCTGTGTGACTGGTAAATCATTTAATCTTTCAGGGCCTCGATCTTGTCTCTTGTCAACTAGAGATTAAGAACACAACCTGCTCGTAGGGCTGTTGTAAGGATTAAATGAGTTAATACAAACTGCCTAGAACAGCGCCTGGCACAAGGTAAGTCCTTAATAAATGTTAACTCTAATAATACGCTTGTTTTCTTCCGCAGACTGTTTATTCTCCATGACTGCTTGCTCAGTGTATGACAATCCACCCTAGGGACCGGTATTTTTTTATTTTTTTTAAATTTTTTTAAAGTAGGCTCCTCGCCCATCAGGGAGCCCAGCACGGGGCTCAAATTCACAACCGTGAGATCAAGACCTGAGCTGAGATCAGGAGTCCCACGCTCAATGGACTGAGCCACCCAGGCGCCCCTAGACGAGGATACTTTTAAGTGGGGTGTAGCTGGGGTTGTGCAAGACTGCCCATTGTAGAGTAAGAAGAAACAATAGAACTTCTGTTTATATGCAGTATTAAGTTCATCCTTTTACGTTTCCTATTTTTTGTATATGTGCTATCCTGTGTTATCTTGTGTATCTTAATACAGTATATCAGAATATAATTTGTAGATACATATATGAGGAGGGGGTGCCCTCCACCTTTTTCACTGATAGAGTGAGTGATCAAACAGGCACGGGGAGCCTGAGGCTGGGCACGCTCTTGCATTGCCTCCAAATAACCTTCTTTGGGTTCAGAGTCACAGCCACTGAGGCTAATTTTGCATTAAGCCCTAATGCCCAAGCCATTTAAATCTGCATGAAAATGATATTTTAGTCCAGAAAGCTGGAAGTGTTGAGGTTGATTCAATATGTATTTACTACCCAGTGTTCTTTCAGCCTGGATTATTTCAGTTTGTTCCATTACCGGACAAAAATCTCTCCACTTACTTTAAAGAATCTGAATTTTCCCTCTGGCTTCTACCAGGCCTTCTTTATGACTTTGCAAGAGTTTCTTCCAGTTATTTCAGGCCCAGTCAGTTTATAAATCTAAAGCTTTTTTGGATTGGGTAGTGATACTTGATAGAATGAGGCATGGAACAACATAACTGACTTCACTTTAGGTCTTGTAGGCATTCACTTAGTCACGGTCATTTATTTATAATTTTTCCTTCAAACGCTGGTTTAGTTTAAAAAACAAACGAATAAGAATCCCCAGGTCTTAGAGACAGTCAGACTTAAATTTAAATCCTGCTGGATTTTAGGACGGGGGTTCAGATCCTGCCATTAATCAGTTCTGTGTCCTTGGGCAATTCTTTCTCTTTTCTTTTTGAACTCCTTCACATCTACTTCCTCATTGGAAGGACAGAATGTTTGCCTTGCAGGGCCGTGTAAGGAATAACTACAATTTTGTGAAGCAGTTGGTTTAGCCTCTGGGGTATGGTAGGCACTGAACACACAGACGGTTTTCCTATTATTGTTGTCATTATATTGCTATTGTGCCAACTGCAAGGGTAGATCTAGGAAGACAAAGATGGCTAGGTACGGTCCTTGCCTGGGAGGAACACACACACGCCAAACCCCTAAACGTATTATTGACACATTGAAGCACCTGGTGAAAAACAAAATAGCAAAAGCGAGCTTAAAATGCCAAGCAACACTCTCCTTACCTACATGTCCCAAACCCAGTCCCATTCTCCTGTGGTTTATTCCAAAAACAATAAGCTTTGATCACGGTTTCTTAATTTCCTCAGCTTTAGGACATTCTGTTGACTCCTTGTTAAGAAAGTATGCTGTGTAGGGTGCCTGGGTGGCTCAGTTGGTGAAGCATCTGCCTTCAGTTCAGGTCATGATCTCAGGGTCCTGGGATTGAGCCCCACGTCATCGGGCTCCCTGCTCAGCAGGGAGTCTGCTTCTCCCTCTCTCTGCCCTTCCCTGCCCCCACCCCCGCTTGTGCTCTCTCTCTCTCAAATAAATAAGTAAAATCATAAAAAACCAAAACTATAATGCAGACTTAGGTCACATGACTCTATACTTCCCCTACCTCTTCTTTTCCTAAGGGTTGATAGTTCTGTTATTTTCTAAAAATTCCTCATTGCTGATATTTTAGCTTTAAATACTATGCTTGAACCTCTATTTTTTTGTTCTCTTCACCTTCAGTCAGTAATTTACTTCCCTGTATCAAAGACAAGGTCAGTCTCTTTCATCTCTTATCTTCTGTTAGAAGCCGCC
Source organism: Potos flavus (assembly GCA_028534135.1). NCBI lineage: Eukaryota > Metazoa > Chordata > Mammalia > Carnivora > Procyonidae > Potos > Potos flavus. Next base: position 39,282,595 of record CM052896.1, read on the forward strand.
CAATTCTCTAAAATGCAGTTTGACGAGTGACAAATCTGCCAAATTTACCAAATGTAGGATTTGGGCATTTCATGTTGATGTGATTCTTTGGATTCCTCCTCAGGAATTTCATTTTCATGGAGGATGCTAGCCAACCCTCTGAATTAGTCTAGAGCCCCTTCGTCAGCTGCACCTTTGCTTTTATGTTGTCAATGTTCAGACTCTCTCCATTCCATTCTGCAATTATAATAAAGGCTTCCCTGCTTTCTCTATGGTTGATTGAAAAAGTTAGAGCCCATAAGAAAATGCATACGTGTTATTATGATCAATTAATTATTGCCCACCACAGGAAGGGACAATATGCTGGGATCACACGGTCCTCCTGGCAGGTCCCACGTCAGGACCCGTGGGCTCCTCGAAAGGGAAGGAGGCACAGTAATGTCAAGGTCAGATGGTTTTTCTTTTCTTTCAATTTATCTGTTGCTTAAAATCATGGCGCATTTTACTTGGCTTTGTGTTTGGATTGCTACCTTCTTGTATAGCTTTCGGTATCCCTGACGATTCGCATCAAGAAAATGTACTGAATTGGGTTTTATTTTGGAAATGCTTCACCAGCATCAGTACTTCACGTCATTTTTTTCAGAAAAGGACAATTTGGCTGAAAGCACCTGCAAGTCTCTGGAACAGAGCACCTGACTTTGAGTCGATCGTAAGTTCAGATGTTCTCACAGATTGGGACATAGCTTCATATTAGAAGCCAACAGCAACTGTGGATTTAGGGTCAGCTTGAAAGGGAAACACGTAAGCTTTCTCAGTGTACACTCAGCAGTCAGTTGAGGTCAGAGTTTTGACAGATTTCCCTTTGTGCTGAAGGAAGAGACTGAGGCTCCCAGTAGGAAGTCCACCGCTGAAGGATTCATTCTTACCTCGATTTCCCTACAGGTCTCAAGGGACCAACATAAGTCACCTGCCCATAGGGCTCAGCTGGGGAATGGCACTGTGGGGATACAAACGTCTACACCACACCGCACATGGAGACAGTGTGTTTGGATGTGGCCATTTGGTCTGGGCAATTGAGAGAAAGGGTAGTGCTAAAGGGCAATGGGACCCTGTAGAGATTTGAGGGAGATTGAGGGAACAATCCATTCTTCATGTCACCCGAGGCCAGACCACATCTGGCCTGCAGCTCATTTGTCAGGGGTTCAGAGCTGTCCTCGAGCGCCTCTCTGCAGACGCTTTCTCTGTGAATGATTAGACCAGGCGTATCGATGTTTTCCTGAACCATATTGCCTCTCCAATCATTAACGTGGCCCTTTATCTCTTCTCTTGTCACCCAGCCTTCTCCCTTTGAAGCTAGTTGTGAAAGAGATAAAGTCCTAAGAATTAGAATTACATCTCAACCCTAGGTCTTTCCCAGAATGTGTCAGAGTTGATCTGTCTGAAAGGCACCCACACTCCCACCCTCTCCAGGAGCTGGGTCTGTGCCCCATGGGCTCCCTGCACTAGGCCCACCTCCCACTTCTCACCCAGTTACTTCCTTGCTCAAACCCTTCTCTGCTCCCAACTGACTCCTGAACAAGGTCTGGTTTCTTGCTCCGGACACGCCTCAGTATCCCCAGGATACCCTGTCTGCCCTTCCAGAAGGAGCTCCCTTGCACCCCCCACAGCCAGTCAAGCTGGGGCTTTGTCCTTGCTCTCACCTGGATGCCCTGGCTCCCTGTCTCTGCATATCTCAATTCCGCTCATTTTCAAGCCCCCAGCACCTCCACCCAGCCTCCCTGGTCTCACAGCTGGGGCTCTAACAATACTAAGGCTCGTGGAGTCCTCTGAGAGCTTTATACAGAGGACCTTATATTTCGTTCTCTCAACCTCTGAGGCAGGGACTGGTCTCAAGTGACAAAACTGAGGCAAACAAAGGTTAACTTGCCTAAGGAGCTTGAGTTATGGGTGCTGGAGCCAGGATGGGAACCCAGGTGTGCCTGAGCTCAGAGCTCTGGCTTTCCATCATTCCGGGATGCTCCAAGACTCTTAGCTATTTAAATTACTGGTGTTGGGGCACCTAGGTGGCTCAGTCGTTAAGCAGTTGCCTTCGGCTCAAGTCATGATCTTAGGGTCCTGGGATCGAGTCCTGCACTGGGCTCCCTGCTCAGCGGGAAGCCTGCTTCTCCCTCTGTGCTCTCCCTCTCTTTCTCTTTCAAATAAGTAAATAAAATCTTTTAAAAAAATTAAATAACTGGTGTCTCTCCCCCTGTAAGGGGCACTGATATCCTGGTGAGTGGGAGAATGTCCAATTCACCTTTGTTTTCCCTGTCGATTTCAGCATGGAGGAAAAGGCAGGATTCTTCTATGGGGAGAGGCAGTAGTGCTCTTGACTGGGGCTCTCCTGTGGCCTGCTGGTGGTGGATCTGCTCCCTCCCTTCCTCTCAGGTGCCCCCAGTGCTTCCTGTCCTTTGCTAGCCCATCCTGTTCACTCCTCCCTAGCCCTGCTTGCTGACTGCCCAGTGGCCACAGTGGCAGAAGGGGGGTGCTCTGGGAGACCCTACAGCCCTCCTCCCACTTCCCTGCTTCCATCCAGGCTGGTTTGACCTCCTTCTCATCTCTGAGTCTTTCTTTTTGGGGCTCTCCCCCAGGCTGCAATATCTATCTTCCCCTCTCGCGGCACGGTGACTTTGTCATATCCCAGTTGGACATAAAGCCCAGCCTCGGTGCCTAGACTGAGTACAAGCAGCATATCTGATCCCTGCTTCTCAGAAACTTTCAGCACTCAGTCGGTCCTGTGATTGGGCTCTGAATTATGGGCTGCCAGGTAATTGATCCATCCCTCCATTAACGCATATTTATCAAGGTCTCATTGCATGTGGGGTCCCGATGAGGCTGCAATGAACAAAGAGTAATTGTCCCTGTCTGCACAGGCCCTTACAGTCTCACATAATGCACTATAATTGGTTTGTGGGTGTCATCTCGTCTCCTCACCTAGACTGTTAATTCCATGCTGGCAGGAACCTTATTTTCTGGTCCTTCGTGGCCTCTGCACAGCTTAATACGGTACTGGGCGCTACATGGAAACAGTTGCAATGGATAATGTGTAGTGCATTATAAAACATTTACAGTTTAAGGAACATTTTTCACATACACAGTCACATTTTTTAATTGAATCCTTAGGAGGTCGAATAAAACCGAACAGTGTTGGGTCTGAGTCGTTTAAGAATCTTACAGTTTTTAGAATCCATACTCAGTAAATACTGTTCATCATTTATTAGACTAGGATAGGAGAAATTATCTTTCCAGGTTTTCCGTTCAAAGCAAAGGATTTATAGGCACTGAACCTTCTATGACATTAGAAACATTTATTTTTATAGAACATGCATGTATTTGAAAAGAGTAGTATGGAAGGGCCTAGAATGAAAAAGCCCCTGTCCCCGCTCCTCCTTACCCACTGTTCTCCCCAGAGACAGCCAATTTTAATGGTCTGTGTTTGTTTCTTCTGCATGTGAGAGAAATGTAAATAATAGTGGGGAGAGGGCAGACACTAGCAGAGTGGCCACAAGTCCCTCCTATCCTGTTAGGTTCACCCCTTTGCTACGTGACTTTGCAGCCCCTTCCATCCAGAGGCAGAGTGCATTTCCCCACCTCTTGAGTCTGGGTTGGCCCTGGGACTTCTTTTGTCCAGTAGCATAAGGCAGAAGTGACATTTTGCAAAGCCTACGGCCAGACCTCAATGGGCCTTTCAGCTTCTGCTTTTGACCTTTTGGAATGCTGTCCTGAGACTATCATTAAGGGGGTTGATCTAGCCTACAGAAGAATGCCGAATGTAATGTCTCATGGAAAGCTACTCAGCACACACACACAAACAGACACCCTGCACATATGCACCCTTCAAATTCTCTCTTTCCTCGATTTATTTATATAACCTGCAAGTATGTATTGCAGTGTTCTCCAAAGCTTGTGTATTCTTTTCAATATAAATATTTAAGACAGCCATTCCAAACACAAGTAAACATTCTGGTTCTACGAATCCAAGTAGTGAACAGCAAGAACAAAAAAGCCTGAAAGTATTGAGGGGCAGCTTGGAATTATAATTTAAAAAAAAATGAACATGTGATATCCGAGAAATAAGGAGTCCACGTTGCATTCTATCAGAGACGGCACTGTGACAAAAATAAAGGCAAGGAGAGATGGACACGTCCCAGTTGTCGTGTGTGCTAATTGGGAGTGGGAAGCGTTGGCGGGGATCGGAGCTGACGGTATAGCGCTCAGAGCAGAAGGATGGTACTCTGTGTAAGGCCACATCGAGCTGCATCTGCAGCTTCTTTACAAAAGAAGATAACTGGGAAACAACAAAGGTAGGGTTTCTATTTTAAGCTAGAGCAAAAGAAAGAAAAACAGACCATGAGCCAGAACCCTCCATCTCAGCTGTTGCAACATTTCAACCTCAGAACGTTGTTCTTCCTTCTATCTCTTGTCCGGGACTCGGAAGCTACCTTTCCCCACAGCAAGCAAGCTGATATGCTTTGTCTAGGATTATGATAATATTTATTCTTTAGAAAGCAAAAGTGGTAGTAGCATTTATGTATGTATTTATTTGCTTTCATTACTCTGTTGCAGCAAGTTTTTTTATGTACAGTTTTGGAGTGTTTTCCTCTGATCCTAGCTTTCCTGCATGTCCCGTTCCTTTTATTAGGGAAAATTCCATATCTTGGTGGTTTTATAGGCACATATAGGGCACGAAGGATGAAGTTATGTTGTACTGGTCGCTCTTTCCTCTCTTGGGTCTGGCTCACTTAATCATTTTTCTTTTGCTTCTTTCTGTCCCCCTTTCTCTCCTTTCCCTCTATTCTTTTTTTTTTTTTTTTTTTTGGACTTTTAGAGACTTCCTTTACTTTCTTGTAATCTAAGCAACGCATTCGAAATCACATTTGTTGTAATTTATGTGGAACTTAGTTTTTAGCAGCAGGACCCTTCAGAACAGTCAACCCACTATGCTCCCAGAGTGGAAGTCTATCCACTTTCGTCCTGCTTATATGTGCTGAAATCTCACCTCCACCTATCAGCCCTCCTGATATTCTACATTGTTGTTGACTTTGACCCTTTTTATTCCTTTAGTTTCATCTTCATGTAGTCTCTGGAAGGAAGAGGAGATTAAACATGAGTGTGTTTGTGCATTATTCTGAACCACAAACCAGAACAGGTTTTTCAGACTTAAAATTTGAATATGCTCTGTTTTATTCTTCACTGGTTTTAGCTGCATAGCAAAAAAGCAGATGAAAACAAAATAGAAATCTCAAGATAAGCTCTAAGGAAAACAAAATTGCCATTTAGTTAATAAACTTCAAAATGATGACAAAATATATTTCACACCTTCAGAAAGTAATTTCCCAAGATTTTCAAAGTGTTTTTCAAAAATAAGTCTAGCTTATTGTATGGAGGGGGTCATTGTCTACATATTTTTAAAAAATATTTTACTTATTGGATTAAATGATGTCACAAGGGAACACTGTTGGAATGATATTTAAGTTTTTGGAATATGAATCACTGTATTCACTGAGGTGATGGGCTACTTACATGGCAATAATTTTTTTTTTAATTTTTTAAAAGATTTTATTTATGTATTTGAGAGAAAGAGTGAGTGAGTGAGAGAGAGAAAGAGCACACAAGCAGGGGGAGAGGGAGAAGCTCCCTCCTGAGCAGGGAGCCCGATGCAGGGCTCGATCCCAGGACCCTGGGATCATGACCTGAGGCGAAGGCAGACTCTTAACCAACTGAGCCACACAGGTGCCCCATATGGCAATAGTTTAAAAGCCTTCTTAAAAGTAAGTTTAAAATTTGCTCCTTTCTGTTTCTATTATCTAGCAAGTCCATGCTTTGAGCAATATCCTTTACGATTGATAATAATCCCTATGTATTCACTTCACGGGAACATTTGGAAATGTACTTTCAACGATACCTGCCAGAACGAGATTCTCCACTAGCGGTATTTGTGTCCCTCTTTACTGTAGGAAGATAGCGGTGAGGGGAGTCATGGGGGTACTGTTCCTTCCTTCTGCACTGGTCGCTCGGCAGCAGGCAGTCATCATTGCTTTAGCCACCTGGACCCCACACCCCTTCCTCACAGTGGCCCCACGTCCCCTCAGAGCAGCAGCTCTCTGCGGTCTGTGCAGGGAGACGATACATCTGTGGGGCTCATCCTTTCAGAATCTAAAGGCTTGTGTGTCAGATCAAGTCCCAATCCTGGTAGCAGATGAGGAGGCCTAAGGTTTATGCTTAGTTATTAAGCCTCTCTGTCTCCATCTCTCTCTGTCTCCTGTCTCTCTCTCTCATACACACACACACACACGCGCGCGCGCCTTTGAATTTGAACTGGTGTGCCACAAAGAAGAGACAAATGATTGGAGTCACTTAGTCAGTCGATGATCTGCCAAGGCCTCTGAGCGGTGCCTGCCAGTGATATCTTTGAAGATGTCTATATCTGCTTGCACCCCACTTGGTTTCCTCTTTCAGCTCTTGAGTTGTGGAAACTTCCTTCCCAGACAGTCTCTCCCTGCGGACACCACCGAGTTATTTTCTGTTGTTTGCTAACAAACCACTCTAACGTGATTCCCTTTATGACCCAATATGACTGAGGGTCACAGCCATCGAGCAGCATTACGGCAAATGACGTCAGCGACGCTGGTCAAACTTACTTACTCCACCAGCTGGAATTGTAGTATCAAGTGGACAAGAAGACAGTCTCCATCCCTGCTAGTGTTCAGAACCATAGAAGTTATTTGATACAGAAGAACTAAACACCTCTCCACTTTGATTTCTTTTTTTTTTTCCAGTTTGATTTCTTTTACAAACTTGGAAATGGAAAAAGATTCTACATAAGAGACTTTTCAGAAATAGAAGGAATGGCATTCTACAGCCATTCATTCCCGTCAGCCAGTCTAAATGGAGCAGAGAGCCTACACTCATGTAGTGTAACTGTTTCTAACTTCCTATCTTTTCTGTTACCCTTTTGAAATTTTAAAATAAGTTATGAGACATTTCTGTATAAAGGAAATAAAAAATCCATGTACTAATGTATTACATAAGACTAGGTTCAGAAGCTTGTAACAGAAAAATGAAAAAGAGTGGTTTAAACATGTTTATCTTTCTACCATGACAAGAAGTTTGGAGGTAGGTCAAAGCTGATATGGAATCTTAGAGATGCCTGCAAGGACCACCCTTCCCTCTTGCTGCTTCTCCACCCTTGGCTTCCAGCCTCATGATGTGAAGATGGCTGCTGCCGCTACCACTGCTTTATTTCAGGCAGCAAGAAGACAGAAGAGCAGCCTCTCCATACACAGAATGCTGTTGATTTTGTTCCACCACCTCAGGAAGTCTCTCTGTGGGACTTCTGCATACCTCTCTTTAGCCAGAACTATTGTCATATGGCCATTCCAGGCCACAGGGGGCTTTGGAAAAGTGACATTGCCAACCTCATCAGAATTGTGATTCCACTAATAAGAAAGAAAGAAAGAATGGATATTGGGCAAACGACCCACCAATGTCTGCCATCACCTACTGCCAGGATTTAAGAGATGTCAATATTTTGAAAATTTGCTTTAGATCTTTTTCTTTTAAAGATCTAGAACATAACAAATAAAACTAAAGGCCCATCTCTATCTCATTTCCTCCTTTCCACTCCAGAGGTAACGATTCTCCTTAAGTTGGTGTATGTGATTCCTACACAGATTTTTATACTTATACCATATAGGTTTGGTTTCTGATAATGCTGGGCTAAATAATTCAAGCCTTCCTTGTGATAAATATACCTAAATGCTGTCTAAACTATATATAGAGATTCTTTCTAGGGTGTATTTTAAAATCTAGTAAAAGTGTTAAAGAACTGACAAAATTATAACAACTATCAGGCCAGAATTTAAGGAAAAGAAGGAGCCAAAGAGGCAAGCTGAACACCACCTGCAGGCAGCAGAGAGGCCACCTTTACGGTCATGCCCTTGGGTTTGGGTTAGGGACAGATAGACTTATGGTTTGCCTCGCTCAGAGGGTGTGGTTTTTTGGGACCAGCTTGATATGGAAGAGGGTGTCCTATTAGATTGCCAGTATCAAAGTAAACCCTGAGCTATTTCTTCTTTTTTTTCCTTACTCCATGAAGCTACCCAAACCGAAGTCCCAAGTTTGCCGAGATCAACAAAAGCCCTTAGGACAAAAGTAGTTTCAATGCTCAGGTGTCCTACTTCCACAGATGGGCAGGGACAAACTAACACTATTAATGTTTGCAATTTCTCAGGCATGTTTTTCCTGACTTTATGATTTCCTTCCTTCTGTGCTCTTTGAATTTATTCTATTTTGTCTAATTTCTTTGTTCACTGACTTTTTATTTTTTTATTAATCAGGCTATTTATAATCATGAATTTCTTTTCTATAAATACTGCTTTATCTATATTTCCTAAATTTTCATCTATATTATTTTATTTAGTGATTTATTTCTAAAATAGTTCAAATTTCTTTGACCTACAAATTATGTAGAAATATATGTATTTTTATAAACATACATAAGAAATGGATGATACATTTGGAAAAGTAAATAATGATGAAAGTGTAGGGGCGCCTGGCTGACTCAGTCATTAAGCGTCTGCCTTCGGCTCAGGTCATGATCCTGGGGTTCTGGGATGGAGCACCTCATCAGGCTCCCTGCTCGGTGGGAAGCCTGCTTCTCCCTCTCCCACTCCCCCTGCTTGTGTTCCCTCTCCTGCTGTCTCTCTCTCTGTGTCAAATAAATAAATAAATAAAATCTTTAGAAAAAAATAATGAAAGTGTAGCTGTATAAAAAAATATTTATGGCATAAACATATCCATGTAACACCATCCAAATCAGGAAATAAAGATTTCAGTCTTTGTCTTTTAGTTGAATTGTTTAGTCCATTTACATTTAAAGTAATTTCTTCCAAGTTGCCAATTTTCTTTTAAGCATACATAAGTAATCTCTTTAGATTGCTTTATTATCAAAAGTTATCGTAGTTTTAAGCCCATAGTGATTATATTTGATAACACTTCCTCAAGACAGATTACATTTTTGTGAGTTTTAAAATTTTGGATTGTGAATTCATATTCATCATGCTCTATCTGAGAATGCCATGCAAACTAGGCTGAGGAACTATTTCATCTGGAGGTTTCTGTACCATCAACTTGAACCCTTAATAAGGCATAGGCCAGGGATTTAGAGTTCTCTGTTGTGGTAGTCTAGATCTAGTCAGGAGACAGAAGCCACACCATAATTTAAATTAAAATTGAGTTTAACATAAGTGGTTTTTAAGCTACGATGGAAGTGTAACTGAAAATATATAAAGAGAATGCTAAAAAGAAGGAGGAACTTGGAATGGGGGCTCTCCCCAAGGCTGGGGTTCAGACCTTACTGACCGAATTAAGCTCACAGGAAGACAGAGAAGCTTACTTGGCTGCCCAGACTTGAGTGGGTCCACACTTGCTTGGCAGGCAGGAAACCACTTTGGGGGTGCTGGTATCCCAAGACTATTATGTGGGTGCACATAGCGATTTGAGATGTCATTGTGGGCATGATGTCTGGAGCACATGGTATCTGTATTAGGAGAGACAGGAAAAGCGGTACCAGGCCTAGCCTGGGCCATTGAGGTCACCGAGGGACTGTGCAGTGCACCACTAGATGTCCCCCACATATTCATAGTGCACACCAAATGTGCAGCGAGAGCACGAGAAAGCCAAACCTGGCACACAGGAACTAGGAAGAGAAACCCTCTTTCTCCAGCAATGTCCCTCCAGCGCCCTCTACTGACAAAGCACAGTATCATACTTACTGCAAAGAGAAATGGTTTTTTTTGTTTTGTTTTGTTTTGTTTTTAATTAACATATAATGTATTATTTGCTGCAGGGGTACAGGTCTGTGAATCATCAGTCTTACACAATTCACAGCACTAACCATAGTACACACCCTCCTCAGTGTCCATAACCCAGCCACCCTATCTCCCTTCCCCCTGCCCCCCAACCAACAACCGTCAGTTTTTTTCCTGAGATTAAGAGTCTCTTATGTTTTTTTTACGTTTTTCTTATGTTTTTCTCCTTCCCTAGTCCCATCTTGTTTCATTTATTCCCTCCCTGCCCCCCATTACCCCCTGTTTGCCTCTCGAATTCCTCATTAGAGAGGTCATATATAATTGTTTTCCTCTAGTTTACTTATTTCACTTAGCATAATACCCTCTAGTTCCATCCACGTCGTTGCAAATGTCAAGACTTTGGGGTTTTTTTTTGATGGCTGCATAGTATTCCAGTGTATATATATATACCACCTCTTCTTTATCCAATCATCTGTTGATGGACACTAGGTTCTTTCCATAGTTTGGCTATTGTGGACATTGCTGCTATAAACATTTGGTGCACATGCCCCTTTAGATCACTACATTTGTATCTTTAGGGTAAATACCCAGTAGTGTGATTGCTGGGTTGTAGGGTAGCTCTATTTTCAACTTTTTGAGGAACCTCCATACTGTTTTCCAGGGTGACTACACCAGCTTGCATTCCCACTAACAGTGTAGGAGGGTTTCCCTTTCTCCACATCTTCATCAACATTGGTCATTTCTGACTTGTTAATTTTAACCATTCTGACTGGTGTGAGGTGGTATCTCATTGTGGTTTTGATTTGTATTTCCCTGATGCCAATTGATGTTGAGCACTTTTTCACGTGTCTGTTGGCCATTTGGATGTCTTCTTTGCAGAAGTGTCTGTTCATGTCTTCTGCCCATTTCTTGATTGGATTGTGTGTTCTTTGGGTGTTGAGTTTGATAAGTTCTTTGTAGATTTTGTATACTAATCTGCAAATATCTTCTCCCATTCTGTCAGTTGTCTTTTGGTTTTGCTGACTGTTTCCTTTGCTGTGCAAAACTTTTGATCTTGAAGTCCCAATAGTTCATTTTTGCCCTTGCTTCCCTTGCCTTTGGCAATGTTTCCAGGAAGAAGTTGCTGCGGCTGAGGTTGAAGAGGTTGCTGCCTGTGTTCTCCTCAAGGAATTTGAGGGATTCCAGTCTCACATTGAGGTCTTTCATCCATTTTGAGTCTATTT
>CM052896.1:39294147-39349852 GCA_028534135.1 Potos flavus
TCTTGGGGGTAGAAGTCCAGCATGAGTTACTAGGCTAAGATGTTGGCTGGGCTGCATTTCTTTTGGGAGGCTTTGGATGTGAGACACTGTTTTCTTGCCTTTTCCTGCTTCTTGAAGCTGCCAGCTTTCCTTGGATTGTGGCCCTTTCTTCCACCTTCAAAGTCAGTAACAGTGGGCCAAGCTGTTCCACATGGCATCATGAAGACCCACTCTTCCACCCTTAAGGACTCTTGTGATTACACTGAGCCCACCTGGATAATCCAGAATAATTTTCCTATTTGAAAATTAGCAGATTAGCAATCCTGTCTGCCACTGTAATTCCCTTTCTCATGCAAGGTAAACATATTCGCAGGTTCCAGAGACTAGGGCGTGGGCATTCGGTGGGGTGGGAGCCTTATTCTGCCTATGGCAGAATCATTCACTGAAACTTCAAAATTCTAATTTGAGTTTGCCACCATCTTCTATCAAGACTTAACATTGACTCCAGATTGCAAAGAAACTTAAACTTCTCATACAATCCACACTTCTTAAATGTTTTGTAGGAGCTTCCAAAGATGTATAGAAAATGAGTAATATTTGCTCTGAAGTCATTTTGCTCCTGCAACAAAGTAGTGGAAAGGCTTTTGTTTGAAGAACTTCAAATAATTGTAGTGGGTTGAATAGTGTCTTCCCAAAGCACATGCCTTAATCCTAACCCCCAGTACCTATGAATGTGAACTTACTGGGACATGGGGTCTGAGCAGATGGAATTAAGTTAAGGATCTTAAGACGAGATCATCCTGGATTTAGGGTGGTCCCCAAATCCAATGACTGGTGTCCTTGTAAGAAAAAGGAGAATGAAATGTGAGACATAGACATAGAGAGAAAGGCCATATAAAGATGGAGGCAGAGATTGGAGGACATCCACAGACCAAGAAATGCCAAGATTGCCAGCAACCGCCAGAAGCTGGGAGAGACTTGGAATATATTGTCCCTCAGAGACTCCACAAGGAACCCACCCTGCTGACACCTGGATTTTGGACTTCTGGCCTTCACCACTATGTGCAAATGAGTTTCTGGGGTTTTATTCAAGGCACCCACTTTGTGGTGCATTGTATTGGCAGCCCTAGGAAACAAATATGGTAAACCGTTAGCTGACTTCTTTTTCCAAGTAGTAAAATCAAAGGTTGCATTAACTGCGTTTTACTCAGAGAGACCATTTGTTCACTGCTAGGACTGTCTCTGTGATGTTTGGGATGTTTACAGTTCATGTCTATAAAGGCAAAAGCAAGTAGAGATGGAAATTGCAGTGGTCCCGCCCTTATCTGCTGGGGATACATTCCAAGACCCCCAGTGGATCCCTGAAATTGCAGATAGTATATTGTGCGGTACTTATCCTTCTTCTGGTGATGATGCGAGATGGTACAATGCCCGTGAGATGACACGAAGTGAGGGGAATGAATAGGCTTCGTTACGTAGTGTTAGGCTACTACTGAGCTTCTGACCATATTTCAGAAGGAGGATCATCTGCTTCTAGGCGAAGATTGACTGAGGGTAACTAAACCCAGAGAGAGTGAAACTAGAGGTAAGGGGGCTGAAAGGGGAGCACTGTGGTCCTTTGGTAGTAAAACCTAACATTTACTGAGCCAAACTCTGGGTTAAATGTTGATCATTATTTTAATAACTTATAATAATTTCATATATAACTCTATATAGCTCTATAACTCCTTCATAATAACTCCATGAGGGAGGTACTATAATCTCTTTTTTATAGGCTTGGAAACTGTAGCAGAGAGAGGTAAAACAACAGAAAAAACATTCTTTTTTTATTTTATTTTTTTTTATTTATTTTTTTTAGAAAAAACATTCTTTTGGTGGAGGGGTGAGGAGTAGAGGGAGAGGGAGAATGAATCTCAAGCAGGCTCCACTTCCAGCACGTGAGCTGACGCTGGGCTTGATCTCACAACCCTGAAATCACAATCTGAGCTGAAACCAAGAGTTGGATGATTAACCTACTGAGCCACCCAGGGACCCCCCAGAGAAAACATTCTAACCGAGGCCTTTCAAGACCCTAAGCAATTAGACCTGAATATCCTGATTGGCAGTTGAAACTGATCCCATCTTCTAAGTAATTGTTCACATTTTCCTTTCCATTGTCACAAAGCTGGAAAGTTCAAGGGTTCCCACCTAAAAGTTTAAAAATGATTATGAGTTCAATAAATCTGGAATAAATGTGGAATATTCCTTCCTATTCATATCATGCCCCAAAGGCTTTCTCCTAAGAGAATCTGCGAAGGAGTCAAGTCATTTAAAAAATGTTAGAAGCCGCGGCATAGATCACAGTGACGCTCATTTGATTAAGAAAATATTATCTTTCCCCACGGTTAGTCTTTTATCAGAAATGGGAGAGATAACTGAACTGCCAGGTCAGAGACTCAGAGAATTCATTACTAAGACAAATGGGAAGAAAGGGGAACTTTGAAAGTCTCTTTCAGGACTTACTGGGGTTGGCAGGGCAAACATTCTTTTTTGGCGTCTTCACACATCCTGTTCTGTTCAGGAAATAGACACCTTGGTCAGCCTGATGCGTCGTAGGTCACCCAGTGGATGATTTTCATGGTAAACCCCGTGATTGTCTGCACTTGAGTGCACGTTGGTTTGAGCAAGGTCAAAGCCAAAGCTAGTGGGTGGCTATCACTTCAATGCCACAGTCACCCCTGCATTGCCGTTTGAGAAGAAGATAAGCTCACAGTTCTTTTATCTTCCGCTATTGAGATAATGTCTGTTTTTGCTCCCAGGATCCCCCATTCTGGCGATAAGCCTCCGGACTTACTCATTCTATGATAGTAATCTTGGTTACAATCTCTTTGTGGAAAGAAAACCAAAAATTCGGATCCTTCCATCTTGTGCTCTGGGATCACAGGCTGCTCTTGTCACAGCTTAGGGCAATGGCTGCTCTAGCTCTGGCCTTGACCGTACTCGTCACGGGAGGATGGGCAGCTCAGAGCTGGGGGCTGGGCCACGCCTCTTCTGTTGCTGATGTCACTGCCGTGGTGGTGTCACATGTGGAGGGAGCATGCTGTTGCGGGTGGGGGGAATGTCCTGGGGTACTCTTTGCTCAGGCCTGAGTCCTAGATGCCTTCTCCCTCAGTTTCATGATTGCTCCCTATAGCCTGGAAATTCTTCCTCCTCCACGGCCAAGGACTGCCCCTGAGTGGGCCTCTCAGGTTGACACTGGCACTCTTCCCAGGGTATTGGCTGGTCAGCATAGTCCAAGGTATAGGATATGTGCTGACATGAGGGCCGTGGTAGAAAATAAAATTGGATGGGCAGGGTACAGGCAGACCATGGTGGATCTGGGTGCTTGGCCAAGGGCTCCTGTGAGGGTTTTGAGCTGGAAGGGAAATCCCACCCGAATCCTGCCTCTGTCTCAAAGATGTTGATTTTCCAAGTCGCATCCCTGGGTCCCCAAGCCAGGAAGGTGGTGAGAGGCGAGCTGACGGGCCCTAGCCCCCTGACCCATGCTGGGGAGCCTGCCTTGGGGTCTCTTCCATTCGGCCACTTGTCCTCTCTGTTTGTGACTCTGAGTGAGCTGGGGAATGGGGACCACTCTACAGGGCGACGATGTCTGAGACGCTCTCTTCTTTACAGAGTCCGAGGCTGGCTGCCTTTTCTCACCTCTCTTCTGTCCTTCCTCAGCCGCCTTTCCTATCCAGGCCATGCATCGTTAAAGAAGGAGTTTGGAAGGAGTGCTACATAAAGGCTTCCTTCCAAGTTTCACGATAGCAGGGTGTGAAGCAAAACGAGCACCAGAGGGAGGGAGGTGGAGGGTCAGAACTCTGGGTCTGGATCCCAGCTCTGCTAACATGGGCACCTGCCCTCCCCACAGCTCAGCTCGCTCATCTGTAAAATAAAGGGGCTGATCAAGATCACCCCCAGAGGTATGTGCGACTCTAACATTCGATGATTCTGGGTTTTGTAAGCCAGTTAACTGACTCATTTTCTGTTATTTCCGGAACCTTGACCTCCTGGCTACCGTTCCCTCTCCTCTCTGTACACTGATGGGACAGAATGGCATTTTAATCACCTTGGCATTGACATATTTTAGAGCAAATTTCATCCCAGCGAATCTGCAGAGAAGCACAAATTTGATGTAAGTTACAGTTTTTAAGGTGGCTCTTCCCACCTTTCCTCTTCCTTTGTCTCCTATCGTTCCTGAGTGTCTGTTTCCGCCTGTCCTAGGCATGTTTGCCTGCTTGAGGCTTCAAGGCTTCAGAGAAGCAGCACGTCTGAGACGGCTGGACGCCTTTGGGAAGGGGCCGCAGCTCTGTTGGCCGCTTCAGAGGAGGGGGCGGGGAGAGGGGTCCCGGCCCAGATTTTGACAACCTCTCTTCTCATTTCTTGAGTCTGAGATCCCTTGGGAGTTGGCTCTACCACCAGTTAGCTGTGCCTCAGTTTCCTCATGTGTAAAATGGGCATCATAACAGTATTTACCTCCCTGGGTAAATACTCTTAAATACTCCCTATTTCAGAATCATGCTGAAGTACCTGTCCAAAATCCAGGTTCCTGGGTCCCAGCTCAAACCTACTGATTCAACATCTCTGGAGGTAGGGCCCAGAATCTGTCTTTTTAGTAGCTCTCCCCAGCAACTTCTGTATGTGACAGCGGGAGAAGGTAAGCCTTGCATATCCGATGCTTCCCCAGCAGGCGTGGCTTTGTAACCCATATCCACTCACGTAAACACCTCTATGACTCCGAGGGGTAAACAGGGTGGCTTCCCTTCCTTTCTATACACAGGACACTGCTGGCCAAGGTCACACGGCGTCCCCAAACCCCAACACCCACCGTCCCCTTCCATTTTCTGTCCTGTCACTGAGTCGTCTTGCAGGGAAGGATGCTAGCTAGCTTGCAGCCCGTCGCAGAATTTGGCTTGACTTCTTTTCATTTCTTTGAGTTGCCTCGCTCCCGTTTGGCAGATAGCCATCATCTTCCTTTATAAATGCTTTTATCTGCGGCCGCTTTTATCTTATCAGACTCCCAGTATGTCTTCGTCTTTCTGCTCCTAAAGATAATTCCCGCTTTGCTATATGTCATAAGTGTCATCCCAGTCATGGCTCAAAATAACAAATAGGGTTGTTTCCAGCGAGGAAAGAAAGCCAGCAGGGCTCTGCTCAGGGAGACTGAGGATTCTGAGCTTTCGCCCTTCTGCTCCTGCCACGTCCTTCAAAGCAGTTGGCCGTACACTTAGAGAGAGGCAGAGGACCCATGTCCCCTGACATTTTAGGGGGGGGATGATTTTGAGTGCCTTAGTGAACTGAATAAATGAGATGAGTTGGGTGAAAGTGGGGTGCTCAGTCTGCACAAGCTGGAGCGGCATCTTGGGGACACAGATGCCCATGTTTACTGAGAGGTACAGGACATGCCATCATCAGAATGGGGGCGGTACAGTCACCCTATCTGCACACTGAGTAGCTCAGAAAGGACTCCTCCGCCTCCCCACCTCTGCCTTGACTTGGTTTGCAAGAGACATCAGGTTTGCCCACTGGAAACCAAGGGAGTAGAGTCCTGGTGGGTGGCGTGGGAGGTGAAGGGCATACAGGCGCGGTTCCATGCCCGTGACACTGCAGAACCGTCACTGTGGGCAGTGAGAGCAGCAGGGCAGGGGTGCGGCGGGGACTCAGGGGTTTGGAGCCAGCAGACTTCAATGCCTACCCCTGCCTGGTACAACATGTGTTGCTATTTATCTTCTATTTTAATAAACCTTGCTGTGGTACAGAGTGGCCAGCATCTGCTTGCATGCCGGTGCGGGGTTCCAGGCCTAACAGCCTTCCAGAGGTGGGGGGGGGGTGGCCTCCCGCGGGCTGGTTTGTGGGTGCAGGGAAACCAGCGCTTTCTATCATGGGCATCTCAGATATGAATTTCCCCAAAGGAGGATGGCTGCCCAAGGGTTTCTCCACCCTGGCGCTGTTGACCTTTGGATCCAGGTGGATCTCTGTGATGGGGGGTGTCCTGGGTTGTACAGGCTATCCAGCAGCTTCCCTGGCCTCCACCCACTGGTGTGGCAGACAAAATATCTCCAGATGTTGTCAGATGTCCCCTGGGGGGCCAAAAGTACCCCTTGGTGATGAGAACCATTGTCCTAGATGAGCAAGAATAGCATCTTCAGGTGCTCTGGGATTCAGACTGGTTATGAAAACCACAGAATCTTTCCACAAGGGTTTGTGGCCAGTTACCCTGATACTGTCAATTTAGCATGGCTCTCCTTCATACTTTGAGGCCTCAGTGCCTTGGAGGGCCCCTGCCACCTAGAACCTTGACCTGTCCTCTCTTCTAGCCTTTACAGCCCCCTCCCAGGGGCTCCTGAGCCCAGCTCTTGCCTCTGGCTTCATTTCAAGTGCTGTCCCTCTTGTGGCCAGACGCCCCACCTCTGCTGGGCTAGCTTCTAGAATGGGTCTCTGTGTGGATTATCCCGGGCTCCCTTAGCAGTTTCTCCTTAGAGGCGCCAGAGGTCGCCCTTTCTAGCTCCCCCAAGCCCGAGTCACCCCCCCCCTCGCCCCCCAGCCCGCAGGCAGCCCTGTCGTACTCCTCTGGAGTGTGACCCAGTGGAGAGGAAGCAGCTGGGACTAGCGTCCAGAACTCCGGGGCCACTGCACACACACAGGCATTGATCCGTGTCGCCACTCTGTGGAGCTGAACCTTCCCTAACCGTTAAATCATCTGGGACGCTTGTTAAAATCCAGATCCAGGCTTGTGCTTTGGGATGGCCTGGGGACGGGGAAGATGCTTCCTCACAAGTTCCCAGCTGACAGGGCACAGCTGAGGTCACGAGAGACCCAGGGCTGAGCTTTCCCCCAAGCAGCTCTGTCCCCATTTCTCTACCAAAGCCTTCCTCCCACTCCCCACCTGCACTTGTTGATCTAGTTTTTCCTCTTGCTTCACTTTTCTTACCCTCAATTTATTTCTGAGTTGAGAAATCTAAAAGCAACTAGCAGACATGGACAGGAACGTTGGAGTTGGAGGCGTGGGTCGTGGGGAGAAGGTTCAGGGTTACAAGCCAGAGCGCTCATTCCCATCCTGCTCCCACGTGGGTGGATCGCTCCCCGTCTGTGGCCCTCGTTTCTGGATTGGTCAGATGGGGTTACACAGAAAACGGGTTTCAAGATCTTTTTAAAGTGGCGGAATGCTGTCTCGCCTTCAAACGAAAACTTACCTGGAATTTGTATATAAAAAGTAGTGGAAATTCTGTTTGAAGAGGGGACCGTCCTCCCCGTCCCACACTCAGGCTTCCCTGTGCCCTGTCATGTTCTGAGGCTTCACGTGAGGGATCCAGGGCTCCAGAAGCACGAGTGAGGGCCACAGGGCCCGGTGCCCGCCTCAACATTTGTAACCGGCTTGCACAGCACCCAGCCTCTGGCTGTGAGCAGCCACAACTTCATTTTTCCTTCCCACCTTAACATAAAGGATCCGGGAACACTCTCCCACTCCTAGGTGAAAACTCCAGAAGGCCCATCATTCCCGGCTCACTCTCACTTACATGGTCACTGTACATCACAAGACACGATCTCAGTTCAATTTCGCCCACGTCCAGAGATTAACCAAAACTCTGAACTTAATTGACAAATCTTTGCCCTTTCTCTGGCCCCTCCCATTTCAGCCTGCTAGGCAATTCGTGACCCCCTCCAGGGTCAGAGAGGAGGGAGGAAGGAATGGTAAATGAGGTGCTGCCCAGGGCCAGACACTGGCCTCATGCTTTCTGGGTCAGCAGGTATCAAACTCTGCTCTTCCAGTGAGGTGGATCCAGAGCGCCTCCAAAATTCCCATCGCCGAGCTCTCCCGCAGGTCCCTTGGTCTGGTGGGTGTGTCTCCATTCCTGTGGTTGCTGGTGATGCTTCCTCCACAGGCATCCTGAGTCTACTTTCTGCTGCTCGCTGTTGAGCTCGCTCTACCCCTATCGCTAGACTCAGGACAATCCCACTACCCACTCTACCCACTCCAAAATTTGCAAGTGAAAGGAACCCAGGGTGGCCATTTTGCCTCTCTGCTTGGTTCCTTTTTTCTGAGGCGCGAGTTAGGTGGCAGCCCTCCATATCTAGGTGCAGGGCATGCATACCAAAACTCTCTGAGGCGCCCCATGGTGGCCATCATGAGAGGTACAGGGATAGGTGGGGACGCATGGCATAGTTTCATCTCTCAAGGAAATTTCTATTTTATTTTATTTTATTTTATTTATTTTATTTTATTTTATTTTATTTTATTTTATTTTATTTTATTTTATTTTATTTTATTTTATTTTATTTTATTTTATTTTATTATTTTTTTATTATTTTTATGTGGGCTTCACACCCAACGTGGGGCTTGAACTCACGACCCTGAGATGAAGAGTCTCATGCTCTGTGGACTGAGCCAGCCAGGTGCCCCACTCATGGAAATTTCTTGACAATTCTCTTTCCTTCACACTCGACCACTCCTTATCCTTGATCTGGCTCAGGGGTCCCGGGGTGCCTCAGCTGAGGTCCAGTCAGGGAGGTGGAATCCTCACGAGCATTATGGAATAAGGAGTATATTCCAGCAAGGAGGCCATACAATTATGGGAGATGCTGGGGGAGTAAAGGCTAGAAAAGAAGAGGAAGGTTGGAGAAAGGTCCCGAAGCAGCTCTGGTACCGGTGACTGCTCAGAGCTCACAGGCCAAGCCGGCCTTCCAGCGGCTGGAGTAGGGCTGCGAGGGGACGGGTACCAGTCTGTGCAAGATTATCTACTTGTCACGGCTTCTCCCTCAGGGTTCACAGCAAAGTGTCTGCAGGGAGCCTGGGGCCACTGCTGGCTGGCGGTGGGTCAGCAGCTGGGAAGGAGAGCCAGACACACCACTGGGAAAAGTAAAAGCAAACTGGAATCCACCTGCACCTGTGCCTTCCTCCCACGTCCTTTAATCCACAGCAACCACCAGAGGGAAGGGCTGCTGCTTCACATCCACCTCCCAAATCCCACACCAGTTTCATTCCATAAACTCAAATCTGGAACATTCTGTAAAGGTGATTCTGAGTTGACGCTAAAATAGTCCAGCACAAGGAGTGATCATGACGCTGGCGCTCTCTTCTTTTTTTAACTCTATACTTTGCTTTCTCTCACATCTGGAATATCTTGGGGACTAGGAGAAGCTTCCAGTCTTAACATCCTATTATCCGTTCTATGATTCCTCCCTTCCACTTGGCACGTTGAAGCCCATCCCTCAAAGAAGCAAAAAGCACAAGCCAACGATGCTCGATGCACCGTTTGCAACTTGCTCTTGAGGGAACCAGCCAACAGCTGTTCTCTGGCCTCGGGCTACTTTTGAAAAAGCAGGCAACGGCGGCAAAAGGTCGTGTGGGAAAGAAGCATTTTTGTGACACCCTCAAGCTGGTGACTGGGATTTTAGCCATCCGTTTCATATGCTGGAAAAGAAAACTCACGCAAATAACTCTTCGTTCACAGGCATCGTTGGTTGTATTTTCCATGTTACAAAATTTAAGACAAAATTTAAAGAGGCTGGTATGCATCACTTGCCTCGTGTGAAGACGGGTAGCAGCTGTGAGGGGTGTTTCAGTCGATTAATTGTTGTGTTTACCTGTCGTTCGGTGGAAAGCAGTGGAGGGGAAAATGCTGGAAATTGCTTTTAAAAATGAGCTGACCTTCCTCGGTGGTTTGTGGGGAGTTTCTGTGGGTGTGGTACACACACACCCACACACACACACACACACACACACCACCAGGGGACCCCTGATGCGTGATTCATTTTAACTACGCTCACCCAACAGTCTAGCAGTTTCTGACTCCAGGAGAGAGGGGCTGTGGACGATGGGGTGAGTCGCCTCTCTGGAGAGCTGTCAGAAGAGAAGAGACAGAAGGGCTTGGGGAAGGAGAATGAGCTGCTGAGGAAGTCCACAGGGTATAGAAATATTCAACCCAGGGTGAGCAGGTACAGAGGAAATGCCTCATCCTCTGCTGGGGGTAGGAACGTCACTCTCTGGGCACTTGGTCCCCAAGAGTGTTCACACACCCAAATGTCTCCTCTGCTTGTTGTCAAGTCTGTGTCCTCCGCACTCCCTTCATCCAGCTAGGGAAGGCAATATTGCCTAATAAAAATAACAACATTGTCCATAAGAATAGCCATGCCTATCGAGCACCTTCTGTGTGCCGAGCCTACGGTAAGAACGTGACATGTGTTAGCTCTTTGATTCCTCCCAACAGCCATGTAAGCTGGGTACGGTAACTGTCCCATTCTCAGGATGCAGAAGTGGAGGCACAGAGACCTTGAGAAGCACATCCAAGTGGCAGTAAAGGTGGGTTGGCTGAGGTCAGGAGTAAAAGCAGTAACTTGGAGTTCAGACCATGAAATGCTCGATGCCTGGCTTTGGACAAGTCGATTAACATAAATGGGTTGGAGTTCATCTATAAAATGGGAACAATGATGGTTCCTCTATCTTAGAGCTACGGTGAGGGTTAAACATCATCATGGCATTCATATGCCTGGTACACAAACATATCAGTAAGCGGTCTACTATTAGCATGACTTCCTATGACCTCTTCAGTCTTTTTGCACTCCGGCTGCTCTTACCCCACCATTTTGCTCCCCGCATACCCATCCTGCTGCCATCTAAAACCTATGTGTGTTCATGTGTGTATGTGTGTGTGTGTGCACGCGTGCCTACACGTGTGCTCCTGGCCATAGGGGAAGAAGAAAGATGGAGAAGTGCGGCGGCCACTCCGAACTCAGCCTAGCACTGGGAATTACGCGATTGGCTGTGGCATCCCTTGGGTGTCGTCTGCCTGCCACTTTTTGTTTGCTGATTTATTTTGATCCGACACACCAGGGCAGATGGCTGCGAGGGAGGGGGTAGGTAAGAGTCAATATTTGGTGACATGTGAATAATGCACTTGTGGAATTAATCAGCCTTATCATTTTTGGCTAGTTGCCATGGCTATGGAAAGTCATGTGTCTTGTGTAAATCAGAGTGAAGGGATGGCAACATATCCAGTCTCTTTGTTGTTCTTGATCCAAGTCTCCTCACAGTGTTCCTGCCCTCCCAGTCAAGGTCAGGTGCTTAGGCACCTTAGGATCTGCACGTGGTGAGAGGCTCATCTATGGCCCTGGCAGGTGGGCTGTACTCACTATATTTCTGGGGTCATGTGCATTTTAGGGCAGTGGTTCAAAGACTAGCAAACAGGTTTGGAAAATGACTGAATCACTCATGTTTTATTTTGCTAGAAAAGTGCACGAAAAGAAAAAAAACCCCACTACTAATATTTATAAAAGCGCATTTTAATACCAAAATGTAGGACAAAGATAATTTCAGGATAGGGGATAGTTCTTCAAATAGAAGACATTTAGTTTAATGGAAAAATGCTCCATCATCTTTATTTCTCATTTCATTGATAACTAGTGAAAGCCCGCTAACAGATGGGTCATGTAAGTGTACTTTAGTTATATGGAGGCAAGAAGACAGAACACTTGAAATAGAGCTTCATTTGGGATTCAAGCCGGTGTGATGACTAGAGACATGGAGGCAGAGCAATAAGCTACTCAGTGCCTCAGTATTCCCAGCTACAAAATGCGTATATCAAGTCCCACCTCCTTTACTTCATGGGGTGATTCTGAGGATTAACTAGATAATTTAGGTGGAAGCCAATGGCAATCTCTTACCATATTTGAGAGGTCCTGGTGCGGGGGGCGATGCAGCCACTGTATGTCTTTCTTTGGCGTCTCTAGTGTCGATTGCGTGTAAAGCGCTCGATACAAGTCTACTGAATGAATAATATACAATAGGTCAAAGGAGTGACTGCAAAGGCAGGGAATCCCAACAAGACCGGAGGGGAGGGTACTCCCAGGACAAGGGGCTTAGCTACCCCTCCTTCCCCTTTCCAGGCTGGTCACTGCTATTTCTATTCATAAAGACTAGATTCAACACTCAGCAAGAGTCTCAAAACTCCAGCGAACTCCAGCTTGGCATCTAGTTAATTTTCTTTTCCTTGGAGAAGACCTTTCAAGCGGTGACTGTCCTTAGTATTTGTGACACACTGGGTTAGGGTATTGACTTTGGAGCTGGACTGCCTGGGTTCGAACACTGCCTTCCCTACTTAGGAGCTGCATGCTTTTAGGCTAATTTCTTAACCTCTCTGTGCCTCAGGCTCAGCATTTGTAAATGGCAATAATCGCAGAACCTTCCTCATGAGGTTTATATGAGGATTAGATGAGTTAGTGCAAGCCAAGTTCCTAGTGTTATGCCCGGCACTGCATAGGTGCTCAGTAAATGTTAGTCTGCTATTATTCATGCTCAGTGAGACTCCCTCAAAGAATGGGAAGGTAAATTATCTTTTGGGGGTTCAACTAGATCCCAGCGTTTTGGTCAAAATTTGAGAGAGATGGCATGGCTTCCAAGACTCTGAGATTTGATTAATTGGATTGAATATTTCCATGCATTTAAAGAGAGACAGTGCCAATCAATCACAAGGGCATAGTCACCATGGAAACTAAGAAAAAGGAGAGACCCCATGCAAAGGTGGGCAGTGTCCGTCGGAGCTCTGTCTTGGTTGGCCACCATGCCCAGTGGGCATTAATCCTCACCTTTTAAGGGTTCCCAACCTACTGGTAAGTCAGACCCCGACGTGGAGATGGCTGGTCCAGGCAGCCTCAACAATTGCCACCTTT
This sequence comes from Potos flavus, assembly GCA_028534135.1. Taxonomy (NCBI): domain Eukaryota; kingdom Metazoa; phylum Chordata; class Mammalia; order Carnivora; family Procyonidae; genus Potos; species Potos flavus. Next base: position 39,306,811 of record CM052896.1, read on the forward strand.
CATCGGCCTAACTCCTCTCTGTCCTGATCCAGGACCACCCAACCCCTCTTCGGAGCCAGGGGCTTCCCTCCCAGAGCCACCTTCAGGAAGAGAATGGCTTTATGGCCCCTTAACCGTTCTCCATTGCTGCATCGACTCAAGACCAAAGGTCAGACCGTAGCCCACAGTCAGGTCACTGAGTGAGTAACTGCCACACTGAGAAGTCTCTCCGAAGACAGCTGTCAGCCCTTTTCTTCCTTTGAACTTCTGCAGGCAGAAGCCTTTCTCTGCCGGCTGATGCAGAGACAAAGGGGTAGCTCCCGAGTCCAGGAAGGGCCAGCCTCCAGCGTGCTGTATGGATTGCTGACAAAGGACAAACACTGACCACCCTGAACAAGATCAGACCCCCCCTGGAACCAGAGCTGCCCCAGTGGCTCTTCCTTCTAGCCCCTGACTCTGCTGCTGAGGCTGGCAGATGCTGCCTGGGACTCAAAGAGCTCCATACGCGTCAATCTAGAAAGGGAAACAAGCCACATCGAGCTTCCGTTCGTCCTGGGACAAGAGTGACTAGGACCATGGCTTTGACCCCAGCTGTGTCACTAGATAAAAGATGACCTTAGTGACAGGAATGTGACCTGGATGACCTTGGAGGGGCTTTCCAAATGCCCTGGCTCCTGCGGCCACAACTAGGTCTTAGCAGTTGAGAAGGAGCAGAAGGAGTTGGAGAACTTTCTTCTCCTCCCACCCACTCCAGACCTCACATGCTCCAAGCTGTCACTTGCGCTGCCATCCCGGCACAATGGAGTGGCCCGAGATGCCATCCTTCCCTGTCTCCAAAAAGCACCTGTTCTCACCTCTCCTCCAAAACTCAACCCGAACGACAGAGCTGACGGCGTTTAGAGGCACCGGCTCAGTGGTGCTCAATACCTTCTTCGCCACCAGAACTCCCTCCATTGGTTTACTCCATGGGCCCTGTGTTTTGAAAGAGCTCCTGGATGAACAGCATTTACCAAGTTATAATAAAAGAAATGAACCAAAGGCTTTTATAATTGCTGACTGAACTCGCGCTTGGTGAATAACCATGCTGAGTTATCTAACTCTAGCCCAAAGCAAAGAATTTTGATGTTTTTGCAGTTTGGGGCAGCCAGATCGCCAGTAAATGCAACTTGAGGTCGGCTTCCTGGCAGGAAATAGCCAGAGGAAACTCTGTGACTGTTTCCTGGCCCCCCTGAAGTCTGAGGGCCCTCCAGTGGGAACCATCAATCCAACCTCAAACTTCACTTTTCAGATAAATTCATTTATTATGTTGGGACAAATGGACAGATAGCTGAGCTGTACTGCATTTCTAAGATGGGCAGGACCTTGGGCTCAGCTGCTCACGGACATGATCCGAGTGATAATTCCCATCACCTTTATGAAGTAGCTAGTACTAGAACATCACTCCATCGTATAGATGAGGGAACCAAGGGAAGGGTTAGTGACTTTCTCGAGGGCATGCAACTAGCAAGTGGCAGAATGAGGACATTGACCCAGGGTTTTCTTGTTCCTTAAAAAGCTTTATTCAGATATAATTTATGCACAACTCACCTACTTCATGTGCACAATCCAATGGTTTTTAGTAGATTTGTAGAGTTGTGTAACCATCAGCACAATACATTTTAGAAAGTTTCCATCACTCCATAAAGAAACTCTGTCCCAGCAGTCGCTCCCCATTTCTCCCAGCCCGAGGCAGCCACGCATCTACTTTCTGTCTCTGAGGATGGACATACCTGTTCTGGACGTGACCCAGGGTTTTTTAGAGTCTAAAACCCACAGACCTCAAACTCTAGCCCAGGGATCAAGGCAGATTATAAATCCTTTTCCTAATTTTATAGACTGTTTCTTATTTAACTTTGAAAGTACACAGAAAGCACAAATGGTATATCCTTGTTCGAAGCCTACAAAAATGCGAATATTATTCCATATCGGAGGAAGATATGGCATGCAATTATTTAGCTGTCATATAAATGAATTTCAATGGCCACACTTGCCATTCTGCCATACCGTTCCACCAGGCAACCCTCCAGCACTCCGGCAGACGAGACCTCTCTGTTCTTGCCCTCCAGGAGCCCTCCCATCATTTGGTGTTGAGCCCGGTCACCACGGCGGCCTTCAGATGACTGGGTTGGGAGGGTCCTGGCCCAGGTGCTATGAGGCCCGCCTCTGCCTTAGAGACCTTCCTGTGTGTCCTGGTTCTCTGGCTCCATTCTCCTTAACCTTCCCCCACCTGCAAATTGCTGTTGGCGACATGATTTATTCTTCTGTTGCAGACGGTGGGGGTGTTTAACACCCATGTCTAATCGGTTTCCATATAGCATTCCCCTCTTGTCAGCTGCTCGGTCTCTCGGGTTCAGGTTCCCTTTTCCCAGGTGATTAATTATTCCTGCTAGAAGTGTCCTTTGGTATCTCTGGGGTCTGTTCTGAAAGTCTGTCTTGAGGGCACATGTGTGGTTTGTGCCTCGGGCATCAGTGAAACTGCTCACGTCCAGGTCGTGATGGTCTTGGACAGGCCTCCTTGAAAGTGGTATTGCACAAAGAGTCACCCCCTCTGTCTGTTCATTTGTTCATTCATTCATTCATGTCTTCACTGGCTTGTCGGGAGCACCGGCAGCTGACCAGGCTCTGGGGTGTGTGGGGCCCAGCCCCTTCCCAGGCAGGGCTCTCTCTGGCAGCCTTGCTTCTCCTCCAAGGGACAAGTGCATGGGATATCAGACTCAGATCTGAGCTGGGCTTTAGGAAGCTTTCAGATAATCATGGGACCTCTCTGTGGCGTGCCAGATTGACTGAATATTTCAGGAGGGAGTTTTTGTCTTAAGTCAAGGACGGATTCGTTATGGGTTCGAAATAAAAATGAGCATGACTTTAGAAGATGAAATAAATTTCAGACACATTTTTGGGCTTCTGGGGAACTCCTTTGACTCCACTCCCTTCCACCCCCTTCCCAACCCTACATATCGGACCCACACCTAGATCAGCTTCAGGTGGATATTCATGGCCTCTTTGATGAGTGTAAGGACCTCTATGGCTGGAGAGATGAAGGAAACTTCTAATTCTGCTCCTCTTATTATTATTATTACAGTTTGGAAAATCTGTAGGCAAGTGTGCAATACTATTCAGAACAGGCTCCTTTTCACTGGGTCTCTCTGACAGGTGACTGGCAGCAGTTTCCCACCCCAAGGCCCAAGTCACCCATCGAACCCTCTGAACCTCCACTGAAAGCCAGAGAGGTACATCCTCTGCCTTGGGCCTAGAGTATAAAAGCTGTTTAGTTACACGGTGCGGGGCCCTCTTTCCCAGGTTGGAGAGTTGCAAGAAGATGTTGGTTCTCAGATAAGTGGCTCTGCTGCTGGTGTCCCTGGGGTGACCCGCTGGTTGTGGGGCCGGCAACTGGTTATTGAATGAATCAGTGCTCATGCTCGACTGGCGTTTAAATATTTTGAAATTCATATCTAACATCAAATAGTCTTTATTTATTATTATTATTTATTTATTTGAGAGAGAGCATGAGTGGGGAGGGGATAGGGGCAGAGGGAGAGGGAAAAGCAGACTCCTTGCTGAGCAGGGAGCCCAAAGTGGGGCTTGATCCCAGGATCCTGAGATCATGACCTGAGCCGAAGGCAGATGCTTAACCGACTGAGCCACCCAGGTGCCCCAAGTAGTCTCTATTTTTTAACAATTCCCCATATTATATGAATTGCTTCTTCACTTCTCACGAATGTTTCTAGGCTCCCCCTCAGATGATCATGTCTAATTCCAGCCAGGGATGGGGGTCACCTCTCCCACCGTTGTTGATGGACCAGTCAGCAGTACCATAGTTCAGAACATGGGCTCATTTGCTGTGAGACCTCGCCATGTCCCCTAACCTCACTATGCCAATTTCTTCATCTGCAAACGTGGCCACTACTAGTTCATATGTCACGGGGGTTGTTATGAAGGCCAAAATATGTAAGGCGCTGAGTGACATATCTGACATTAGAAGTTCCAGTAATATTCCCTGTTAGTTCAAGAAGAGTGTATTACATATATACAATAGTGGAAAACTTTCCATCACCAAGAAATACCTTTACTATTTTGTCTTCATGTGCCACAGTTTAGGGACCAAAGCCATAACATAAGAATGAGTCATTTATAGGGTTAGAGTTATCTATCTCAAAAAAATCAATTACATTTTAGCAAAGGCCAGAGAATCTGTAGTGATTTCCCTTTTTCCTTTAGGATTTTTAAGGTTCATTTCTGTTCCTTTTCTTTTGGCATTCTGTTCTCTTCTGCTTCTCAGAATTGTGTGTGTGTGTGTGTGTGTACTACTTCAAGACATATAATACTTAATTTCTTGTATTTTGAAAGACTTACAAATTATTAGTACTTCAAGGGACTGACCTCCGTGGATCCCAGTGCATCCTGCTGTAATACAATTGCAAGGGTCCATCTAATCTGCTAAGTGAGAGAGGGTTCTGAAATCTCTTACACTTAACAAGATTTTCTCCCAAAACACTGGAAGGACTGCTAAGCCTACCATTTACATCTTCCCTGTTAGTAATTATAAATGCACACCATTATTTCTCTTTTGCTTATAAGATCCACTTAGCAAGTTCACAGTTGGGTGTCATATACCTTCAGAGAAAGAAAAAAACATTTGCATGTAACAGTGAAATCCTTCTTTCCTCTAAGGGGAGATTGTTGGGGGCTCTTATTTTATTCCTTCGTCATCTGGGCCCATCTTCCTTAAAGGGAAGCTCTGCCTTTGCTTCTAGCTAACCTCCGTCTTCCCCAAGGGGCTGGGGATTTAAAACCACACTCCCTCCTTTGCATTAAGAGGTCACTTGGGCGTTATGACATGGATTCGAATACCTTTCTCATATAAGGGCCCATAAGAGAAGTTTGATCAAGTCTGTCTAGTTCCAGGGGCACCTGGGTGACTCGGTCCTGAAGCATCTGCCTTTGGCTCAGGTCATGACCCCAGAGTCCTGGGATTGAGCCCCGCATTGGGCTGCCTGCTCTGCAGGAAGCCTGCTTCTCCCTCTCCCACTCCCCCGCTTGTGTTCCCTCTCTTGTTCTGTCTCTCTCTGTCAAATAAATAAATAAAAACTTAAAAAAAAAAAAAAAAAAAAGACTGTCTAGTTCCATGACTTTGGGACCCTCTGTTCTCATTTCAAGCTCACTTTTAGCTTGATTCAGATCCGGACCATTGGTTCTTTGAGTTTCAGGTGTAGAGTTTCACATTTCTTTTTCTTTCTCCCCCTCTCTTTCTTTCTTTCTTTCAAGATTTATTATTTATTTGAGAGAGAAAGAGAGAGCACGAATGCAGGGGAGAGGGCAGAGGAAGAGAAGCAGACTCCCCACTGAGCAGGGACCCCTGACGTGAGGATCAATTCCAGGACCCTGGAATCATGACCCCAGCCAAAGGCAGACACTTAACTGACTGAGCCACCCGGGTGCCCCTCACATTTCTTTTCTTTTCTTTTCTTTTAAGATTTTATTTATTTATTTGACAGAGAGAGAGAGATCACAAGTAGGCAGAGAAGCAGGCAGAGCGAGAGGGGGAAGCAGGCTCCCCGCTGAGCAGAGAGCCTGATGCGGGGCTCGATCCCAGGACCCTGAGATCATGACCCAAGCCGAAGGCAAAGGCCTTAACCCACTGAGCCACCCAGGCGCCCCTCTCACATTTATTTTTAAAGTGAAAGGAATCCAGTATGACTTTTCAGTGAATTATTTTCCTTAATCATAGAATAGATGACATCACTTCCTTTGTAATTATTTTTATATACCTCTGACAACTCAGCCTTATGATCAGGATACAAACCATAGAATGCTGGAGGTGGGAGGAGACTTAAGATCATCTAGACTCAATCCCTCATTTTACAGACAAGGAATTTGAGCAGTGAGGTGATTTGGTCAGAGTCACAAGATTACAACGGGTTATATTTCCTTACAGGTTTCTCCCACTTTCTGAAAGTAGAGAGCCTTCCCGTGAAATCTTTCATTAAGCAGAAATGATGAAAAGCAAAAAAAAAAAAAAAAAAAAATTTATGTGAGAAAAAATGAGCATTCCCAAGCCTTAAGCATTAACCTCTTTTGGGCTTTTCTGATACGTTAGGATACCTTTTGCTAAGGGAAGAACAAAAAATAAATTGAAGTAAAGCACAAGATGCTCTCACACACAGTTCAAAGCTGCCACAGCTTGCCGCTGACACGCTGAGTGTAGTTCCCGAAGAAGGCGCTTGGTGGCGCCACTCTTACTGCGCCACAGCACACCCTGCCGCTGGAACAGCTCACTGCAAAAACAAATGCTGAAGTCTGTTTCTGCTTTCCCTCCTTTTTGGCAGAAACAAAAATCCCCTTTGGATTTCTTTTGGCCAGCAAAACCCGGTACTAATGTCAGTAAAGAACTAAAGATGGTGCACAAACTGGAGATAGAAATGAGGAGTCAAGGATGGTCACAAAGAGTTGGTCAAGTGCCATGGAGCAAAATTGTGGAAAGAACCTGGGGGATCCCTGAGCTGTATTCTTTTTTTTTTTTTTTTAAGAGTTTATTTACTTATTTGAGAGAGAGGGCATGCATGCACGCACACTGGGAGGCGTGGAGGGAGAGAAGCAGACTCCCCACCGAGCAGGGAGCCCGATATGGGACTCTATCCCAGGACCTGGATATCATGACCTGAGCCAAAGGCAGATGCTTAACCCACTGAGCCACTCAGGTGCCCCCTGAGCTCTGTTCTTAATTGTATGGATTGCTCTCATGGGTTTGCCTCTTTTAAAAATAAGTTTTATGTTTTTTTTAAATTAAGTAATTATATACGTAATTAAGAAATCAGATAGTGCTAAAATGCTTGTAATACAAAACAGTAGTTCCCTGCCCAACCCAACACCAGCTGCCAGTCTTTTTGCTAAGGGGAACTCCTTTGAAGTCTTACCAGGTTTCTCTGGCAATTACCTTCCCACGTTTAAAAACAATGCATATATTGCAGTTTAAAAAAAATTTTTTTAAAGATTTTATTTATTTGACAGAGATAGCACAAGCAGGGGCAGTGGCAGGCAGAGGGAAAAGCAGACTCCCCACTGAGCAAGGAGCCAGATGTGGGACTTGATCCCAGGACCTTGGGATCCAGACCTGAGCCAAAGGCAGACACTCAACAGGCTGAGCCACAAAGGGGCCCCAATCTAGCATCTTCTCTTAATGGCTTTTCTAGGTTGGATTTACTGATTTCGGGATGCCATGTCTTCCTCTTTCTTTCTCGGCTTACTTCTTGGTCTTTGTGGTGCACGTCCTCTAGTCACTTTCTAAGAAAGAACGCTCATTTTGCTGAGTCCAATCCTCTTTTCATACTGATCGACAATTTGGATATAAAATCCTAGGTTGAAAAGGTATCATCTTTAAAATTTTGAAGCTGTTGCTCCATCATTTCCTTGCTGTTCAGGATTGCTGCTAAGAAGACTTGTACCGTTCTGATTCTCATTCTGTTGCACTTGGTTCCCCTGGAAGCTTGTAGGATCATCTTTTTATTCTTGGTGTTCCAAATTTTCACATGGTGGGAAGCCCTTTTCATTTGTTGGCTGATCACCACCCCGCTCCTCCACGGGCCAGCTGGGCGCTGGTGAAGTTACCCGATCCTCTGTGTGCTGGCATTTTGTCTGTAAAATCATGGAGAGCCTCATGATGGCGCTGTGAAGATGAACATAAATAACATCAATGTAGTATCTGGAATAGTCCTGGCACAGGGCGGCCGTGGAGCGGAGGTTTGCGCTGTATTGATGTAGTCCTTGTCAGCATTCGGTTCTCCTAACTGCGCACAGGGAGGGGTGCCCTATCCGATCGTGGGTCTCCCCCATTTACGGACGCCCATGCCGCAAGATCCCTGCGGTCAGCCAGCATTCTTCAAGGCCTCCAAGCGGAGGTTTCGATCACTGTTGACTTCTGTCTCCTGTCCACACCAAGTCCTCAGGGGCAGCTGCCCTGAGGCCTCCCGTCCCTGACCAGCATGATTCTGATTCAACAAGACCCTCCTCCTGGCCTATGCCGCCTGCCTTTCGCCACCCCCCCTCCCCACCGCCCGAGGAATTCCTTGTCCCCACTGGAGCACAAGACCCTGTGGGTGCGCTCGGCACCCATGTGTGGTGCCCGCTCCCAAGGGGGGCCTGAGCCACCGCGGCAGAGGTGCAAGCATCTGGAAGCACCGCTGGCCTGTGCCCACCTGCCGGGCTGCTGCACAGCTCCGCCACTGCGTGTGATCTGGCTTCCTTCGTGGCCTCTGGAAGGCCCAGATGGAGCAATCGAGAAGGTCCCGGGAGGGAGGGTAAAGATCCCAGGAGCATGCACGACCGCCGGAAACCAGAGGTGGACGATCAGATCTCGTGCTTCCTCCTGTTTGGATGGTTGACTGGATTTGTGATGCACCCATGGCCAGCCTAGGCGAGCTCCCATATTTGTTCTCCTTCCTTTCCTGCCTCCCTCTCACTCTCCTCCCTCATTCTTGCTCGCCTGCCATTGCACTGCCGGACAAAGAGGGAGCCAGTCAACTTGTGCCTTTGGTGGGGAACCCAGACTAAGGTACATTGAATTCACGAGCTTGGGTTCCGGGTTTGAATCCTAGCATTGGGCAGTGTCTTCGCCTCTCCGTGCTTCGGTTTCCTTATCTGTAGGATGGGATCATAATAGTAGCTACCTCATCCAGTTACTGGGAAGATTAAAGGAGTTAATACTTAAAAAACGCATAAGAAACACCCAATACATGTGAGCTCTTATGATTCAGTTATGTGAATTTTGCAGTATCATTTTTTGATAGTTTTTTCCTCGGTTCTCTGTTTTCTGAAATATCTCTTATGTGAATATTGGTCTTCCTGAATGGATTCTCTGTGGCTTTTATATTTCCTATCGTTTTATCCACATCTTTGTCTTTTTGTTCTACTTTAGGAGAGATATCCTTTTCTCTATATTTTAAGCCTTCTATTGAATTTTTATTTTGGAAACATGCTTAAAATTTCCAAGAGTATTTTGTTCTGCAGTTGTTTCACTTTAATTGTATTTTCTTCTTTGGGGGATGTTAAAAAACCAAGATTCAACCCAAGTAAATTGGAAGAGTAAATTGGCTTTCTTAAGCAATTCACGAATGGGGCAGGATCCCATCCAGCCAGCAAGCAGAGAGATGCTCCTGGGAGCTGCACAAAATGGGAGAATTTCACGGGAAGGACGGTGGGGCAAGAAGTTATTAGCCAAAGAAAAGGAAGGACTGTTTCAGGCTTTGTCACCTTCCCTTAGGGGAAAGGACTGGGGTCTCATTAGGTGGATTACCTCATCTTCCTTTGGGGGATGGAGAAGGCCCATGTGACAGATGACCTCATTGCCGCTGACCAGAAAATTCCTGACTGACCGGTTCAGACTGAATTTCTGGGGGAGGCTGAAACTGTAATTAGGTTTGGTATTAAGCCCCAGTTTGGTGACGGGGCCTAGCATAAATGCTTGCATTTGGGGGCTGCTTTTCTTTTTAACAGGAGGAAGAGTAGATAATGTTTTCTTGCATATTTAAGGATCTAATTAGAAGTTTCAAAGTTCCCCCCCCCCCCGTATTTGACATTATTATCTGTTCATATAGCTTATTTTTAAAAAAAGATTTTATTTATTTATTTGAGTGGAAAAGTAAGCTAGAGAGGGAGAGGAGAAAGGGGAGGGGCAGAGGGAGAAGGAGAAGCAGATTCCCCTGCCGAGCAGGGAGCAAGCCTGGGGCTCCGTCCCAGGACCCTGGGATCATGACCTGAGCTGAAGGCAGACACTTAACCCACTATTTTGTTTTTTTCCCCCCTATTTTGGTCATTTTCGGGGGCGGGGGCGCTTCCCTGGAAGGGTAGGAAGTTTCCTCCAGTGGTTGATGATCCTTGGTTGTTTCTATTTAAGATTGAGGCATAAATAAACTGATTGGAAGTTCTGTGAGTTATGTTTGTGTATTGGGGCAGAGGGAAGGAAGCACATGGAGGTCCTTCCTCTGAGGCCATTCCCTTTCTCTGGGGAGGAGACTTCTCCCCTGCCCCTGGGGTTGGGGTGGGGCCAGTGTCCCCAGCGGAGGGCAGAAGATGCCTGGGCCCCAATCACTCCATCTGCAGACTTTCAGTCACTCCAACTATTATCAGCCCAGATGACTTGCTCCTGTCCTCAGCTGGACCTGCGGTTTCTAAGACGGACCCCTCTCCCTTTCATTTCCGGCACAGATATCCTGGCCAAGGATGCTGTGTCAGCTGCTGGTGCGGGCCGGGGTGGTAGGTTTCCACTCTTTGATGATAAAGCCCACTTCCTTTCCTCTGGCGTGCCTGGCCATTCTGAATTTAGGTCCCCTCGCAAGCTCCATCTGCTTGCTTCTCCATCCACCTGCTCCCCACCTTTTAGAAATCAGCTGCAGTCTCTTTCCATTATTCCCTCTTGTTCTTTCATTCTTTCCCCCACTCCCCATTCCTTTCCTTCAAGTGGGTCTTTAATCAGAAGAACTTTGTCACCTCTTTTGAAAGGCAGGCCTTCCCCCATTTAAAAGGGAACATTATAGGCCCCAACAAGGCCAGTAAAATAGTTTTCAATGCCTGATCATTCACTCCAGTAGAAACAAGCCGAGCCAGAAAACGTTGAAGGCTTTTTGGAGGGGCACTTGGGAGCTTCTGTGTGGAATCCAACATGTCTTCTCCATACTCCTGGGCTCTCTCATTGATGGGGCATCTCCTCTTGGGCAAGCTGATGTTTGTCCAACTTCCTGTTCCTTTGTCTTAGTGACAACACTCCCCTCCTGATGTGGTATACAAAAGGAGAAGAGAAATTATTAAATTTCCTTACTACCTACAGCGCATTGACAAGACCTTGAAACCGGCAGAGTGACATTCCCCTAGGGACTCAACTGCCTTGATGTCGACACTTTGCTAAGGGCAAAAGGCAATCCTAGTCAGACTCCCCCGCTCCCCATCCTGGATCCTGTAAGCCTACTTTAACATATAAAAATTCCTTCAGAAATTTCCTTTATCTCTACTCCCCAAGATACCTGTTGGCAATCATCCCGCAAGCATATGACCCACCGATATACATCTGAAGGGTCTCATGACTAAGGTTTTATTAGACGGTAATAAATGACCTTTACCCAACAACAGCTAGCCCCTCAAGGTCCTGGAAACCTTGCTTCCAAAATTCCTTAGAGACTTAGTCTATCCCAAACCCTCTCTCAACTTGAAAGTATGTAATGGGCCCGTCCTCATGACCCCAGTGCAGCTCTTTCTGCCCATGGGTCGTGTCCCCGGGCTTTAATAAAACCACCTTTTTGCACCAAAGATGTCTCAAGAATTCTTTCTTGGCTGTCGGTTTCGAAACCTAATGTCTTTCCTACATCACTCCCATCTCACAGGTCTTCTTTTCGTTCCTAGATTTAGATTTAGGGTTACCAGATTCAGCAAATAAAAATCCAGTTGAATTTGATCCTCAGGTAAACAACGGACAGTACTTTTAGTATAAGTATGCCCTATACGATATTTGGGGCATACTTATACCAAAACATTTTTGTTGTGTATCTAATATTTAAAAGGAACTGGGCATCCTGTATTTTATGTGGCAACTCTATCCAGGTGGCCTTTCTTTTATTCTCTGAAGATCAGGTAGCCCTCAGTCAGTAGTACAAAAGAGCTTTGTCTTCGCACCGTTTCTTTTCTTAAAGGGACCCACAGCTATTTACATAACATATGGCAGTCTCACACCCATGCGATTGTAAATCAGAGCCTGCTTATTCATCGTCAAGTTAGGAACTCGACCATATTTCTCAGCTATCCTTAGTTTCCCAGCCTCAGATTTCACAAATAAGTGCGTTGTTCTAATAGTGTTTGTGCCATTGTGTTGCCTTTGTTCATTGTCTGTACCCACTCAGGGCCTTGGGGCGAGATGGCCCTGCCATCCTGCTGTGACGCTGCCTCCCTGGTCAGCATCTCTGGGTCATTCTTTGCAGGGCTTGAAGGTAATTCTTACCAAATCGCCATCTTTAAGAACATTACCACATCCCGTTGGTTTCCTCACTTACAGGTGCTGGCAGGTGACAGGTGTATGGAGAAGGACTTGTTAGTACCAGGTGCCAAGAACACAAACTGGACAGAGAATTCTTGTCCAAAAGAAAAGCAAAACTATGATGGAACCAATTACATGAAAGAATATAGGAAATGAATATAATGACTATAAACCGCTCAGGAAAGCACTTCCCAAAATAACATTAACATTTTCATCAAATCCCCCTCGAGTCATCCTTGTTTAGGTCATTTCGTTGAAGAGAATTCTTCTTTTCCAGTTATAAACCTGTCTGTGTTATTTCACTCCCAGTTCACCGTCGAGAACTCTCCCTGATCCATTCCTGAGGAGATCCAAGGGGGTCAGCTATTAACAGAGCTGAGCTAAATATATCCTTTCCCGGAGCCTCCAGTGGTTGTCCCGGCGTCGGCATCCTCTGTCAGCTGGAGCGGATTTCCTTCCTGCTTCCCTTCCACCTGGCTGGGCTGCCTCATCAGAGACTTCTTAAAGGCTCTATTTACATGACATGGTTGTCCCACCTGCTCTGCCTTGCCACTTCACCACACACACATCTATACAGCTCTGTGTAGCCCGCCTCCGTGTAAAACGTAAAACATGTATCCCCTGACCTAGCAGCAAAGACTCACGCTAAAGGAGGGCTTTTATATCTGGGATTTGCGGGGTTCATCGAAGGGTGGGGTTATTTTGCCTTTTTTCCCCCCAGTGGAAAGAAATGAAGGTCTTTGAGCAGAGAGTCTGAAATGAAAAGTTGTATCTATTTTTTGGTTTTCTTGGGACTAAGGGGCTTTCCTGGGACGGTTTAGGACAAACCAGGACAGCTGGTCACTCTCCATCACCTTCCTCATCATCACCCTCCAAATGCCCTTCCCCATTTGTCCTTGCACTTACTAGCTGAGAGACAGGGAGATAGGGCATAGCCTGAAACGGAGCTTTCGAAGTTTTTGCCAAACAATCCAGAGATTTGGGGGGTTTCGTATGAAAGCAGCATAAGGAGGAGCCAATAATTTTTTTGGAAAGTATGTGTGAGAAAAGGAACCTTAAGAGATGAAAGGGGAAAATAAAACTGTTATTTCTCATTTGTAAAACCCCTCTGAAGAGCTATTTAAAATGTTTGTTAATAGTTTGTTTGCATTTTGCTATTTCAGCAAATGTTTCTGATAAATAAGAAATAGAAACAGGTATGATTTTAAATCTCTAGGGCTTGAACCCAGAACCATAATCTGCAATTTTCTCCGATTGTCCAGTGACCTTTGCAAACGCCACAACCCATGTCACTCTGCCTCCACCTGGTGGCGGTGTACGTAAATTCAGTCTTGACCACCCACCCTAACTTCCATTTTTTGTGTGTGCTGAGGGACTTTCTTTTAGGAACTGAATCTTAAAAGCCAAATTATGATACTGTGGTCCTTCTTGTTTGGAATGCAGAGTCAATGTGAAGCAAAGACTACATTTTTCTACTTTTATATACCTCATCCTGTGAAGTACTATAAGCCCATGAAATCTTATAAAATAATTGATTACCTTCATCTCTTAGGGACTAGAAGAATATCATAAGCTGATACTGTGAAATGCATAACTTGTGAAAATGTCATAAGTGTATAGATCCTAGATTATAATAATCAAATAAAATCTAAGAAGTCTGTTAATCAGACATGGTTCATCATAATCATTATCACACTGAGTTTGGCAGTTATTAGTTCACATTGGGGGACTTAATTGTAATTGCTTTTACACATGTAAATCTCCCCCCTTTTATGTTTCCTTTTTTTATTTTGTTAATTCTTCAGAGTGTGAAATAATTGCTAAAGTTCATGGATTGTTTTTATCACCAACACATTTTGTGGGAGCAGAAGACTCAAACCTCACTTAGGCATTTTGCTCATTTTTGGTGGGAAGTCATTTCACTTCCCTAGGGCTAGGTTTCTGAGTTTGTAAGGTTGAGATAATAATTATGTATGTCATCAGCTTGGTTTAAAAGTCAAGTGTGTGTGTGTGTGTGCGTGCAAGCACGCTCTGTTATCCAGATGTTAAGTCTCAGGGGCACTATTATCACTTGTAAATTGAAGACGAAGTTTCCAGATTTTACTTTCTAGCCCCTGGCTGCCAGGACTGTTTCCCTGGAATATCTCCAGGAATTCTGGCTCCTTCTCGGTGTGCTGGCTCTCATCCCTGCCAAGCCCTCCTGAGAGCCCCTCACACTCTCTGCCGATGCCCTCAGCCTCTCTGTCCCCCACACCAGATGAAAGCCACTGCACCAGAAGAGAAGGGGCACTGGGCCTAGACTGGTTGTGGGGTTCTGGGGACTGGTGAGCCACAGTGAGTGAGGGTGGGACCTGGGCTTGTTGCCACAGAGGGAATAGCTTGAGCTAATTGGAAATGGGAGGAGCATGGGGTGGGGGTGGGGGCAAGAGGAGGCAAGGTCCTCCCCCATCTCACCCTCCATCTACGTCCTCTGACCTGAGTGAAATAATGACAACCTCAGGTCTAGTTTTAGGAACAATCTGATTCCAGGGAGAGGAGAATCCTGTATCTCCCTGCCCCTCTTCCCCATCCCAGAAGGGGGGACAAAGAGCATAAACACTTTATCTTCTCTTCCACGTGCTGTTGTGACTGATGTTCCTTCAGTAAGAGGCAGGCATCTGGCCTCACTGAATTAAAGGTGTGAGAAGTGTTCCAGGAACCCAGAGGGAAGGGGGATGGGGAAGTGGGGAGTGGTCGAGTGGAGGTGGGGGGTACAGGACTGCAGCAGGGAAAGCATCCGGGACGGTAAGGTATATACCCACACCCGAGGAAGTAGAGTTCAGTCTGTTGAAGATGGAGTATGAGAAAACATAGTCCTTTCCAAGAAAGGTGAACGCCGTCTGTCCATCCAGGCCTCTGCCATTCCTTCTCCTGCTCGGGGTCCGGGCCCCTTCTCCACACCTCACCCTAACCCACCTCCCCACCTTTCTCTGCACAGACGCACACACAGCTGGCTTGTATGGACGGGATCACAGGGCATGCATTTCTGGAAAACCACTTTGATGCCACGCTTCCTCTCACTATCTTGATTTTATTTTTGCCTTCATCTTGATTTTTTCCTAAAATGAAAAAACAAACAAACACACCTGTCTCAAACCTTTTTTGAAATGAAGTCAAGGTTTCCAGCATTTTGGTCGTTTTTATAAGCATTCACACTCAATGCGGTTTTCAGGCTCTCGGGGCCTCCCGCCACTCTCTTCTGTGTCATGTAATGATGTAGGGCTTCCCTTTCGGCCGCTCTGCCCTTCCCACCCTCGGGGATGCCATTTCTGACAAGCCTCCACGTTGCTGGCAGGCTGCTTCCCAGGTCACTGAGGTTCTATTACCGTACAGGAGTTGGAGCAGCCGCTGAGCTCCTTCCAGAAAAAGAAAGAGAAAAAGAAACCTTTCCATCTGCACATACTGCTGCTGCTGAGGCTATGCTGTGTAGGCGAGAGCACACGTAGGGTGTCAAACCTCCCAGAACAAAGGGGCAGTCTGCCCTCTCCTATCTGGAGTCTGAGGCCTAAGCCCATGGAGGACGTGCCGCACCTCGGGGCCCTGTTTGGAGATTGGTTTCTCCATGCATGGAGGTACAACCTGGTGCCCCAACCTTGCTTTTGCACATCTGACCTCGGGCGAGGGGAGACCCGCCACAGGTGGACTTCCGGACCCAGCAGGCTGCATGGGGGGTGGGGCGGCGTTGGAGGGGCCAGAGCCCCTGGGCCCTGTCATTCCGAGACCCACTGTGCCTTCAGAAAATATTTCACGTCAGGTTCAAAAGCCTTTCTGTGTCTGTGAAACCGTAACAGGCGATACCGTCTACTAGCTCATGTAACACCTTTCATGTCAAAGCCAAATGAAAATCTTCTGCGTGAGATTATTGCCAGAAAACATTTTGTCTCTAGAGATAAAATTCTGGTGTGAAAGGAAAATGAAAACCGTATAATCCATCGCATTTTCCTCCAAGTCCTGGGTGCCAGAAAGCTTAGAGTCGAAGTCGTTGTCCAAATGTCCTCACTGGCTTAAGTCGCGTGCCTGAGATATAGTTTCCTTCAGCTATTTTTAAAATGAGATTATCTTTTTGGTTATGTTTCTGTCCATTGACATGTCTATCCCTCCATCTTTTTTTTTTTTTTTTTTTGACTGAAGTGCTCAAATCCCTGGCAGAAGCAGATTTGCAGGTATAGACTCAACTTGAAACTAATTCCTCAGGATGTGGAAGAAATGGTCATTTCAAAATTGCAGTAATTCCTTCGCATGATTACATTCAGACATTTTCCAAACATTATGTGGTGAAAACAAGAGACCCAGACAGGCAGAATGAGACCTATTTTGATTTTTATTTTTCCCACAGGAGAGGTACACTGGGTGAGTGGGGTGGCACGGTATTGAAGGCCCAGCAGTCGTGGGGTACGTCTGGGGGGCGAGAGTGCCGGCAGCTGCATCCTAAGGGGCTCTTTCTGCTTACAAGACCTTAGTTGACTTCTGGCTGCCATGGTTCCAAGCCACAGTCTTGGGCTGGCTCTTCTGCTTCTGGCCAATTCTGTGAGCTTCCTGGTATCTTGTCTGTAGATGTCCTTTCTCTTTAAGTCCTGTTGAGTTTCTATTGCTTGCAACCCAGAACTCTGATGCTTCTAGTCAACAAATTAATTAGTTCAGTGATTCACTTAATCAGCCTTCCCTGAGCAAGACACTCATGTGAGGTAGGCATTCTTTTTCTTCATCTTGCGGATGCAGAAACTGAAGCTCATGATATTTGTTTCAGAAATTAATATTATAATTGAGGGTTTGGTGTTTAAAGTGGTGTTTTCCATTTCTTTATGATTTTCCTACAGGCAGTAGTCCACATTTTACCTCAAATCCTAGAGAATTTTGAGGTTTCATCACTAGGAAAATGCCTATGCTCAGGACCCCAGTGGTGACTTACCCAGTTGGAGTTAGGCCGCTTGTCTAGGAAGAACCAGAGTGTGATGGCCAGAAGGCCCTTCATTTGTAAGAACTACAAAGGTCCCAGTATGTGGAGGCTTTTGGTGGGATCTTTTTTGAACAACACTGCTGGGTGACTCAGTGGGGGGGGGGGGGGGACAGAGGGAGACACATATAGAGTGGAAGGCGGGGGAGAGACAGGAAGAGAGAGAGAGAAGAAAAAATGAAAGGAAAGTTCATCTTTACATTAGAATGTTAGCTAATAAATAAAGAAAGGAGGGTAAAATGAGACAATCCCCACAAACCCAACCTAATGGTGAATTTAGGTAAGGAGCTCGATGGTGCTAAAACAGTCAGGTGAGAAATTTGTTCATATGACCTCAAAGTGTTATCCCACAGATTACTGGTGACAAAGGAGGAGAAACTGCGCCTTTACTTTGGGGAGACCTGGCTGTCACCACCTTAGCCAAGGGATCAAACTTAACATCACAAATACTAGGACGGCTTGACATGAAGTGGCTTCTGGCGGGAATCAATATGAAGAACACAAAATTGCCCCAGAAGCATTCATTCTTGCCAGAGGTATTGACCTGAATCTGACAAGTCACCAGACCTAACTTTCAGCGTACAGAAAATACAGGGATAGAGGAACACGTGAGATTTCACGACAAGGGAACAGCCATGTCCAGAATGTGTGAAGTGTTCTTCAAAATAACTGGGCGGCTTGGAAAGTGAATATAAATAAGTTTTTTAAAAAAGAAAGAGAAGCACTGTTCAGTATCTTAAAATGTTAAAGACTAAACACCTGAGTGCCAGAATTTAGTACAATTAGAAATAGGAATACAACTTGGGTATTAGAGTATGTGGAATTATTGTCATTTTTCTTAGATGTGATTATGATATTGTGGTTATATGGATGAATAGGTGATTGATAGATGGTAGGAGATAGATAGAAACAGAAAATTAAAGCAAATGCAGCAAAATATTCACAATCAGTGAAACTAGATGAAGAGTGTATGGATGGTAGTTCAATTTTTTTCTATAGACTTGAAATTTTTCCCAATAAAACGCTGGGGGAAAATGTCTGACTGTGTAATATAAGACTTGGAAGAGTCCCTTCGATTTTTATCTTCTAAAGCTTTCCTTTTGTGAATTGGAAAATTAAAACCCAAGGGGGTAAAGCAGCTTGCCTGAGGCCCCAGAGTCAGCAAGGAGAGAGCTCGGCCCCCAGTGTTATTTCCACTCTCTTCACTGTCTCATGAAAATTAGACTCACGTTTTCATGTAAAATTCTTTTTAATCTCTGCTAGCATTGCGCTGGCTTTTCCATATTAAAATGAGTGGGGGAGAGCAGGCCATGTTGTCTCTCTCCCTGTGGCCTTGGTTTCCCCTGCGCCTTGCCTCTGGCCCACAGGCCACCCTTGTGGTCTCCGAGGTGGTCCCCCTCACCCGCTAAGCCAGCCCCCAGGGCTTCACTGTCTCCTTGTTTCATTAACTCGGTGCCACTCCCACTGACTCAGCCGAGCACTGGTTCTTAATATTCCTGGACTGGCTTTTAAACAGCTTCTTTGCAGAATTGAAACAAATTCTAATACAACCAAGTCAACATGATCACATTGGCATGCTAATTGGAAACCTCCGTTTTAAACAAAAGGTTACACTCAGGGCAATATCTTCCCACAATCTCCAGAAAGGTAGCTTGAAACGCATCAACCTATAAATAAAACTACCAGGCTGAGAACATTTTGTAAGTCAGTGAAACCATGAAAACGAAACTTTTCCCAATTAGCCTTTCTTCTCCCAGAGGAAGGGAGATAATGTTGGAGATACCCTCTGGAAATCGGAGATGGATCTGAAGCCTGCTGAGATGGAAGAGTGGGAACAACTCAGGAATCTTTAATCAGTCTGGATGGAACTAGTCTGCTACTTGACACCTCCCCTTTTTTTGATTTTTATTTACTATTTACATTTTCTCTTTCCTGTTCTGATGTGCCTGCAGTTTATTTGGTTGTTGTTGACCTGAACAAAGTGATTGTTAGTCTTCATGTGCATTGGCAGTTTGGTATACAAAATTCGAGATACTCAACCCCTTTCTCCCCACCTAGTTGTTGCTTACAATGAGCCTCTTTTCAATGAATATCTGATGAAGGTAGCTGTTAAATAAAAATGAATGTTATGTATAAAATTGTGAAATGTTATTTTCTACCTTGTAAAGAAAAAAATATATCAGCGTGGAATGTATAATTTATAGTCAAGCTGGAAGACTCTGGGAACTCAACTGGCATCAGCCGTGGAGTGGGCAGAAAATCTGAAGTCACCAAGAAAAGCTGGAGGATATTCTAGAGATTGCAAAATAATCCTCGGGGGTTCAGTGTGTTTGCTGAGTAAGGTCCTTGGAAAAACATTCCTGTGGATTCACATTACTGGCACTCCAAATGGGAGACATAATATCTTCTCCTGCGTTTATTGGGCTGAGTCTCTCAATACTAGTGTGTTGTGTGTCTGCTGCAGATGGCGTTCTAAAATTAACTTTAAAATAACGAGCTGCTGGCCTGGATTTTATTTGGCCTGTACAATATTTTTGAAAATCAGAAATTTGCACATAAAAATCCAGATTTCCAATTTCTCTCAACATGTCGGAAGATCTGACAACAGTGGGCTTGAATTTTCCTCCCGGTAAAGGTTGTCTCCCATGGCCATGAACTCTGTGGTTTGCCATAGTCCCTAGAAGTCCCTGTTGTTATACATCCAGACAGCTTTATTTAAATGGCTAGCTCCGGCAAGCATTTGGGCTTGGGACCTACATTATCCATCTTCAATTCACTTAGATAAAATTATTTTGACAAAAATAGGGACTTATATCTGTTAAGGCATCTCGTGCATTCAAGGCGTGAAATGCCTTACGAGACATTTTATATTACATTATTTCATTTGCTGCTCCCCCAAACCCTTTGAGATAAGTATAATTATTATAACCACTTAAAAAATATGATTCTGAATCCAGGAGAGGCTGTGTAACTTGACCATGGTCACACGGTTAGTAAGGAGCAGAGTCAGGATTCAACCCCAAAGACAATGCTATCAGATACGTTAGGCAACAGAGAACCCTGAATTTGCAGTTGTCTGCAGTTAATTTCCTTGAAGAGCAAGAAAACAATATGGTAGCCTAAGAACATCCAGGAACCAGGACTGAGAGAACACAGGCTTGCTTTTCTGAGAACCCTACCACTTATTAGTTGGTAAACTTAGGAAGTCCCCTTTCCTCCACTGGCCTGTTTCACCATCTGTAATATGAGGGTGGGGAAGGTGAATAAGCATACTTCTCTAAAAGCCCGTGATCTGTCTCGATGTCTGGCACCTTATCTGAGAAAGGATTTGTTCCTTTTCTTTGGCTCCCTCTGCTGCCATGGAGCAGGAGAACACATTGGTTGCCCAAACCATTTCAGGTTTGTTTCAATTATTAATCAAAGGTTTGCCCTTTCCAAGGTCACGGTGGGCACCTGGTTATCTGCTGAGAAAACTTAGACCAGTAATAATTATAAGTCACTTCCTGATCGCCACTCAGCAGAACAAAAGAAGTGAAGGTCTAAAGTAATTCAAGATTTTATTATATGTGTGGAAATCATAGAATCATCACCGTCATCATCATCATCATGGAAATAACAAGAACTAATATTTAGTAAGCATAGACAATAGGCCGCTCCCTATCTAAAGTACTTTCTCTACTTTCATTTCCACTTTATTCTTAAAGTAACCCGAAGTTGCTATTTATTATCCTCACTTTGCCCTTGTAGTGAAGTTACAATCCCAACCCCTCCTTCTCCAGTTGAAGAAATTGAGGCCCAGAGACATTAAGTGATTTACCCAAAGTCATACATCAGCCGACTGTTGGTAGAGCTAACACTAGAAGGGAGTCCAGATATCTCTTATTTATTTTTTTGTCCAGCTTCTGCAATCTAAAATCTGGCTGAGGAGATAGAACTAATATACTAAGAAATAATTAACAGGAGGAGGCATGTAATTAGAAGATTAGATTTTGAGGTTGAAGGGGGCCTTGGAGGCTATTTCGTATGACTTTCTTCTTTGACAGAAGCTTCTCTTCCTATCTCTGACTTTAGACACTTAGCAGTTGAGTTGAAACCTACCTCCAGTCCTAATCCTGTTCCCTGGAGCTATACAGGATATATTTAAGCCACCTTCTGTACACAGTCTTCCCCAAATTTGGAACAGCCCTTCTGAACTTATAAAACGTCATATCTGTGCTAAAATCCCCAAATGTGTTTGTTTTCACGTTATATATAAGTTTTAAAATAAAATCCATTATAAAGCTCGTTGTCCTGCTCCAGTGGACTCCAAAGATGGCCTCCAGTGAATGACACCTCCTGGTATTTATGTCCTCGTGTAGGCCCTCCCATCCTGAATTTTGGCTGTCCTTTGACCGACATTGGATGGGCCGAAGTGACTGTGCCAGTTTTGGTGCTAAACCTGAAGAAAGCCTGACACCTAGCATCTCTGTGCTCTTGGAAGCTAGCCAACGTGTAAGAAGTCTGGCTGCCCTGCTGGGGAGGAAAGGCCTGGGAGGATAAGACACCACATGGAGAATGGAGGCTCAGCTCCGGGAGCGATGAGGCCATCTTGAATGTTCCTACCCGAGGACCTCTAGAGTACTTCAACCCCAGCTGCCAACTGACCACAACTGCAAGAGTTTCTGAGCAAAATCAAGAGAAGAACCACATGACTGAGACCAATCAACACACAGAATCATGAGAGAGAGGGATAAAATTTATTGAGCTACTAAGTTTGAGTGGTTTGTTCTACACCAATAACTGAAACAGACCACTCAAAAAATATTCCCAGAACCCAAACTGGTTATCCACTGCCGAGGATGGAAGGAATAATGTCTGTTTATCCTCACACTATTAACACTGTCCTGGACTTATATTTAACAATCGTATCATCAGATTGAATGTGTAGCTAACTATACATCTCCAGCATTTGTCACAGGATGGCTGTTTGATTACTACTCTCCAATGTCTTCCTCTCAGGTATTAGGGACCCAAATAAAAGATTTTATATCTTTTTCCTTGATAATTTTCATCTTGCCAGTTGTGACTCATCATTCCAGCTCGATGAGATTTTTGGAAAAAAATTTTGCACCGTTATCTAAGATAATAACGATCTCTTGTGCCCTCTGCAATCTGAGAAACATACCATATATACCTTATTCAAATCATTGTGATAAAATTATTGAATGGGACCAGGCGGGTTTCGAGTCCTTCAGCCAGGCACTGAAGACTTCCTGAGGAGTAGGTTTGTTCTACCAACTGGGTGACTCTTAGGAAACGATCATTCCAGCTACAAGTGTGTATAGTCTGTTGTTCACTGAGCTGCTTTTCTTCTTTTGTTCTTCACGAAGACATCACAGAGCATTTGCCTTCTCTGAACTTTGTGGGTATAACTTTCCAATAAGGTGGTTCCAATTTAGTCTGACATGATTGGCTCTTAATCAACTCGCGCAGGCTCCTAACAAACACCACTTTATTTTCTACACAGAAACAATTTGTGGTAGAATTTGAACAGCACGAGTTTGGCGTTAGACACACCTGGGTTGAAAGCCTGGCTATTTTTAATCGTGAACTAAGCCAAGTTGTCCAGCTTCTCTGTGCCTCCGTTTCAGCTGTAAAATGAGGATAATGATACTTTCTTTAGGGGTTTGGTGTGATTATTAAAATGAGAGACAGTATGGAAAACGTTTAGCACCATGCTCGTCGTGTAATACCTCAATACATGTTGCGTTTCATTATTGTTCCTGTTTTATTACGGTAACAATAAGTTGTTACTCAATCTGTAGTTTCTAAAATTGACCTCTTTTCTTTGCACTTCTCTGAAAATTTGAATAATATATGCCTATCCCTAGTCTTATAGCGCTGTGTTGAAGAATATAGCAAAAATAAAAATAGTGCTTCTTTCTATCTGCCATCTGTTAACATTAACCATCTGCCCGAAGCTGTGGGCCTATCCCTTTTTTCCTTCCTGCTCAAAACACTGATTAAAGTGTGTCCCCCACCTCTGCGCCCAACTCATACCTTTTGTGTTCCTGGCATGTTTCACGGGGCTCAACTCATTTGGGGCTCCAAGCTCCATCACACAGCCATTGGGGCCACTCTTGCTCCTGCCATGTTTTGCATAGGTCTATCATCCTGTTATAGGTCTGTCAACTCCAGAATAGGTTAGGACAGTACTAGAAGTTATTTAGCTCTGCCAGGATGGGGTAGGAAGCCAGTCAACTCTAAGAAATCATGAGATCTGGGGTTAGGGAGCGGGGTTGGGAGAAGCAGGGGGAACTGGGGCACCAGAAAGGGAAATGAAATAGAATTAATATTAGCAAGGATGAGGGTACCAAGTCTAGAACCTGGCACAAAGCCGACATAGTGAGATCCTAGAAAGTACCAAATCCAGGGTTCCTTACCTATCCCCTACCACTAAAACTGGTAGTATTGGATCTTAGGTCTGAGTTGAATCTGTAAGTAGAAATAGGTGGACCCCAGTGATGCCCAGAGCCCAGTGAGGTACTAAGATGTCCTCTCAGGGTTTCCAAGATTCCTGACACTAGCTTATCCCATCCAGTTCTTCCAGTTGGTTTTGAATTAAATCCTGGAGAGCCTTTTTTTTTAGCCGATTTCTGAGACTTTTAAAACATGGCCTTATTGTAAGACTAGATAGAAACCTATCAGCTGTCTTTCTTTCAGCATGATGACAATATTTGACTACAGCTGAGTGGGATCCAGGTCACTGGTGACTGAGTCCTTGAAATGTCAATTTTATGTTAGAACCGATCTGATAAGAGTGGAGAGAGGCAGCGATGGGTTACACTTCACAGGGCAGTCATTTTTAATCCACTTTAACAACCTAAGGGAATGGTACTGGTTATAATCCTTTGGATGGCTCTAGCATCAAGGTGCCCTTAAATGTCACTCAAAAGACTTTTACCATTTCTTAACCTTTTAAAACAAAAAAAGAACCCCCTCCCATTTTTTTTAAGAGTTGGAGAAGTCAACCCCACCACAAGCCCACCTCCTAGAGATAACATCTCTTAACGTTTTGGAGTGTATTTGAGCTAGCTTCTCTCTGCCCTTCTCCCCTCCCTGCATCCTTCCTATTTGCCCTCCTCCTCCTCTTTCTCTCCTTAGACCTCAAGGACAGAGAGTTGAATTATTTATACCTTTTGGTCATGGCACATTATCAACATTTGCATGTCCTTGGCTTTGCTTCTATTTTATTTTATTATTTTCCCCCTTTATCCTGAATCTTTGTTCCCAGTCCTCACTCCTGCCACTGGTAGCTATTCTAAGATGCTATATTCTTGTATTTGTATGCATCATTGAGAATATATCGTATTTATGTATTTTAATTTACATAAAAGGTACTTGCTATAGGTCTTGTTCTGTTTCTTTTTATTTTTTAACTCAACACTATTTCTATGATCTATTTAGAGGGCTAAATGTCCATCTGGCTCATTGCTGCTAACTGCTGCATGGTGGTTGATAACAGGCATCCACCATATTTCATTTATCTATTTCCTGAGTCATGGACTTCTAGATTATTTCTTACATCCTGCTATCAAAACAACACGGTAAACATCCCCATGCATATGTCCCAATGGATCTGATTACCAGAGGTATATGGACAGGAGTGAGACTGCGGAGTCATAGGCATACAAATATCTACTATAACTAAATACTTCTAGGTTGTTCTTTAAGTGGTCATGTCAAGGATGCCTGGCTGGCTCGGTCAGTAGAACATGTGACTCTTGGTCTTGGGGTTGTGAGTTCAATCCTCATGTTGGGTGCAGAGCTTACTTAAAAAAAAAAATACTAATCTAAATGGTCATAACATTCTTTTTTTTTGAGAAACTATATTTGGTTACTATAAAATTCTCTCTCTTAAGGTGTATAATTCAGTGGTTTTAGATTATTCATAGAGTTGTGCATTAAATTGCAGAACATTTTCAGCACCTCCAAAAGAAATCTGGTAACTATTAGCAGTCACTCTCCCTTTCCTCTTCCTGTGGGCCATGTTTATCTGTTTTGTTTCTTAAATTCCACATATGAGTGAAATCATATATTTGTCTTTCTCTGACTGACTTATTTTGTTAATTTTCTCTATTGTTTTTCTATGTATTTCATTAATTTTTACTATAGTCCTTATTATTTCATTCCTTTTGCTTGCTCTTAGTTTTTTGTTTTTCGGTTTTTTTTAATTCCAGTGTCGTTAACATTGCTCTGAGGTTACCTTGACCTTCTTTTTCAGTGTCTTAAGGTAGAAGATTAGGTTGTTGATAGGAGATCAGTCTCTTTTAATGTACACATTTATAGCTATAAATCTTCCTCTGAGCATTGCTCTCACTGCATCCCATAAATTTCCATATTTTATGTTTTCATTTTCATTCATCTCAGAATATCTTCTAATTTCCTTTGTGATTTCTTCTTTGACCCATTGATTATGTAATAGTGTGTTGTTTAATTTACACGTATTCGTGAATTTCCCAAATTTCCTAATTGTTGATTTTTAATTTCATTTCATTGTGGTCAGAGAACATATTCTGTATGATTTCAATCCCTTTAAATTTATTGGCCTACCTATGGTCCGTCCTGGAGAATGTTTCATGTGCACTTGAGAAGAACATGTTTCCTGCTGTCTGTCTTATGGGGTGAGTGTTCTAGAGCTATCTGTTAGGTTTATTTGGTTTATGATGTTGTTCAAGATTTTTATTTCCTTGTTGATCTTCTGTCTGGTTGTTCTTTTCATTATTGAAAGTGAGGTATTGGTATATTTAACTATAATTGTTGAATTGTCTATTTTTCTCTTTAATTCTGTAAGTTTTTGCTTCATGTATTTTGGAGCTCTGTTTTTAAGTACATGTATGTTTATACTTCTTATGTCTTCTTGATAGATGGACTCTTTTCATCGTTGAATGTTCTCTTTGTCTCTGGCAACACTTTTTCATTAAAACCCACTTTTCTGATTTTAGTACAGACACTTCTCTTTTGATTACTGTTCATATGGTGTATATCTTTTTCCATTGATGGCAGTTTGGATTTTTTCCAGATTAGGGCTATAATGAATAAAGATGCTATGAACAATTTTTTTTTTTTTTTTTGAGAGAGTGAGCAAGAGAAAGAGAGAGAGAGAGCATGAGGGGAGGGAGGGGCAGAGGGAGAGAGAAGCAGACTCCCTGCTAAGCAAGGAGCCTGATGCAGGGCTGGGTCAGGACCCTGAGATCATGACCTGAGCCAAAGGCAGATGTTTAATTGACAGCCCTCCAGGCACCCCTGAACATTCTTGTATAAGGTTTTTTGGTGGACATATTTTCTGTTTAACTTGGGTAAATAACTTGAGAGTGAAATACACAGTTATGGGATATACGTATGTTTAACTTTATAAAAAACTCTTTTGCAAAGTAGTACCACTTTACACTTCCACTGATAATATAGGAGTTCAGCTACTGTTATTTGACGTTGTCCAGTCTACTTTGGAATTAGCCATTCTAGTGCCTGTAACATGATATATTATTGTGATTTTAATTTGAACTTCACTGATACTTTTATTGTCTATTCACATATATTCCTAAATAAAGTGTCTACTTAAGTCCTTAGCTCATTTTAAAAATTGATCCGTTTGTCTTTTTTATTGAATTGATGGAGTACTTTAGATATTCTGGGTACAAGTCCTTTGTTAGCTAATAGGTATTACAAATATTTTTCCCCAGTCTGTGGTGCACACATTCATTTTCTTTTTCTTTCTTTTTTTTTTTTAAGATTTTATTTGTTTGATGGAAAGAGAGCACGAGGGAGAGCACAGGAAGGGGGAACAGCAGAGGGAGAGGGGTTTGGTGGATCAGTCTATCTACCTATTTATCACCTATCTATCTATCTACCAACTTATTTTTATAGACACCTAGAGAGTCAACCCAGTAATTAAGCCAGGACTAACATTGCTTCTCTCCATTTGCTGTGGTTAGTAAATATGTTACCTCAGAGAACTTAAATACCCAGTTTAAGAACTGATAAACATCTTTGTGAGTGATTTTTGGTGGCTTAAGTAGTTCTGTTTAATGTATCTAATTAATTTATTAAGAAGTCTGGAAAATTATCCGACATTGAACTACCATGACCTTTGGTAGGTTCTGTCCTTGAATCTAATCCTTTTACAAAAATGTTCATCAACAACTTGTCCCAAGTCCTTTATCAATGGTTTTCAGATTGTGTTCTGAAGATCCCCCTACACACATACACACATAGTTTCTTTTGAGAAACCCCTCAGCATTGGGCTGGGTGGGGGCAGACGGGGGTAGTATGATGATACACAGGCAGGGTGAAACTTCTATCTCCTTCCCCACCCTCCTTCTATTTATAGCATCTTTGGTTTACTAGTGGTTACCATATAAGATTTTATTTGACTAGGTTCTGTAAACTTGTAAACCATTCTCTTTAACTGGAAGTTGTAAATCTTTTTCCATGATGGTATTTTTGAGTACTGATGTGTCTTTAGGTAAGACGTGTGTGTGTGTGTGTGTGTGTGTGTGTGTGTGTGTGTGTGTAAACAATAATTTATATCTTAAGGATCAGATTTTAAATGTGAAATTTCTACTTTGTTTAGCCTGTTCAGCAGCTGAGTAGTAACATTGGTTCCTAATGGTTAGAAAAGTCCCACAACATTCAACATACTTTGAGATCTCAAAGGGTTGGGGAATCATGGAGAAATTGTTTTTAGCATAAAAATAAATGCTTCTGTTAGGTTTTGTGATTGACAAGGAAGGGGGGGTTTGTTAAAATTCCAGCCTCTAAAGGATCTATTTAGAAAATAGGGTTATTTGGCTTTACTTGACTTCTGATACAGATCATTGAAACACAAAGACATTCTCTGGCATAAGAACCCACCACAGGCAAACCCACTTGTAAACTGGGGGAGAGGGGGAATTTGAATGTGAACATGTAGAACAAGAGGACTTTTTTTTCCCCCCATTTAAAAAAGTCTTCCCGGGGCTGATTTCCTAAGTATGCATTTCCCCTTCATGATCCCAGTCATTAACCACCAGTTAGTGTTTAATGATCACCTGCATGGATCATAGATTCCACAATCCAACCTGAAAACTCAAAATTTAGGTTGCCTCTTCCTCTAATAATTATAATCCACCAACCCCCAGGGGTCGTTAGTCACTTGTTTGGCATTTCTGTTTTTGCAGAATGTGAATCAGGGCACAGGGCTTCAATGTCTTCTCTTATTCCTTCCCTTGCCTTTTCTCAAATCCAGAATCTCTCAACCTCTGCACAAGGGCCATTTTGGGCTGACTAATTGTTTATTGTGGGCTGTGGGGGTGGGGGTGGGCTGTCCTGTCCTTTGTAGGATGTTTAGCAGCATCCTGACTTTTACCCACTATGCACCAGTAACTCTCCCACCCCAACCGTGACAACCAAAAATCTCTCCAGACATTGCCACATATCCCCTTGCAGGGGTGGTGGAAAGGAGTGAGAAGGGGGTAAAGCTGCCCCTTATTGAGAATCACTGCTCTCAAATCTGTAAGGATCCTGATCCTGAGAATCCTTCCAGAAATCACTTGGCCACCACTAGACGTGGTTCTCAAAGAAACCTTAAACGCATGTAATCTAACCAAGTCAATGTTCTCAACCCCCGCTGCACATTTGAATCACTGCAATATTTACAAATGATTAACTGGGTGTTAGTATTTTTTAAAAGCTCCCCAGGAGATCTCAATTTATAGGCAGGATAAACAGGTGCCCTTAACAGTCACAACACTCATAAAAACTTAAAAAAAAAAAAAAGCCACCAGTTTTATTTCAAATAGGAAATATCCAGGTAGTTTCAGAGCAAGAAAAAAAAAACTCCATGTTGGTAGATTATAGAACATAGGCCACTGGAGACATTTCACATTTACTTTTTGTTCTGTTATCATCACAAAGCAACTGGGAACCTGGACACCTCTGGGAATGCTGGGCTTTTTAACAGTTTTACTGAAGGTGCATCATTTGATGTAGAGCAATTTCTCTGGTGGTTATAACTCACCGAGACTTATCACCAAAGTGACATCAATTAGGGAACTTCAGAGGGAAGAGCCTGACCAAGGGGAAAGTCCCCAAAGGTAATGTTTGTGATTGGCGGGGAAGGAGGAGCGAGATTTAGGAGGAGTAAGGGTGGGCTAGGAAGGGAGGCCTTCAGATTATGTTTTCTAACACATGAAAAATATGACCAAGTTGCTACCTCTTTCCTTTGTTACTGTTTCAGTAACAGCGGGAATAAAACCACATGATGAAGGGCTTTACATTTTAGGGTCATTGCATCCGGAAGGTGTACACATTCTGCTCGCTGCCTGCCCCATGTCTTCTGGCCAGCCACAGAGGGCTGGCCGAGATTCTTGACTAGTTATTGATCTTCTGAAAGATGTAGGATGCATTAGATGAGGTTCAACTCTCCATGTGACCTTAGGCAACTCATTCAACTTCCCTGAGACTTTGTTTCCTTATCTGAACAAATGGGCAGCCCGGCATTTACCTAGGACAGTTGCTGTGAGGATTAAATGAGATAATAAATGGGAAAGTGTTTTTGTGAATGGTAAAGCCCAATAAGGTAACACTATCTTTCTGGGGTCCTTCTATCCTGAAGATTCCACTAGACCAGGATCCCATGGCTTCCAGTTTTGGCTTCTAGGGCGCGTGTAGAATAATGGATGAGTGCAGCCATTGACTTAACTTGTCAAATGTCTGTCCTCAAGTGGACAATTAGGAAAATGCATTTGAGTTAAAAATACAGGGTGATGTAATTTTCATGACTGAGGTTTCAGTTGTATTTTAGGTTATTATATACTAAAGACAAGAAAATTAATTGATGCCCTCTAAAATGCAAAGACCAAGAGATTAATCTGATAAATGGTTTCCATTAAAAAATTCCATTTGGTTTCCCAAATTTATCTCATCTCCTGAGGTTTCTGAATGCCACAGTGTCCTTCCCCTGTGCTTTCCAGCTGTATTCTACTGTTTCCTATATCCCTAGGTTTGAAGAATATCTATATTTACACAAATATACTGGCACATCGTAACCACACAGTTCACCTATTAGCTCCCTGATTCATGGACATACTAATTGAAATCACTGTTTTGTCTTTCAATTTAGTTTTGGTCGATACTCAAAACATAATCTTTGTGGAAAAACAAGGCTTTCGTAATGCTATTTCATACAGGTAGTGCAGCTGAGATCATCCAAATAAGTGCATGGTCAAGGTCCTAAGTTATCAGTGCTCGCCTAGTAATAAGGATTCCCATCAAAGGATGAAACAAACAGAGCAAGAGATAAGGCTGTTTCAGGGGACAGTCAATGCTGTTTTGGGGGAAACCAGTGAAGAAGAGATAGGCATTTGCCAACTTTCACTTGAATGCTTTTACAATTAGGTGCCTCACATGGCTAGCAGAAAAAACTGGGTGGATTCCATCCTAGTCTTATGAAAACACAGACACCTGGATGCCATCTGATGAGAATACTAGTGCAGCCAATTGTAAACCCAAACCGAGCACACTACTACATTATCACACTAAGTTCATATTTATCTGGTTTGTCCTCAGATTGTTCTGTCTCGAAGTCTGGGTCAGGATCCGGGTGGTGGATTTCAATGGCAAGAACATAGATGAGGCCTCCAATGACAGCGCCAACCAAAGGGCCCACTACAGGAATCCACCAGAAGTTATTTCCAGCTCTGAAATCAAACAAGAAGTTAGTGATACACCACTCGGATCTTCCTCCTGGTATTACTAGCTATTCACTAACAAGCCAGTGTTCCCATGCTCATGGTTCCCTTTTAACTCAGCAAGAGCTAAGTATGAGGACATTCACTGTAGCTTGGCAAGCATCCTAGATTTTTCATATACCTGATTTCAGATGATCTAGTCCATTGTCCTATTAGTACCTGTGAGAGAATATGTCCTATTTATTTTCCTTTCAGGAAATAGAGTCCCTGAACCCACTGTCAAAACTGAAGTCATCTAGGGACAGTGCTGGTCGGTTATTCAGGAACTGCCTTGCCCTCATCCTGAAATGATGAATCCTGGGGATTATGAATGGAAGGATGTGGAGAGGTTCCTGGATAATGTTGGTGTAGGAGGACAGTCACAAAGTAAACAAACAGGAAATGTTTGTCAATGAATGGGTTTAAAAAATGAAAGGTGGATATATGAATTACCTACTAAATATAATTTAATTTCATGCTTATTTTTTGAAGTCACAGCTTAAAGTTACTGTCTGATAAGGCTTTCCTGCCATGCTTCTCTTTCCTGCCACGATTCCAGAAGTCCTCAATCACAGTACATTATACTGAAAGTACAGTTCCGGAAGAAAACAGGTGCCTTTGTAAATTGTCACCACTTCTTCGGAGACAGGAAATCCGTTTAAATAACACCATAGGAAGGAACACAATGCTCAGAAGCAAGCAAAATTATACAATAATACTGTAAAATTATTTAACAGTTTATACATTTCAGATAAAACTTTTGTAAAGCAGGGGAATGATAATCACCAACATTGAGGATAATGCGGAGGAGGCAGGGGAAACAGCAAGAGCACGTACACATATTTGAGGACTTCATAGTCGGGGAAAGGCTCGCGGCCGTTCTTTTTATCATTATGCTTAATCACCACATATATGTTCCAGGTGGCCTTTTGTTTGTATCACATTTGGATTAGAAAGGATAATAAAGGAGCTAAGCCCCGCGCTTGACCTTCATCCTTCCCTCTGCACGGTGATCCCTTCCAACTGGATCTTCCCCAGAAATCTTAGCTCATGAATGCAGGCTCGGGGAAGAGCCCTGAGGTTGAGCACAACGGCCACCAGAGGTCACTCTTACTGCGCAGCAGAGAGGTCGCTGCACTTCGCTGCTCTCTCGGTGTCCCCATATTCAGGGAGCGGCGAGCCCCCAAATCCAGGAGGACCTTCCTATGAGAGGCACATGGGCTTTACAGAGCGAGGGACCTTCTCTTTGGCAAACACATGAAGCACGTGTGAGCCACCTTATTTGTCTCTCATTTCCTTTCTTTCATCATGATTTAACCGCTAATCTCACTGTCCTTTAAGAGATCTGGGTCCCACACACGTCCTCCTTTCATTGGCTGAACTCTTCCTTCTGTCGGGGCTGAACGTGTTGTGCCAGGGTCACAGGGCAGAAATGGAGGCCCTCGCACGTGGCCTCTCCCCGGCCCTGTCTTAGGTGTCCACAGAGTCATTCGCACGCCACGATTTGGGGGATGCCAGGACAATGTCTGTGCACGCACACCATTGGGGATTCATAACTTCGGGTAAACTATTTAAAATATTAACAATATCCCTGAGATCCTTCATCCATGAAGTCATTAACACCTTAATGCAAATTCGTGGAGAGCGCTTAGATGGAAAACGTCCTGATATTTAAGGGAAAAGCCAGAGACAGCCAGGGTCTACTGACTTGCCCTTGTCAGACCCTCTGGTGCCCCCCTCCCCTGGTCATCCTCACTGCCGGCCAGACAGGGGCGAGTGGGGACTTGAGAGTTAGGCAGTCTTGGTTTTACCTGAGGCCTGGGGTGTAGACCCAAGCTAATGTTTCTACCGAGAGGCTAACCAGGGATGAGGAATCCTGAAAGGGTGGGACGATCTAGGAACACTCGTGAGATCTGTTATCCCTCCAAGATTTTCTTGGGGATTTTTGAAGATTACCAGCCAGCCAGCTCTTTCCTAACTGGTTTCTGCTCCTCTACTCTCTCCTTTTTAATCCATTTTATGTAGTGATGTGAGGTTAATTTAGCTAAATTGGAGTTCTAACCATGTCAAACTTCCGCTCTAAATCCTTTGCTGCTTCCTGTAATCTACAGAAGAGGGGGCAGCCCAAACCCCAATTTTTCATTCTGGGAGTCTAGATCCTCTGTGTCCTTTCCAGCCTTCTCCGTCCTTCCAGCGAGACCAGATAACTTGTTTAAACGTTGTAAACAGATCCTCTCTGCCTGCAATCTCCTCTCTGTCCCCCATTTAAGCACGTCCAAACACTATAAAATGCCCCTACTCCCACCCCCACAATTCTTAAATTTGGAGCTGCAAACTTCCCACGTGCTGAAGTTAACGAGTCAAATCCCTTTAATGACACTTGACGGCTTCACCCTGTGGAAGCGCCTGTGCTGAGCCCGCTGCGACAGAACACAAAGGAAGCAGAAGGGCAGCTGCTGGGTTTCATCATCTCCAGCCCAGGGCTTTGAGCAAGAGATCAGGTAGCTGCAGGGGTGAATAAAGGAATATGCGAAAGGAAAAGACCCTGACGCGTGGAGGGACAGGGACATGGAGCTCATCTGGCAGTAGGGAATTCTAGCATTTTGCCAGACGTGATCTCCTACCATATGCTTCACAGAGCCAAGAGAGGATAGGCAAGACCTCTACCTATCCTAGAACGACCATCACTCCTAGAGTTTTGGGTGAGTCACGAAGCAGGGCTCAAAGGGAGGCCTTCGAAGCCTCTTTGTCTCAGGAGTCAGTGTGAAGCTAACAGAGGTGACCGGGTCGTGGGGGCAGCGGTATCCTAGAGTGAGGCTCAGGGAGCTGGGATTAACGAAAGTCAGGTTAATTCTGGACTCTGGGAATCTTTCTGACATATGTTTTGCATTCTCCAATGGAAGGATACAAAAGAACCTTCCCGGTTGGGGACATTCTGTTCAACCTTTTCATGTCCTAGTGGTAATCATTCTGGAACAAGAGCTCCTCACCTGTGGTACTCTTCACATTTTTAGCCGAATAATTCTTTGTTGTGGGAATCTGTCCTGGGTACTGTAGGATGCTTGGCAGTATCCCTGGCCTCTCTCTACCCACTAGGTGCCAGTAACAACTTTCACCTCTACCCTCCCCAGTTGTGACAACCAGAAATGTTTTGGGCATTGCTAAATGTCTTTGGGTGGAAAAAAATGACCTCTAGTTGAGAACCACTGCTCTAGAAAACTCATTGCATTATCAGTTTCTTAAAGATAGGGGATATTGCTTGATTTTCTTTGTATTCCTCATCTCCTGGGACATGTCTGGCACGTAGCATTTGCCCGTTCTTTCATTCAGACCTTTATTAACTTCTCTTGAGACTCTGTATCTGCCAGGCCCTGGTCTCGTCCTATGGATGCAGCGCTGAGGAAGCTGCCAGGTCCCTGTCCTCAGGACGCTTACATTCCAGCAGCTCTCAGCCCTGTCTGTGGTGGTGATCTGACTGGCGTCAGTTTTTCATACTGGTGAAGGCAACCCAAACTTTCACTTAAATAAGTCATCACATGTGTATGATTATATGTGTAGGTCAGCATTTAGGGACATTCAAGTTTTTTTTCACAGCAAATATCAAACTAGAGTTTCCTCACATATTTCCTCACATGTGTCTTTCCTACTTCTCTTTCTCCGTGTTAGAGCCGTGTTTCTGGAAGAACTGACGCGAGTTCCTTTCCCACAGAGAGATGTGCTAAGTGGATGGGGACAGACCACTGTGACTGCATGGGGCAAATGTGGGGAGGACTAAATGGGCACAGTGTGTCCTGGAAGATTGGTACCAACAGCTGACGTACTTCCTCAGCACATTCTGAGGTAGAGAGGATGACGTCTTGCCATTTCCTGTGCACGGGCTTCTTTCACGTCTGTTCTGCCAGGGATTTCCTACTCATACCCTCAAGACCCAGCTCAGCCCTTACTTCTTTGGTGATGCCTTTCCCAACTTCCGAGGCATAGCTAGTCACTCTCTTATCTACGTTGGCTGAACACTTTGTTTTGGTGGTTCCCAGAGCCCTTATTATATTGCTCAAGGCTAGGGTTTTAGCTGATTTCGAAATCTCCATACGTAGCACAGTGACCACAGCACAGACTGTTTAGTAAAGATCTGTTGAATGAGTGAAGCATAGCGTGGTTCACTAGCAAGAACCCTGTAGTCGTATCAGAAGATGGAAATTCTAGGCCCAACTTTATCACAAAATGAATCTGCAGACAACTTGTACGACCAAAATACTCACATAAAACCATCTACCAACTGAGTCTTACTATTAAATAGGTCAGGCCTATCTCTTTTGAATTTACCTAGAGCCTCTCTCTCTTCCTCTCTCTTTCTCTGTATCTGTGTCCATTTGTGTCTCCCCCCACTCCCTTCGCTGCCCCCACACCCCATATCACAAATCGCCAGCGAAACAATCCACACTGATGAGCAGAGCATGCGCTTAATCTCCACACTTCCAACTGAACTCTCCCAGACCTCCCTGGTCCAAGCATAGCCCTTCCCAGTAAGGCGCAGCGTGACTCTCTCTTCCCCCGGCACCACCGTTACTTACGTGAACACCTCAAACCCCCATCCTGCCAAAGCAGTGAAAAGTCTGGGACTCAGGTCTCGAGCTGGGTTCATGGCACAGCCACTGTTCAGTCCCAAGGAAGAAGCAATGACAATAATCAGGAGGCCGATGACAACGGGCTCTAGGCCTTTGGGGACTCCCAAGTTTCTGGAGTCAAAAATGGCAAAGACGATCATGATGAGGAACATGGTGGCCACTACCTGGGGAGGGAGAAAATGCATGAGGGATTTAACTTGTATTCTGCTCACTCGCCCACCTCAGAATTCACCCCCTCTTGTTAAAAACAAACCTGGTAACAAACAATCCGCACTGGTGAGCACACCAGGCCAGGCTCTCTTCTCATCACAGTGAGCCTAGATGTGGGGCTAGCATCATTTACACAAGGCCAATGTCACCTACTCGGTCAGTGGCAGTCAGGTGTGGACCCAAAGAGTTCGGCTCCGGAAACTGTTACCTTCACTACAACTATCCTGCTAAGCTACCATCCCGCTAAATAGAAAGGCAAGCTGCCAGCTGGCAGAGTGGATGAAGACGCTCAGTCAGACTGGCGAGAAAAACAACGTGAGGCATCAATGGATAAATGGGCAAAGGAAATGAACAAAGGTTCATAAGAGAAAAATAGAATTAAGAAACAGATAAGTGGGAAAAACTGATTTGTAACGAAAAGATGCAAACAGTACTAAACGTTAGGAAAGTGATCCCAGTTCTCTCAGGCTCTTCTCATAGAAATGTGCCACTTTCAAAAGGAACAAAGACACTGTCCTTTTCGATGCAAAGCCAGGGTTTGAGAGAAAGTCAGCATTCTTTCTTTCTTACCTCTAATGGAATTCACATGAGAAATCTCTAAAGAGAAAGCCCAGCCCCAGTTGTTATAAAGGTCTTCCTTTTATTGAATGTAATATAACTTTATCTCACCATAATTTCATGGACCAAGTATTTTATAGTTAGTATGTAAATATTAGTGTATACATATTACATAATTAATATGTAAGTCTATTAATATTTATTGAGCACCTGTTATGTACTAACTTCCATCAAATCTCCAGGGAGTGTGTACATACCAAGTCTAACTTCTTTTATACTTGACACTCCTTCAACTCTTTGGAAGCTCCTAGTCCATCCCGTCACCTCCATCCCCCCAGCTCCCACACACCCCCTAGAGCAAACATCCCCATTCTCCACTCATTGCTGTGTGACATCTTTTGTTCTTCTCTTTTAGTAGTATACCCTCTTGAACTGTGACATTTGGAAATGAGTCTAATACTCCCAGTACGGAATAGAGTATGAGACCCTAAACTACTTCATTTGAATACTACCCTTCTATTTTTTCAGCTTATGAGAACATTCCTTTTTCTGGAAGCTGCATCTCTATCTTTTCCATCAAAACTTTTCTCATCATCCCAGCTCATTTAGGCTCTTGGTGCCAAATGACTAATGTGACTCCTATAGTCCAATTTCCCATCTAATTGTCTTCACTTTTGCATTGTTCCTTTTGTCTCAGGTGATCATTTTGTTCTTCGCTTAACTCAAAATTCCTGGGCAGAGACTGTTTACAATGCGTTTTTCTCATATTATTCACTTCATCCTTACAAAGTAATCTGATAAGTGCTCATATTAACCCCACTTTACAAATGAAAACCTGAGACCCCCAGAGCTCAGTAATTTAGCTAAAGTTGCTCAGGGAGTTGTCACAGAACTGTTATTTTAATTCAGGCACTCAGACTCCAAATCTCAGATCTTTACGACTCACGTTTACTTGTCAGTCCCTCAAGCTCCAGGCACAGGGCTGAGCATACGGAGAGGGCTCAAGAGTGACTTGTTGCCTGTTTGGTTTATTGATCAAAGTGGAAAGGGAAAAAACTGAGGGCATGAGGGCATGGTTTTTTCCATCTCTCCATTAAATGGAGGTGGGCAGGGTCGGCAATCTGGAAGATCCATTTTATGCACATACCCACTCTACCCTGCCCCATCGTGATCACAAGAGATCAACTGAGAGTTGCTGGAGATGTCCTCCCTCTTTGCCCCCTCCCTCCTTTCTTCCTTCCAGGCTGACCAGCAGGCTTTCTGGGATACAGTAAGAGAGGAAAAGGCTATCAGGTTGACAATGTTGGTTGACAAAATTGGTCAACAATGTTGGTTGACAAGTTGGCCAGAAGAACTGTACTATCAGCTACATCGCAGATAGCTGGGTGCAGCTTGTTAGGATGTTCAAAGAGCAGAGACTCTTCTAGCTACCTTGAGGTTAGATAAACCTATGCACCTACGGAGACACAGAGGATCAGTGATGCTCTAGGCTCAACTGTCACACTTCACAGTCCTTGAATTGTGATAGAAATGTATTTTCTTGGGGCGCCTGGATGGCTCAGTGGGTTAAAGCCTCTGCCTTCAGCTCAGGTCATGATCTCAGGGTCCTGGGATCGAGCCCCACATCGGGCTCTCTGCTCAGCAGGGAGCCTGCTTCCCCCCTCTCTCTGCCTGCCCCTCTGCCTATTTGTGATCTCTTTCTCTCTCTGTCAAATAAATAAATAAAATCTTTAAAAAAAAAAAAAGAAATGTATTTTCTTGTGGCCTCCATATTCAGAGCACAGAAGAGACAGTGATCAGAAAGCAAACCATATTTGCCCCTTTAGGGGTTGAAATGTCTGGTTGTCCACTCTTTTCTGGGTATCAACCAATGCAAAACAAGTGTATGCAGATTTTTTAAAGATTTATTTTATATTTATTTTTAGAGAGAGAGAGAGCAGGGTGAGGGCCGAGGGAGAGGGAGAGAATCTCAAGCAGACTTCCCACCCAGTAGGGAGCCCATGGTGGGGCTCAATCCCATGACCTTGAGATCATGACCTGAGCTGAAATCAAGAGTCAGACACTCAACCAACTGAGCCACCCAGGTGCCTCAAGTGTACCTATTAACGAGGAAGCAGAAAACTTTATTAGTGGTATCAACTTTGGTAAAGGGAAAAACTGGTCAAAAATGCTTGGGTTACGCCTAGTGACCTCTGATTTGGGGAACACAGCCTTTCCTTTCTGGTGGACTATAATGCTTCTGTGCATTCCCCTTATTAGATCATATCTTTTCACTGAAGTTCGATCTTTGTTAAATGGACACTTACCTGGTCTGCAAATGCATTTGTCAGAGACAGATATGGAGCTGGGTATGTTGCAAAAATGTGTGCTGTTGCATTTTCTCCCACAATGAGCAGTTTTCCACCAGCAAAGGCCATAAGTCCATCTATGGAAGAAAGAACTCTGGCACATTAGTGTTCTCTGGGCAAAGCTGAGGGAGGCCTATGCCGCTCTTGTGCTAAACAACCACAATCAAACACTCGGGTCCAGGTTGGTGGATCTATACCATTTCACTCCCCTCGTTTCATACCCTGGCAGTTTTAGAGATGCCCGGAGAAATTCTAGGATGTCAGGTCAAAGGCAGAAAGCCCTGGCTGCCCTCCATGGTTCACTCCACACTTGAGCCATCCGTAGCTGGTGGGTCTGGGGAACTCATATTCTATGGGGGGAATTCTTGGAATTTTTGAGGTCAACCAAATGGCAAGGTGGAGCTTCAGTCTGCTGTAGGCAGAATTCATAATGCCCAGAGGGTTCTCAGTAACCCCTAATACCAGTCCGGAAATGGAGAGTGTTGTGGTACAGCAAAGATGCCTGTAGAGCAAGGGAGACCGCAGTCCTGGACACAGCCAGTGTAGACCCAGGTCTCTCCTGCCACCCCAGCTGGCTCTCAGAGTTTCTGATCTGGTCTCAAATTCTCCATCAGTCCTCTTTCGCTCTACTTCTCAGAAAAACATTCTGTGGGAAGAAGTCTCCTTCCACAATGTATTTCTTGAAGGCGTGGTTCATAAATTCTAGCTCCGAGGGGCTTCAATTTGAGAGTCCTAATGTACTGAGACTTACCTTGGGTTAGACAGAAGGAGCTACTTCAACAGTTGATTTCATGCAATCTCAAGATTTTTTCATTTGAAGGGTCTTAGAAGTCAAGTCTCTCATTTTCCAGAGGAGGAAACTGAGACTGACAAAGTCAGATGGCTTAGGTAAGTCCCCCAGCTACTTACTGACACAGCCCAGAATTAAAGTCTGGGTCTTCGATCACCAGTACTGCTTCTCCCCCGGGACTGTTGCAGAACAGAGGTCCTGGGTTGTTGGACAGAATGGGGAAGAGATTCCCCACCTAGCCTATTCTCAATCGTGCCCCTTCCTTCAAAGACTTTGCTCCAGATTCCTTCTCTGAATACTTAATCATCACAACCTTTGCTACCAGTCAACACCCTCTCTCCCAGCCAAGTCAGAGAAAGCTTGTAGAGAAGCCACTGGCCTATTGCTTATTTTGTGCCTGGTCACACTGTAGTACTGATTGGACCTAAAGATAGACTTCTAGTACTGCCCTCCGTTTAAATTGTGACCCATTTTCTCAAAGAGACTTCTTGAATTTGTCCTAATGATGATGTTGGCCACATTATTCAGAACTTCCAATTCTTAGAACTGCCTGCCGATTGTGGAACACTTCCCTGTTCTTGCCTTATCTCATCTCTTCCTAACAAGTAATTCTGACTTTTCCATTACGGCCAGCTCTCCCTAACCTCTGGCATTGGGAGCCCTACTCACCATAATAAATGCCAAAGAGGGCTGCAGCTCCTGCAAAGGCTCCCAAGAACTGGGCTCCTACATAAAAAGGAAATTTGAACCATTTCATTCGTCCAAAGAGACACATTGCAAAAGACACAGCTGGGTTGATGTGGCCACCTGCAAGAAAGATGAGATGATTAAGGGATGTTAGCAGGGAGAATTATCACACAGAAAACCTTGTCTAGAGACTTCAGGAAGAACGCAGTCTTCTGTGTGAAGAGACAGAGGCTTAGGTATATGTGAGTGTGTGAGTGTGTGTGTGTGTGTGTGTGTGTGTGTGTGTGTGTGTGTTTGGGGACGAAAGGGAGACCAATAATCCACATGCACCATTAGACACTGAGTAGAAGTTTAGCTTTCTGAAAAGGGAGTGAGATATGGGAAGAAACTTGTACTCAAGAAGTTCATTTTCTATCTCTATCTATCATTGATCTACCGTCTCCCTAGCTGTCATCGACCCACCAGGCTTTTATCTATCTATGAAGCAATAACCTCAAAGAGATTGATATAATCTATTAACATCAATATATTTTTTAAGTCCATATATTTATACAACATATTGTTTAAGATTTAAATCTGCATCTAGCAGTTCCTCAGCCCATGTCCAGAGGATATAAAACAATCTTAAGATGGAAAAGAGATGTCTAAGGGGAAATGAACCTTGGTTGGTGGACTGTGCCTGTCACTGAGGTAAGGGGCTCAATGTGCTCCGAGGTGATCTCAGTGCCCGAGTGGATTCTGCTCAGTTCCTCTCCAGGAACAGTGTGTTTCTCCCACACACGCAAACGTAGCAAGGCTTCCATCACACCAACCTAAAATCCCGCTAGAGAATCAGCCTCCTGGTTTCTCATTCAGTCACCAGATCACATAGAGGGTTTGCTCAGTGGAAGGTCACCAATACCCCCGCGGGCTTTGCTGGTAACTACAACATTTACTGAACATTTGCCATACATTATTATTGGGGTATTATATACATTCGACCCTTATAAGAACCCAGTGAGATGGGTATTACTCCAATTAACTGGTGAGGAAACTGAGGCACAGAAGTAAAGTAACTTTTTTAAGGCCACATGATTAGTTAAGTGGCGGAAAACGGATTCAAATGGGGGTTGATATGAATTCTAGAGTCTGTGTTCTATGTTATACCACTTCAGACTTCCTTCACCATGTTTATAAGTCTTCCCTGCCTTAGTAGGCAGAAAACCACATTTCAAATATCATCTTTGAGTGCATATGGGCTTAGTTCCTAAAAATGAAAGATGTTCATTTGTTCAGTTAACCAGCATATAGTACATCGTAAGTTTTTGCTGTAGTGTCCAACAATTCTTTAGTTGCGTATAACACCCAGTGCTCATCCCAACTGGACGTAATAAAAAAAAGCCTCCCCCCCAAAAGAAAGAAAGAAAGAGAGAGAGAGAGAGAGAAAGAGAGAGAAAGGAAGGAAGGAAGGAAGGAAGGAAGGAAAGAGAAAGGAAGGAAGGAAGGAAGGAAGGAAGGAAGGAAAGGGAAGGAAGGAAGGAAAGGGAAGGAAGGAAGGAAGGAAGGAAAGGAAAGAAAGATGTTCATTTGAAGAGTACACTTTGTGTGGAAGAGGAATTAGAGTCACTGTCAATGTGACCAAACTGAAATGCGGACCTTCAGGGTGGGGACATAGTTTTGAACAAAAGATGATGATGATGATGATGATGATGATGAAGGAGAAGGAGGAGAGAAGAAGAAACTTCACCATTTGACTCTACAGAACCTATAGGTCTGTCTGTTTGTGGAAGGCCTCTCCCTGTGAAGAAAGCAATGCCTTCTTGAGTCTCCAAGGCCAAGTGGGCTTGCAGGGAGTGGTTCTCACTGCTGGCTAAGCCACAAGGGTCCTTTCTTCACCTGCCCTTGCCACTTAGGGGCTAATCCGAGCAAGAAAATGCCAATATGTCAAAGCATGGGTGATTTCCTGAAGCCTTACAAACACCTCCACTGGTTTGTTTTACTTTGAACTCTAAGAGAGCCACAAGTCTGGAGACCAGCAGGAGCACCACTTACTAAGCTAGCTGGGAACAGGGGTTAGGAGACGGGAGTGCACAGGCAGTGGAAAGTTCCTGAAGCCAGCCCTGTTTCTCTTTTCCCAGAGGCTGTTTGGAGAGGAGCCACCACCCAGCCAGCGCAGAGAGACCCATTGTGAAAGGACAAGGGCCTGTGAGAAATCAGCCCCAGTCAAAAACACCTCCCCGCAGATGAGCCCATCAATGCGAGAGCTCCGTTTAGCAAGCTCCTCTTCCAAAATAAAACTTCCTGCAGGTAGGTTTCTGCTTTTTAGCCCTCACAAGCACTCTGAGGCAGGGTGCTCATTCTTCATCTTGGACCGTACACAATGCAAGGCACGCAGTAGGTGTTCCACATATGAAAGTTGAGGCAATGGTCGGAGGCCTTTATTCGGGTAGCTCAGACGGCGAAGGCCTGCTGAGAAGGAAAATTGGGAATCCAAGAGGGTGTGTCCGGGAGGGTGCGTTGCAAAGCAGCAGGACGATTTCTCCTTGCAGGGGATGAGTGTTCAGCCTGGCTTACTGCCGGACAAAGCAGAGCAGTGTAGTGGAAAGAACATGAGTGCTGGACTCAGGGAGCACTGCCCTCAAGTCCAGGTTGTTGCGACGATCACATGATTCATAAGAAGAGCCCAGCATGGGGCTGGAGGCCACCAGGCCCAAGATGAAAGTCTTGCGTGAGCAGAATGAACTTTTTCCAGGTGCTGCTCTGGGCAGGTCGCCTCCTTTCCCACACTCACAGACCATTCTGTGATAGAGACGACCTTAATATTTTATTTGTCAGGATGCAAAGCTCTCTTGCTTTTTCAAGAATTTATATGGCTTATAAAATGTTGCATCAAAAACAGCCACCATACAAGGAGGCAGCATAAACATTTAATGTTGGACGCTGCATCATTAATGGGGGAGTGAGTTCTGATCGGCCAGATTCGAGGGACACACCACTGGCACGTTCACGGGGAAGAAGGGTGTGGTAACTTCCTTCCAGGAAGGTAATGTTTTATATTGCAAAACCAGATGTC